>OY757012.1:130517993-131128769 GCA_963580285.1 Lucinisca nassula
CAATACATAGGTTGTGGGTACTCGTTAGAACCGCCTCAACGAGGTGGTTCTAACGAGCACCCACAACTTATGTTTGCAGTATGAATAAGAAAAATATGACTGATTTTCTTCTGAAAATTAGGCATTTTTGTAGATAAGAACAAAATGTACTAAGTTATGCGGGTGTTTTATCATAATGAACCGGTTATTTTAAGCAAAAACTGCAAACTTAAAATTTCAATACTTAAAACCAAAGACATTTGTTTTTGTTTGTTTGAATTGAGGTTTAACGTCCCCATCACCACTGTAAAGGTCATTTTGGAGACGTTGCATCCAATTTTGTGGGACTTTTACCCGACATTGAGATGAAATAACATCTCAAGCCCTGCTGCCCAATGAAACCAATAGGGTTTATAAGCATGGACGGGCCAACTCGTACTGCTTTGCCTGGGCAGGCTTAGATCGTCTAAGCAGTTTACTAGTACTCGTGTGCGGATCGGTTTCAGCTCTCCGCGGAAGCACCGTGCAGCCCATATATTTCTTCAAGCCCCGATGGGCGGGGGCCGTGACATACGGATGCGTTATCGTAATGGCAAAACATGTTTCTCTTGACACATGATTAAGGGGAATGGGAGCACCTAACAGATTTCTCCGCCATATTTCAAAGGGAAACAACTTTCGGGACTTCCTGTTCGCTTTTCTAAAAGCCGTGCCCCGCTGAAAAAGGGGTCTACTCTTTAAGGAAAGAATTTGCTCCTGACATGGGAGACGAAAAAACTTTTGCAGGAGTTGCCTCCCCTGAAGACGTATCCATTTCCCTTAATATTGTAAAATTCCCCTTTTATATTTCGGTTTGCGCGCGCGCGTGTGTGTGTGTGTGTGTGTGTGTATGTGTGTGTGTGTGTGTGTGTGTGTGTGTGTGTGTGTGTGTGTGTGTGTGTGTGTGTGTGTGTGTGTGTACTCACATTAAGAGGTATATGGGGTACTTGTGGGTACCAAAATGACATGTGGGGTACGGAAGAATTGTGGGGTATTTTTTTGTACCCCACAGAGAAAAACGTCATTAAACAAGTTTTTGAACTTCAAAGGCCCATAATTCTGTTTTACCCTGAGGTACCCCACAAGCACAAAAAACGCACAGATTTCGACGTGGTGATTTCACACACCTAGTGTGAGTACAATTTTACACTTTCGCGCTACAAGAACTTGTTGATGACGTCACAGATTTAACATCCGGGTATTCTCGTACCAAAATGGCGGCGATGGCCTAACAGCGAGAAGCAGGTCAGTAATTTAGTAGATATGTTTAACGAGCAGACAGGAAGACGGATTTTTTCGGCGAATAAAGTGTCTGCAATTTAAATTTATTTATTGCAATGGTTATGGCCCGGCCGAATCCGCCAATGTCAAGGGTTCTTCCAACAGGTTATCGTAAGTTGTTGAATGCAGAATCAACACTTTTACCTGTAAGTTTTAGGCCCAAAACCTGAAAGATAATATATATCCGTGGAAATTAATGGGATTAAATTTTACTCAATTAAATGTTTCGCCTTGTCCTCAACAGACTTGTCGGAGCGATTATCAGGATCTCGGGTCGTTTCGCCCGTGAATCGTTTCGCCCTTGGGTCATTTCGCCTTTTTTCAAGCCCTATTGATTGAGGTTATGTTTGTTTTGGTATGTAAAGGGATTGATGGGGGTATTGGGCACACCAGAAAACTTGCCCTAGCTCTTTTGGTGCAGCTAGACGACCTACTAATGGCTTCTACTTCAGGTTTGAGGGTCACCGAAACTAGCTAGTCTGGCCCAGAAAACATGTACACTCCATACTTTTCAGTTCTGTGGTGTATTCCTTGCTTCCAAAGGATAACCCTTTTATAGAACATATTTGAGCAACTGCGCTACCACCTTTTTGAGAAAGATATTCGAGCTCACATAAGGTCTTTGCAATAAAATGGGATTTATGGCTGTGGAAATGACTGTTTATATTTAAAAATGTGACATATTTTTCCTTCTGCTCAAAACACAGATTTTGCATTTAATAGAACCATCTAATTGTCTATGTTATAGAATCAGAAATACGAGAAATATATATATAAGTTTGATACCCTTCTGTAAGTATTGGAAGAAAGAAAGAAAGATTCGAAAACCCATTTTTCACTGTATAAAGTTTGGTATAGAGGGGGCGTTATTGCATAGACTTGCTAACATGATGTTTTATTTACTTATCACTAAGTAATCAGTTGTTCTTTCTGCACAAATAGTGAAGTGATATAACTGTTTTCATTATTACGTTAATCGTGTTGATGGGGATGTTATCTATCTATCTTCACATACTGAGTCGGTCATATTTGGCCATTACCTCAGTTAAGTGGGTGGCTAAATTTAGAATTTTGCACAAAAAAACATCTCTGGATGAGCCCTTAAAACTATTTACAATCCGAACATAGAGGTATCCTAAAACGCCTACCTCTGAGTCTCAATCTCATACTGGCTACTTCTATTTCACCATCGTCTTCAGGTCCATCAAGCAGCTGTCCCGCTCTGCACCCTCTCCACCTGCTGAATCTGAGTTTTAACATATAGATGCCAAATGGGTGATGCATATTTACATGTAAGTTGAGGGCGAACCATTGTTTTATATGCAACATCCTTTGTCTGCCGAGGTGCAAAAGCCAGATTATGTCTAAGGAATCCTAAGGTCCTAGTTGCTTTAGATGTTATTTCAGAGATATGTTGACCCCAATCGAGATGGTCAGTGATGGTGATACCAAGATATTTGGCGGAATGAATCTGCTCCAAAGTTTGCTGGTGAAGTGTGCATTCATACTTAATTTGCTTGTCCTAAAGGTGTCGTGACACCCTCATTGAATGGCATTTGGCTACATTGAACTTCATCTGCCAATCTGCTCCCCATTGTGCAAGTCGATCCAGGTCATCTTGTCAAATGCGACAGTCAGAAGGAGAATATATGTCCCTATACAGGACACAATCATCAGCAAACAAACGGACAGATGACCTGATATTATATGGGAGATCATTGAGGAATACAAAAAGAGTACCGGTCCAAGGACTGAATCTTGTGGGACACCAGATAGAACAGGGACTGGATCAGACCCTCGGCCATCAAGTACAATTTGTTGAGAGTGCCCAGAGAGCCATGAGCTAATCCAACTATGTGTGGATCCTCTTATCCCATAGTAGTCCAATTTGTACAGTAGCCTTCTGTGAGGTACCTTGTCAAAGGCCTTGGCGAAATCCATGATGATCAAGTCAGTCTGTTTGTGGCCACGATTTATCTCTGAAAAAGTTCTTTCTTCCCTAGAACTATTCCTCAGTGCAATAGACTTCCATCTTCTGAGGTGAATGCCGAGACTGCAGCGGAGTTCAAAGCCCACACAGACATGAAAAATTCCCTTCTAAAAGGAAAGGCACTCAGTAGCCCATCAAATTTCCCAATTTGTCAATCTGCGCGCTATTTTTATTCCCAAATTTGCCAAACAAAGTGCTATTTTTCCCAAATTTAATGGCCCCTGGTCCCGGTTTCAGATTGGTAGGAAAATCCCTGGTGATACCTGTATTTGGCACAGCCACATTGAGGCTGATCTTGTCATAGCAGGGGAGAAGTCACTTCTCCTTATTTGTTTAGCCTCAGATTGATCAAACGGCTTAAAATCATATAAAATAAACCTGTCTTACACCATACTAGGGGCTGTAGACTCAAGGATTCAGCCCTGGGACTCCTACCTTTTGGTTGGGGACTCCTACTGTTCAGCTGGTGACTCCTACTTTTTACCAGGTGGGAGTCCTGGCCCGCAGGTTATAAAACTTTTTTCATGCTCAACTCAGCAGAGCATGAAACTTTAAAATACTAAGAAGATGAGCGATTTTTCTTTCTCAGATAGCAGAGAATGTTGTTTGAACTGCTCACAAATTTTAAAATGCCAACAATTGTTGGCATTTTAAAATTTGTGAGCAAGAGAAATTTCATGCTCAACTCAGTTGAGCATGAAAAAAGTTTTATAACCTCGGGGCCTGGACTCCAACTTTTAAAATCCTAGTGCATATGAGAACCCTGCATGATATTAATGGGCACCTGTGTTCTGGATTTGACATTAAATATTTTGTATGCTACTTTGCTGCAAAGTCGGACTTGTTTCTGTCAGATACTGCTGGCCCGGGTCTGCCTAAAACAGTAATGATGCGTAATGATGCAAATTGATATGTAAAGATGGACAATATAGTTTTGAAAATGTCTTCTTTTTAGCTCACCACTTCGGCGCCGTGGGAGCTTATAGGCTAGGCACTTGTCCGTCGTCGTCGTCGTCTGGCGTCAACACTTTTAAACCTCTCCTCTGAAGCCACTGAGCCGATTGGGTCCAAATTTTATCTGTATCATCCTTAGGCTGGGGGACTGAAAGTTTATGTTTTTTTATGAAAATCAGCTCTTCAGTTTGGTTGCTATGGCAACTTAGAGTTTCCATAGACTTATGTGGGGAAAATTGAAAAATGGCATTTACTGCCAAGTCATTGCAGATAGTTTGACAAAAGTTTATAGAAATGTTCCATAGGCAATCTACTATCTGCCATATGATTTTAGGACTACTGCTCGTTTTTATTGGTTGTCATGATTTGCCTTAACAGGTTTTGTGTTTTTCTATGAAATTTGACCTTTTAGTTTTGTTGCTATGGCAACTTAGAGTTTCCATTGGCTTATAATGTGGAAAACTGAAAAATGGCATTTACTGCCAAGTCATTGCAGATATTTTGACAAAACTTACATAGAAAACTTCTCTTAGCCATATGCTTTTATGTCAACCTGGGGGTCCCCTAGGTTGTGCCCGGGCCATTCCCCACCCCCTCCATTTCATAAAATGCCCTATACCTCTGAAAAATTTACAGATGCCCACCCCTAAACCCAGGACTTTATCCAGGTATTTTGGGAAAAGGCCCCTGGGCAAAATTGGGAAAAATTACCGACAAGATACAAAAATTGGGAATACAATTTCATAAGAGAAATGCCAGGATGATGAATTTTGCTCATGATAGTCTATTAATTTGATAGTGAAGCTGAGTGCAATACAGCTGTAGCTTCACTATGGTGAATTTCATCTGGACTAGCCAGTGTTAACCTCTGATGTTAAGTATTATTTTCTCTGTTCCTTTTGTGGCTTTTATTTTTTCATTTTTCGGGGGAAAAATATGGTGCAATTTGGAAAAAATTTAGGCTATTTTGCATTGGGAATGGGGCCGAATTTCGGCCCTGCTGAAAAGGCAGGAAATGCCCTGAAACCATATATATTCTTGTTCCTTATGATAAGATGCATTAATTGACACCAACCTGGGGGTCCCCCAGGATGTGCCCCGACCCCTCCATTTCATAAAAGGCCATTTATCTCAGAAACCATTCAGATCCCCACCCCTAACCATATATATTCTTGTTCTTTATGATAAGATGCATTAAGTGACACCAACCTGGGGTCCCCCACGATGTGCCGAGGACATGCCCCGACCCCTCCACTTCATAAAAGGCCATTTATCTCAGAAACCATTCAGATCCCCACCCCTAAATCATATATATTCTTGTTCCTTATGGTAAGACGCAATATGTGACACCAACCTGTGGGTCCCCTGGGATGTGCCGGGGACATGCCCAGCCCCTCCACTTCATAAAATGGCATTTATCTCAGAAACCATTGAGATCCCCACCTCTAAACCATATTATATATTCTCATTCCTTATGATAAGTTGCATTCAGTGACACTAACTTGGGAATCCCCCTGGATGTGCCAAGGCCATGCCCAACCCCCTCCTGGCCCCCTCCCCTCGGGGGTTGAAGAAATAGATGGGCTGCATGATGCTTCCAAGCAGAGCTGAAACCGACCCGCACATGAGTACTGGTAAACCACTTAGAGGATCTAAGCCTGCCCGGGCAAAGCCGTGCAAGTGTCAGACCGTCCATGCTTATAAACCCTATTGGTTTCATTGGGCAGCAGGGCTTGAGATGTCATTTCATCTCAATGTTGGGTAAAAGTCCCACAAAATTGGAAGCAACGTCTCCAAAATGACCTTTACAGTGTTGACCGTAATGACGGGGACGTTAAACCTCAAATCAATAAAAAAACCAACCCCCCCCCTCCACTTGATAAAAGGCTAAGTATTACAGAAACCTAACAGATCCCTACCCCTACACCATATATTATATTCTTGTTCCTTATGATAAGACACATTCAGTTACACCAACCCAGGGGTCACCAGGGTGTGCCCGGGCCATGCTCCACCCCTCGACTTCACAAAAGACCATATATTTGAGAAACTGTTCAGAGCCCCACCTGTAAACCATATATATTCTTGTTCCTTATGATAAGATGCAATCAGTGGCACCAGCATGCGGGTCCCCAGGGATGCCACAGGCCATGCCTCACCCCTTTACTTCATTAAAATCCATATATCTCAGAAACTGTTCAGATCCCCACCCCTTAACCATATATATTCTTGTTCCTTATGATAAGACTCCTTCATAATAGGCGATATCTCAGAAACCATTAACAGGCCTAGTGGTTAGGAGCGCTGACTCATCATTAGATCTCTCACCGCTGTGGTTGGAGCCTCGCTCGTTTCACATGTGAGACGCCAAGTTCTGGAACGGAAGGTCAGGTAGCTTTTCTCTGGGTACTCCGATTTTCGCCCACCTGAATAATGATCGGCTTGATATGAGTGAAATAATCTTGAAAGGGCCATTAAACCAAACCAAAAAAAAAAAAATCTCAGAATCCATTCAAATCCCCATTCAATAATCACATATACGAGGGTAGGCTGAAAAGTTCTGAGCCTGACCAAGAAGCAGGCATCGAACAGCCATGAAATTTTGTATTCATTAAATCCAAACCTTTATTACTTGATTTGACTCAAATGAGTTCAAGTTTAACTGCAATAACGTAGAAATTCCAGACCTTGAAAATTGATACTAGCACATTTTTGAGAAAATGGACAAAATCTGGCATTGTGGTGTCATCAAGTACCTCCATAAACAGGGGTTAGCTCCACAGGACATTCATGCCGATATGGTTGCTACATTAGGGGATGATCCTCCTTCGTATGCAACTGTGAAAAGGTGGGCAGCAAATTTTAAGATGGGCAAGGACAGCCTTGAAGATGATGACCGGTGTGGACGACCCACAATGGCATCAACTGAGGAAACCATCAGCCAAGTGCACCGGGCCGTGATGGATGACAGGCATTTAACTGTGAATCAGTTTAGTTAGCTAACACTGTTGGCATCTCCCGTGAATGAGTAGAGAACATTCTACACAGTGAATTAGGAATGTCGAAGGTTTCCGCCAGATGGATGCCACGGCTTTTGACGCCTGACCAAAAGTTGACCAGACTGAACCTGTCACAAGCCAACTTGGCTATTTTTGAAACAGACCAAGATGATTTATGAAATTTGTCTCTTTGGTTTGTTTGCTATGGCAAGTTAAGTGTTTCCATTGACTTACATTGTATAATGGAGAAAATTAAAAAATGACATATATTTTTTCACACTTTCATAGTAATGTTCTTTTTGGCCTATTTGTTGCCACAGATGGGAAATTGTCAATTGTCATCTGTTGTCCTGCAACAACACATTCAAGCGATATCAGAATCTGAAAGCCCCCGCCCATAGGGGCTTGAAGAAATATATGGGCTGCATGATGCTTCCACGCAGAGCTGGATCCGGCCCGCACACTAGTACTGGTAAACCGCTTAGAGGATCTAAGCCTGACCAGGAACCGCGGTGCGAGGCGGACCGTCCATGCTAATTAACCCTATTGGTTTCATTGGGCGACAGGGCTTCAGATGTCATTTCATCTCAATGTCAGGTAAAAGTCCCACAAAATTGGAAGCAACGTCTCCAAAATGACCTTTACAGTGTTGACGGGGACGTTAAACCTCAAATCAAACAAACAAAATCAGAATCTGAAGCCACTAAGCTGATTGGGTCCAAATTTTATCTGTAGCATCCTTGGGCACAAGGCTTCCATGGTTAATTAAAATACATTGCTGCCAGTGGGCAGCAGCCCCCTGAGCTCTGGTGAGCGTTGTGGCCCATGGGCCTTTTGTTTATGAAAATCATCTATTTAGTTTGGTTGCTATGGCATCTTAGAGTTTCCATAGACTTATAATGGGGAAAATTGAAAAAGGGCATTTACTGCCAAGTGTTTTGTTTGATTTGAGGTTTAACGTCCCCGTCAACACTGTAAAGGTCATTTTGGAGACGTTGCTTCCAATTTTGTGGGACTTTTACCCGACATTGAGATGAAATGACATCTCAAGCCCTGTCGCCCAATGAAACCAGTAGGGTTTGGTAGCATGGACGGTCTGCCTCGCACTGCGGTTCCTGGACAGGCTTAGATCCTCTAAGTGGTTTACCAGTACTAGTGTGCGGGCCGGATTCAGCTCTGCGTGGAAACATCATGCAGTCCATATATTTCTTCAAGCCCCTATTGGTGGGGGCTTATGAAGCTTCACTACCAAGATTATTCATATTATAGCCCGGGGCCAATAATGGCTCTCCCAGGGGCCCACTTGATACACTATGGATCAGGTGAGCGATCCAGGGCCATCATGGCCCTCTTGTTTATGAAATTTAGCCTTTTAGTTTTTCCATTGACTTATAATGTGGAAAACTGAAAAATAGCATTTACTACCAAGTCATTGCAGATATTTTGACAAAACATACATAGAAATATTCATTGTGTAAACTTCTCTTAGCCAAATGCTTTAATGTCAATCTGGGGGTCCCAGGTTGTGCTGGGGCCAAGCTCCACCCCCTCCACTTCATAAAATGCCTTATATTTCAGAAACCTTACAGATCCCCACCCCTAAACCATATAATATTATATTCTTGTTCCTTATGATAAGATGCATTAAGTGACACTACCCCCTCCACTTCATAAAATGCCTTATATTTCAGAAACCTTACAGATCCCCACCCCTAAACCATATAATATTATATTCTTGTTCCTTATGATAAGATGCATTAAGTGACACTAACCTGGGGGTCCCCCGGGATGTGCCGGGGACATGCCCCGACCCCTCCATTTCCTAAAAGGCCATTTATCTCGGAAACCATTCAATTCCCACCCCTAAACCATTATATTCTTGTTCCTTATGATAAGACCCATTACGTGACACCAACCTATGGGTCCCCTGGGATGTGCCGGGGACATGCCCCACCCCCTCCACTTCATAAAATGCCATTTATCTCAGAAACCATTAAGATCCCTACCCTTAAACCATATATATTCTCATTCCTTATCAGGGATATTCCTACCCTTCACAATCAGGGTCCAGAGGCCGTTGGGTTTGGGAAAAACAGCTCGCTAATATTTAAAGTTGGGAATTTAAATCAGCTGTAACTTTGTCAATTTTGGTTCAATTTTCATGAAATTTTCATCAAAATGTAGCACAAGATCAGAAATTGGGAAATTTTTTGTAAAATTTGGGAATATCTGTCTCTAAATTGGGAAAAATAGGGGCCGATTACCGGCCCCAAATTTGCACTAGGAAAATCCCTGCTTATGATAAGTTGCATTCAGTAACACCAACTTGGGGGTCCCCCAGGATGTGCAGGGGCCATGCCCAACCCCCTCCACTTCATAAGAGGTCAAATATTCCAGAAATCTTACAGATTCCCACCCCTAAACCATATATATTCTTTTTCCTTATGATAAGTCACATTTAGTGACACCAACCTAGGGTCACCCCGGCGTGCCTGGGCCATGCTTCACCCCTTGACTTTACAAAAGACCATATAACTGAGAAACTGTTCAGAGCCCCACCCTTTAACCATATATATTCTTGTTCCTTGTGCCATGCCCCACCCCTTTACTTTATTATTTCCATATATCTCAGAAACCGGTCAGATCCCCACCCCTTAACCATATATATTCTTGTTCCTTATGATAAGACTCCACTTCATAATAGGCCATATCTCAGAAACCATTCAAATACCCATCCTATAATCACATACATATATTCTTGTTCATTGTTATTAGACACATTCAGTCATGCCGTCTTGTGGGGTCCCCAGGGGCCATTTTTCTCCCTGCCACTTGATAAAAGGGCCCCATAGGTCAGAAACCATTCATATCCCCACCCTTTAACCATATATATACTCTTGGCCCTTATGATAAGACGTATTCAGTGACAACAATCTTGTGCTTTTCTGGGATCTGCCATGCCGAATCCCTCCATATCTTAAAAGGCCTTACATCTTAGGAACCATACATATCCCCACTGCTAAACCGTATATGTATCTGTTCCTTTTGATAAGAAGCATTTAGTGACACCAACCAGGGCTCCATCGGGTTCATGCCCCACCCTCTCTATAAAATGCCTAATATTTCAGATAATGTCCACATGGGTGCTCATTTGGGTATGGGGTTTGTTTGGGACATTTATAATTTGTAGATTTGGATCATATCATGTTATAATACATGGCTGCCATTGGGCAGGGTCCACCTGAGCTCTGGTTTATGGAATTTGGCTCTTTGGTTTGTTTACTATGGCAAGTTACAGGTAAGTTTCCACTGACTTACAATGGGGAAAATTGAAAAATGACATTTAATTTAATGCCTTTCAAGATACAGTAAAATTCCGCTATTAAGACTACCGTATTCGTCTTAATTACCGCACATGCTACTATAAGCTATTTATGAAAAGGAAATGCCTAAGCGCACACTTTACAGTAACCTCCCCTTGGAGCTGTCACAGTAAATCTATAAAAAAACTTACCATTATTTCTTCAACAGTGATGGCAATGCTTAAGTATCCTTTTCCATCCTGTTAAATATCAGTATGCATCATCTCAGAAGCTATTTTTTCGTATTAAGTGTGTGCTAATTAGGTAGATATTTCACCATGATTTTTGACACGATTTTGAAAAAACCAAGGGCACGGTGCGGTAATTAGAGCCAATACGGTAATTCTGTTTTTTAAAAGCTTATTTAATAGGCTGCAGTTATTCTTTCTTTGTGTTTTCTACATAATAGTGTCCTCTGATCAGAGACCACCTTTGGGACTATTCAGTTGTGGTTTTAAAGACCAGTATGAACAATCCCAAAGGTGGTCTTAATATAGGAATTTTACTGTATTTTGTCACACTTTCATAGAAATGTTCCTGTAATAATGTTGTTTTTGGCCTATTGGTTTCCACAGATGGAAAATTGTCATTTGTCATCTGTTGTCCTGCAACAACACATTCAAGGGACATCAGAATTTGAAGCCACTAGGCTGATTAGGTCCAAATTTTATCTGTAGCGTCCTTGGGCAAAGGACTTCCATGGTTAAATAAAATACATTGCTGCCAGTGGGCAGTGGCCCCATGAGCTCTGGTGAGCATTGTGGCCCATGGGCCTCTTGTTTGTATATTTTTTGTTAGTGAAATGTAGTTTATTTATGTGTTATGCACAGGAGGCTTGTTATACCGATCAGGGACTCTTAATAAGTGATCGTCACAAATGGATTTGATTACAGGGTTCTAGGCTTCCAGCACAAAATTTATTCACGATCATCAGAATGATAATCTTACATGTAAACCGAAACCAAACTGTTCTTGAAGCAAATTGTTCTATTATTAAAAAGGCAAGATAGATGAGAGTGTTGCATATATGTTATTCAGGCATTTGGTGATGAGACAGAAAAGAATAAAGCCTTTGGATAAAGCAAAGGAGTACTTCAAATCCAGCACAGATCCAGATGGATTTGAAATGCGATTTGTTAATGACTACATTGGTAAGTCAGTTCATGTTGCTTGCTCAAAGTAATTCTTACTTAACAAAGAAGTATAATAAATAAATTATGAGGAAGCAGGGCTTATCCAGGTATATTGGGAAAAGGCCCCTGACTTAAATTGGGGAAAAATAGCAAGAAAATTACTAAATTTGGGAAATTAAAGACAAAGGTAGTGAACTTGGGAACAAGAATTACTGCTTCATTCAAGCAACCATATCTATCTTCTGTGACTGTTTACTGATCTGATGTTTCAGAAATGACTGTTTGAAGTTTCAGTTAGCAATGCAGTGTCTCAGAAGATGTTTCTTTGTGTTGTTTTTTTTTTCTCTCATCAATTTGGGAATTTTTTAATTAAATTGGGAAAAATAAAGGCTATTTTCAGTTGGGAATGGGGCCCTTTTTCGGCCCCTGAGGAATAGTAGAAAATCGCCTGAAGTTCTGAAGTAAAAAGCCCATTTTCAATCAATAACAGTTTTATGCAGGTTATGCAACATAGTACTTTTGCTTAGTCCAGTTGTAAGTTTGTGCATTTGGAACACTCATTTCTAGACAATTATAAGCTAGCTTATAGATCATAGGTCTATTATTAGGAAGCATATTGATTTTGGTTTATTGCAAAACCCTTATTTCCAGACAGTATCTTTAGAAAGTTGGTTGCAGACTCCCGAAATCAAATGTATACACGTGACCAGTTCCCAGGGCACCCACATCACCATTTTTGGGGCCAATACTCCCCCTCCCAAAAAGTATGTTTCTGTCCCCACTCAAAAGGTTTGAAATCCCCCCCACCACCCAAGCAGAATAAAATTTTAATGTAAAAAAAAAAAAAAAAACTATATATTTTAATGGTCACAATTAATGTAAAAATGTGCGTAGCGAAGAAAGCAGCTTTAGGTTCTCTGCAGTTGGAAAGTAGAAGTAAAACACAGATCAGGAATTGATACAATTAACTTACTCCACCCATAAAAGACACCAAAGGGAAAGAAATACAAACATTAAGCGACCAGACCATAATGGAAACCTAAACAAAGGAAGGCCATTATAAGGACAGTTACTTTCCCACAAAATGGCCATATGGCCATCCAAAATTAAAAGACACAAGTGATACACACAGTAAGTAACAAACAACAACATAAATAAATCACCACAGAAGAGCCGCCTTGGAACGGTCAGTGGAAGATTTCCACTGATTTCAGTGAAATTAGCTATGCTGATTTTAAACTTTATATTTCTTGTTGGGATTCAGAAAAAGGTGCCTGCATGTACCAGAATGAGATAACACACTTTACTTTAGCAAAATATGAGCAACAGCTTCCATGGCTTTACTAAAGTACTGAAAAATCTGAATACCTGTAGTAATAGTGCATTATCAGATCCAGTGCTCAAAAGGGCATTTAACAAGTTCTACTTGAGGTATCAACTTGCAACTTTATGTATGTGTTTCTCCTATGGAGAGGAAGGTTGGGATTGGTTTGAGGCTTGATCCCATGGTTGGTGGAGCTACTGTTACTAAATATAGAAAATTTTCTAGTTCTGTTTGAGGTATTGACGTGAAACTGTATGCATGTTTTCCGCCTACGGAGAGGAAGGCTGCGATTTGTGTAAGGCGTGAGAGCTACTGTTACTTAAGATAGAAATGCAGTTTATAACTCAAGTTCTATTAGTGGTATCAACTCAAAATTTTATATATGCTTTCAGGACTCCAATTGAATTGACGGTTCAAATTTGTTTTATGTGTGATTGCTTTGTTACTACTACATGTATACATAACAAAAAAAGTTTTTGCTCATTCACACAAGTTCTATTTCAGTTGTTAACTGGAAACTTTATGTATGCATTCTTCTTGTGAAGCGGAAAGATGAAATTGGTTTTGGGAGTGATCACATTATAGGCAGGGCTACTGTTACTATAAATAGAGTAACAGTTTCTTTGCCACAACCAGTTTTAGACCGGACCGCGTAGCGCAGTCCATAGTGTGTCTGACTGAGAAGCCAGAGGTTGCGGGTTCGAAACCAGGCTTGGTCGCATACTTTCATGGAAATTGATTTTGAAATATTTTCTATGATCATTCTCCTTCTGCTGATTATACCCCCGGCATACTATGTATGCCGAAGGGGTATATAGTTTTTGTCTTTTCTGTGTGTGTGTGTGTGTGTAAACTTTTCTGTGTGTGTGTGTAAACTTTTTAGCTCACCTGACCGAAGGTCATGGTGAGCTTTTGTGACCGTAAGATGTCCGGCGTCGTCGTGCGTCGTCTGTCGTCCGTCGTGCGTAAACTTTTTCTTGTGAACAAACTAGAGGCCACAGTTTTGGTCCAATCATCATCAAACTTGCTCAGAATGATAATCATGACAATATCTCGGTCAAGTTCGAATATGGGTCATGTCGGGTGAAAAAGTAGGTCAGTAGGTCAAATCATAGAAAAACCTTGTGAACACTCTAGAGGGCACAGTTTTGGTCCAATCATCATCAAACTTGCTCAGAATGATCATTGTGACAATATTTTAGTGAAGTTTGAATATGGATCATGTCGGCTTAAAAAGTAGGTCAGCGGGTCAAATCATAGAAAAACCTTGTGAACACCCTAGAGGCCACAATTTTGGTCCAATCATAATCAAACTTGCTCAGAATGATCATCATGACAATATCTTGGTCAAGTTCGAATATGGGTCATGTCCGGTCAAAAAGTAGGTCAGTAGGTCAAATCATAGAAAAACCTTGTGAACACTCTGAAGGCCACTGTTTTGGTCCAATTATCATGAAACTTGCTCAGAATGACCATTGTGACAATATTTCAGTCCAGTTCGAATATGGGTCATATCGGGTTAAAAAGTAGGTCAGCGGGTCAAATCATATAAAAACCTTGTGAACACCCTAGGGGCCACAATTTTGGTCCAATCTTAATCAAACTTGCTCAGAATGATCATCATGACAATATCTCGGTCAAGTTTGAATATGGGTCAAATGGTTCCGGTCCGTTGCACATCTAGGTCACAGGAGCCAAAAACAGATTTTTTTCACCAAAAACTTAAAAAATCTTCTTCTCTGAAACCACAAGGCCCAGGTCTTTGTTATTTGGTATGAAGCTTCATCTAGTGGACCCCTACCAAGATTGTTCAAATTATAGTGCTGGGGCCAAAAATGCCCCCGCACGGGGGCCCTTTGGTTTTACATAGGCTTATATAGGGAAAATCTTTAAAAATCTTCTTCTCTGAAACCACAAGGCCCAGGACTTTGATATTTGGTATGAAGCTTCATCTAGTGGACCCCTACCAAGATTGTTCAAATTTGAGTGCTGGGACGAAAAATGCCCCCGCCACGGGGCCCTTTGGTTTTACATTGGCTTATATAGGGAAAATCTTTAAAAATCTTCTTCTCTGAAACCACAAGGCCCAGGTCTTTGATATTTGGTATGAAGCTTCATCTAGTGGACCCCTACCAAGATTGTTCAAATTATAGTGCTGGGGCCAAAAATGCCCCCGCCCCAGGGCCCTTTGGTTTTACATAGGCTTATATAGGGAAAATCTTCAAAAATCTTCTACTCTGAAACCACAAGGCCCAGGACTTTGATATTTGGTATGAAGCTTCATCTAGTGGACCCCTACCAAGATTGTTCAAATTATAGTGCTGGGACAAAAAATGCCCCCGCCACGGGGCCCTTTGGTTTTACATTGGCTTATATAGGGAAAATCTTTAAAAATCTTCTTCTCTGAAACCACAAGGCCCAGGTCTTTGATATTTGGTATGAAGCTTCATCTAGTTGACCCCTACCAAGATTGTTCAAATTACAGTGCTGGGGCCAAAAATGCCCCCGCCCCGGGGCCCTTTGGTTTTACATAGGCTTATATAGGGAAAATCTTAAAAAATCTTCTTCTCTGAAACCACAAGGCCCAGGTCTTTGATATTTGGTATGAAGCTTCATCTAGTGGACCCCTACCAAGATTGTTCAAATTTTAGTGCTGGGACCAAAAATGCCCCCGCCACGGGGCCCTTTGGTTTTACATGGGCTTATATAGGGAAAATCTTTAAAAATTTTCTTTTCTGAAACCACAAGGCCCAGGACTTTGATATTTGGTATGAAGCTTCATCTAGTGGACCCCTACCAAGATTGTTCAAATTTTAGTGCTGGGACAAAAATGCCCCCGCCACGGGGCCCTTTGCTTTTACATTGGCTTATATAGGGAAAATTTTTAAAAATCTTCTCTGAAACCACAAGGCCCAGGTCTTATATATTTGGTATGAAGCTTCATCTAGTGGACCCCTACCAAGATTGTTCAAATTATAGTGCTGGGGCCAAAAATGCCCCCGCCACGGGGCCCTTTGGTTTTACATAGGCTTATATAGGGAAAATCTTTAAAAATTTTCTTCTCTAAAACCACAAGGCCCAGGACTTTGATATTTGGTATGAAGCTTCATCTAGTGGACCCCTACCAAGATTGTTCCAATTTTAGTGCTGGGGCCAAAAATGCCCCTGCCCCGGGGCCCTTTGGTTTTACATAGGCTTATATAGGGAAAATCTTTAAAAATCTTCTTCTCTGAAACCACAAGGCCCAGGACTTTGATATTTGGTATGAAGCTTCGTCTAGTGGACCCCTACCAAGATTGTTCAAATTATAGTGCTGGGACAAAAAATCCCCCCCTGCCACGGGGCCCTTTGGTTTTACATAGGCTTATATAGGGAAAATCTTTAAAAATCTTCTTCTCTGAAACCACAAGGCCCAGAACTTTGATATTTGGTATGAAGCTTCATCTAGTGGACCCCTACCAAGATTGTTCAAACTATAGTGCTGGGGCAAAAAATGCCCCTGTCCCGGGGCCCTTTGATTTTACATAGGCTTATATAGGCAAAATCTTTAAAAATCTTCTTCTCTGAAACCGCTAGGCCCAGGTCTTTGATATTTGATGTGTAGCTTCATCTAGTGGACCTTTGACAAGATTGTTCAAATTTTAGCCTTTGTTGATGTTTGGTATGAAGCTTCACCTTTAAGACCTCCCTCAACATTATGTACATTAAAGCCCTGGGGCCAATAATGGCCCTCTCTGGGGCCCACTTGTTACACTATGGATCAGGTGAGCGATCCAGGGCCATCATGGCCCTCTTGTTTTTTTGTGTCAAAGATTTCTCAGGAACTACTATACCTAGAAACTTGAAATTTGGTACAAACAACATGCATAACTAGTTGTATTGTGGGAAAGAAAATTGGAGCTGTGGGGCCAGGTTCTTTAGAGTTATTCCCCTTTGTTATATTTGCTACTGAGATGTGTATTTTGTGAGTTATTGAGTAAAACAAATGACAATATATAAAATCCTGGCTTGACTTGACTTGACTTGATCTTCATGTGAACCAATGGCAGAGGCTGCGTCAAGACTGTTGATGTTTCCTTATATGCTTTAAAACATGTATTCCGTCACAGACCATCTTTGCATTATCTTTGTTTCATGTTTGTGTTTCTTTCCCTTTGGTGTCTTTGATGGGAGCTGTGGGATAATTATACCCCCGGCATACGAAGTATGCAATGGGGGTATATAGTTTTTGTCTTTTCCGTCTGTCTGTCTGTCCGTAAACAATTATTTTGTGTCAAAGATATCTCAGGAACTGCTTCACATAGAAACTTGAAATTTTGCACACATGATCAGTATGACTACTTGTATTGTGGGAAAGAAAATAAGGGCCAAGGGGTCAGGCCTTTTAGAGTTATTTCCCTTTGTAGTTCTTGCTGTTTAATAGTGTATATTTTTATTTTGTGTCAAAGATTTCTCAATAACTACTGTACATAGAAACTTGAAATTTTGCAAACATGATCAGTATGACTAGTTGTATTGTGGGAAAGAAAATAAGGGCCAAGGGGTCAGGCCTTTTAGAGTTATTTCCCTTTGTAGTTCTTGCTGTTTAATAGTGTATATTTTTATTATTTTGTGTCAAAGATTTCTCAATAACTACTGCACATAGAGACTTAAAATTTGGTAGCAACAACCAGTATGACTACTTGTATGGAATGTGGCCTGTATATGCAAAGAACGTTTTGCTATTGCCATTTTCAACTCAGGCGATGGCACTGGCCGGGGGTATACGTGCCCCACTGGGCACTTTGTCTAGTTCAAGAAGGGCAGTTGTCAGTTACTGGTTAAACGCTTAGGTCTAAGCCTGTCCAGGAAAGGTGTGGTTAGGTTAACTGACCATGCTCTATATAATCCTAATGGGTTGAAAGGGCCGTAAAACCCCAAAACAAACAAACAAACAACTAGTTTTATTTGAGGTATCCTATGGAGATAAGGCTGGGATTGTTTTTTTTGTATAATCACATGCTGGGCAGGCTCACTGTTCCTAAATGTAGAAAATAAGGTAGACCTCTGCTTATAACAGGAATGCTATGATTGAATTTGGGTGTAGTTAGTGGCAGCAAGGGAAAATTTGCTTCTTTGTGGATTTTTAGCCTTTCTTGCTTTACTTAATGTGATTAGAAATAAATTAGTATAACAAATAATTGAAAGCCAACTTTGTGTTGCATACAAACATGAATCATTGGAAACAATTCAAAGTTATATATAGCTTGATCTTAACCCTTGTTCTGCTGAATATTCATATATGCCACACCCACTACCGATTATCAACCAATCAGATTGCTTGATGCAAATTATTGCAACACATTCACAATCTGAATGGCAAACAATGTAGATCCTGATCAGATGGCTTTGTCAGAAGCCATCTGATCTGGATCTACATTGTTTCAAAGATAAGGCATATCCGGGATTAGCAGGACAAGGGTTAAAATTTTGCTTGCTTTTTGCGGGGTAGGACCCTATTTTTGCATAGTTTTTATTTTGACTTTTTTATAAATGTAAGAGCCTGCCTTATTAGAAAAATCTAGAAAAAGTTGGGGATAAGAATTCTCTGAATTTGCATGTTCATTCAGTTTTGTAGCTGATATTGGGTTATATTCCCAGTCTTTGTTTCCCCAGTTTCTGGCCCTTGCTTCCTAATTCAGAACTCCAAACCAAATTCAATTTTTGTCAGTGCAATAAAGGATCAAAGCGCCAAAGGCACTGAAATGTCAGATTCTATGAGAAAATCATAACCCTGTGAAAACTTACAGAAAACCTTTCTAAAAAGATCTTAAAATTTAGAAAGGTAGTTCTGCAAATTCCAATATATGATATGTTTGCAGATGTCTATAGACCGGTGCTATTATGAAACGCCATTCGATGTTTCAAATTTTTGAAAGAAACTATTTACGTTATCAAAACCAATCAATGGCAATCATTAAAATTTAAGTTTTAACAATGCTACTGTCCATAAGTAACAGTTTTTGTCCGGTCAGTTGTGGACACCTCTATTCCGAATATTCTTAATGATACTACGCTGTGTTCGCTAACTACATGCAATAGTTCGCCACACAATAACGCTTATACTAACATTTTAAATTTAAACGAATCAGTCCAAGTCCCCGTTCATGACCAGCCTGCCTTCAGAGACAATCGGCATGAATGTTGTCAGTGTTTTGATTTATTCACTGTCTTGAGTTTCTGGAGTGCACTCTTCCATCACTGAAGTTGGGCTCATCCATTCTGCTAAATATGGCATCTAGAATTATATCACTGGACCTACACTGTTTGCATAAGTATCTGTACCATATTCAGGGTTGAAAGGGACAGCCTTTCTTTCCAATTTCTCCACACAAAGTCTAATATACACCTATGTTGTAGCTGACCTAGACTTGACTAGACTTGACCTCGAAAGTCAGAAACCCCTTTAAGCAGGCTGGTCTTTATGGATTAAATATTGACATCACTGTTAGAAAACAGTGTAAAACCTTAGCAGTCGGCTGAGCAGACGCCGCATTAATCTGGGTATATTTGCCAAACCCATCACATGATGCAGCTGATTCATATGAAATGCTGAATCGATTCTCTGAAAGGTAAGATACAATCGTCAAGTCGTCTGCTTCAAACGTTTGTTTTGCGCCTATAGGATAACTAATACGCTTGTACAATTTTGATTATTGCGCCAAACCGGACCATATTTTGTGCGGACTCATATTTCTATGGCGGTCAAAGCCGGAAGAAAGCCAGAAGAAAGCCGGAAGTACTTTAAAACCTGCATAATAGCTAGAGATGACAGATTGAATCTGTCATTAAAAAAGAAAATAAGTTGTAGTGTTGTGTTGCTGATATACTGTAATTGTGATTAAATGTTTACAAACTAGGGGTGGGACGATTTGGAAATTTTGAAATTGATTATTGGCCTACATGTATCTAAAACTGATTTGAATTGAATTGGGTTTAAAGTACCATTAACGGATTATAGGTTATATGGGGACTGACAAGAGTGAACATTTCAGTTCACCAACCACCTCTAATTAACATTAGGGCTGTAATGATACAGTCACCCCGCGATACAATACGTATCACAATACTTGCCTCACGATACGATACATATCACGATACTACTTTCTTGCTTAAATCACAGCTTTTGAAAATTTTCAAACTGGCTCAAAACCTTCTAAGAGTTCAATCTTTTGTAACAAAGCCTTTTTAAGATGCCCATATTTGTCATAGAAGTGATCAATGTAGCTCAGTAACAATTAAGATCTTTGTAATTTGTTTTGAAAATTGTCCTGAAATCTGTTAAAGCTGGCATTTTCTTTGGCAATTGTCCTTTCTGGTGTATCTTTGGGTATCGCATTATTAGCCCCACGATACGATACGCATATCATCAGCAAAAGTATCACGATTTGATACATTTCAATGAATGGTTTCACCCCTGATTAACATTGAGATAAAAATATTAGAAATGGAACTAAAACCTTCCACCTGCCGAAATTTCGAGTTGCATGACATTCTATTTGTTTTGGTCATTTTAGGTGCCTCTTACGACGTGTATGGCCAAACAGTGGTGACGGGGGGCTCTAAAACTGAATGATTGATTATTTGGTCTCCATTTCATTTGAAATTATTCAAATTAACTTGCAAGATAATTATGTCTCCCCCAAGGGGGGACATATTGTTTTCCCTGAGTCTGTCTGTCTGTCCATCTGTTCGTCTGTCCATCACGTTTTCTTGTTTGCTCTGTAACTTGAAAACCATTCGACATATTTTCAAGAAACTTCACACAAATGTGAACCTTAATGAGACGATGTGCAGAACTCAAGAACTGTAACTCTGGCTTTGTCCACTTTGGAGTGCCGGCCTCAGTGGCTCAGTCGGATGCGCGTCTGACTGGTGATCAGGAGGACGCGGGTTCGACTCCCGCCGGGGTCGGCAACATTCTTTCGTGGAGATTGATCATGAAATCTTTTCTACGGTCATTCTCTCCCTTCCGCTGATTCAAGAAGGGCAGTTGTCAGTTTCTGGCGAAAGAATGTGCACTGTACTGGTTAACCGCTTACGTATAAGCCTGCCCAGGAAAGTGTTGATAGGTAAACTGACCGGCTCAAAAATGACCTAAATAGTGTTGACTGGGCCGTAAAACTCCAAAACAAACAAACAAACAAAATCCACTTTGGAGTTATTGCCCTTAGATCATTGAAAAATAGCCATTTCTACCTTGTGACCTTGTGAGCGCAACTCCTCTTACAGTTTTAGGCCGATCCTTTTGAAACTATATACACATTTTAATATAGGTCTGAAATATGCATGTGGTCTTTTCATAATCCTGAAATTATTTTTTTTTTCACTTTTTTTTGCATTTTTAACTTAGACTCTTTTTTTTACATCTAACACAATTGTAGTGGATATGGAGTAGATACCTTGTGAGCACTACTGCTGTTACAGTTTTAGGCTGATCCTTTTGAAACTATATACATATAGGTCTGAAGATGTGCATATATGGTTTTTTCATAACCCTGAAATTAATTGTATCACTTTTTTCGCATTTTTAACATTTTTTTCGTCTAACACTGTTGAAGTGGATATGGAGTAGGTACCTTGTGAGCGCAACTCCTCTTACAGTTTAAGGCCAATCGTTTTGAAACTGTATACACATTTTAATATAGGTCTGAAGATGTGCATGTGTTTTTTCATAATCCTGAAATTATTTGTTTCACTTTTTTCTCATTTTTAACTTTTTTTAGGCCAAGAACACTGTTGAAGTGGATATGGAGTAGGTACCTTGTGAGCACAGCTCGTCTTACAGTTTTAGGACGATCCCTTTGAAACTATATACACATTTTAATGTAGGTCTGAAGATGTGCATGTGTTTTTTTCATAATCCTGAAATTATTTTTTCACCTTTTTCACTTTTTTAACTAAGATTTTTTTTTTTACGTTTAACACTGTTGAAGTGGATATGGAGTAGGAGTAGGTACCTTGTGAGCGTAATCCTCTTACAGTTTCAGGCTGATCCTTTTGAAACTTTACACATGGTTTAATACAGGTCTGAAGATGTGCATGTGGTTTTTTCATAGTCCTGAAATTATTTGTTTCACTTATTTTCGCTTTAAATTTTTAACTTATTATAGACTTTTTTTCCAGCATACACTGTTAAAGAGCATATGGAGTAGGTACTTGTGAGGGTAACTCCTCTTCAAGTTTCAGCCTGATCCATCTGAAACCTTACACGTGTTTTAATATAGGTCTAAAGATGTGGATGTTTTTTTTCATAATCCTGAAATCTTTTTTTTAATTATTTTTGTATTTTGAACTTAATTAGACTTTTTTTAAACTCTAACGCTGTTAAAGTGCATTATATTGTTTTTCCCTTAGTCTGTCCATCTGCCCCTTTGTCACCTTTTCGTGTCCATTTTGTTACTTGAAAACAGTTTAAAGATATTTTCATGGAAGTTCACACAAAGGTAAAGCAGCAAAGAGGGAGACATCTGTTTTCATCTAGAAAACAAATTCTAGTAACTTATTGTTTGCTGCACAGGTTCCTCTAATCTGCTTGAGCATATTGAATACATAAAATTTTAAGAATTTAAGTATAAGGATAAGTGTGTGCAAATATTACCCATCTGTTGACCATGTAGTTGACCAGTTTTGCTAACAATTGTACACAGATATGTCTGTGCTTGGAATTACAACTGTTGTATGATTTTTAGCAGGTAATTTTGTATTATTATGTATTGCGAATTTGGTTTCGATTACCAATTTTGAGTTTTTGAAATCGAGTTTTGTGGAAAAACCTATAGATAACTATTAACCGGTTAATTGTCTCACTCCTAATACATACCAGAATAACTGAGATTATTTGCCATTTAAAAGGTTAGTATTTTTCCCAATTTTGATAGTCTCACATAACTATTGTGCTTACATTACAATTTACAGTCTGGTATAACTTTACAGGCAGAGGTGTGTTCACAACATTTGAACGACAGCAGGGCGACTTCCTTCTGTTGTACAGGGGACGCCTCCTACAAGATGAGGAAAGTATTGTGGATGACACTTATGTCTTTGAAATTAATGTGAAAGGGAAAACTTTATGGTGAGTAAGAAACTTGTTATTTACACAATTTACTTTATTTCAGTAAGTTTAATCACTCACAGCATCATTTCCATATAGTTATTCACTTAATTCAATTTGATATATATATTTGCTGGTAACAAATAACAATGAGGCCAGATAAATTTCTTGCAACCGCAACGAAAGCAACTAAACATAAGCTCATCTATATTAACTTAAGTGCTTATAAGTGATATGATTTTAGGATGACACTTGACTGATTGATTGACATGCTTTTTGAACAATGTCATAAAATGTTTGATTGCTGGTAATGGGATTTTTTTTTCATGCAGTCACTTAGTCAAAAGAAGTCAGTCTTCTTTGATAGTCATCACTCACTCCAAATCTCTTTTTCTCAGTAGGCATTAGAGGTTGACTCAACATTTAATCAACTGGATAGTCCCAAAAGAATAGTAAGTTTTCAAAGTGACCCAGAAAAAATACCTGCTAAATGGCCTATACCCCAAAAAATAGTACATTTTACCTAGAACCCCCCAAAAATATTAAATTTTAAAATTTCAAAACCAAAATAATAGTCCTTGCCTATGTAACAGGCAAATATCTGAGTACCCCCCTGGGGCTGTCACGTTTACAAAAAATGGGTTATCATGGATAGACACTACGATCAATCGCTTGTTAAGAAAACATGAATGCCTGTACATGCGTGCTCGAAAGTCAAGCAGTCCAGACATTAAGAACCATTACAAACGGTTCAGAGCATATGTACAGACATATGCACAAGACAAATAGCTTTGGAGTTACCTGCCCTTGAGCATGAAAAATGGTGTCTCCACTTCTTCTCAGCTGTTTTTGATCTAATCTTTTGTAAACTTTCAGTAAACAAGGATAAGCATATAACCTCAGTCCAGTTCGAATTTGTCCTGAATCTGACATTCGGTTGCGCAGGTACAGTCCCTAGAGTTTGGGAAAATTTTCCAAAGACTTACAATGGAAAACGAAGTCTCCTACTTTCCTCCGCCATTTCTGATTTGATCTTCATCAAACTTGCAGATAACCAGGAGGGGCATACAGTCTACGCCAGGTTCGAATTTGTGTGACATGGGACAAAGGGTTTTCGAGCTACCTCCACTTTTTCTCAGCCATTTAGGATCTGATCTCTTTTTTTTTAGCTCACCGTCACGTAGTGACGAGGTGAGCTTTTGGGATCACTTTTTGTCCGTCGTCCGTCGTGCGTCCGTCCGTGCGTCCGTCCGTGCGTGCGTGCGTGCGTGCGTAAACAATTTCTTCAAACGACATCTCCTCCTAAACCATTGAGCGGATTTTGACCAAACTTCACAGGAATGATCCTTAGGTGGTCCCCTTTCAAAGTTGTTCAAATGGTTCCGGTCCGTTGCACATATAGGTCACAGGAGCCAAAAATAGATTTTTTCACCGAAAACTTAAAAAATCTTCTTCTCTGAAACTGCAAGGCCCAGGTCTTTGATATTTGGTATGAAGCTTCATCTAGTGGACACCTACCAAGATTGTTCAAATTATAGTGCTGGGGCCAAAAAATGCCCCCGCCCCGGGGCCCTTTGGTTTTACATGGGCTTATATAGGGAAAATCTTTAAAAATCTTCTTCTCTGAAACTGCAAGGCCCAGGTCTTTGATATTTGGTATGAAGCTTCATCTAGTGGACCCCTACCAAGATTGTTCAAATTATAGTGCTGGGGCCAATAATGCCCCCGCCCCGGGGCCCTTTGGTTTTACATAGGCTTATATAGGGAAAATCTTTAAAAATCTTCTCCTCTGAAACCACAAGGTCCAGGACTTTGATATTTGGTATGAAGCTTCATCTAGTGGACCCCTACCAAGATTGTTCAAATTTTGGTGCTGGGACAAAAAATGCCCCCGCCCCGGGGCCCTTTGGTTTTACATTGGCTTATATAGGGAAAATCTTTAAAAATCTTCTTCTCTGAAACCACAAGGCCCAGGTCTTTGATATTTGGTATGAAGCTTCATCTAGTGGACCCCTACCAAGATTGTTCAAATTACAGTGCTGGGGCCAAAAATGCCCCCGCCCCGGGGCCCTTTGGTTTTACATTGGCTTATATAGGGAAAATCTTTAAAAATCTTCTTCTCTGAAACCACAAGGCCTAGGTAATTGATATTTGGTATGAAGCTCATTCTAGTGGACCCCTACCAAGAATGTTCAAATTATAGTGCTGGGGCCAAAATTGCACCCGCCCCGGGGCCCTTTGGTTTTACATAGGCTTATATAGGGAAAATCTTTAAAAATCTTCTTCTCTGAAACCACAAGGCCCAGGTCTTTTATATATGGTATGAAGCTTCATCTAGTTGACCCCTACCAAGATTGTTCAAATTACAGTGCTGGGGCCAAAAATGCCCCCGCCCCGGGGCCCTTTGGTTTTACATTGGCTTATATATGGAAAATCTTTAAAAATTTTCGTCTCTGAAACCACAAGGCCCAGGACTTTGATATTTGGTATGAAGCTTCATCTAGTGGACCCCTACCAAGACTGTTCCAATTTTAGTGCTGGGACAAAAAATGCCCCCGCCACGGGGCCCTTTGGTTTTACATTGGCTTATATAGGGAAAATCTTTAAAAATTTTCTTCTCTGAAACCACACGGCCCAGGTCTTTGATATTTGGTATGAAGCTTCATTTAGTGGACCCCTACCAAGATTGTTCAAATTTTAGTGCTGGGGCCAAAAATGCCCCCGCCCCGGGGCCCTTTGGTTTTACATAGGCTTATATAGGGAAAATCTTTAAAAATCTTCTTCTCTGAAACCACAAGGCCCAGGACTTTGATATTTGGTATGAAGCTTGAACATCTAGTTGACCCCTACCAAGATTGTTCAAATTATAGTGCTGGGACAAAAAATGCCCCCGCCACGGGGCCCTTTGGTTTTACATAGGCCGATATAGGGAAAATCTTTAAAAATCTTCTTCTCTGAAACCACAAGGCCCAGGTCTTTGATATTTGGTATGAAGCTTCATCTAGTGGACCCCTACCAAGATTGTTCAAATTATAGTGCTGGGGCCAAAAATGCCCCCGCTCAGGGGCCCTTTGGTTTTACATAGGCTTATATAGGGAAAATCTTTAAAAAATCTTCTTCTCTGAAACCACAAGGCCCAGGACTTTGATATTTGGTATGAAGCTTCATCTAGTGGACCCCTACCAAGATTGTTCAAATTTTAGCCTTTGTTGATGTTTGGTATGAAGCTTCACCTTTAAGACCTCCCTCAACATTATGCACATTAAAGCCCTGGGGCCAATAATGGCCCTCTCTGGGGCCCACTTGTTACACTATGGATCAGGTGAGCGATCCAGGGCCATCATGGCCCTCTTGTTTAACTTTTATTTGACAAGTTAAAATTTGGTTTCACAGTTATTTTCCCTTGAGCATGAATGCAGATAAGTATGTTTGCATAATTACTATACCGTATTCGCCCTAATTACCGCACCATGCACTTAGTTTTTTCAAAATCGTGTCAAAAAAATCACAGTGAAAATCTACCTAATTAGCGCACACTGGATGCGAAAACAGTAGCTTCTGAGATGATTCATACTGATATTTAATGGGGCGGAAAAGGATACTAAAACATTGCCTTCAATGTTGAAGAAACAACAGTAAGTTTTTTATTGACTTACTTGAGAGCTTCCAAGGGGAGGTTACTGTAAAGTGTGCGCTTATGCATTTCCTTTTCAAAAATAGCTTTGGTGTGCGCTTATAGGAGCATGTGCGGTAATTAGGGCGAATACGGTATGTCAGCAAGGAATGAAATTATTTTGAATGAAGATATTGGCTCAAAAGCTGAAGGAGGACAAGCAGATTTTTTCTTCCACTTCACATTGACTTTGTCAGTTTCAACTTATTTTTTTTTGTTGGGGTGTGTGTGTGTGTGTAGGGCGGGGTGGGGGGGGGGGGAGGGGTGTTGGCCCTTTCAAGGATACTTCACTCATATCCAGCTACTTCTTTATCAAATGTGGATGAAAACTGGAAAACCCGGAGAAAATCGACCTGACCGTCCATAAGCAGAACTTGTCAATTCCACATTTGACTAGAGCGGCAGTGGGAGACCTAATGATTAAGAGTCAGTGCTCTTAACCACTAGGCTAGGGAGGCTCATGCAAATTAGTTAGTATTGCTGAAAGTATTACTGAAAGTGTTTGTATTTAAGAATTCATGACAGCAGGTTGTTAGATAATATAATGTACAAGAATGTTCTTATATTCAATCTGTTATTACTTGGTCATTGAGGAAAGGTAACAAATCTGAGACAAGTTTTGTTTTGGGCCAGTTTGGTTAAGCTGGAACTTTAAGGCTTTAAGAACTTTAAGCCCCTTGGGCTACCTGTTAACACGACTCTTTGAGCTATTGTACTCACCAGGGTGTTGGCGTTGTTGCTGCCTTTTTCTCACAAACTAGAGGGAGGAATCCAATGCATTGACAGTCGATTAGTTGAGCATGCTATCTTACAGACAGCTCCTGTTTTGCTTCAGGATTTTATGTTGTTAACAGGGAAAATAAGTAAACTCCAAAATAGTGAATTTTGACCCATATATAGTTTAGGTTTTGTTTTTCTTTTCCAAAAGAGTTGTACTTGCAAGGCTATGATAATGTTATGCTGTTGATTTCCTCACTCTAGGCTAGATGCAACAATAGAAGACGGCTCTTTTGGTCGCCTGATCAATGATGACAACAAGAATCCAAATTGTATTGCTAAAGTTCTGGACAACGAAGGTATTCCATGTGTGGGTTTTTTTGCTGCAGCGAGAATTGCTCCAGGCCAGGAACTAAGATATTGCTATGGAAAAGGGGATTATTTATGGCGTAGAAAGGTTAGAAATACTTCTTTAGAACCGGATACGACTTTAGATAGAACAAGTCATGAACATATTATTAGCACAAGTATCTCGTTGATATTACTACAATAAGTGCGTCCACATAGAGTACAGTATTCTATTTGTAAAATATTTTACTTACAAAACTTAAAAAAATGTATTAAACAGAAGCAGTGTAAAAAAAAAAAGAGTAGAGAACTGCACATTCAGATGCTTTGGACCATTTTATCTTCTTTTGAATTACAGAGCTCCACATTAGAGGAGTTTTATTCAAGATATATCAGTATATTTCTACCAAAAACTTTACATTTTGGGTACTCATTAGAAGTGTCTCATAGAGGATGATTGAAAATTACTTAATATATTGTTAAAAAAGAGACACATTAGTTTGGTCTGATGTATTTAAGGTTGATCATGAGCTAAGTTCTTACTCTTGACGCCTCATGAAAGAAATACTACCCCAATAAAATAAAACTATGACAGTAAACACATGTGGTATTGCATGTTTGTTTGTTTGATTTGAGGTTTAAAGTCCCCATCAACACTGTGAAGGTCATTTTGGAGACATTGCTTCCAATTTTGTGGGACTTTTACCCGACATTGAGATTAAATGACATCTCAAGCCCTGTCACCCAATGAAACCAAATGGGTTTATTAGCATGGACGGTCCGCCTCGCACCGCGGTTCCTGGTCAGGCTTAGATCCTCTAAGCAGTTTACCAGTACTAGTGTGGGGGCCGGATTCAGCTCTGCGTGGAAACATTATGCAGCCCATATATTTCTTCAAGCCCCTATGGGTGGGGGCAGGTTGGATGTTGGATGATGTGTTACCGATCGTTCCCAGAAAAACGGTAGCGGTGGTTTGTGGAAGGTGGATTTCATGGCGATTTGGATGACAGAAAATTTTGATGTTTGCCTTGAACTTGCTTGTAGGGCGGGTAGGAAAGTTTTGGCTTGGTTTGGATGGATGAGTCCTTGTCTTGTGGCTGGATAATTAAACAGGGTGTCCACGGTCAGGGAAAAAGTCAGGGAAAAAAAATTTTTCAAGGTCAGGGAATTGTCAGGGAATTTTGGAATTGGTCAGGGAATTTTGAAATTTTAGCAAAAGTCAGGGAAAAGTCAGGGAATTTTGAAAAAAATTGTCCATGAATGATAAAATAACATCAAAAATAAAGGCTAAGGCAGTTTCTTCATGTTTGGCTTTTACCTTGATAATAATAATTATAATAATAATTATTATAATAACAAAAATGTCTTGCCCTCTTCTTAAGTATTGCATTTGGTAAATTATTCTTTGAGAAGAATTTAAAGGGTGGTAAGGGTTGGCTATAGGGGAGGAGGAGGCCAACAGATCTCTTTGTATTTGGACATGCGTTTCATTAGCTGCCGAAGGCTCGTTTGCGGTAATAGTATGCCAATGCTCCGGCGTCTGTCGTCTGTTCACATTTTCAAATAAGTATATCTTTAAAGCAAAAAGGCCAATCATGATTAAATTTCATATGAAGAATTATCAGGTAGGGGGAAAAGATGCATAATGTTTTGGGGCAGATCAGATGGAAACTCTTGTCTGGCAACATAAAGCTCCCATAGACTAACAATGGGAAAAACTTTAAAAAAATCTTCTTCATGAAACCACAAGGCACAGAGCTTAGATATTTAGTATTTAGGCCAAAAAAAAAAAAAAAAAATAGGTGTGTTTCAGGTTTCAGCTTGAAAAAAATTAGGTGGGGAAGGTCGATTTTTTTTTTTTTATCTTAATTTTTTATTTTGTTTATACACTGTATAGAGCATTTCTGCAGAACTACATGTATTTAAAGATGCATAAACTTTGATGTAAAGGTACAATCAAATAAAAACTGAAACATGAATTATTTTCTATGTATTTATTTTTTCCATTACAATTGAGCCAGGGCAAAGCAAATCTTAGAATTCTGTGCTTTTGGCTTAACGGCCCTTTCAAGATTATTTCACTCATATCGAAAAATGGTGTTAATTCATGGATAATTTTCCCCATGTCTCAAGGACATCATGTGGGTACTCATTTGAACCATCTCACCAAGACAGTTAAAATGAATACCTGCAACATGTTTTCGTTGAGAAATAAGGAAAATTATTCTACAATTATCATCATTTACAGTCTACTGTGGGCTTGCACTGTTTGCTTATGCCATGTCTGAGGAAAGCCATTCTTATATAAGTCAACTCTAGAAACATTTTCCCAAAGGTGAAATATGATTTCTGATGCACATGCAATTGTATATCAAAAAATTTGTTATGACCATCCTTGAGGGGTATTTGGATGAAATATTCTCCCTAAGCAAGCTGACTTCTCACAATCTTGAGCTAAGGGAGAAGTGAAAATGTATAGATTATGTAGGAGAATCTAAAATTTGGACCAAAACTTCGCTTTGAAATCCAGAAATTATGGCAAACTTCTCCCCGTCGGCAACCTCTAGGATGGTCCCTACACAATGTCATGTACATCCTACGATACTGCAGGAGGCCTGACATCCTTATATAAGCCATGATGTAGGAAAAGAGGTTATTAAACATCTATTCAAATACATTGTAATTTTTAAAAAAAAAAACATGAAAATTTTGATATGAAGAATTGTGATATTTTTCTTATTTCTGCTCAAAACATAGATTGTGTGTATTCATTAGAACTGCCTCCATGAGTTGGTTCTAACAAGTACCAACAATCTCTGGTTAAGAACGGAAATATGATTCAGTCTGATCTAATAGGCCTGCTCTGCTTCGCTGACAGTGACAGTCACGTGAGTGGTAGGTTCAAATCTTGATTCAGCCTCACCACAGTATGGGAGCGGATGTCAACGGGTATTTGCTATTGAAAAAAAATCCCAGATCAAACAAAAAACAAGAGGCCCATGGGCCACTACGCTCACCAGAGGTCATGTGGTTTATACCATATACAGGCAAGGGGCCCCATCTTGGTCATGTGACAATACCACGAATAATGTTTAATTTCCTCACCCCTATAGAGGCTTTTCATGTAATTTGGTTTCCATCAGCACAGCTCTTTTTCTGGTGAAGATAAAAATACTGAATCAGAGCCATCCAAGACAAAGGTCAGTAATGACCTTGACCTTTGGAATTGATAAACTTCCATTCAGCTAACTGCAAATATCATTTTTGATGTCACAGCCTACCAGGCAATCTGAAATATCCACTTTTTGCCATTTTTCCATACAAATGTCTAAGTGACCAAATTTGACCTTGACATAAACAGGTCAAGGTCAACCAAAGGTCATAGTTGGTAGGGCCAGAGTCCCTGATGCTGCATACCAAGTTTCAAGATCATCGGCCATTCGGTTCTTGAGAAGAAGATTTTTAAAGGTTTTTACCATATATGGGCAAGGCGGCCCATATTGGTCATGTGAGCCAGTCCTCACGAACAAATTTTTGTTTCCTCATTCCATAGAGGCTCCACATGTTATTTGGTTTCAACTGGCCAAGTAGTTTAAGTAAAGAAGAAGATAAAAATACTGAATCTGAGAAGGTCGGTAAATGACCTTAACCTTTGAAACTGATAAACTTCCATTCAGCTGATTGCAAATACCATTTCTGATGCCACTAGCTAATATACAATCAGAAAAATCCACTGTTTTGCCATTTTTCCATACAAATGTCTAAGTGACCAAATTTGACCTTGACGTAAAACAGGTCAAGGTCAACCTAAGGTCATCATTTGAACAAATTTGGTATGGCCAGAGTCCCTGATGCTGTATACCAAGTTTCAAGATCATCGGCCATCCGGTTCTTAAGAAGATTTTTAAACGTTTTTACCATATAGAGGCACCACATGTAATTTGGTTTCGATTGGCCAAGGAGTTTAAGTGAAGAAGATAAAAATACTGAATCTGAGGCGTCCTGGACAAAGGTCGGTAAATGACCTTGACCTTTGAAACTGATAAACTTCCATTCAGCTGATTGTAAATGCCATTTCTGATGCCACTAACTAATCTACAATCAGAAAAATCCACTGTTTTTGCCATTTTTCCATACAAATGTCTAAGTGACCAAATTTGACCTTGACGTAAAACAGGTCAAGGTCAACTTAAGGTCATCATTTGAACAAACTTGGTAGGGCCAGAGTCCCTGATGCTGTATACCAAGTTTCAAGATCATCGGCCATTCGGTTCTTGAGAAGAAGATTTTTAAAGGTTTTTACCATATATGGGCATGGCGGCCATACTGGTCATCTGGCCCAGTCCTCACGAATCAACTTTCGTTCCCTCATTGCATAGAGGCTCCACATGTAATTTGGTTTCAATTGGCCCAGTAGTTTAAGTGAAGAGGAAGATAAAAATACTGAATCTGAGGCGTCCTGGACAAAGGTCTGTAAATGACCTTGACCTTTGAAACTGATAAACTTCCATTCAGCTGATTGCAAATACCATTTCTGATGCCACTAGCCAACACACAGTCAGAAAAATCCACTGTTTTGCCATTTTTCTATAAAAATGTCTAAGTGACCAAATTTGACCTTGACGTAAAACAGGTCAAGGTCAACCGAAGGTCATCATTTGTACAAACTTGGTAGGGCCCGAGTACCCGATGCTGCATACCAAGTTTCAAGATCATCGGCTATTCAGTTCTTGAGAAGAAGATTTTTAAAGGTTTTTACCATATATGGGCATGGCGGCCATATTGGTCATGTGACCCAGTCCTCCGGAACAAACTTTCGTTCCCCCTTCCCATAGAGGCCCCACATGTAATTTGGTTTCAATTGGCCAAGTAGTTTCAGAGGAGATGTTGTTTGAAAATGTTGACGACGCAGACGACGACGACGGACGACGGACAATGCCTATACTATAAGCTCCCCCGGAGCCTTCGGCTCTGGTGAGCTAAAAAATGCCCAAAGTACCATGTTGGTGTTAGCGCTATCACATTGTTATAGGGAGATAAATCAAATACCATGACATCTAGAATCGTGGTTCTTGCGAATCACATGCTACACCATCCTCCCAATAACGCAAGTGACTGATTGTCCACTGTACATATCGCAAGTCCTGTTCAATCGCAAATGTTCGTTCACTTCTGATCTGTTCTGATCTGAATTATTACTGGTGACACGTCAAATGACATCCATTCACCAGGACCTGTGAAAAGGGAAGTTAGTCCCTAGCTCTCACCAAAGAAGTAAACTGAGCTACACTGTCCTTTGTACCTTCGGCGGATGAAACAATTGAATCCGGAAGGGCATTCCAATCTCTTCCGCTCCCATACTGTGCTCACAGAGCCGGGTGATGTTTGGTCGTTGCAGGACTAGACGCTCCCCCTAGCCTGACAAGGTACTGACCTAAAGAAGTGCCCCAAATACGATTGAAAACATACTTTACCTCAAAGGATTCTGAATTCTTCAGGTGGATACTACAATGGGCAACCATAACGCTACCATCCTTTCCAGTGGGAGGATGGTGTAGCTCGAAAACTTGATTTATCGTTTTCTTGTGAGGAACAAGCTCAAAACAAGTTTTAGGTGCCGACAAATGCTCACATTTCTTATATTTCAATGCAAGAAGTGAAATCGCGCCCAACTGCGCTGCCATTTTGAGAGTAGTAAACACCAACGCTCGGAAACTGACCAAATTAGAACAAATAAACCGCAACCGCTCGCGTAGTTCCGAGTCGTTTCGCCCCGCTATTTTTTTTACGAGTCGTTTCGCCCCGCGATTTTTTTTTTTTTTTTTGGCAATAAAAAATTTAGGGTCGGGCCTAAAACTTAGGTAGGGTCGGGAAACCGGAAACACATCTATTTTTTTTTTTTGGCCTTAGCAACGTCAAGTGGTCCTCTACATAAATCCTGCCAATCATGCCCCTGGGGGTCCAAATTGATGGTCTTCTCTGAATCCACAAGGCCCAGAGCTTAGATATTTAGTAAGTAGCAATGTCAAGTGGTCCCCTACACAAATCCTGCCAATCATGCCCCTGGGATCCAAATTGGCGACGCCCCAGGGCTCCTTAGCTTCCATAGACTTTTAATGGATAAAAAGCTTCAAAAACTTCTCCAAAACCATAGATCTTTAATATGTAGCAATGTAAAATGGTCACCTACCTGAATCCCACCATTTGTACCAATCATGCCCCTGAGATCAGAATTGGCCACGCCCTGGTGCTCATAAGCTCCAACAGACTTACAATGGAAAAAAAAACTTTAAGGCCCAAAACTTAGATATTTAGTATGTAGCAAAGCCAAGGGGTCCCTTACATATATCCTGCCAATCATGCCCCTGGGGTCCAAATTGGCCAGGCCCCGGGACTCCTAAGCTCCCAATTTTCAAATAAGTATATCTTTAAAGCCAGTTGTCCAATCATGATTAAATTTCATATGAAGCTTTATCAGGTAGGGTGAAAAGAAGAAAAATGTTTTGGGCAAATCAGATGGAAACTCTTGTTGCCATGGCCATATCCCATAGACTTACAATGGGAAAAAAACATAAAAAAATCTTCTACTCTGAAACCAAAAGGCCCAGAGCTTAGATATTTAGTATGTAGCAATGTCAATTTGTTCCCCTACATAAATTCTGTTAATCATACCCCTGTGGTCCAAATTGGCCACAACCTGGGGCTCCTTAGCTTCCATTGACTTATTATGGAAAAAAACTTCAAAAATCTTCTTCTCCGAAACCATAAAGCCCATAGCTAAGATATTTAGTATGTAGCAGCGTAAAATGATCACCTAGGCTACATAAATCCTGCCAATCATGCCCCTGGGGTCAGAATTGGCCTCACCCCGGTGCTCAGAAGCTCCAATAGACTTACAATGGAAAAAAAAAAATAAAAATTTTCTTCTCTGAATCCACAAGGCCCAGAGCTAAGATATTTAGAATGTAGCCAGGCCAGGTGGTCCCTTACATTGATCCTGCCAATCATGCCCCATGGTGTCCAAATTGGCCACACCCCGGGGCTCCTAAGCTCTCATAGATTTATAAAGGAAAAAGCTTAAAAAATTTCTTTTCTGATACCATAAAGCCCATAGCTTAGATATTTACATTGTAGCCAAGTGAATTGGTCAGCTACATAAATCCTGCAAACCATGCCTCTGGGGTCAAAAGTGGCCTGGCCCTGGGGCTCATTAGCTCCCATAAATAAAAAATGGAAACACTTTGAGATCATTAGACCCAGATCTTAGATATTTAGTATGTAGCAATGTCAAGTGCTCACCAACATAAATCCTGCCAATCATACCCCTGGAGTCGAAAATAGCCTTGCTCCAGGGATCATTAGCTCCCATGGACATGTAATGGAAAAAAAAACTTCAAAATTCTTCTCTGAAACTATTAGGCTCTGAGCTTGGATATTTCATATGTAACAATGCTATGTGTTCATCTATATAAATCCTACAAATCATGCCCCTGGGCGCCATCTTGGCTACTCCCCAGGTATCATTAGCTCCCACTTGACTTATCATAATAATAATAATAAAAAAAACAACTTTAAAAATCTTCTGAAACCATAAGGCTCAGAGCTTAGATATTCAGTATGTATAAATCCTACCAACCATGCCCCTAAGGTCCAAATTGACTATACCATGGGCTTCATTAGCTCCTATAGATGCCTGTTGGGTGTAATGGTTGGTGTAATGGTTATGCAATCTGCCTGATAAACAGAGGATTGCGGGATAGATCCTGGGCTTCTCCAGACTTCCAGATGAGTCTTTAAACTGAGGTCCAGTCTCGGTAGCACCTTAGCTGTTGGTGGAACGTAAAACTAAAACACACTCACTCATTAGCTCCTGTAGACTAATAATATGACTTCTGAATCTATAAGGTCCTGAGATTAGATATTTAGTATTGTTGCAACATCAAATGGCCATCAGCATAAATCCTGCCAACCCTTTGGCATCCAAATTGGCTACTTACCTTGGCTCATTATCTCCCACTGATTTATAGTTGGAAGAACTTCTAAAAATCTTCTGCTGAGACAAACAGCTTTCTAAAATGTTCCTCAGGTGAGCGGTTAGGCTCCTTGAGCCTTTTGTTTCAAGGATTTCATCCAACAATACAAATGACTTACGTAAACATGTACATGTATGTGTTTAGAAAAAAGAAAAATAGAAAATAAATTCAAGGGAAAATACAAACATAAAAAAAACAACAAAGCAAACAAAAACATATTTAAATAGTAAGACAATTACAGCCGGTATTGTAAAAAGAGGAAAGAGCTGGCTGTTGGGGAGGAGGAGGCCAACAGTTGTTAGAACTTAATGTGCAAAATGTCAAAAACGTTGGTCAGGGAAATTTGATTTCAGTGAGGGAAAAGTCAGGGAATTTTGCTTTACTCAAATTGTGGACACCCTGATTAAATTGTAAACTAAGCTGCATTCTATATTCTCTTTTCTCTCTCAGCTGACAGAAGCCTCCGTGGTGCAGTGGTAACACTACTCGCCTTGTGAACCAGGGATCGCAGGATCGATCCCGGGCTTCTCCAGACTTTCGGATGAGTCTTTAAACCGAGGTCCCGTCTCTGTATGACCTTAGCTTTTGGTGGGACGTAAAACTAAAACTCACTGACTCACTCTCAGCTGACAATTTTGATCTTTGGAGTATATCAGCTGCAGCTCGTGTTAATCATCATTAGAAGCCTTCGTGGTGCAGTGGTTACGCTACTCGCCTTGTAAACCAGGGATCGCAGGATCGATCCCGGGCTTCTCCAGACTTTCGGATGAGTCTTTAAACCGAGGTCCCGTCTCTGTATGACCTTAGCTGTTGGTGGGACATAAAACTAAAACTCACTCACTCGTGTTAATCATGAGTTTGAAGTATTTTGGTTACATATATTTGTAGGAAGCAAGAGAGGAAGAAGAAGCTAGGGTTCCTGAAGAGAATGGGAATTTTAGCAATACAGAAGGTGAGTGTGTTTTTGTGAGAGAGACCCCATATGGTGCTGGGGGTTAAAATATCAGCACTGTTTGGCCATGTGCATGTTGAAAAAAAAAAGTGAAGGCAATGATCAGGAATCAATACAATTAACCCACAGCTCCTATCAGTGACACCAAAGAGAAAGAAACACAAACATGAAATAAGTAGACTCTAATAGAAACATCAAAAGCGGAAACTTTAAGCCAAAAGGTCAGTTACTTTCCCACAAAATGGCCAATTGGCTATCCAAAATAAAATAAAGTAAGCGACACACACACACACACACACACACACAAGACATACCATTACAAAAATAAACCGCGACAGAAGAACTGCCTTGGAACAGTCAGTGAAATGAATTCCACTGGGGAGCATAAATCGATTTTACACGGCTGCAATCCTCGCCCTGACTTTTGTCCCGATTTAGACAAATAATTTGTTCAGTCTGCATGAAAGTCTCCTAACTCATTAGTGCAACATCTCCGAGAACACAAAATCAAACAACCAATGAGATGAAACAACGTTGAGGACTCAACAGCATGAAACCACTGAAATGCTGGAGTAGAAGAAAACCAACAGTTAGACTCCGATGGGTCCAACCAGAGACAGGCCACTTGATATTCCAGCAGGTCGGAAGGTTTCAGTTCCATTTCTTTTATATTTTTATCTCTATGTTAATGAGAGGTGATTTGTAAACTGAGATTTTCCCTCCAGTCAGTCCCCATATAAACTATTATGTGTCAGAGAGAGAGAGAGAGAATGAGTGAGTGGGAGAGAGTGAGTGAGTTAGTGTGTGTGTGCTGATGCGACAATTAGAGACAGAGATTGTGTGTGAGTGTACAGTTTCTAATTTCTAACATTTCTGTGCAGCAAAAGACTTCTGAGTTTTGATTTTATGAAATTCTATTGCAGGTGAAATGGATAAGCTTCCTTATTTCACTGTCGTTGTAATGGGTATTGGCAAGAAATTTCCAGTATATTCAACCGTATGTCTTTTTGGAAGGTAAATGTGAACTTAAATTAATAACATACTGGTCCAGTTTCATTAGGGCCCGCAAATAAATTTGCGGGTGCCCTATAGTATAATAGTAATCACCCTGTCTGTTCATCTGTCCGTACACATTTTTTTATGTTTTTTCTTAATAACTTACAAACCGTCAAACCTATCAACTTCAAACTTTATGGTCTCATCATCATTACACAATTTTATGGCAAGTTTCCTAACTGTGGCTTCAATACTTTCAGAATTATGGCCCTTTGAAAAACTTAAAAAAATTCAGCTTTTTCATGTTTTTATTTCGCGCCTGCTATTAGCATGGCGCGATATAAGTGCCCGGTTTTCCATCCGTTTGTTCGTCCGTCCGTTTGTCAAGGCGTCAACATTTGCGACCACCCTAATGGTCAAGTTTATTTCTCAAGAACTATAAGAGCTTCATTAATGATACTTGGTACAAACTTGTGTCTGGGGATGGCAACTTACATGCAAGAATCCATATTTGACCTTAACCTACATTTCATGGTTCACTGACTTTGTAAAATGTTGCGACCACCCTAGCGTTCACCCTAATGGTCAAGTTTATTTCTCAAGAACTGTAAGAGCTACATTAATGATACTTGGTACAAACTTGTGTCTGGGGATGACAACTTACATGCAAGCATCCCTATTTGACCTTGACCTACATTTCATGGTTCACTGACTTTGTAAAATATTGCGACAACCCTAGCGTTCACCCTAATGGTCAAGTTTATTTCTCAAGAACTATAAGAGCTTCATTAATGATACTTGGTACAAACTTGTATCTGGGGATGACAACTTACATGCAAGCATCCATATCTGACCTTGACCTACATTTCATGGTTCACTGACTTTGTAAAATATTGGGACCACCCTAGCGTTCACCCTAATGGTCATGTTTGTTTCTCAAGAACTATAAGAGCTTCATTAATGATACTTGGTACAAACTTGAATCTGGGGATGGCAACTTAAATGCAAGCATCCATATTTGACCTTTACCTATTTCATGGTTCACTGACTTTGTAAAAGAAGCCTCCGTGGTGCAGTGGTTACGCTACTCGCCTTGTAAACCAGGGATCGCAAGATCGATCCTGGGCTTCTCAAGACTTTCGGATGAGTCTTTAAACCGAGGTCCCATCTCCATATGACCTTAGCTGTTGGTTGGACGTAAAACTCAAACACTCACTCACTAACTGACTTTGTAAAATGTTGCGACCACCCTAGCATTCACCCTATTGGTTAAGTTCATTTCTCACGAATTATAAGAGCTTCATTAATGATACTTAGTACAAGCTTGCATTTAAGAATGGAAACTTTTATGCAAGCATCTATGTTTGACCTTGACTACCTACATATCATGGTTGGGTGACTTTGCGCCCCCACAGGGGCGACATAGCCTTCGGCAGAATTCTTGTTTAATAACTTACAAACCGTCAAACCGAACGACTTTAAATATATGGTCTCATTATCATTACACAGTTTTATGACAAGATACATAACTGTAGTTTCAATACTTTCAGAGTAATGGACCTTTGAAAAACTTAAAAATTCAGCTTTTTTCATCTTTTTAGCTCACCAGAGCTGAAGGCTCCGGGGGAGCTTATAGGATAGGCAGTTGTCCGTGGTCGTAGACCTGCGTCGTCTTCGTCAACATTTTCAAACATCTCCTCTGAAGCCACTGGGCCGATTCAGCCCAAATTTCATCCCTAGCATCCTTGGGCAGGGGATTGAAAGTTTGTGTTTTTAATGAAAATCGGCTCATTAGTTTGGTTGCTATGGCAACTTAGAGTTTCCCTAGACTTATAATGGGGAAAATAGAAAAATGGCATTTGCTGCCAAACCTTTGCAAATATTTTGACAACACTTTCATAGAAATGTTTCTTAGGCAATCTACTATCTGCCATAAGATTTTAGGCCTACTGCTCATTTCTATTGGTTGCCATGGAAACCAAAATAAAAAAAAATAGAAAAAAAAAAACTTCAAAAATCATCTCCTCAGAAACCGAATGCTGTATTAGGCTGAAAGTTTTTGGAAATATTCGCTATATTTGCCTTTACAGGTTTTGTGTTGTTTTTTTTAAATAAAATTTGGCTCTTTAGTTTGGTTGTGATGGCAACTTAGATTTTCCATAGACTTATAATGGGGAAAATTGAAAAATGGCATTTGCTGCCAAGTTATTGCAGTTATTTTGACAAAATGTTAAAATATCTTAGACAAACCTTACAGATCCCCACCCCAAAATGTTACTTGAGTAAATGTCTCTCAGCCTTATGCTTAAATGTCAACATGGGGGTCCCCCAGGTTAAGCCGGGGGCCATGCCTCACCCCCTCCACTTCATAAAAAGCCATATAACTCGGACTACATCCAGATCCCAACCCCAAAACCATATATATATTTTTGTCCTTATGATAAGATGCATTCAGTGACACCAACCAGGGGGTACCCCAATACGTGCCGGGGTCATGCCCCACCCCCTCTATTCCATAATAGGCCCAATATCTTGGAAACCTTACAGATCCCCACCCCTAAACCATAATATATTCTTGTTCCTTATGAAAATATACATTCACTGACACCAACTTGGGGGTCTCCCAGGGTGCGCCTTGGCCTTGCCCCACCCATTCTTCTTCACAAAAGACCATATATCTCAGAAACCATTTCAGGCCTCCTAGCAAAACCTATAATAACCTATAATTTTGTGCCAAACCTATAAAACCTTTATTTTGTTCATAAAACCTATAAAAAGCCTGTATTTTCATGAAAAAACCTATATTTTTCACTATTTGAACCTTCTTGCGACTCCACCCTAACTTTCCTTCAAAATGCACTACTATTTTTTACTTTTCAGTCCCATAAAAAGTGATGAAAACTGTCAAGAAATTGTAATTTTTTTCCTCGCTCGCTTCGCTCGCTCGGACTTTGTAAAATTCAGATCAACTTTATCTGAGTAATTGTGGCACAAAAATTCATCAAGTATTTTTTCTTCAGTTTTAAATCTTTATGTAAGTTTGGAAGACTCTTTTTTTTTAACCTGTATTTTTATTGAAAAACCTGTAAATAACCTATGTTTTGAGTAAGAAGAACCTATATAAAAACCTATATCTTCAAAGTGGGCCACTAAGAGGCCTGCCATTTAGATCCCCACCCCTAAACCATATATATTCTTGTTCCTCATGATAAGACGCATTCAGTGACACCAACCTGGGGTCCCCCGGGTTGTGCCGGGTCATGCCCCATCCCCTCAATTCCATAAAAGGCCCTATATCTTGGAAACCTTACAGATCCCCACCCCTAAACCCTATATATTCTTGGGTCTTATGAAGAGACTCATTCATTGACACCAATTTGGGGGTCTTCCTGGGTGCGCCGGGGCCTTGCCCCACCCCTCCCTTCAAAAAAGGCCATCTATCTCAGAAGCCATTTAGATCCCCACCCCAAAACCATATATATTCTTGTTCCTTATGATAAGACGCATTCAGTGACACCGACCTGGAGGACCCCTGGGTTGTGCCTCGGTCATGCCGCACCCCCTCCATTTCATAAAAGGCCCAATATCTTGGAAACCTTACAGATCCCCACCCCTAAACCCTATATATTCTTGTTCCTTATGAAGAGACTCATACATTGAAACCAATTTGGGGGTCTTCCTGGGTGCGCCGGGGCCTTGCCCCACCCCTCCACTTCACAAAAGGCCATCTATCTCAGAAACCATTCAGATTCCCGCACCAAAACCTTATATATTCTTGTTTCTTATGATATGACGCATTCATTGACACTAACCTGGGGGTCCCCCAGGATGGGCCAGAGTCGTGCCAAACCCCTTCATTTCATTAAAGACCCAATATCTTGGAAACCTTACAGATCCCCACCTCTAACCATATATATTGTTGTTCCTTATGATAAGACACATTTATTGACGTCAACCTGGAGGTCTTCCGGGTCAAGCCAGGGCCTTGCCTCACCCAACCACTTCACAAAAGGCTATATATCTCAGAAACTGTTCAGAGCCCCACCCTTAAAACATATATAATTATCTCCTTTGTGATAAGACACATTCAAATAACACTAGCTTTGGGAGTCATCCGGACTGCCTGGGTCATGTCCCACTGCTTTACTTCATTAAAAGCCATTTATCTCAGAAATCATTCAGATCCCCACCCATAAACTATAATATTATTGTTCCTTATGATAAGACTCATTCAGTCACACCAACCTGGGGGTCACTTTATGCTAGGGCAATGCGCCCCGCCCCTCTCTTTAAAAGGCCATATATTTCAGAAATCATTCAAATCCCCACCCCATAATAATATATGTTCTTGTTCAGTATCAATAGCGTACCCACTTGGGGGGTCGCAGGGGCCATTCCTCTCCTCTCCACGACATAGAAGGGCCTCATATATCAGAAACCATTCAGATTCCCACCCATAAACCATATATATATTCTTGGTCCTTATAGGGACAACAATCTTGGGCTTTCCTGGGATCAACAGGACATGCCCCAACCCATCCATCGCTTAAGAGGCCATATAAATCAGGTATACAGATCCCCACTGCTACACCATGTATATTCTTATTCCTTTTAAGACGCATTTAGTGATACCAACCAGGGCTCCATTGGGTCCATGCCCTACACCCTCTACTTAATAAAAGGCGTAATGTTTTAGATACTGAGTCCAGATGGATGCTCATTTGGATATAGGGGTTCATTTGGGAGACTTTATAATTGGTAGATTAAAATGATATCATGTTAAAATACATGGCTGTCATTGGGCAGTGCCCACCTGAGCTCTGGTGAGCAAAGTGGCCCATGTGCCTCTTGTTTCATCTGTATTTTAAAACCGCCATAGATATTCAAATGAAACTTCCTTTAGTTACTGACAGTTGCCCTATAGTAATGCCCTGTCTGTCTGTTCTTCAATCTGTCTGTCCATCTGACCGTCTGTCCATCAACATTTTTCATGTTTACAAACCTTCAAAAGCATCATTTTCAACCTTTCAAGGTAAGATCACAACAACATTAAACAATTTCAAGGCAAGTTACTTAACTCTAGCTATAATACTCTGAGAGTTATTGCCTTTTGAAAAACACAAAAAAATCTGCTTTTTTCGTCCTTTGTTTTCATCTTTATTTCAAAACCAATATAGATATCCAATGAAAATGAAGCTGAAGTTATTGACAGTTGCCATACAGGAACACCCTTTTGTTTTTTATTCATAACTTACAAACTGTCAGATGTATCAATTTCAAACTTAAGATATAAGGTCACAATATCATTACACAATTACATGGCAAGCTTCGTAACTCTACCTACAATACTCTACGAGATATAGCCTTTTGAAAAAAAACTGCAACTGTCAATACAATTGCTACATGCATTATGTGAACTCATTTACAAATGTCATTTCTACATTTTACTGTAAGCCTGGCATCAGAGCTCACGTACAGAAATTTATTATAATTCTATGAACAGATACAAATGACGAAAAGAAATTCCACAAAACATAGATTTCTAGTTGTACTTATGCTTAAGATCCATCAGAATGAAAACGATGGAGAAAAAATAAACTTGTTAATAATAACAATATAATGCCTTCAACATGATGATATATTTCCCATATTTTACCACAGTGTCAGATTCCAATAGTCTTACATTGACCCTTAATAAGTTTATATGCTGCCTGAAAAAATTTCGGGTGGGGGTGGGGGAGCATATAATAGTCGAAGTGTCTGTCCATCCCTCCATCCCCTCGTCCATTATTCCGTCTGGGCCTATGAAAGGGTATTTTTTGGATATATCCTTCATTCCCTAACAGATACCCAATAAAATCAGGGGACATTGGGTTTTTTTTTGCTAATTGGGTATTTAAGGGTTAGTTTATTTTTGTTATGGTTTGTCTTTGGGTGTTTGTGATGCTTATATTATTTTATTTTGGATAGCCTATTGGCCATTTTGTGGGAAAGTAACTGTCCTTTTGGCTTTCCGCTATTGGTGTTTCCATTAGGCCTGTTGTTTCATGTTTGTGCTTCTTTCCGTTTGGTGTCTCTGATAGGAGCTGTGGGTTGATTGTATCGATTCCTGATCATTGCTTTCACTTCTATTTTTTATGTAGCGAATACCCAACAAATGCCGATCCGTAGGCATGTCCGTGTGTCCGCTATTTCTCAGCAACCACTGCTTGGAATTACACCAAACTTTATTGGAAGCTTCACTACCAAGAGCAGATATGCATATTAGTAGCATTTTAAGATTCACTACTTTATCTATGAGTTAAGGCCCTTTGATTGTCTTGTACATAGTATATTAAAACAGCAATTTTTGTCTTGCTATTTCTCATCAACTACTGCTTGGAGTTACTCAAAACTTTATGGAAAGCTTTACTATCAAGAGGAATTGCGCATATTACTAGCATGTTATGATTCGCGAATTTATCTAGTCACGGCCCTTCGATTTTCTTACACATAGTATATTAAACCAGCAGTTATTGTCCCTGCTATTTCTGAGCAACCACTGCTTGGAATTGCATAAAGCTTTATGATTAGCTTTATTACCAAAAGGAGATGTGCATATTACTGGCATGTCGAGATTTGCAAATTCTTCTAGGAGTTACGGCCCTCTACATACATCTCTTTTTAGTTAAGAAATAATCTCCACGTACCGTGTGTTATCGTGATTAACACACGGTGTTGGAGGGCAGATTGCGAAATATTAATTCACGACGGCGAAGCCGAAGTGAATTAATATTCGCATCTGCCCGACAACACCGTGTGTTAATCACGATAACACACCGGGTGCGTGGAAATTATTTCGATTCTAACATGATGCTAAACTGAAATACAGTAGTAACAAAGCGTTATCTTGGGGACTATTTTGCAGCGGATGTCGACAGAAGGAAATGTTTACATGCAACGTCACGATGACGCCAAATTGCACGCACCACGTTGACGACGTGAATTATCGCATATTTGCAAACGCTGACGTTTCCACTGGGTTCAATGGGAAAAACGTTAACGTCATGTTAGAATGCTAAATAAAATCATTTTGTGCATAGCGTTATCAAATTAATATACTGTTGTCATATACCAGTGCTTGTATTTTATCAGTGACATGAACTGTCGAATTATACTTTGGGGAGCATCCATCGGTTCTGCCGATATGTTCTTGTTTTACTTGTGTCTAAAGTAATGTTTTTGCTTTTCAGCTCACAAGAATGTGACATAATATTCACAGACCTGATGTAGAACAAAAACTTTGCCAGTTGGAAGTGAACAGTGACTTTCAGGTCAGAACCTTAGACAAAAAGTTTTGAAGTAGTGCTCACCTGTCACATAGTTTTGGTCCGATCATCATCAAACTTGCTCTAAATGATCATTTGACAATATCTTGGTTAATTTCGAATATGGGTCATGGCTGGTCAATATGTAGGTCAGTAGGTCAGATTGTTGAAAAACCTTGTGAACACATTAGAGGCCCAAGTTTTGGTCTGAGCATCATCAAATTTGCTCAGAATGATCATCTTGACAATATCTGTGTCAAGTTTGAATATGGGTCATGTTGGGTCAAAAAGTAGGTCAGCAGGTCAAATGATAGAAAAACGTTTTGAACACTCTAAGAGGCCACAGTTTCAGTCAAATCATCATAAAACTTGCTCAGAATGATCATCTGGACAATATCTCAGTTAAGTTCGAATATGGTTCATGTCAAATCAAAAAGGAGATCAGTTGGTTATTTTGTCATAACTTTTGAACCGTTTGAGATAGAGCCTTCATATTTGGCATGTAAGTTCCTTCTGACAAGGGCTTCCCACTCATAAAGATTTGACCTGTGACCTTGACCTGTGACCTACTTTATCATACCTTTTGAACCATATGAGATAGAGCCTTCATATTTGGCATGCATGTTCCTTGTGACAAGGTTTTCTCAGCCATTCAAAACTTTTGACCCATGACCTTGACCTTTGACCTACTTTGTCATAACTTTTAAAGCATTTGAGATACAGCCTTCATATTTAGCATGTAGGTTCCTTGCGACAATGTTGCTTAGATTATCCTCTACCAAAAAGGCTAAAACAATCCCACTCGGATGAACAAAATGGCCACCGGAGGTAAAAATAGAAAAATATTGTAAATTTGATTCAAACGGAAACTCCCCCTAAACCCTAAGGCCAATTTGATTCAAAGTTCCCAGGAATGTTGCCTAGGTTACTCCCTACCAAATCAGCTAAAATCACTCTGCTGATGAACAAGATGGCCACAAGAGCTAAAAATAGAATGTACTCGAGACAGTGACACACAGGTGAGCGAACCAAGCCCTCTGGGCCCTCTGGTTGTATAGTATATGTCCAAGCATTACAGCGTTATGGGCCCTTGTTTTGCAAACTTTTGTGATGCAACGCCCCCGCCCATCGGGGCTTGAAGAAATAAATGGGCTGCATGATGCTTCCACGCAGAGCTGAAACCGTCCGCACACTAGTACTGGTAAACCGCTTAGAGGCTCTAAGCCTGTCCAGGAACCGCGGTGCGAGTCGGCCCGTCCATGCTTATAAACCTTTTTGGTTTCATTGGGTGACAGGGCTTCAGATGTCATTCCATCTCAATATCGGGTAAAAGTCCCACAAAATTGGAAGCAACGTCTCCAAAATGACCTTTACAGTGTTGACGGGGACGTTAAACCTCAAACAAACAAAATTTGTGGTGCAAATTTATTTCACATTTATCACTGAATTACAATGAAACTTCATACATAAAACCACTATGAAGGGTAGATGTGCATGAAAGTTCTCTTCATGTTTTTTCCAAATGTTGCAAAGTTATTGGGCTTTGTTATAAAAATACTGTGCTACAAACTATTTCCACGCTTTTAGTGGATTCCAATAGATTTTTGTTTACACATTCACTTTGAAGGGTAGTTGGGTTTGACTTTATCTTAACAGCATGTCCATGCAGTGCAGAGTAACGAGACATATATTAATATTAATTATCCCCATTTCAGTGTGTAATGCCTTGTGGGATACACTGTATATGGATTATCCCCACTCCAGTGGTTAATGCCTTGTGGGGTACACACTATCTTAATTAGTCTCACTCCAGTGTGTTATGCCTTGTGGGGTACATTCAAAGTGTTTAAGTTTAAATGCAAAGATTATGGGGACATATATTAATATTAATTATCACCACTTCAGTGTGTAATGCCTTGTTGGATACACTGTATATGAATTGTCCCCACTCCAGTGTGTAATGCCTTGTGGGGTACACAATATCTAAATTAGTCTCACTTCGGTAAGTTATGCCTTGTGGGTTTAAGTTTATACGCAAAGAGTAACGGGACATATATATTTATATTAATTATCCCCACTTCAGTGTGCAATGCCTTGTGGGATACACTGTATATGAATTCTCTCAACTCCAGTGTTTAATGCCTTGTGGGGTACATTCAAAGTGTTTAAGTTTAAACACAAAAGAGTAACAGACATATATTAATATTAATTATATCCCCGGCATACGAAGTATGTCAGGGGGTATATAGTTTTCGTCTTTCCATCCGTTCGTTCGTTCGTATGTTCGTTCGTTCGTTCGTTTGTTCGTTCGTTCGTTCGTCAACCTTTACGTCAAAGTTTTGCGTTAAGTAGAAGTAAAACAAAGATCAGGAATTGATACAATTAACTTACTCCACCCATAAAAGACACCAAAGGGAAAGAAATACAAACATCAAGCGACCAGACCATAATGGAAACCTAAACAAAGGAAGGCCATAAGGACAGTTACTTTCCCACAAAATGGTCATATGGCCATCCAAAACCAAAAGACACAAGTGATACACACAGTAAGTAACAAACAACAACATAAACAAATCGCCACAGAAGAGCCGCCTTGGAACGGTCAGTGGAAGATTTCCACTGGGGGGCCTCAATCGATCCCACGTGGCCACAATCCCCGCCCTTACTTCCGTCACGATTTAGACAAATAATTTGTTCAGTCCGCATGAAGGCCTCCTAACTCATCAGTGCAACATCTCCGTGAACACAAAAATCAAAGAACCACGGAGGTGAGACAACGGTGAGGACTCGACAGCAAGAAACCACAGAAATGCTGGAGCAAAAGAAAACCAACAGTTAGACTCCGATGAGCCCGACCAGAGACAGAGCATCAGGCACCAACCAGCATTATCTCTCTAATTTTCAATAAGCCTTTACGTTGGAGCCGTCATAAACCTTTTTGATTGCTGATATCTCTGTAGCCACAGGTTGGATTCTCTTCATATTTGGTACAGGATATCTCTATAGCATTACCTTTCATATGGAATATCTAAGCCCCTGGGTCAAGCCCCTGGGTGGGTTGTCTGTCTGTCCGTCTGTCTGTTCATCTACTTTTACGTCAAAGTTTTGTGTTAAACCTTTTTCATTGCTGATATCTCTGTAACCACATGTTAGATTCTCTTCATGTTTGGTAAAGGATATCTCTATAGCATTACCTTTCATATGGAATATCTAAGCCGCTGGGTCAAGCCCCTGGGTGGGCTGTCTGTCTGTCTGTTCATCTACTTTTACGTCAAAGTTTTGTGTTAAACCTTTTTCATGGCTGATATCTCTGTAACCACATGTTAGATTCTCTTCATGTTTGATAAATGATTTCATGATGCATGTCCCTTCCCCCACCCATGGTGACCTTGACTTCAAGGTCATGGTGACCTTGACCTCAAGGTCACGGACTTAGAAATTTTACATTTGGTTAAAGTTTTATGTCAAAGTTTATAGATGCCTGTATGTTCTATTTTATGCCCTCACTCCCTTGGTCCATTTAGAAATTTTATGTTTGGTTTAGCTTTTACAAGCACATTTATAGATTCTTATAGCTTCTTGACTTCATTCATATTACATAAAAGCTCAAAAGATATATCAGAGGGTGACGCTGGCCGGGAGTATACGTGACCCACTGGTCACTTTCTCTAGTTATCCCAACTTCAGTGTGTAATGCCTTGTGGGATACACTGTATATGAATTATCCACACTCCAGTGTGTAATGCCTTGTGGGGTACACAATATCTTAATTAGTCTCACTCCGGTGTGTTATGCCTTGTGGGGTACATTCAAACTGTTTAAGTTTAAACACAAAGAGTAACGGGACATATATATTAATATTAATTATCCCCACTTCAGTGTGTAATGCCTTGTGGGATACACTGTATATGAACTATCCACACTCCAGTGTGTATTGCCTTGTGGGGTACACAATATCTTAATTAGTCTCACTCCGGTGTGTTATGCCTTGTGGGGTACATTCAAAGTGTTTAAGTTTAAACGCAAGGAGTAGCTGGACATATATTATTATATTGATTATCCCCACTTCAGTGTGTAATGCCTTGTGGGATACATTGTCTATTAACTATCCCCACTCCAGTCTGTAATGCCTTGTGGGGTAAACAATATCTTAATGAGTCCACTCCAGTGTGTTATGCCTTGTGGGGTAAACAATATCTTAATTAGTCTCACTCCAGTGTGTTATGCCTTGTGGGGTAAACAATATCTTAATTAGTCTCACTTCAGTGTGTTATGCCTTGTGGGGTATTATAAAACAATATCTTAATTAGTCTTACTCCAGTGTGTTATGCCTTGTGGGGTAAACATTATCTTAATAAGTCCCACTCCAGTGTGTTAAGCCTTGTGGGGTAAACAATATCTTTATTAGTCTCACTCCAGTGTGTAATGCCTTGTGGGGTAAACAATATCTTAATTAGTCTCAATCCAGTGTTTTATGCCTTGTGGGGTAAACAGTATCTTAATTAGTCTTACTCCAGTGTGTTATGCCTTGTGGGGTAAACAATATCTGAAGTAGTCTTACTCCAGTGTGTAATGCCCTGTGGGGTAAACAATATCTTAATTAGTCTTACTTCAGTGTGTTATGCCTTGTGGGGTAAACAATATCTGAAGTAGTCTTACTCCAGTGTGTTATGCCTTGTGGGGTAAACAAAATCTTAATTAGTCTTACTCCAGTGTGTTATGCCTTGTGGGGTAAACAATATCTTAAGTAGTCTTACTCCAGTGTGTTATGCCTTGTGGGGTAAACAATATCTTAAGTAGTCTCACTCCAGTGTGTTATGCCTTGTGGGGTAAACAATATCTTAAGTAGTCTTACTCCAGTGTGTTATGCCTTGTGGGGTAAACAATATCTTAATTAGTCTTACTCCAGTGTGTTATGCCTTGTGGGGTAAACAATATCTTAATTAGTCTCACTCCAGTGTGTTATGCCTTGTGGGGTAAACAATATCTTAAGTTGTCTTACTCCAGTGTGTTATGCCTTGTGGGGTAAACAATAACGTAATTAGTCTCACTCAAGCGTGTTATGCCTTGTGTGGTAAACAATATCGTAATTAGTCTTACTCCAGTGTAGTATGCCTTGTGGGGTAAACAATATCTTAATTAGTGTCACTCCAGTGTGTTATGCCTTGTGGGGTAAACAATATCTTCATTAGTCTCACTCAAGTGTGTTATGCCTTGTGGGGTAACAAATCTTAATTAGTCTCAGTCCAGTGTGTTATGCCTTGTGGGGTAAACAATATCTTAATTAGTCCCACTCCAGTGTGTTATGCCTTGTGGGGTAAACAATATCTTCATTAGTCTCACTCCAGTGTGTTATGCCTTGTGGGGTAAACAATATCTTAATTAGTCTTACTCTATTGTGTTATGTCTTGTGGGGTACATTCAAAGTGTTTAAGTGTATGAAGTCAAGGCAATCGGATAAAAACTGTAGGAGAATGGTTCCAAAACCACAAAGAGTAACGGGACATATTATGGTATGGCGTTGTCTGTCCGTCTGTCTGTTTAACTGTCTGTTAACTTTTTCATTTCCGGATAACTCCTCCTAGTTTTCATCCATTTGACTTAAAACTGGGTAGGTGCATTGCAGGCAAGGTCTTGATGTGCATGTGGGTTTTGATTTTAGGTCTGACAACTCTAGGCTCAGTAATGCCCCTAGAATTGTCGGTTTTGGCCATTTTCGCCCTTTTTCGTATTTATACAACTTCTACAGTTTTTATCACCCATTCAGGATTTATGCAACTCCCCCTAAAGGTTTTATTCAGTTTACTTGAAACTTTACAGTAGTCTCACTCCAGTGTGTTATGCCTTGTGGGGTAAACAATATCTTAAGTAGTCTTACTCCAGTGTGTTATGCCTTGTTGGGTAAACAATATCTTAATTAGTCTTACTCCAGTGTGTTATGCCTTGTGGGGTAAACAGTATCTTAATTAGTCTCACTCCAGTGTGTTATGCCTTGTGGGGTAAACAATATCTTAAGTAGTCTTACTCTTAATTAGTCTTAAGTGGTCTTACTCTTAATTAAGATATTGTTTACCCCACAAGTTATGCCTTGTGGGGTAAACAATATCTTAAGTAGTCTTACTCCGTCAACACTGTAAAGGTCATTTTGGAGATGTTGCTTCCAATTTTGTGGGACTTTTACCCGACATTGAGATGAAATGACATCTCAAGCCCTGCCGACCAGTGAAACCAATATCGTTTATAAGCATGGACGGGGCGGACTCCCACAGCATTGCCTTGGCAGGCTTAGATCCTCCAAGTGGTTTACCAGTACTCGTATGCGGGTCGGTTTCAGCTCTGTAAAACATCTATTTCTTCAAGCCCCGATGGGCGGGGGCTAGAATGGCAAGTGATGTGGTGGGGTTGGGATTAGGTAGGCAAAAGACATGGACACATTAAAATATTGTAATATATATTCAGATATTGGCCTTTGTTGTGTGGCAAACCCATGCTACTTGTATGTATTTCAAGCAAATGTTGGTCGTCCTGTCTGACGTTAATTGACAATTTCTCAGTGCATCTACATAAAACCCCTATAGATTTATTTGTTTGATTTGAGGTTTAATGTCACCGTCAACACTGTAAAGGTCATTTTGGAGACATTGTTTCCAATTTTGTGGGACTTTTACCCGACATTGAGATGAAATGACATCTCAAGCCCTGCCGCCCAATGAAACCAATAGGGTTTATAAGCATGGACGGTCCACCTCGCACCGTGTATCCTGGACAGGCTTAGATCATCTAAGCGGTTTACCAGTACTAGTGTGCGGGCCGGATTCAGCTCTGCGTGGAAGCATCATGCAGCCCATATATTTCTTCAAGCCCCTATACTGGGAAGCAATGTTGTTTATACTATAATGAATACATAGACTCATGCGACGTTAGTGACATCGAAATAAACAGTGGCTCTCTTCAATATGATTGGACGATGGCGATGTTATGGCGCCAACAACGCTGTTCCGCTGTTTTTAGCTCACCTGTCACTTAGTGACGAGGTGAGCTTTTGGGATCACTTTTTGTCCGTCGTGCGTGTGTGCGTCCGTGCGTGCATCCGTGCGTGCGTGCATCCGCCCGTGCGTGCGTGCGTCCATAAACAATTTCAAATAAGTATATCTCTAATATCCCATGGCCAATCTTGATCAAATTTCATGTGAAGCATCATCAGGTTGGGGGAAAGGCTGCATAAGGTTTTTGGGCTGATCAGATTGGAATTCTGGTTGCCATGGCAACATATAGCTCCCATAGACTTACAATGGGAAAAAATTAAAATATCTTCTTCTCTGAAACCACAGGACCCAGAGCTTAGATATTTAGCATGTATTAACAGCCAGTGGTCACCTACATAATTCCTGCCAATCATGCCCCTGGGATCCAAATTGGTCACACCCCGGGGCCCCTTCTCTCCCATAGACTCATAATGGAACAAAAAGCTTCAAAAATCTTCTTCTCGGAAACCACAGGGCCTAGAGCTTAGATAATTAGCATGTAGCAACTGCAAGTGGTCACCTACATAATTCCTGCCAATCATGTCCCTGGGGTCCAAACCGGCCACGCCCCGGGGCCCTTTAGCTCCTATAGACTCATAATGGAAAAAAGCTTCAAAAATCTTCTTCTCTGAAACCACAGGGCCCAGAGCTGAGATATTTGACATGTAGCAAGGGCAAGTGGTCACCTACATAATTCCTGCCAATCATGCCCCTGGGGTCCAAATTGGCCACACCCAGGGCCCCTTAGCTCCCATAGACTCATAATGGAAAAAAGCTTCAAACATCTTCATCTCTGAAACCAAAGGGCCCAGAGCTTAGATATTTAGAATGTAGCAACTGCCAGTGGTCACCTACATAATTCCTGCCAATCATGCCCCTTGGTTCCAAATGGGCGACACCCCGGGGCCCCTTCGCTCCCATAGACTCATAATCGAACAAAAAGCTTTAAAAATCTTCTTCTCAGAAACCACAGTGCCAAGAGCTAAGATATTTAGCATGTAGCAACGGCAAGTGGTCACCTACATAATTCCTGCCAATCATGCCCCTGGCTTCCAAACGGGCCACGCCCATGTGCCCTTTAGCTCCTATAGACTCATAATGGAAAAAAAAGCTTCAAAAATCTTCTTCTCTGAAACCACAGTGCCCAGAGCTTAGGTATTTGGCATGTAGCAACGGCAAGTGGTCGCCTACATAAATCCTGCCAGTCATGCCCCTTAGTTCCCATAGACTCATAATAGAAAAAAAAGCTTCAAAAATCTTCTTCTCTGAAACCACAGGGCCCAGAGTTTAGATATTTAGCATGTAGCAACGGCAATTGGTCACCTACATAATTCCTGCCAATCATGCCCCTGGGTTCCAAATGGGCCACGTGCCGGGGCCCCCTTGCTCACATAGACTCATAATGGAAAAAAGCTTAAAAAATCGTCTTCTCTGAAACCAGAGCGCCCAGAGCTTAGATATTTAGGATGTATCAACGGCAAGTGGTCACCTACATAATTCCTGCCAATCATGCCCCTGGGGTCCAAAAGGGCCACGCCCTGGGGCCCCTTAGCTCCCATAGACTCATAATAGAAAAAAAAGCTTCAAAAATCTTCTTCTCTGAAACCACAGGGCCCAGAGTTTAGATATTTAGCATGTAGCAACGGCAATTGGTCACCTACATAATTCCTGCCAATCATGCCCCTGGGTTCCAAATGGGCCACGTGCCGGGGCCCCCTTGCTCACATAGACTCATAATGGAAAAAAGCTTAAAAAATCGTCTTCTCTGAAACCAGAGCGCCCAGAGCTTAGATATTTAGGATGTATCAACGGCAAGTGGTCACCTACATAATTCCTGCCAATCATGCCCCTGGGGTCCAAAAGGGCCACGCCCTGGGGCCCCTTAGCTCCCATAGACTCAAAATGGAAAAAAAGCTTCAAAAAACATCTTCTCTGAGACCACAGGGCCCAGAGCTTAGATATTTAGCATGTAGCAACGGCAAGTGGTCACCTACATAATTCCTGCCAATCATGCCCCTGGGTTCCAAATGGGGGACGCTCCAGGGCCCCTTCGCTCCCATAGACTCATAATGGAACAAAAAGCTTCAAAAATCTTCTTCTCGGAAACCACATGACCCAGAGCTTAGATATTTAGCATGTTGCAACGGCAATTGGTCACCTACATAATTCCTGCCAATCATGCCCCTGGGGTCCAAACGGGCCACGCCCTGAGGCCCTTTAGCTCCTATAGACTCATACTGGGAAAAGCCTCAAAAATCTTCTCTGGAACCACAGGGCCCAGAGCTGAGATATTTGGCATGTAGCGAGGTCAAGTGGTCACCTACATAATTCTTGCCAATCATGCCCCTGGGGTCCAAATTGCCCACACCCCGGGGCCCCTTAGCTCCCATTGACTCATTATGGAACTAGAAATGCATCCATAGGGCACGGATGCCCCCGCCTGAAAATATGTCTATGTTCGTATTCATCCATAGAAAGTTATTAACCGTGTTTTAGTTTTGGCCCTTTTTTCACGTTTCACCTCTAAGTATGACCTTGACCTTGCAGGTAAGGACGTTGGTTTTGTGTGAGGCAGATTGTCTCATGATGGCCAACATTTCAGCCAAATAATTTCAAAATCCATCCAGAGATAAGAAAGTTATTGACTGCGTTTAAGTTTCGGACCATTTTTTTTACCTTTGACATCTAAGTATGACCTTGACCTTGGAGGTATGGATCTGGGTTTGCATGTGACACATCGTCTCATGATGGTTAATATTTCTTCAAAGTAATTTTAAAATTCATCCAGAAATAAGTAAGTTATTGACTGCGTTTAAGTTTCAGACCCTTTTTTTGACCTTTGACCTATAAGTATGACCTTGACCTTGGAGGTACGGACCTGGGTTTTGCACATGATACATCGTCTAATGATGGTTAACATTTCTACAAAGTAATTTCAAAATCCATCCAGAAATAAGAAAGTTATTGACTGCGTTTAAGTTTCAGACCCTTTTTTGGACCTTTGACCTCTAAGTATGACCTTGACCTTGGAGGTACGGACCTGAGTTTTGCACGTGACACGTCGTCTCATGATGGTTAACATTTCTGCTGAGTAATTTTAAAATCCATCAAGAAATAAGGAAGTTATTGACTGCGTTTAAGTTTCGGACGGACGCACGGACGAACGGACGGACGGACAAGGGCAACGCTATATGCCCTTTCCAGTTTCCACCATTCTTCGAATGGCGGGGGCATAAAAAGAACTTTAAATATCTTCTCCTCTGAAACCACAGGGACCAGAGCTTAGATATTTAGCATGTAGCAACGGCCAGTGGTCACCTACATAATTCCTGCCAATCATGCCCCTGGGTTCCAAATGGGCGACGCCCCGGGGCCCCTTCTCTCCGATAGACTCATAATGGAACAAAAAGCTTTGAAAATCTTCTTCTCGGAAACCACAGGGCTCAGATCTTAGATATTTAGCATGTAGCAAAGGCAAGTGGTCACCTACATAATTCCTGCCAATCATGCCCCTGGGGTCCAAACCGGCCAAGCCCCGGGGCCCTTTAGCTCCTATAGACTCATAATGGAAAAAAGCTTCGAAAAATCTTCTTCTCTGAAACCACAGGGCCCAGAGCTGAGGTATTTGGCATGTAGCAACGGCAAGTGGTCACCTCCATAAATCCTGCCAATCATGCCCCTAGGGTCCAAATGGGCCACGCCCCAGGGCCCCTTAGCTCCCATAGACTCATAATGGAAAAAAAAAGCTTCAAAAATCTTCTTCTCTGAAACCACAGGGCCCAGAGTTTAGATATTTAGCATGTAGCAACGAAAATTGGTCACCTACATAATTCCTGCCAATCATGCCCCTGAGTTCCAAATGGGCCGCGTGCCGGGGCCCCTTTGCTCCCATAGACTCATTATGGGAAAAAGCTTAAAAAATCTTCTTCTCTGCAACCACAGCGCACAGAGCTTAGATATTTAGCATGTAGCAATTCCAAGTGGTCACATACATAAATCCTGCCAATCATGCCCCTGGGGTCCAAATGGGCCACACCCTGGGACCCCCTTAGCTCCCATAGACTCATAATGGAAAAAAAAAAACTTCAAAAATCTTCTTCTCTAAAATCACAGCATCAAGAGCTTAGATATTTAGCATGTAGCAACGGCAAGTGGTCACCTTCATATTTCCTGCAATTCATGCCCCTGGGGTCCAAATTGGCCACGCCCCGGGGCCCCTTAGTAGCTCTTATAGACTCATAATGGAAAAAAGCTTCAAAAATCTTCTTCTCAGAAACTGTGAAGCACAGAACTTAGATATTTAGTATCTAGCAACATGAAATAACCAGCTACATAAATCCTGCTAACCCTGCCCCTGGGGTCAAAATTAGCCTCACCTGAGCTCATCACCTCCAATAGACTTATAATGGAAAAAAAACTTAAAAAATCTTCTTGTATGATATCATAAGGCCCAGAGCTTAGATTTTTAGTATGTAGCAACGTCAAGTGGCCACCTTCATAAATCCTGCCAGTTATGCCCCTGGGATCCAAATTGGCCCCACCCCAGGGCTCTTTAGCTTCCATAGACTTACAATTGGAGAAACTTCAAAAATCTTCTTCTCTGATACCACAGGGCCCTTAAAATGAAAAAAAAGCAACTTAAAATGGGGAAAAAATCTTCAAAAATCTTCTTCTCTGAAACCATAAGTCCCAGAGCTTAGGTATTTAGCATGTAGCAATGTCAAGTGGTCGCCTACATGAATCCTGCCAATCATGCCCCTGGGGGTCCAAATCCTGTGGCCCCTAAACTCCAACAAACTTATAATGGAAAAAGCTTCAAACATCTTCTTTGAAACCATGAAGTACAGACCTTAGATATTTAGTATATAGCAACACAAAATGGTCGCCTACATAAATCCCGCCAACCGTGCCCTTTTGGTCAAAATTGGCCAAGCCCCAGGGCTCATTAGCCCTATAGACTTATACTGGAAAAAACTTAAAAAAAATCTTTTTCTCAAAAACCATAAGGCACAGATTTTGTTTGAGGTTTTACATCCCCGTCAACACTGTATAGGTCATTTTGGAGATGTCTCTTCCAATTTTGTGGGACTTTTACCAGACATTGAGATGAAATTACATCTCAAGCCCTGTCGCCCAATGAAACCAGTAGGGTTTATAAGCATGGACACCGCTTTGCCTGAGCTTATATATTTAGTATGTAGCAATGTCAAGTGGTCTCCTACACTAATGATTTTCTGGTACACAGGTGAGCGATATAGGGCCATTTGGCCCTCTTGTCTGGAAAACTGTGTGCAATTGTTTTCTTCTTTCATTTTAACCCTTAAACAAGATTTGTTTCGTCATATGATGGATGGGAAATAATGTTAATATAAGTAATAAAGGTAATTTATTTAACGTTCATCGAATTATGAACAACATTGGGTCACGAGCAAAGTTTCGGGGTCACTTACTTTGTTTGTGACCCGATGTTGTTCATACTTCAGTGAATGTTAAATAAATAACATTCTTTTTTCTTTAATTTAATATTTATGTTGAAATTGAAAACAATGCAAAAGAATTCTTTGGGAATGACATTCATCGTATAACTTCACAACCAATTCATGTCAATATTGAGGTCATTAATTTATGTAAACGTCAAGATCACAAATTTTACTGCTAGTGCTACCATAACTCTGCTAAATAAATTAGGCCTGTCACACCAACTTCATAATTTTGAAGATTGAAATTCATGACACTTTGCATACAGAAATGTCTGAAAAAACAGGAAAATGAATTTCAAACTTTAGATTACGATCAGCTTCTTCAGAAGCTGGCTGATCTGGATCTACACTGTTTGCAAAAACAAACAAAAAACAAAACAAAAAAAAAAACAAAAAAAAAAAAACAAGTATACTTGATTCCTGCATTTTAAGGGTTAAGCATGATTTTTAATGCATTTTATACTTGTGGCTATTGCTGTTCTAGCATTTCTGCCTTGAATGTTTTCTTCAGCCTGTTATCGTCTTAATTTTACAGCTTGGATGCCTACAGAAAAAGACCAATTTGGAAGGACAATTTCATGGAGGAATTAGGAAGCACCCTATCAGAGTTGGAGAAGCAGCTCGCCACTACCCATGACTTGGTAAACATTAGAGGCAAACAGGGGCGCAAGTAGGAGTGTATTTCTTGAATGCAGATAAAGCATACAGAATACAGTTTGAAGGATTGACCAGTTTTTATTTCCTTCTCAAAATATATTTCAGACAATAGTATCACAATAGTATTGCAATAGTAGTCAGCAATAGTAATAGTATCGCAATGGTTCTTCCTGCAATGTCAATACTATCGCAATAGTCATTTTCTGACTATCGTTACATCCATATAGGCGCAAGGTTCCAGTCCTTATTCCTCCACTTTGTCAAAGGGTGTTAGGTGTCATAACAGATGAAGAGAACAGAAAGTTTGTAGGCATATTGCCTGAAAATCCGTATGTGTTTTCTATCTCAGGAAAAAACACATCTCACCTTCGGACTTATGATTGTATAAACACTGTAGCACAGGACTGTGGTGCAAAATGCCCAGAGTTGATAAAATCAACAAAGATGAGAAAATACACAGCCACTGTTAGTCAAATTTTGGATCTCCAAAACAATGAAGTTGAGTGGCTAGCCAACCACCTTGGCCACAGCATTAAAGTCCAGAGATTTCTATTCTTTCAAAGATACAACAACAGAACTAACAAAACCTGCGCGGGTAACTTTGAGCAGTTGCATGCCTGTGCCTGTTAGTAAAAATAAGTAAACAGCCAATTATGTTGAGAATAAAAGATGAAAAACAGATGGTAGTGGGTTAAAACAAGTATGAAGAAGGATACAATCAGGTTGAAAACATCACTGTGGGGCTTGAAGTTTTTTGTGTTTTTTTTTTGGTGGGTAACCTGACAGCACAACATCCCTTGTTAGAGCATTTGACTGTGCCAAGTGTATGTGGTGGAACTAGAGCTTTATTAAAAAAAATTAACAAATTTAAACTTTGTGAAAAAGTAAATATTAAAGGACAAGGTCATTTAGGTATATTTGTAAGCCAATAAGTTGCATAATAGATCCAGTTTGGTGACAGTATGTGTCAAAAATGAAATCTGTATATAAGTTGAAAAATGTAAGTTTGTTAGTGGGAGGATAAAATTCATTAATAGAATAAGTTTGTATATAACACAGCATCTAACACAGATCACCAATGAAATCTGTATATATGTTGAAAACGTAAGTTTGTTAGTGGAAGGATAAAATTCATGAATAGAATAAGTTTGTGTATAACACAGCATGTAACACAGCTCATCAACAGATGAGTGTTTGTTAACTGTATAAGGCAAAACTCCAAATTCAATGCACAATCTCAAAAGTTCAACATTTGTTTGATAAAGGGTAAAGTTCACAAGCAGATTAAGGTCAAGGTCAAAGTCACATGCCGTCATAAAGATGTCTGTAGCCCAGTATGTAGTATGCTTTACCACCAGACCACGTTTGGTTAATGTAGGGCCTTCTGATTTCAAGTTGAAACAAGATATAACCAAAAAGTGAATGGGTGAACCTACATATGTTAAATTGTACAGAATTATGTTGACTATGTAATTGTCCCTCATTTGCTGAAGTGGCTTGACAACTATCCCCATGTAAGTATGTAATGTGTTATGGATAACATTCTGTGTGAAGTCAAAACACGGTAGTGTAATGCCTTGTGGGGTATTCTGTAATTACCTCAGCTACATGTAGTGTGTATGTCTTATGGGGTACTTTTAAGGGTGTTTATTGTCAGTTTGTAAAGTCTTGTGGGGTACATTCAAAGTGTTCAAGGATGTTTGCTACAGCCTTTGAATAGAAAATCCATGTCCAACTAATAACTTTAGTATGTTTGGGGTTTTATATATTGAATTTTTTGTTTGTTTGTTTATTGTAGGGCGATGGAGTCGGGGACAGATTTTGGGGTCACTGCAATCATAGTCAAAGTTATGTTTTATCAACAGTGACCATGACCTTGCTACAGGGAAAAGGGAATATTAATATACTGACCCAAAGACCTAACGGAACTAGAAATTCTATTCTATTTTTTACCGGTTAAACTGAAATTCTAAAATTTTTGGTATCCTTCTGAATGTTCGTCCTTATTACACCGTTAGCAGTAGACCCTGGTCAGGCTTCACTGACCACGGCGGTTCATGTAAAAAAGCGCATTTCTGCATAGCACATGATTCAGTTTCAAATGTGTCTTGGTGGCAACCTATACGTTATCTGGCTCGGGATAAAACATTTGATAAATTTTTCCCTACCCCACAAAGCTGCAGTTAAGTCCTCTATCTTCAAGACTTAATCGTGGCATTGTGGGGTAGGGAAAATTTATCAAATGTTTTTTCCCCGAGCCAAATATCGTATAGGTTGCCAACAATATACACTTTGCATTTGAAACTGAATCATGCACTGCAAGGGCATTGCAGAAATGCGATTTTTTTTTTACATGAACCGCCGTGGTCAGTGAAGTGTAACCAGGGTCTACTGCTAACGGTGTAATAAGGACGAACATTCAGAAGGATAAGCATACCCAAAATTTAATATTCCAGCTTAAAGGGTAAAAAATTAGAATAGAATTTCTAGTTTTGTTAGCTCTTTGGGTCAGTATATATACTTTGTATGTGGCATCTTTAGATGGATGAGTTTCAAGGTTGTACAAATGAAGGGGCCCTTACATGTAGAGGCCCCAAAAGGGGTCTTGAAATTGCAACTGTTGAAAATAATGTTAATTTTGCAATTTTCAAAAATCTTCTTCTTAAGAAGCAGCAGTTTGGGAAGCTCAATACTTGGCATATAAGATTTCTAAAATAAAAAATGAAGAAGTGACTAGTGTTGCATTCATCCCCAGATCTAGTTCCTAAGTGTTGGGTACAGTTTAATGCATTGTTACAAGGTAGAATTCTTGCTTTTCACTTTATGATAGAAACTCATTGAAAACGAAAAAAAAGTCCACATATAAACTTCATATGAGCCTGTGCAAGCGAAAAAGTACAGCTTGCCGTAAGTTATGTTGTCTGCTCATATTAAGTTGTGTAGGTGTAGGTGGTGGCTGTAAATACGTTGAATTTCTTTTATTGTTGTAAATAAAATTTGCGTGTTTATTAAGGAATTTAACAATAAATGTATAGAATTCATTGTCATTAGATTGAATAAGTTTAATTGATGATGAAATTTGTTTTTGTCGTACCACGTTTGTGTTAGGCCCCCACCGATAGGGGCTTAAAGAAATATATTGGCTGCATGATGCTTCCACGCAGATCTGAATCCGGCCCGCACACTAGTACTGATAAACAATTTAGAGGATCTAGGCCTGTCCAGGAACCGCAGTTTTTGTTTGTTTGAATTGAGGTTTAACGTCCCCGTCAACACTGTAAAGGTCATTTTGGAGACGTTGCTTCCAAGTTTGTGGGACTTTTACCCGACATTGAGATGAAAAGACATCTCAAGCCCTGTCGCCCAATGAAACCAATAGGGTTTATTATCATAGACGGTCTGCCTCGCACCGCGGTTCATGGACAGGCTTAGATCCTGTAAGCAGTTTACCAGTACTAGTGTGTGGGCCGGATTCAGCTCTGCGTGGAAGCATCATGCAGCCCATATATTTCTTCAAGCTCCTATGGGCGGGGCCGCCAGGAACCGCAGTGAGAGGCGGGCCGTCCATGCTAATATACCTTTTTGTTTCATTGGGCGACAGGGCTTGAGATGTCATTTTATCTCAGTGTCGGGTAAAAGTCCTACAAAAATGGAAGCAACGTCTCCAAAATGACCTTTACAGTGTTGATGGGGACGTTAAACCTTAAACCAATCAAACAAACAAAACCACGTTTGTGTTCATGGCATGTTATTAATATACAGTTCTTTTTATACCGGTCCTACATTGAAAATCTAATGAAATTGTTAGAGAGCTTTGTTGATATAATTTTAGTCTTGTATGAATGTCATTGCTTAATTAACCCTTTTGATCAGATGTAGCAGACAGCATGCAAATATTATGCTGCAACTTTTACCAGAATTCTTCACTTGCTCAAATACTTGTTTTTGGAAATTTGATTTTCTGAGTGCATGTAAGTACAAATCCCGATTAAACAGTTTCTTTAGAAGCCAGCTGATCTTGATCTACACTGTTTGCAAATGCTTCTTTAGCAGACTGAGCGTTGAAATGGACAATGCACTTCTGTAAGTTGAATTTGAAAATCTGTTACATCCAAATTGCGATATTAAAGAAAGATTGATTGTTTCAAGCATGTCTGTTCAATAAACTTGACCTAATAGTATCTTTCTCATTCCTCGAAAAAGATGCAATATTTTGGAAGCAAGTCAAAGACATGTCAATGATCATGCGGTCAGCCATTCATATAGTTCATTTCTATAGGGCAACATTTGCATAAACGGTATAGATCCAGTTCAGAGGTGTCAGAGCAGGGTCAACACTGCTATTAAGATTTTGAATCTTAAAAGTAACAAAAAATGATTTAACTGTTGTGAGTTGCACATGAACAGTTGTTACCATACAGTTTGAGCAGATGAAAGTGTTGTATGAAATTGGGCACCAAAAGTGATGAGAGAAATGTAAACATGTAATGTTTGGTAAACAAAAATATATGTATAACCAATTTGTTAAAAATTTTATGCACTTACCCAAATGTGTTGCTGTATGGAATAAAATTATTACAGGGAAAAAGAATCATGTCTTTAAGAACCAGCAATTAAGGAACTGTAGCAGTAGAATTTTCAGATTTTTAGAAATAAACAGGCCATGATCTGTAGGGGTTTTCTAAGGCGACTTTAAAATTCCAGAGTTTTTAAAGATAAAGGCAATTTTTCAGTTTTCAAAAAATTTTCTTCTGTACGTAGCATGAAGTAGCCAGAAGCCACCATACTTGGTGCATACTATCTTTAGGAGAAGGACCTTCAATTTTGTGACACAGTATGAAGACATTTGCAAACAGAATAGAACAAGATAAGCCTACTCTGAGTAAATAATTTCAATGTAGCTGTCAAGGAGAATTATATGATAAATTGATAAATCCAACTAGTTGGAAAGGTTTATTGAAGTGGAGGTAGTTCAACCTTCTGTGTCACCACTTTTTGGCCATGCACATGTGATAAAAGGCAATTAAAATTGCCCACACAAATGGAATTTCGTGTAACTCGATATTTCAGCAGGTTGGAAGGTTTTAGTTTCTTTTTCTCATATTTTTATCTTGATGTTTATGAGAGGTAATTGGTGAACTGAAATGTTCTCTCCTGTCGGTCCCCATATAACCTATAATGTGTTGGAGGGATGTTAACCCAATTCAACTCAGTTCCAACCAAAGAGCATTGGATCATTCCAACCAAGCTTTGTGGGAATGAATGGTCCTTTGATTATTTTTTAGGGTTCCCATGCATCTGGGAAAAGTCAGAAATGTATCATTTTTGTCGCACCTGCGTTAGCGTGCCGTAATCTGTCTGTTTGTCCATTTCTCAACAATTTACAGTGGGTGTCTTGTGAGCACAACTCCTCCTACAGTTTTTGGCCAATCATTTTGAAACTTCACAGATGTTTTGGCCATGGTCTGTAGATGTGCATATTGTTTGCTCATAATCCTCAGATATACTTTTCAACTTTTTCCGCTTTTTTGACTTAGTCATTTTTTACCTAAAACCCTTTTTCTAAAAGTGTTAGCCAGTGGGTGTCTTGTGAATGCAACTTCTCTTGCTTTTTTTGCCAATCGTTTTGAAACTTCACAGATGACTAGGGCGGGTTCTTAAGATGTGCATATGGTTTGCACACAAGTCTCGGATTTTTTTTTTCAATTTTTTCTGCTTTATTAACTTAATAATTTTTTACATAAAACCCTTATAGTCAATGGGTGTCTCGTGAGCGCAACTCCTCCTGCAGTTTTAGGCCAATAGTTTTGAAACTTCACAGAGGATTAGGTAATAGTCTGAAGATGTGCATATTGTTTGCACATAAATCTCAGATTTATTTCAGCAGAGTTAGAGGCCCTTGATTTATGCCCAAAATTGGTTTCTGCTTAATATCTTGTGAAAGAATTGATGGATTAGGATCACATTTTGCATACATATTTTTGTTAGCAATACCTAGCTTGGGATTGTCACATGACATTTTTCGACAACTTTCAGCAGAAATCCTGGCCTTGATTAATTGGCAAAAATGATATCTTGTGAAATAATGGACAGGTAAGGTTTAAATCAAATTTTGCAAGCCTGTTGCTGTTGGCAATATATGGCTTAGGATAATAAAAGGCATATTTCATATAGTTTCAGCAGAGTTTGGGACCTTGTTTCAAGCCCAAAAATGGTGTCCGCCCAATACCTTGTGAAGAATTGATGGATTTGGATCATATTTTGCATACATACTAACTTTCCCCTGTAAAATTGAGTGACACTAGCTATCAGTTACCCATTCTTTTTCTAAAATACCATCTCCCTGATAGAGACATTCCAAAGTTTCTACTTTGTCCATTTTCTTACTAACTAACCCATCAATAGATTTTTTTTTTCAATGCAAATAGGAACTTGTGTGACTTAATCCCCGCAGGTGCGACACTGCTTTCCGTGGATTTCTTGTTTTTAAAGGACAGGTAATTGCAATTTGAAGCAAATGTCAGGGAATTATAAAAATCAGGGTTAACACTGCAAAGTGTTAGTTTCATCTGTAAGCATAACCTGAACAAGCAGATGAGATAATTTTTCATTCTTAGTATGTCAGTTAATTTTAAAATTTCAGCTGTGGAATTTGTTGTCTGAAAAATGTGGGAACCTTAATTGTTACTTAATCATTTATGTACATGTTGTTCATACGGTTATTACTTACCGTCAGTGAAATAGTTGCTTGAGTTAAAAACCAAAGTTAGCTATTGTTTGACATTTGTTTTCAGATGTTTTGTAGTTGTTGTAGGAGTTTTGAATTTGGTAAAGCTTTAAACCGAGTTGTACGACACTACATTGAAAGACAGTTGGTTGAATAACGTTTTTGACAAAATGACTATTGGTCGATGCATACAAAATGGTGACAGGAGTCTTGATCTAATCATTAGGTAGTTAGAAAAATTTGACCATTCTCACTTCTTAATTGAAAGTAAAAACTTTTTCGTTTTGTTTGAAATTAAAATAAAAGGAAAATGAAGCTACAACTTCAGGGTCCTAAAAAAATCTGTTTCCCTGATATCTCTGTTCTGTATTAGTTATTGATTCGTATCTACCTGTCCTGAACTGAGTGAATCAAAGTCACAATAAGTGAATAGTGGATGAAAGGAGCTCAGTTCTATTTATGAATATTGACAATACCATGAACAATGTAAACAGTGCAATGATATTTCAATTATAGTAATCACAGCTTACATTTTAACCCTCTTGCTTTAATTACAGAAGACACTAGGCAACAGAGTCTCATTTATTCGCAAGATCATTTTGTTTGTTTGATTTGAGGTTTAACATCCCGTCAGCACTGTAAAGGTCATTTTGGAGATGTTGCTTCCAATTTTGTGGGACTTTTACCCGGCATTGAGATGAAATGACATCTGCAGCCCATCTATTTCTTCAAGCCCCGGTGGGCGGGGGCGGCTCCCAAGATCATAACTAATGCAACAGTTTTAGATGATTTGTTGCACCTTTTTAGAAATTGTCCATTAAGTGGACATTTGACAAAGTGGACATTCGGTGAAGACGGATCAATTAAAAGAGCTGTTGACCATCTGTCTTTCAACAAAAAGATGTGCACCTTTTTGCTGGAAAAAAAGATCCTTAATTATGCCCCCAACTTTAAAAAAGTTGGGGGGCATATTGCTTCTGGCTTGTCCGTCCGTTCGTACGTCACGCTTTCTTGTGCATAGCATATCTTTAGAACCGTGTATGCTAGTGTTTTGAAATTTCATATATGGGTTCCTCATGAAAAAATAGTTGACCCGTATTTTTTTCTTGTCCAAATTATCTCCCCTTCTTGAATTATTTCCCCTTTAATTAAATAACATAGAATTCTCGTTAGCAAGATATCTCAAAAAGTATTTGAGCTACAGCCTTGATATTTGGTATAGTGATTGGGACTAAGGAGGAGATTACCTGATTAAATTTTCAACCAATTCTATAAAATTTTGTTAGAGTTATGGCCCTTTGTAATTTTTTGCCACTCAATTGTGTTGCTTTCTGGTGCATAGCATATCTTTAGAACCGTGTATGCTAGTGTTTTGAAATTTCATATATGGGTTCCTCATGAAAAAATAGTTGACCCGTATTTTTTTTCTTGTCCAAATTATCTCCCCTTCTTGAATTATTTCCCCTTTAATTAAATAACATAGAATTCTCGTTAGCAAGATATCTCAAAAAGTATTTGAGCTACAGCCTTGATATTTGGTATAGTGATTGGGACTAAGGAGGAGATTACCTGATTAAATTTTCAACCAATTCTATAAAATTTTGTTAGAGTTATGGCCCTTTGTAATTTTTTGCCACTCAATTGTGTTGCTTTCTGGTGCATAGCATATCTTTAGAACCGTGTATGCTAGTGTTTTGAAATTTCATATATGGGTTCCTCATGAAAAAATAGTTGACCCGTATTTTTTTTCTTGTCCAAATTATCTCCCCTTCTTGAATTATTTCCCCTTTAATTAAATAACATAGAATTCTCGTTAGCAAGATATCTCAAAAAGTATTTGAGCTACAGCCTTGATATTTGGTATAGTGATTGGGACTAAGGAGGAGATTACCTGATTAAATTTTCAACCAATTCGATAAAATTTTGTTAGAGTTATGGCCCTTTGTAATTTTTTGCTACTCAATTGTGTTGCTTTCTGGTGCATAGCATATCTTCAGAACCGTGTATGCTAGTGTTTTGAAATTTCATATATGAGTTCCTCATGAAAAAATAGTTGACCCGTATTTTTTTTCTTGTCCAAATTATCTCCCCTTCTTGAATTATTTCCCCTTTAATTAAAAAACATAGAATTCTCGTTAAGAGTTTCATTGATGATACTTGGTACATGCTTGGAACTAGGAGTGAAATTTTTATGCAGGCATCCATGTTTGACCTTGACCTAGATTTCATGGTTTGGTGACTTTGCGCCTCCACAGGCGCGACATAGCCTTCGGGGGAATTCTTGTTGTATGTTTTTGAGTCTTTAACAATATTTGTTGAATATTTTGCCATCTAAGGACAAGCAAAGGTTGGGGGCATTGTGTTTTACAAACACCATTTCTAGTTAGCAACTGACTTTGCTAGAACAGTTAACCATTTGACCACAAATGAGCTTGTTAAGCTAATGATGCTTTGAACAACTGGACTGTGAAGTTTTATCTAGCAGTATCCACATCTGCCTGTGACCTTGAAGTCAATCACAGATTTTGAAGTACACATGAACTTCAATGACTTGAACAACTTTGTGACTATGAAAATTTGTTTGTGGTAGTTAGTGCCACTAAGGGCTGATTATGATACCATATCCGGAGGCGTATTGGGGATGATATTTCTTGATTACATAAAAAAGACATGCTGTGTGTATTCATTATAATAATGACTACAAACAACTTGCCTCATTGAGGAAATTTTGATGAATACATACAACATACATTTTCATGATAAAAATCAAACATCCTTAACCCATTGCATGCAGTGAAACCCCTAAAAGCGTACCTTGGCAAACAGTGCAGACCCAGATCAGACCCGCAGAATGCGGCATCTGATTAGGGCTTGCACTATTTGCTAACAGAATTTTCATCAAAAATAGAATAAAAAGAATAAAATAGGCCTGACATCCCTTATATGACTAATGGACTTGTCCAACATAATAGCAATGAAAGAGTCCACTAGTATACAATGGGTTAAATGATCCAAAATATATGGATACCTGAAGCTATGGAAATAATTTTTAGGGACTCAAGAGCAAGTTGGAATTAACCCTTTTTGTACCAAATGAAATCTTCCTCCTTATATATATCATGAGCCCATTTAAAAATTCAGGGGTGTCACGTTGTGATTTCTTCAAAATTGATTAGGAAAATGGCTGAACTTTTTGCAACAGTGTAGGCCCTGATCAGACGCTGCATTCTGATCTGGGCCTGCACTGTTTGCCAGGGTACCCATTTTGAGGATTCTGGTACTAAATGGGTTAACCATGGTAAAGAGCCATCGGTGTTCATGCCGTTGAAGTTTCACTGTATTGTGTTTGAGAAACATGTGAGCTACCATGTCAGTTGACAGCTCTTGTTGACGTCTCATAGCAACTACCTCTCTGAACATTGTTCTGCATTTTCATACATTGTAAGCAGTCTTTATTTGTTATAATCTGTGGTGACACCTAGAGAAGTTTGTGAGCATAGCCAGACAAACATGAGAAATGGTTTATTAACCCACATATGACAAGGGAATAATCTTCCACCTTGCGCGTTTCGAGTAGTCCATTTCCAATTATAGGGGTGTCAGGTTTGTTTTTGTTTGTGGCAAATTTTACAAAAATGAATGTTCTTTAAGCAAACGGTGTAGACCCAGATCTGACTGATCTGGGTATGCACAGTTTGCCAATGTCCCAGAAAAGAGTCACTTGGCATATATGGGTTAAATTTTACCACTCTCTGGGCTTATTTAGCAGACAACAAATTGTTTGTATTTTTTTCGTATTTTCCCCAAAAAACAGGATTTGACATTTCATGCAATATGTCTCTTGATAGGAGACAATTTGCATAAAATGTCAAATCCTGTTCCTGTTCAACATTTCATGCAAATAATTGCATAAAATGTCCAATCCTGTTTTCTGGGAAAAATAAGAAAAAATATTTTTAAATGTCTGTTGAAAAAAACAAAACAAAAAACAACTACCCAGCCGGCAGAGTGTCCAGTGGAATTGAATGAATCTGGCATATTTTTCCTTAAGGAAGACACATTTTGGGACTGGAATCAGAATCCCTCCATAGATGTTGGCTCTTAAAGAACAAAATCTCTAAAGGGTGTCTACTCTTAAAGGTTTTTTCAACCAATCTGGTTCGGGTTGATGCATGTCAAGTTGATCTAGATCAGATTGCATTGGCACTAGATCCAAAATGTGACAGTCTGATCCAGATCTGAAGGTCCCCCCCCCCCCTCCACCCATTTGGGCTTGGACAAATAGATTGGGCTTCATGTTGCTTCCATGCAGAGCTGAAATCAACTGCACATGAGAACTGGTAAACTGTTTTGAGGGTCTAAGCCTGCCAAGGCAGAGCAGTGTGAGTTGGACCATCCATCCATATAAACCCTATTGCTTCCATTGGGCAGCTGGGCTTGGGATGTCATTTCATCTCAGTTTGAAGCACTGTCTCCAAAACGACCTTTTTAGTGTTGATGGGGATGTTAAACCAAATTTGATCTGAATCAATCAGTTGTGAATGCAGCACTCAATATTTGGAGACACCTGCCAGTTTAGAAGGAAGACAAAGTTCTGATTCATGTTCACTTTGCAATAAATTAAGCTCTTCTGAAAATAGTGTCTTCTCTTAACTGTTGGAAAACCCTAAAGGGGTACCTTGACAAACAGTGCAGGCCCAGGTCCCACAATCTATATTTTAGAATAGAAATAGGAAAAATAAGGTTTACCCCTGTAAACCAGTTTTACTATATAAACATGGTGTTCAAGGGGCTATGACTTATACAGGCACCTTTAAGGGTAGGCCTGACCCCCCTATATGACAAATGGACCAGTCCAACATATAGCACTGGAAGAATCCTTAAAGGAAAGAATTTAATTTAACCCTTATCCAGCTGAACATGACAACCCCTACCTTTTCAAACAGTGTAGATCCAGATCAGATGGCATGTTTGTCATGCAGTTTGTGAAATGAACCAGCAATTTTGATTGGTTGGTTTTCATGTGACCTGTATCGTCTACCCATTGGTCTGATAGGTCATGTGACATCAGCGACCAATCAGGACTCTACACTAGGGAGGTCACTGGAAAAGGGACATGCCGGTGGCATTTCTGGCTAGATTTTTTTTTGTCAGACTGACCCAGGCCTGCGTCTGGTGAAAAGGCTTAAATTGTAGTGATGGGTAGGTATATTATTAATTAAAATTAATTTTACATTAGAAATATCATGTTGCTAATCTAATTGATTCAGCAGGATAAGGATTAATAAAGGGTGGAAAATACTGTGAAATTCTCCTATAAAAACCACCTAAAATTAAAACAAATTATGCTTTTAAAAGCATATTTGAATGTTTTCAACTACATTTTCTTTTTGTTTTCTACATCCAATGTACTCTAATGGAAGACCACCATTGGGACTGTTCAAAGTGGTCTTAAAGACCACTTTTGAACAGTCCCAAAGGTGGTCTTAATATAGGAATTTTACTGTAGTTTTATTCAGGTTTATTCCTTCTCCTTACTTGAATCTGTTAGAACGAAATTGAAGGTAATCGTTATTATATACATGTTTTAGCTCACCTGTCACATAGTGACAAGGTGAGCTTTTGTGATCACATTTTGTCCGTCGTGTGTGCATGCGTCCGTACATGTGTCCGTTAACAATTTCAAATAAGTATATCTCTAATACCCCATGACCAATCTTGATCAAATTCCATGTGAAACATAATCAGGTAGGGGGAAAGGTTTTTGGGCTGATCAGATTGGAATTCTGGTTGCCATGGCAACATATAGCTCCCATAGACTTAGAGAAGAAGATACTTTAAATTTTTCCCATTATGACACCACAGGGCCTAGAGCTTAGATAATTAACTTGTAACAATGGCAAGTGGTCAAGTACATAATTCCTGCCAGTCATGCCCCTGGGGTCCAAAGGGGCCACGCCTTTACAGTCAACACTGTAAAGGTCATTTTGGAGACGTTGCTTCCAATTTTGTGGGACTTTTACCCGACATTGAGATGAAATGACATCTCAAGCCCTATCGCCCAATGAAACCAATAGGGTTTATAAGCATGGACGGTCTGCCTCGCACCGCGGTTCCTGGACAGGCTTAGATCCTCTAAACGGTTTACCAGTACTAGTGTGCGGACCAGAATCAGCTCTGCGTGGAAGCATCATGCAGCTCATATATTTCTGCAAGCCCCTATGGGCGGGGGCGTTCTGAAACCACAGGGCTCAGAACTTAGATATTAAGCCTGTAGCAACGGCAAGTGGTTACCTACATAAATCCTGCCAATCATGCCCCTGGGGTTCAAATGGGCCACACCCCGGAGCCCCTTAGCTTCCATAGACTCATAATGGAAAAAAGCTTCAAAAATCTTCTTCTTTGAAACCACAGGGCCCAGAGCTTAGATATTTAGCATGTAGCAACGGCAAGTGGTCACCTACATAAATCCTGCCAATCATGCCGCTGGGGTCCAAATGGGCCACACCCCGGAGCCCCTTAGCTCCCATAGACTCATAATGGAAAAAAGCTTAAAAAATCTTCTCGGAAACCACAGGGCCCAGAACTTAGATATTTAGCATGTAGCAACGGCAAGTGGTCACCTACATAAATCCTACCAATCATGCCCTTGGGTCCAAATAGGCCACGCCCCGGGGCCCCTAAGCTCCCATAGACTCGTAATGGAAAAAAAGTTTAAACAATCTCTTCTTCTTCGAAACTGTGAAGCACAGAGCTTAGGTATTTTGTATCTAGCAATATAAAATAGTCACCTACATAAGTCCTGCTAACCCTGCCCCTGGGATCCAAATGGGCCACACCCCTGCCCCTTAGCTCCTTTAGACTTATAATGGAAAAAAAGCTTCAAAAATCTTCTCCGAAGCCGTAAGGCCCAGAGCTTATATATTTAGTGTAGCAATGTCAAGTGTCCTACACTAATGATTTTCCGGTAGACAGGCATACCTGCCAACTTTCACCCATTAAGAGTGAGTTTCACGATTTTTCCATGCATTTTGACCTCACGATCGTGTTGCCAAAATAAGGCAAAAATCACGATTTTTCCACCTCCTCACGCTTGGTATTTTTATCAGCCATATTGTTTGTGGAGAGTCATTTGGAATATCTTGGATTTCTTCACTATCTATTTTGGAGATGGAAAAACCCTGAGTATATTTTTAGCTGTATTGACTATTTTTTAACCCAATGATAGATTACTCTTTCCCACAAACAAATGCAAGTTGCCAACAGTTTTCTCTCTGTATGAGCATGAACAGGGATGCCCTTTGCTGATCTTTTCATGTAAGTATGTTTGAACAATTATCTAATCTCTCCCAGATGTAATGAAAGTAAATATTTATCATTGAGCAATGTCACGTATTTTCGTGACAACGAAAATCGTAGTTTTTATCTCTCAAACTAAGAATTGTATTATTATTTGGTAACGAGTGTTCTAACACTTCAGAAACAATTGTTTTGCAAAATAAAAGGCTGTTACAGTCAGACATTAAGCACTCCTTGCATTTGCATGAAAACTGTTACTGAGTAAAAGAACCTAATTTTAGACAGACAATCTTTAGTTATTGCAAATACTGTTAATTATTGAAGCTTAAGTATTATACCAGTGATTTATTGGATAATACATAAAATGTAAACATGCAATTTTTCTGATTGTACTCGTGGACTGGAGTGTGTCTACTAGTTTGAAAAAAAATCTCCCCCATGGAAATTTTGGGGAAAATATTCTATCTATCTATCTTCCTATACTGAGTCGGTCATCAGCTCTATGCTCCGCGCTCTATTCCATTGAAAAATGCCGTGACACGCAGAATTTCCCCCATGAAAAATTTGAAAAGTTGGCAGGTTTCATCAAGTGGTCTCCTACACTAATGATTTTCCGGTAAACAGGTGAGCGATATAGGGCCATTGGGCCCTCTTGTTTGTTTTTTATTTGCTCAAGTTTTGCTATTTGTTGTTACACATAAATCTGTTGGATATATACATGTAGTATAGTGATTTAATTAATACTTTTTCATCTTGAAATAAATGCCAGTCAATAGTTAAACTATATATATATACGGACAATGTTGAAAGAGTTTTTGTTGTTATTGCTATCCACTTTTTTTCCGTCACGAAAACGAGGCTATATAATTCAGACCCCCTTTGAACCCCAGGTTTATATTGTAAAACTGGGTTTCACAGGGGTAAACCTTATTTTTCCTTTTTCTGCTCTAAAATATAGATTATTGGTTTTAGTTAGAACCGCCTTGATGAGGCGGTTCTAACGTGTTCCCACAATCTATATTTTGCGCAGAAGTAAGAAAAATATTACAATATTTTCATCTTAAAAGTTCTTTTTTTTTCTTGCGAGGTAAAATTTACAATGTACAGGACTTAATATGACCTTAAAATCGTTGACTTGGCCATTAAACTGAAAAAAAACTTTTGAAGCGCCAAGCACAGCATTGTATTTTTTCAGGGTAAATTGACATTTTATGTGAATACGGTTCAATAATATTTCCCGTCTCATTTTCTTCCAAAAATAAGAAAAAATGGTACTGTCAGGTTTAACCCATTTTGTACCGGAAACCCCATAATGGGTACCCTTGCAAACAGGGCAGGCCCAGATCAGATGCCGCAGAACGTGGTGTCTGATCAGGGCCTCCACTGTTTGCTAAAGCCAGCCATTTTCCAAGTAAATTTTGAAGAAAACACAACCCGACATACCTAAATTTTGAAGTGGACACTTCCTATATATAAAGAGGAACAAAAAGGGTTAACTAGCAGTCAACGCTAACATCAGCACCTTTGAGAATGCATTCTTCACCCTCAGAATGCTGATAATTTTAATCTGCCACACTCACTACTGAATACAACATATCAGATTACTTGATGCAAATTATTGCAACAAATTCATAAACTGAATGGCAAACAATGTACTTCCTGATCAGATGGCCATCTGATCTGGCTCTACATTGTTTGAAAGACATATTCAGACTCAGCAGGACAAGGGTTGACCCTCGCCATGCTGAATATGCTACACTTCTCCCCAATATTTCAGCCGATTGTGTTGCATGATTTCAGTTTTTACTTTGAATTCAGAAGCAGAAAACAGTACAGATCCTGATCAGCTGGCTTCTGGTAAGCCAGCTGATCTGGATCTATACTATTTAAAAAAAAAACAATTTATCAGGATTCAGTTATTTGAGTTTTCTGTGTAATCAAAGTAGAATAATATTAATTGAACCTTTTCTTAAGTTGTGGTGAACAGGAACTTATTATACTCAGATTCAATGAAAACACACCACTTTTAGAACTTTGATTTCTTTAAGGTAAAAATGACTAACTTTTTCATTTGATAAATACGGTATGGTTTGACACATGTACTGCTTGATTTTCACGATGTGCATGCAAAAATTGCAAAATTTTCGTAATCACGATATTTTTGGTGCTTTTTTTACTGTCATTATAAGGTCCGTATTCTTTACGTTAATAAGGCAGCAAAACATGACCCATATTCAAATCTGATCGAGATATAATCCAGACAACATTCTGGTATAGTTGCATGAAGATTGAGTGAGTGAGTGTTTGAGTGTTATGTCCCACCAACAGCTAAGGTCATACGGAGATGGGACCTCTGTTTAAAGACTCAACCAAAAGTTTGAAGAAGCCCGGTATCAATCCTGCGATCCCTGGTTTACACGACGAGTAGTGTAACCAATACACCATGAAGGCTTCTACACATGACGATTGAAGCAAAACTGTGGCCTCTAGGGGACACATAAGGTTTTAACAAAATTTGACCTAGTGACCTACTTTTTGATTGGACATGACCTATATTTGAACTTTTCTGAGATATTATCTAAACAAATATTCTGGTAAAGTTTCATAAAGATTGGATCAAAACTGTGCTCTCTAGAATGCACACAAGCAAAGACTGACAGACGGGATGGACATCATAGTGTCCCAAAAGCTCACCTTGAGCACTTTGTGCTCAGCTGAGCAAACAACAAACATAAAACAAAATGCATTGTCCTGTGCTGACATTAACCTTGTATTGCTGAGCCAAGCTATGCTCTACTTTTGCATATAAATCCATATCAGATAGCTTCAGAGAAGCCATCTGATAAAGATCAACAGCTTGCAAGTTTGACTGAACACATTATATCAAGTAATTTGATTGGTTCTGGCAAAATATATTTATTCAGCAGGACAGTGGTAAAAAAACAGAGTAAAGATCAGGGTCAGAGTTCCAATGAATTGCTGAAGGTTTGACTAAAGCCTTTCAAAAATTCTTACAGCATGAAAGCCATAACAAAGGAATAGCTGAAAAAATTTCTACCTCTGGTTGGATTCAAACCCAAGCCATTCGGGTGACAATCCAAGACTGTAACTACTGAGCCAAAGAGTCAAATCTTTGACGCAGTCGGTGAATGGTTTGTTATGCATATTCTGCCAAGGTAGATATAAAGGGGCAGCCCGCGGTCCATCAGGGGTTGGAGAAAAAGACTTTTTGTTTGAGTTAAGGTTTTACATCCCCATTAACACTTTTAGGAAATTTTGTTGATGTTGCTTCCAATTTTGTGGGACTTTTACCCAAAACTGAGATGAAATGACATCTGAAGCATAGGGCCCAAACAAAAGGTTTATATGCCGGGTCGGTCCAACTTGCACCACTTTGCCTGGACAGGCTTAGACGCTCTAGTTTAGCGGTTTAACAGTACTCATGTGCAGTCAGTGGAGGCACCATGCAGCCCTATCTATTTCTCCAAGTCTGATGGGCAGGTGCCTTAGAGAAAAATAGATTTGGCTCCATGGTACTTCCCTGCAGAGCTGAAACAGACTGATCTTGAGTACTGCTGAACCGCTAAGAAGGGTCACCAAGCTGGCGTCCACCTGGTGGTGGAATGAGCATGTTAATAGGTCATTGCAGCCAAGCGGCAAGCCTTTAAGGCATGGAAGACTGGTAAGGGCACTTGAGCATCATACTTTGTGGCCAAACGCATAGCCGGACGTGCAGTGCACCATGCTGGCCAAGAAGCTGAGGAGATCTACAAGAATATTTACCCTAAGTCGTCAGTATACCGCCTTGCTAACCAGATGAGAAGCGAGAATGCCGATGTTGTAGGTGACAAACCAGTAAAAATGATGCAGGGGAGATGTCATTGAGTGAAGACTCAATACAGAGGGCCTGGTTAGAACACTACCAAAGGCTACTCAATGTTGAGTTTGACTGGGACCCAGACCACCTGTGATGAACCACGAGTGGAAGGGCTGCCCATCCCAATCACTATTGATATGGATAAGAAGGCTATATCTCCGATGAAGACTGGCAAAGCACTGGGCCCTTCTGGCATAGTGGTGATGATAAGAGCTGCAGGTGATGTTGGTGCCTCGATGATCCGGAACCTTGCAGCTAAAATCATCCGTGATGGAAAGGTACCCTCTGACTGGGAACAGAGTTTCATTGTCTGTCTCTACAAGGGCAAGGGCGATGCATTGGAACGGGGCAACTAACGTGGTCTCAAGCTGACAGAACAGATGTAAGTCCTGGAGAGGATTGTGGATGGCCTCATTAGGCAGTTGGTGTCCATTGACGTTTCCCAGTTTGGCTTTGTCCCAGAAACAGGCACAACAGGCGCAATTTTTGTGTACGGCAGGTGCAAGAGAAGTATCTGGCGGCCAACAGGAGACTCTAATGGCTTTTGTAGACCTGAAGAAGGCATTTGATCGAGTGCCTCAGAAAATCATCTGGTGGGCACTAAAAATACTTGGGAGTGGACAAGTGGATTGTGCAACTGGTCCAAGGGATGTATGCTAATGCTCGGAGCCGTGTCCATGTTGGTGATGGTTACAGTGAAGAATTCGAAGCGATGGTGGGTGTTCATCAAGGCTTTGTTCTCACCCCAATGCTTTTCACCATTGTGCTTGAAGCCTTGTCATGCGAGCTCCACTCTGGAGTCCCCTTGGAGGGCCTGTATGCTGATGACCTTGTCATCATAGCTGAAACCCTTGAGGAATGTGTCAGGAGGCTCTTAACTTGGAAAGACGCAATGGAGGCGAAAGGGCTGAGAGTGAAAACAGGAAAGACACAGATCATGATCTGTGGTACAGATCTGGACCTCCTGCAAAGTACAGGCCAGTATCCATGCGCTGTATGGCGCATTGAATTGGGCAGCAACAGTATCTTTTGTAATGGCTGCAAGCTCTGGGTGCACAAGAAATGCAGTGGGCTCAAGCGCTTGATAGAGGACCCTGATCAACGGAAGGTTAGGTGTTTTTTCTCCGGGTACCCCGGTTTTCGCCCACCTCTGATTAACGGTCGGCTCGATATGAGTGAAATAATCTTGAAAGGGCCGTAAAACCAAAACCAAATAAAAAGAGGACCCTGATTACAGGTGTACACGGCCCCTTGGATGGCAGAACACAGAGGGAAGTCCCAAGTAGAAGTAAAACAAAGATCAGGAATTGATACAATTAACCTACTCCACCCATAAAAGAAACCAAAGGGAAAGAAATACAAACATTAAGCGACCAGACCATAATGGAAACCTAAACAAAGGAAGGCCATAAGGACAGTTACTTTCCCACAAAATGGCCATATGGCCATCCAAAACCAAAAGACACAAGTGATACACACAGTAAGTAACAAACAACAACATAAATAAATCGCCACAGAAGAGCCGCCTTGGAACGGTCAGTGGAAGATTTCCACTGGGGGGCTTAAATCGATTTTACGTGGCCACAATCCTCGCCCTTACTTCCGTCGCGATTTAGACAAATAATTTGTTCAGTCCGCATGAAGGCCTCCTAACTCATCATTGCAACATCTCCGTGAACACAAAAATCCAAGTCGGATCCGACAAGCTGGAGGTTGTAGCTTCCTTTTGCTACCAAGGTGATATGCTCTCAGCAGCGGGTGGTTGCGACCTTCCAACCACATCACGTGTGAAAACAGCCTGCAAGAAATTCAAGGAGTTGCTACCAGTTCTCTCTTCCCGCCATATCTCGTTCAAGACACGTGGCCGTGTGTACAGCTCTTGTGCGCGGAGCGCAATGCTCCATGCCAGTGAGACATGACCATTGACAAAGCCTAACCTTCAACGTCATTCGGAATGACAGGGCAATGATCAGACAGAACTGCAATGTCAAGCCACAGGACGCTGTCACCATCAGGTCCAGTGAGTTACTTTAGCATATTGGCATTGAGTAACTGGACCTCATCCTGAAAGAGAGAAGACTCCTCTGGTATGGACATGTGGAACACTCAACAGTGCAGTCAAGACTGCCTGTGACATACAGGTATATATAGGTGGAAAGCGGGGACCTAGAAAGCCCATGATGACCTGTTTTTTTTTTGTTTGTTTGATTTTAGGTTTAACGTCCCCGTCAACACTGTAAAGGTCATTTTGGAGACGTTGCTTCCAATTTTGTGGGACAGAGAATGGAAGCTCACTGCTATTGGTCCTCATGATAGACAAGCCTGGAGATCTGGTGTAAGATCTGCGGTGCGTGCAGCAAGCCAGCTACCTGGAAGGGGGCCACTTATGTGGACATTGCCCTTGTTCCCGCACGTTAATCAAAAATCCGTTGATGATGATGAAGACTGTCCAGAACAAAATGTGTTTGTGAAACACTGATGCCCCCGGAGAGCGCATGATAAATATGAAAGCAGTATCACTAAGCAATCGAAAGGTATGGCCAATGCTCGTCTTAAAAATGTAGTTCAAGGTCACAAGGTCAAAATTTATGGGATCGTTGGAAAGGTCATGTGACACAGAATACACACGTGAAATATGAAAGCCCTAACACTTAACAATCGAAGGTTATGGCCAATGTTAAAGTTTTTAAAATGTAGGTCAAATATCAAGGTCACGAGGTCAAAAATTATGGTACCACTAAAAAGGCCTTGTGACCAGGAATGCACATGTGAAATATGAAAGCCATTCCACTTACCAATCGAAAGTTATGAAATAAAAGTTTTTAAAAAGTAGGTCAAATATCAAGGTCAAGGCCACGAGGTCAAACATTATGGTACCAATAGAAAGGTCTTGTGAAAAAGAATACACATGTGAAATATGAAAGCCCTATCACTTACCAATAGAAAGTCATGGACAATGTTAAAGTTTTTAAAAAAGTAGGTCAAAGGTCAAGGTCACGAGATAAAAATTGATGGTACCACTAAAAAGGTATTGTGACAAGGAATGCACATGTGAAATATGAAAGCCTTACCTCTTCCCACTCGAAAGTTATGGCAAATGTTAAAGCTTTTAAAAAGTAGGTAGGTTTAATGTCAAGGTCAAGGTGACGAGGTCAAAAATTATGGTACCACTAGAAAGGTCTTATGACAAGCAATGCACATGTGAAATATGAAAGCCCTATATAGCTATCACATATAAATAGAAAATTATGGCCAATGTTAAACTTTTAAAAAACAAGGAGTTTTAGCGCACTTTTTCTTAGAAAATAAAGGGCCATAACTCCGTCGTAAATGATAGGACCAAAGTAAAAATTGTGTTCTTCACAAGAAATGCATGTGCAAAGTTTCAACTCAGTTGGTGAAGAAATGTGGAAGAAGTTCGCATCACAAGGTTTTTAGCGCATTTTTTAGAAAATAAATGGCCGTAACTCCGACGTAAATGATAGGACCAATGTGAAAATTGAGTGAGGCTCAATCGGTGAAGACATGTGGAAGAAGTTCGCATCACAAGTTTTTTAGCGCATTTTTTTAAATAAAGGGCCGTAACTCCGACGTAAATGATAGGACCAATGTGAAAATTGTGTTAGGCACCCCTGCACCTCACAAGGAATGCATGCGCAAAGTTTCAGCTCATCGGTGAAGAAATGAGGAAGTACATGTAGTTTGCATCACAAAAGGGTGGGGACTAACACACAAACCCACAAACAAACGGACAGTGCAAAAACTATTTGCCCTCCTACGGGGGCATAAAAAGTGGTGTGAGTCGGACCATTCCTGAAACCCTAGCGTTTATTTTGGCAGTAAGGCTCGAGATGCCATTTCATCTCGATGTCGGATTAAAAATCGGAAGCAACATCTATAAAATGACCTACGGGTAAATATGTAGTGTTGATAGGGTTGTAAAACCTGAACACAAACAAACATATATTGAAGATTTTGGGCACAGCAAACACATTACATGTGCAAATAAGCTAACTTTGGTTAAATTTGAAAACTTATAATAATCCCTTCAGGTCAAGGTACCCAAAACCTAAGTTCTAATTGTTCCTAAGTAACAAACTGTGTCAGTCAAGTAACAATTAACCCAAAAGGGGCCCCAAGATACAGCCCAAACAAACTTGACTGTAAATGTACTTGTAATAATGACTCAGTGACACAGCCATTTCAGTTTAGTAAGAATCTGCCTATGTTTGATCATTATGATAACACACCCGCGCAACATAAAGTATTTTTTTCATATGTCCAAAATGTCTACTTTTCTGATGAAAATCTGTGATATCTTTTTTTTATCTATAATGCAAACATAGGTTATGGGTACTTGTTAGAACAGCCTCATTGAGGCCATTCTAACAAGTACCCACAACCTATGTCTTGGAGCAGAAATAAGAAAAAATATGTATACCCCAGTAAACCCTAGCTTTTTCTACATAAAGTGGGGTTCAGTGGTGCGTTCATTTCACGGACTTGTTAAAATGATGTTCCGGGCTTCTCCAGACTTTCGGATGAGTCTTTAAAGCGAGGTCCCCTGTCTTTTTGTGGCCGCTGTTGTTAGTGGATGTAAAAAGAAATAACTGCCTACAGGTTCTTATGAAACTGCCCAAGGGGCTATACCAGCACTACACATTTTGTCCTGTAATCCTTGAAAATGAGATCAAAGTCACCAAAAGCTGACCAACCCAAAGGCATAAGATCAGCTCTAGTCATTCTTTTGTTTGTTTGATTTGAGGTTTAACGTCCCCGTCAACACTGTAAAGGTCATTTTGGAGACGTTGCTTCCAATTTTGTGGGACTTTTACCCGACATTGAGATGAAATGACATCTCAAGCCCTGTCGCCCAATGAAACCAATAGAGTTTATAAGCATGGACGGTCCGCCTCGCACCGCGGTTCCTGGACAGGCTTAGATCTTCCAAGCGGTTTACCAGTACTAGAGTGCGGGCCAGATTCAGCTCTGCGTAGAAGCATCATGCAGCCCATATATTTCTTCAAGCCCTTATGGGCGGGGGCCGCAGCTCTAGTCATACAAATGCCACAAGTTTAAGAGATAGAGTTAAAAAAAAAAAAAAAAAAAAAGATCTGGCTTATATTAGACCAGTGTCATCATGTACTGTCCTTGAAAATGAGGTCAAGGTCATCAAAAATGCACATTCAAGTATATCCATGCAAGTTCAAGGTAATTCCATGCAAGTTCAAGTATATCCATGCAAGTTCAAGGTAATTCCACCAGCCCGTATGAGAGAGATCATTCACACAAGCTTAACCCATTTTGTACTGGAAACCCCAAAACAGGTAGTTTGCAAACAATGCAGGCCCAGATCAGACGCCACAGAATGCGGCGTCTGATCAGGGCCTACACTGTTTGCAAAATGTTCAGCCAATTTCCAAATAGATTTTGAAGAGAACACAACCTGAAACCCCTAAATCTTGAAATGGAGTCCTGCTATATATGGGGAGGAAGATTCCATCTGGTACAAAATGGGTTAATCTGGATGGTATTTGACCCATCATCCTGTGCAGACCTGGAAAATGAGGTCATTGTTAACTTGATTGTTTAACTCCAAAGCAAAGGAACAAGAACAACACCGAAAAATGAAAACTAAACTTTGTAAAATAAGTAACGCAACACCTAATATATTTATGAATTAAAGTCTAACCCAGAAGATGGATATAATTTTTTTTTTTCAAACGGCACTTGAACTTAGACACAAGTAATCACAACCCATTTTGTACTGGAAACCCCGAAACGGTTAATCAGCAGACAGTGCAGGCCCAGATCAGATGCCACAGAATGCGGCGGCGTCTGGTCAGAGCCTACACTGTTTGCAAAAAGTTCAACCATTTCCCAAATCGAATTTGAAGAAAACAACCTGACACCCCTAAATTTTGAGATGTTTCTGTGCTTTTTATAAGGTGGAAGATTCCATATTGTACAAAAAGGGTTAAACTTGAAGAAGGTAGCTTACCCTTGCATTGCAGTCAACTACGCAAAGCCTTTTCAAAATTTTATAGACGTCATTCTGATTTAATTTCAAAATTCAATATAAGACTTAAATCTCTCCTGCAACAAGGTCTATCGGAACCCGAATTTTATGGTGACTTAGTATTCAAATCCAGAAAAATATATAACCGCAATGACTTCAGCACCCAATTTCGTAAAATCATTCTTCTATATAAAAAGATTGGGTACAACATAGATGTTATACGACAGACTGCATGCATGGTCGTTAACCCAATCACGGTTGACAACTTTGCTTTCCTCTTTAAATTGCACGCCGGTGGGTCAGGCCTCAGATTCTATGACGGTTCCAGTATAAAGGCTTATTGAGAATTAGAGAGATCTTATTCAAGGTAATGTTGGCAGGTGCCTGATGCTCTATTTCTGGTCGGACCCATCGGAGTCTATCTGTTGGTTTCCTTGTGCTCCAGCATTTCAGTGGTTTCTTGCTGTTGAGTCCTCACCGTTGTTTCATCTCTGTGGTTGTTTGATTATTTGTGTTCACGGAGATGTTGCACTGATGAGTTAGGAGGCCTTCATGCGGACTGAACAAATTATTTGTCTAAATCGCGACGGAAGTATGGGCGAGGACTGTGGCCACGTAATATCGATTTAACCCCCCAGCGGAATTCGTTTCCACTGACCGTTCCAAGGCGGTTCTTCTGTCGCGGTTTATTTTTGTTATGGTTTGTCTTTGGGTGTTTGTGATGCTTATATTATTTTATTGTGGGTAGCCTATTGGCCATTTTGTGGGAAAGTAACTGTCCTTTTGGCTTTCCGCTATTGATGTTTCCATTAGGTCTGTTGTTTCATGTTTGTGCTTCTTTCCCTTTGGTGTCTCTGATGGGAGCTTAGGGTTCATTGTATCGATTTCTGATCATTGCTTTCACTTCTGTTTTGCATGAATGACAAAGGGTCTCCATTAAAAAATAACACCTATTTAAAACAATGTTTTAATACCTTTAGTTAAATGTTTTCGTCTTTTAATTCTTTATAACCTTCCATTATTCCATAATGTTATTGCATAGTGATAAAAGCTGTTTATTTAAGAAATGAAATTTATTTTTCTGCAGTATGAACGCAGTGGGTCGCGTGCAAAGTAAATGAACCCCGAAGGGGTTCATGTAAACTTTGCTAGCGACCCACTGTCATTCATACTTTCATGAAAAGCAGAATTTTTTTTTTTACATATTTACATTATTTGCCCCGCATCCCTGGGCGAAAAAATGCTTGTAGGGCAACTTTTTAAAGTTGAAAAACATTTACACGCTGTTTTTCTACAACGAGCGGAGCAGCGTTGACGTCATCAACGCCCGTAGAGAACAATGGTTTAGAATGATGTCACTTAAAATCATCCGATTCGATGCGTTCATGGAAGTATGAACGCAGTTGTTTTCTATAGGTTTACATTAGACTTTACACTGGAAATGTAAATATATGCAATTGAATGCCGTCAAAAAGGTCTGTATCACCTAACATTCATTTGTGTATGCAATGATTACAGTGTATAACTGCAATGAAAGGACTTGTTCTGAGCATACAGACAGGCTGTATAAAAAAAGGTAATTTACGAGGGCTGACTGATATGTTGAGAGTCTCATATTGAAGGAGGTATGCAGTGATGTCCTACTATTCTCTGCCTATATAAGGCTGTGTACCCAAGGACTTGTCTCATTTGGTCAGTTTATATTGACGAGGTAGCAATCTAAAGTAAACAAGACAAACAGCTTTTGCAAAATGGACAAAATCTGTGAAAGAGCAGCGATTCAATATATGCCCATGCTTTTAAGGTAAAGGTAAGAGACTGGAATTTCATGTTTAAGAATTTCTAGAGCTCATAATTTCAAAACTATATGACTGAATTAGTTCATTTTTGGTATGATGATGGATATAGGTCCAGACTTTTATTCAGATGGCCGAAAGGTCAAGGTCACAGTCAAATTTTACGCTAAAGCTTTATGTTAAAGCTTTTTAAAAGCTCAGATTTCAAAAGCATGTGTTGGATTTGGTTCATGTTCAGTTTGATGATACACATGGGTCCAAAGTTTTATCAGCAGCACCCCTCCCCTATAACAACTATGACCTTAATGCTGCCTTCCTCCCCCGATAGGCCAAAGGGGCATTTAGTCCTTAGATCCAGATGAGCTATGCTGTCTGCTGACAGCTCTTGCTATACCCCTTATTTAGAAGGGATGTATTATGGTATGGTGCTCTCCACTGTCCTGTCTGTTAAACTTTTTTATTTCCGCATAACTCCTGCTACACTTCTTATCCGGTTGACATGGTTTACTGTGATTATTCAAACTTTTTCTAATATTTGTCCAGTTAACTTCAACATTCAGTGAGCTACTTAAGTTCTTTAACACATGTTTGTCACTATAGCATCTTTTTAACTGGTTTGTATAGTTAGCCCTTAGCCTGCCACAAAAATCCACAAAGCCCACATACTCGAGAATTATGACCAATCCAAGCTATAAGTGTAATAAATTACATGTATTTTAAGTTCAAAATAAGAATGGCAAGTAGTATAGATCCTGATCAGGTGGCTCCTTCAGGAGCCGAGATCTGGATCTATACTGCTTGCAAATGCAACATAAGATGAATATGGCAGGATAAGGGTTAATTGATTTTGGGTCAAAATACATTGCAATGAAAATACAATGTTAGTGAACAATGTCAGTGAACATTTGATTTATATAACCCAAATCGTGCTTAGCATGACTTCCTACCTATTTGCATACAGAATGGATCCATAGCAGATCTGATCGTGATCTATACTCTTCAAATTTTGAACGTATGAACGTAAATTTAATTGAAATCCTGGATTGGATAGATTTAATAAGTGGACGTGACATTTAAATTTAGCTTGGTAAGGGCCATGTCATATAGCGACTGAAAGGAAAGAAAATATCAGTTCACAAATCACCTCTCATTTACATGGAGATATAAATATGAGAAATAGAATTAAATTATTCCCATCTATTCCGTTTGTCATATTTTTATGTTGATGTTTGTGAGAGGTGATTGCTAACTTAAATGTTTTCTCCTGTCAGTTCCCATATAACCTATAATGTGTTGTTGGGATGTTGAACCCAATTCAGTTAAATTCCTATCTGCTGAAATACCCAGACCTGATATTCCATATTTGTAAAGTGCCCTTTTGGTTGCTGTTTACGATATGCACATGGCCATACTGTCGTAACGCTGTAAGCCCCAGTACCACACGGGGCTCCCTTTAAAGTATGTACAAGTGAAGGAGCTCAATACTTGGTTGCTCCAATGATGGGATTTTCAAATTTATAATTTAGAAATAATGTTTATTTTAGCAATTACCAGAATTTTTCTCAAAAATGAAAAAAAAAAAAAAATACACCCCTGTGGTTAGAATGTCACCACTGTTTGGCTATATGTACGTGTTGTAAGAGATTTTAGTTCTATTTCTCCTATTTTTAAAACTTTGTAAATGAAAGGTGATTTTTGAACTGAAATGTTCTTTCCTGTCAGTCGGCATATAACCTATTTTGTGTTGGTACTACATTTAACCTGAAACAATCAACCAGTCAGTCGTAAGAGGTGACTGAAAGGGCTCAAAGCAGTTGGATGTCATGTATCTAGATATTCTAGCATGTTACAAGATTTTAGTTCCATTTCTCATATTTTTGTCTCTGTGAAGTGAGAGTTGATATGTGAACTTAAAAAATGTTCTCTTCTGTCAGTCACCATATTACCTATTATTTGTTGATGCGATGTTTAATCCCAAACAGTCAGTCAATAAGCCAGAAGTGTCAACATTAGATTTTTATTATCATTAGAAGGACTTTCAAGTTTGTACAAATGAATAAAGAAGGTCCCAAGTTTTCTGAGATAATGGCAGTGTAGGTCAAATTTCAAAATCCTTATCCTTAAGAAACAGTAATCCGGAAGTATTTGTATTTTGCAATGATTGTATGTAGGACAAGGACGTCCAAGTGTGTATTGATGAAGGGACTGTGATGATCTGGGCCCCAAAAAGATCCTGCAGGCCGGAGATGTTTATATTTGGCTTCGAGAGTCTCAAACGAAGAGCTTCGGAAGCAAAATTTCACATATTCGTGCCTCCTGTGTTTGTACAGGGTCAGATTATGGCTGACCATCAAGTTGCCTTAAAAACAGTGCTGCAGTGTTAACTACATGTATAGGAAAATACTCTCGCTTAACTGTGTTAACTCAGCTATATCAGGCCTACTTTGATCGCTTGTGTTTTGATAAACTACTGTTCCTATAGCAATTAACTGTCAGCTTGTCATTAAATCTGTATTATGAAATAACATAATTGTGTTTTCTTCCATTACCAAAGCTGGTCCTTTGGGACAGTGTGGCGACACTAAAAATCACAAAATCACTAAAAGATTACGAGTGCAAAAAAAAGTGCTAAATATGGACTTAAGTTTAAACAAGAGGGCCATGATGGCCCTAGATCGCACACCTGCTACATATTGTTTAGGAGGAGAAGTTGCTTAAACATTTTTCGCTGACCTGAGCACATAGTGCTCAGTGAGCTATTCAGATAGGCCAGTGCTCACGCGTCCGTACGTCGTACGTCCGTCGTCTGTCGACAATTGACATCTCCTAAACCACTTGGCCACCTGTTGCTTGATTTATGATGCAATAAAATATGTTTATACTTATACTTGGCCAATTTGGACCAAACTTCACAGGAATGATCCTTTGGAGGTACTTACTGAAAGCTGTTCAAAAACCTTGAATCCAAGTTGAACTCTGGTTGCCATGGCAACCAAATGGCAAAATTTTTAAAAATCTTTATAAGGCCTAGAGTTACCGAATTTGGTATGTTGGTTCATCTAGTTCCTCTCTACCAAGAGTGTTCAAATTAAAGCCCCGGGGCTCAAAATGGTCCCGTCCCGGGGCCCACTTGTTTTACATAGACTTATATAGAGAAAAGCTTCAAAAATCTACTTGTCAGAAACCAGAAGGCTCAGGTCTTTGAAAATTGGTATGTAGCTTCGACTGGACCTCTACCAAAGTTGTTCAAATTATCGCCCTGGGGCCCAAAATGCCCCCGCCCTGAGCCCATTGATTTTATATAGTTATATAAGGAAAAGCTTTAAAAATCTTTTTGGCAGGAACCTGAAGGCCCATGTCTTTGATATTTGGCATGTAGCTTCGTCTAGTGGACCTTTACCAAAGTTGTTCAAATTATAGCCTTGGAGCCCAAAATGCCCCCGCCCCGGGGCCATCGGTTTTACATAGACTAATTTGGCAAAACCTTTAAAAAGTGTTCTTGTCTGAAACCAGAAGGCCCAGGTCTTTAATATTTGGTATGTAGCTTCGTCCGGCCCCGGGACCGACTGGTTTTACTTAGACTTATATAGGGAAAACCTGTAAAAATCTTCTTGTCTGAAACCAGAATGCCCAGGTTTTTGATATTTGGCATGTAGCTTCCTCTAGTGGACCTCTACCAAAGTTGTTCAAATTATAGCCCTGGGGCCCACTGGTTTTACATAGACTAATAAAGGGAAAACCCTTTAAAAATCTTGTCTGAAATAATTGGTATGTAGCTTTGACTAGTGGACCTCTACCAAAGTTGTTCAAATTGGGCCCAAAATGACCCGCCTCGGGGCCCACTTGTTTTACTTAGAGTTATATAGGGTAAACCTTCAAAAGTCTATTTGTCAGAAACCTGAAGGCCCAGTTCTTTTATATTTGGTATGTATCTTCGTCTGGTGGACCTCTACCAAAGTTGGTATGTAGCTTCGACTTATAGACCTCTTCCAAAGTTGTTCAAATTATAGCCCTGGGACCCAAAATGGCCCCGCCCCGGGGCCACTGATTTTACATAGAGTTATATAAAGAAAAGCTTAAAAAGTCTTCTTGTCAGAAACCTGAAGGCCCAGGTCTTAGATATTTGGTATGTAGCTTCGTCGAGTGGACCTCTACCAAAGTTATTCAAATTAAAGCCCTGGAGCCCAAAATGCCCCGCCCCGGGGCCAACTGGTTTTTAATAGCTTTGTATAGGGAAAGGCTTTAAAAATATTCTTGTCTGAAACCAGAAGGCCCTTTCAACCCATTAGGATTATATCGTGCGCGGTCAGTTAACCTAACCACACCTTTCCTGGCAAGCTTAGACCTAAGCGGTTAACCAGTACTGAGAGCACATACTTTCGCCAGTAACTGACAACTGCCCTTCTTGAATTAGCGGAAGGAGGAGAATGATCATAGAAAATATTTCATAATCAATTTCCTCGAAAGTATGTGAACGAGCCGGGTTTCGAAACCGCAACCTTTGGCTTCTCAGTCAGACGCGCTACGCGGCCCGGCCCCAGAGGCGTCGTTAGCGACTGTTAGAAAATGAATAAAAATCTTTAAATATAAAACGCTTGAATATGTTCTATAAAAGGGTTATCCTTTTGAATTCTGTAATTAGGCTTTATGTGAATGTATCAGCTAGTAGATGGAGTTCCCGTTTATTAAGCATTTCCTTCCTGTCAGCGACTAAATTTATTTCTCGAAAGTGACATTTTTTTTTTAAATATATATATAAAAAAAATATTAAAAGTGAAAAATCAGTTACTCTGCTCTGGGTATCTCTGGATACCACCAGTGGAAATGTTTAGAGTCTTGTGGGTAACTTATAACGACGGTATCATCATAACTGCCCAATACACACGTGTTTAAGCGAAGACGAAAATAGGAGAACTGATGTCCGAATCTCCGGCTTGGTCTAGCTTTTGGACTTTGGATTTTATCCATGAGAGCTTTTTTTTTTTTGTCGTTTATATTTTCTTTCCTGAGTACCTAGTAAGAACAATTTCATATTTTGTTGTTAAGTTTGAACTGCTCTGACAAAACATATGTTAATGACCTGTTTGCCAATAGTGTGTATTGTCTTGTGGTGGTAATACTGGCTTGTGGGGAACTGTGTTATTCGTTCTGGGGTAGTACCCCAGAAAGAAGTACACAGTTCCCCACATGACAATGCACACAGTTTGCAAATATGGGCCGTTACGTGAATATTTGCCAAAATAAGAACACTACAAAGTACAAAACGTATTCAAAAGGATTTCCATATTTAATATTGGCCGGATGTCTCCTTGAAAGAAGCGATTTTTTTCCAGTTAGTTGAAAAACATTCATTTGTGTCTTCGTAATGTGCTAAATTTATCAAAAAAGGAAATGCAAATGATGCGTACAGTGAAATGGAAGACGACGATAATGAAAAAGCTTGAAGAACAACAAATACCTTCCTTTAAAACGAGAGACACTGGCAGTTCCCCACAAGACGGACCCATAAGGTATTGTGGAACTCACATGCCTGGTACCCCACATGAATAGTTTTGTGCGTATGTGTGTGTGTGTGTGTGTGTGTGTGTGTGTGTGTGTGTGTGTGTTTTGTACTCGATGCGATGAAAGCTTCAAGCTTATTTGAATTGCTTGTTATCGCGCGCGCTAGATAAGTAGTGGCTTATACACCACTGCTACCCAATTACACCTGGTGGAGTGGGGCAGTGGCATTACATGTCTTGCCCAAGGGCACACCTCGCCTCCGGTGGTAGGGTTCGAACCCAAAACCTCTCGATCATAAGTCGAACACGCTAACCACTGAGCTATCAATGATGTTGGGTATCTCATTTCTTTGAGTAACTGGCCGGCCTCGGTAGCTCAGTCGGATGCGCGATCAGGAGGACGCGGGTTCGATACCTGCCGGGGTCGGCAACATTTTTGGTGGAGATTGATCATGAAATCTTTTTTACGGTCATTCTCTCCCTTCTGTACTGGTTAATCGCTTACGTATAAGCCTGCCAAGGAAAAGTGTGGATAGGTTAACTGACCGGCTCAAAAATGACCTAAGTAGTGTTGACTAGGCTGTTAAACTCCAATACAAACAAACAAGCAAATCTTTAGATCACTGTGGTTTTACAGCCCTTCAGGAAAATATCGGTTGTTTGGAAGCGACCGTTAATTGGTGGTAGGCGTAATGGACGAACATACTAGGGCGTGTTAATTACAGTAGAACTTCGATGGCTCGAACCGGTGACCGATGGCTCGTTTACCATGGCTGAGTCGAACCCGTTCTTGAGTCCCTAGGGAATTTCTGTACGTAAGAAATAGGGAGAGTAAAAATTAGGATATTTTCGTCTTTTATCTTGCAAATGTATGCTGTGTGTACCCATTAGAATCGCCTCGATGAGGCGATTCTAATGAGTACACACAGGATACATTTTTCATTATAGAACAAAGAAAAAGATGTCCTAAAGTATGTCGTTAGGGTCTCCTGGCATTAGCTCTCAGTGGCTCGAACTACCCCTGTCTCGAACAGATTTTCATGGTCCAAAAGGTGTTCGAGCCATTTAAGTTCGACTGTAAATTGATATAGAGCGAAAAACAGGGGCGCGTTATTAAATGGTAGGCGCCCAGGCGATTTTCGCCCACCATTAATTAACGTCGGCTTGAAAATTACATATATCCGGCCTTCCGCGGTCAACTTTATACATTTAGCAGCCACCCAGGGGAGTACTTAAAGGATGTGGCCGGTTCATTGGAGAAAAAAAGTGGCTAGCTACAGAAAGACACACGTGAGCAATAGCTGCCGACTGCACGGATGTTTTTTGGTTTTGTTTTTACGCCCCTTTCAAGATTATTTCTATTAATTCGAGCCGATCGTTAACCAAAGATGGGTGAAAACCGAGGTACCTGGAGAAAAAAAACAACACTTGACTTCTGTTGCAGAACTTCACTTCTCACATGTGTACCGAGCGAAACTCGAACCAAAACGACGAGAGACCTAAATGATGAAGAATCAGCGTAACGTATGGAAGCAATAAATGAAGTATTTTCATTTACTCATATTTTACATGTATTTAAAATGATGCAGAATATATTTTTCTTTAGGTTGTGGTTCTACGGCCCTTTCAGGATTATTTCACTTATTTCGAGTCGATCCTTAATCAGAGGTGGACGAAAATCAAAATAGCCGGAGAAAAACCACCTGGCCTTTCGTTGCAGAACTTGGCGTTTCACATGTGACCCGAGCAAGGTTCGAACCACAGCGGTGAGAGATTTAATGATTAAGAGCCAGCGCTCTGACCCGCTAGGCCATGGAAGCCGATAATTTTGAGAGAAATGAACGCACAAGAAAAGAAATTATTCCTATTTTTAACTCTACTAATTTTGGCTATTTGACAGAGAGAATTCTGATTTAGTAAAGTTACTGCTGGCCGGAAGAGAGAGGTGGTTGCTAAGCAGAGGTTTTAATACATAAAGAAATCGATGATGATTTGTGGGTGCTGAAAAGAGGTAGCTGTTGAAAAGAGGTTAGCCGGGGTTCACATAATACCTTTAGCTTAATTTAGTGGTACAGAGGATCCTCGTTATAACGACAGTATTTGCTCCCTATTATTGAGCCGTTATACTGAATTTGCAGTTTTAAAAGAATCCAAGTTAGGAGTATGATAGGTTATAAAATGTATTTTCCGCATCATTACTCCAAGAAACAAAAGTTATAGACATGTGTTAGAATCGCCTCGGTGAGGCGATTCTAACAAATATCTATAACATTTGTTTCTCGGGGTATTAAAACAAAAGAATCTTTCATGACTATTGATTCAACTTGGACATTTCCAACCCGAGGGAAGCCCATGCCGCTCGGAACCGATGCTAAGCCTTTAGCTAGGTAGTCATTCCATTCAAATTGCCGTTATAACGAGTTTTTCCGTTATAACGAATGTCGGTGTAAAGAGGTTTGACTGTATTACACAGTGAAACTTCGATAGTTCGAACACCGATGGCTCGTTAACCACAGCTGTTACGAACTCGTTCTTGACCACCGGGGAAATTGTCATCATCACTGCAGATATGAAATTAGCCGGGGTACAGCATTTCCTACAATTTACACGTGCGCACAGCGAAGAATCAGATCAGCCTGCGCATCCATATAGTCCGACCAGCAGAGACTTCTCTTGCTGCATGAAGGAGCATTGGGCCCTTAGCTATCCTTAGAGCGCACAACGGAGACTCTGATCAGACTGCGCGGATGCGCAGGCTGATCTGAGTCTTTGTTGGGCGCACATTTCATTGAAGGAAATGTTGTGCTCCGGCTCAAATATATTCGCGGACAATTTTTAGGGAGAATTTTCTAAATTTATCCTGAATATATATGTCATGTGTACTCATCAGAATTGCCTCGAAGAGGCAATTCTGATGAATACACATGACATACCTTTAATTTATTTTAGAAGCCCCCGTGGTTAAGTGGCTATGCTTCTCGCCTCATAAACCAGGGATCGTGGGTTCGATATCGGGCTTCTCCAGACTTTCGGATGAGTCGTTAAACCGAGGTCCCGTCTCCGTATGACCTTAGCTGTTGGTGGAACGTACAACTCAAACACATACATAACCTTTAATTTAAAGAAAATTGAAATTATTTACCCATAATGCATCCTGGCCTGACGCTATGATATACCTCAGTGACTCGAACTGTCTCTTTCTCGAACAATTTTTTACGGTCCCAAGGGTGTTCCAGCCATTGTTTATTTGTTTGTTTGATTTGAGGTTTAACGTCCCCGTCAACACTGTAAACGTCATTTTGGAGACGTTGCTTCCAATTTTGTGGGACTTTTACTCAACATTTAGATGAAATGACATCTCAAGCCCTGTTGCCAAATGAAACCAATAGGGTTTATTAGCATGGACGGTCCGCCTCGCCCCGCGGTTCCTGGGCAGGCTTTGATCCTCTAAGGGGTTTACCAGTACTAGTGTGCGGGCCGGATTCAGCTCTGCGTGGAAGCATCATGCAGCCCATATATTTCTTCAAGCCCCTATGGGCGGAGCCATTGCAGTTTCACTTATGCGTATGCCTTTTTAGCGTAGCTAAATGCTTAAGAACACCAATTCATCATGTCGACACGTCCGTGAAATGAATACCAATCTAAATCCTACACCCTACTTTATGTATAGAAAACTGGGGTTTACAGTGGTATACATGTACATTTTTGCTTGTATAGGTTGTGGTGCTCGTTAGAACCGCCTCAATGAGGCGGTTCTAACAAGCTCCCACAACCTATGTTTGGAATATAAAAAAAAAAAAAATACAGATTTTCAGCGGAAAAGTAGCCATTTTGGAGAAATAAAAGAATGCACTTTATCACTCTTAGCGAAAATGCATAAAATGCATGCATGCAGTCTTCACATTTTACACCTTCAAAAAAGTTTGACAAAGGAGTAGTAGCTTCCCTATCTGCATACTATTAATATACTATAAATATACGTTCTTTTTGTTTGTGCTGAGGTTTTACGTCCCCGTCAACACTATTTAGGTCATTTTGGAGACGTTGCTTCCGATTTTGTGGGACTGTTACCCAACATTGAGATGAAGTGACATTCTCAAGCCCTACCGCCCAAGTTTAAGGAACGGTCCGACACGCACCACTTTTTCCTGGGCAGGCTTAGACCTGAGCGGGTTATCAGTACTCATGTTCGGTCGGGTTCAGCTATGTGCGGAAACACCACGCAGCCCAATCTAATATGCGTTCTATCTTTAAATAAAATAAGCCTTTCCTTTGAAAGTAAAATAAAATTCGTATATTAAGACCACCTTTGGGACTGTTCAAAAGTGGTCTTTAAGACCACTTTTGAACAGTCCCAAAGGTTGTCTCTGACCAGAGAACCCTGTATGCAGAAAACACAAAGACAGAATAACTACAGCTTACTAAATAAGCTTTTCAAAGCAAATTTAGGCTTAATTTTAGGTGGTCTTTATATCGGAATTTGCTGTATATCCGTTTCAGACCAAGATTTGTTCGATTCAGCTGTTTAAGTCACTAAGAGTTAAATGGTGATGATGCTAGTAGTATATCATTTCGGTTTTTAAAAAAATAATAGTGTGTAAGTGTACTCATTAGAATCACCTCGATGAAGCAATTCTAATATCAGGGTCGAGGATCTAAAACTACTTGAGCATGAAATCTTTACTGCTCACAAATTTAAAAATGCTAGGAAAGAAGGCATAATAGTTGAATGTTCAGATCCATAGCAGATCAAATTTGCCCTGTTTATAAATATCAAAACGTCAGCTGATATTTCTGAAGAGGACAAATATCATGGTAAAAGTCATTACAACCTTGGGGCTTGTATTGTCCGCAAGAGTCAGCGAAGTCCGAAATATGATTAGTTGATTGATTTGAGGTTTAATGTCCGCGTCAACACTGTATAGGTCATTTTGGAGACGTTGCTTCCAATCTTGTGGGACATTTACCCGAAATTGAGATGAAATGACATATCAAGCCCTGTCGGATTTATAAGCATGGACGGTCCGACTCGCACCGCTTTGCTTGGGCAGTAGATCTTCTGCATGTAAGTGGTTTACCAGTACTCGTGTGCGATCGGTTTCAGCTCTGCGTAGAAGCATCGTGCTACCCATCTATTTCTTCAAGCCCCGATGGGCGGGGACCGAGTCCGAAATTTGTTTCTTAACTCTTATCATGCTGTTCACGATAACCCCTTTCTTTGCAAACAGTGTAGATCCAGGTACGAATCTTCATCTAGTGGGCCTCTATCAAAATTGTTCAAATTATATTAGAATTTCCTTCTTCAGAAGCCATCTGATCAGGATCTACACCGTTTGGCATTCAATAAATTACATCAAGTAATTTGATTGGTTGATAGACAGAAATGGGTGTGGCTTGAATGAATATTCAGCAAGAGAAGGGTTAAATATCAACTCCTCTGTTACCTCAGACAAAAGAGGCGATTTCTGCATGAAAGCTAATGGGGGTGTTGACTTAACTCCTACACTTTCATCAATAAATCATGACAACTATTGCAAAATATTTTGAAAATATTTACTCTCGTTCAAAATCTGCTGACCGCTTGTTTGAAAAGTAAATGGTAGTAGAATGACATGATCGGAAACTCCTGTTCTATATTACACAACATTCATAAGGATGGGAAAGAGGGTTTATAATATCCCATTTTGCACTAAATGGAATTTCCTTATATAGCAGGAGTTCATTTCGAAATTTAGGGTTGAGCTATTAGAATCCGCGGTTGAACCTTTCTGCAAACAGTGGGTGTCCTGATCAGACGCCCGAGTGCTTTAATTTGAACTGTCTTAGTAGAGGTCCACTAGATACAATTTCATACCAAATATCAAACACATGGGCCGTCTGGTTTCAGAGAAGAAGATTTTTGAAGTTTTTCCCTATATAAGTCTATGTAAAACCGGTGGGCCCTGGCGCGGCTATAATTTGAACAAGAGGTCCACTAGATACAAGTTCATACTAAATATCAAAGACCTGGGCCTTGCGGTTTCAGACAAGAAGATTTTTATAAGGTTTTCCCTATATAAGTCTAAGTAAAACCGGTGGGCTTTAGCGCGGGGGCATTTTTGCCCCAGGGCTATAATTTGAACAATCTTGGTAGAGGTCCACTAGATACAACTTCATATCAAATATCAAACACTTGGGCCGTCTGGTTTCAGACAAGAAGATTTTTAAATTTTTTCCCTATATAAGTCTATGTAAAACCGGTGGGTCCCGGCGCGACGGCATTTTTGGCTCCAGTGCTATAATTTGAACAATTTTGATAGAGGCCCACTAGATGAAGATTCGTACCTAATATCAATGACCCGGACCTTGCGGTTTCAGAGAAGAAGATTTTTCCAAGTTTTCATTAAAAAAAATCTTATTTTTAGCTCCTGTGACCTACATGTAGATGTGCAACGGACCAGAACCATTTGAACAACTTTGGCAGGGAATCACCTAAGGATCATTCCTGTGAAGTTTTGTCAAATCCGATCATAGGTTTAGGAGGAGATGTCGTTTGAAGAAATTGTTTACGGACGCACGCACGCACTGACTACGGACGACGGACGAAAAGTGATCACAAAAGCTCACCTTGTCACTAAGTGACAGATCAGCTAAAAACACGCTGCATTTCTGTTTATTAATTTAAGACGGAATGAATGAAAATTGAATTTTCTAAAATTCCACCAAGGCATTTTTTTATGTTTGAGTGAAAAGTTATTAAGACTTGAAGTTTTGAATCAGTTTCAGAGTTTTCTTTCTGGGTATGAAAACTGCATTCAGCCGTGACACTCTATATGAGTGTGGGAATGTGAGGCTGCCCTTTATCACAGTCACCTCCCCACCTTCAGTGTTACGAGGCTGTCACAATCTGGGTGACAGAGCTAGGCGGCCGAAGGCATGGCATTCTAGCTACTGTGGTTTGGCGGCGGATCCTGCATGCTTCAAAGCACACTGCCCGAGTAAGGGAACGGCGACAAGCTCAGATGCCGTAAAACTTGGGTCGGTGCGTCATCTAGGACAGGTGGTTCGGTACAAAGACCCACTTCAAACCATTATGGCAGTTTCAAATACGTAATCCGAGTTAGGCGGTGCCAATACACATCAAAACTCTCCTCACATGTGTAGGATGCAATGTCGGGCCATTGTGGCGAATCAGTCAAGCACCTGAGGAAAGTCAGTGTAGGAACACTCAATGGTAACACTCTGAGAGGAAGATTCTGCGAGGTAGTGGAAACGCTATCCTGCAGGAAAGTGGATGTCTATGGGGCGCCCTTTTACTATGTATTCCCTATTTATAGATATCCATAATTATTTATGGATATCCATAATTCAGAACGATTTATGAATATCCATAATTCGAATTATGGATATCATTAATTCGAATTATGGATACCATTAATTCGCCGGGTTTAAACCCAATTGAGCACCTTTGGGACCAGCTCGGAAAACATGTGTATACAGCCGACGTCATCCGCCAATCAACCGTCAGCAGCTTGCCATGGCGCTACAGGAAGAAGGGGACAACATCACATAAGGCCAGATCGAAGCATTAGGCGTCGATGCCAAGCAACACTTGATGCTAATTGTGGACATACCCAGTATTAGGATATGTGATATTGATTTTTAGAGTGTGAGGACTTATCTCTGCATCCAATCTGTAGTGTAGGGAAAACCTTCAAAAGTCTTCTTCTCTGAAACCAGACGGCCCATGTGTTTGATATTTGGTATGAAATTGTATCTAGTGGACCTCTACCAAGACAGTTCAATCATTAAACGTGATCAAATGCTTAAACGTGATCAAATGCTTGAAATATTGTGAATCAATTAAAATATCATGTATAGTACTAGTGGTGCGTTTTCATTGAATCTGAGTATAATTTTGTCCGACTGAATGTTATACATATCTTGTTAGATATCTTCGTGACCACTGATCCGCATCACGGGAAAACGTCTTCGTCCACGCTCAATTTGTTTGTTTGTGTTGAGGTTTAACGTCCCCGTCAACACTGTAAAGGTCATTTTGGAAACGTTGCTTCCAATTTTTTGGGACTTTTACCCGACATTGAGATGAAATGACACGCTCAAACGAACAGATTGTGTTCGCTCGTTAGCACCGCCTCATTTAGGCATTTCTAACGCACACCCGCAATGTACTTTTGTGTAACAGAAATAATAATAAGAAAAAAATATACAAAAGTTATTTACCATATTTACCGTATGTATTCGGATAGACAGGGGTAAGCAAACAGTGTAGACCCAGTTGAGACGCCGCAGAACGCGGCGGCGTCTCATCTGCGTCTACACTGTTTGCCACTCACTCCGCTATTCTAAGGCACAAAAATCGAGTGTACTTGTTCAAATTTTAGAGCAAGTATGGTAAGGCGTTTAGGCGTCTGTATTCTGTTTGTTTGATTTGAGGTTTAACGTCCCCGTCAACACAGTAAAGGTCATTTTGGAGACGTTGCTTCCAATTTTGTGGGACTTTTACCCGACATTGAGATGAAATGACATCTCAAGCCCTGTCGCCCAATGAAACCAATAAGGTTTATAAGCATGGACGGTCCGACTCGCACCGCATTGCCTGGACAGGCTTAGATCCTCTAAGCGGTTTACCAGTACTCGTGTGTGGGTCGATTTCAGCTCTGCGTGGAGGCATAATGCAGCCCATCTATTTCTTTAAGCCCCGATGGGCGGGGGCTGTTAGGTGTCTGTATACTAAGGCTAAATATGGTAAACTCCATGAAATAATCAAAGCACTGACAGAACTGGTGGGTCGATTGACTCTGAGTGTAGGCTGGGAAAAACTGAGGTTTAAACTTTTTTGTATTTTTGGCAGACTGTATAAACCCTGAACAGACATTGCGTTCTGTGTGGCGTCTGATCAGGGTCTACAGTGTTTGTCAAACCCAAAACATGACTTCAGTCCCGATCGATTCTACAGATAACAATGTTTACACAACGCACTGACCTCACAACGGTAAGACTAGCGTTTGGATTCCGTACAGATCAGTGATAGTCAGGTGGACACCAGCAACGTGAAACTGCTGCGGTTAATAACTTTGGTCGTTTGACAAACGATCGACCCTAAAAACGTTTCTATTGGGTGGGTTATCTCAAAGATTTTTGCTCATTTATTGTTGGTGGAAGCTACGTCCTAGAAGCCAGTACACAGAAGAACCTATTAAGTTTCTAGAGAATAAAAATGAAGTCTTCTTCACTCTATCTTCTTATGTTACATTGACACTATCGTTTTCACCTGTATTATATATAACTGCATCAAAAGCACTGTTTAGCCTTTTTCAAAATGGACACGACGTTTTGCATAATATGATATGTCTGCACAAAAAAAAAAAAAAAAAAAAACGTTCAGAGTACTAAAATCGTGAAATGGGAGTTTATTGTTTAATTTCCTATCTGTTAATTATTGGAGTTTGTAAGTTCACATATGATTTATCATTCATTTTTTAAATTCTGTTTGACAAATTTAAAATGGAAAATTTGCTATTGCAAAATTAGCTCCGATTTACTTTCACAAAAACACGGCTTTCTAATTCTGACCCCCTTGCACACATTTATTTAGTTAAACTGGGGTTTACAGGGGTAAACCTTTATTTTTCTTATTTTCTGCTTTGGGTGTCCGTTAGGCTCAGTACGCCTAGGTTATGCTCAGCAAGGTCATTGCGTTTCTCATCCTTCTGCTTTGCCCGCCCCTGTGCATGTGCAATTTGTTCCTTCGACTGTTGGAATGTTGAAGTCCCTGAGGGAGGATTTGAGAGCCTCTTCTGACCGCATTTGGAGTTTTTCCCACTTGTAGTTCTCCATGAAGGTTTTTCTTTGGCAAACACTCATCATGCATTCTTGTAACATGGTCTATCTTAATTGTGCCAGTTTCAGAACAACATGTATACGGTTCCAGGACTTCTGTGTCTAGAATCCTGTTTTTCCACTTAATCTTTAGATTAGAAGCTTGTATGGAAGTGGTTCAATGTGCGACAGACCGCATGTTTGGTTGTCGCTCTTCAGTTGTATGGCGGTGGGCTGGACATTGAACTCTATAACGGTCCCATCCTATTTTTTTTTAATTCAAGAGGGAAGGAACCTGATATTGACTCGGTTCGACCATCAGTGATCTAACTGGTGGTTTTCTTCTGCCATGACGTCGGATTATTGTGGTGTCCTCAACCTTGATTCATGTTATAGTAGTACATGACCATTTTACTGTGTACAGTCGAACTTCAATGGCTCGAACATTGGGACCTCGAAAATCTGTTCGAGACAGGGGTAGTTCGAGCCACTGAGGTTACTGCCAGGAGGCATATTGAGATACTTTTAGACATCTTTTCGGTGTTCTATAATGAAAATGCATGCTGTGTGTACTCATTAGAATCGCCTCATCGAGGCGATTCTAATGAGTACACACAGCATACATTTGCAAGATAAAAGACTAAAATCTCCATAATTATCCCCTTCTATTTCTTATGTAGTGGATTTCGCTAGGGGCTCAAGAATGGGTTCGACACACCCATGGTGAACGAGCCATCGGTGTTCGAACCATCGAAGTTCTACTGTATTTTAGTTTGAATCACTGTTGAGCTAGAAAGCCTCCATGCGGATCAATTTGTTATTGTTATTATGTTTGATACTGCACTGCAACTGAGGCGAAAGATGTGAATTTCAAAAACTCTGGAGTGACGCCCATACCCAAACACCACCCACCCCACCCCAAGTAGATTTAGTACTGTCTTATTTGTTAATTGGTTCCTGTTTTGTCTGTTTTGTGTGCCTCCATGTCACTTACTTGAGTGCGTTCTTTGATTGAGACCTTTCCTGACTGAACTTGTTTTGAACTATTTATCATAATGTTGGCAGGACCACACATTACGCAAACACGCCTATACAAGTACATTGCCACCTTTATCGCCGAAAAAAATGAAAATTTTATGATGAAAAAATTGTGATATTTTTCTTATTTCTGCTCAAAATATAGATTGTGGGTACTCGTTAGAACCGCCTCGATGAGGCGGTTCTAACGAGTACCCACAATCTATATTTTAGGGCAGAAATAAGAAAAATAAGGTATACCCCCGGAAACCCCTGTTTTACAATATAAAAGTGGGGTTCAAGGGGGTCAAATTTAAATAGGCGTGTTTTCGTGATGAGCTCTGTAGACTTTCAGCTTTTTGTCAAGCTTGGTTCCACTTCTATCCTAATAACTTCCACGCAGTCGGTAGGTATTGCATTCGTTATCAATGAGCACAACTGATGCATTGCAAAGTAATGAAGTAATTTTTCCCAGTGCGGGTGAACTTGTATACCACTTGCAGTCTTTGACCTTGCACTGTGATGGTTTGTTCGTTTGAGATTTAACGTCCCCGCCAACACTCATTGGGTCATTTTGAGGACAGTATTTCCATTTTTATGGGACTTTTACCCGACATTCAGGCCCTGCCGCCAAATGAAACAACTAGGGTTTATAGGCATGGACGGTCTGACTCGCGCCGCCTTGTTTGAGCAGGCTTAGATCTTCTAAGCAGTTAACCAGTAATCGTGTGCGGTCGGTTCCAGCTCTGCGTAGAAGCACCATGCTGTCTAATTTATTTCTCCAAACCCCGATGGACGGGGCCCACATTGTGATGGTGGGCTCCTTGTGAGGATTTCCTAGGTGCTTTTTGGTATATCACTTCAGTCGTTTTGATTGTGAGATCATAGCTATCACATGAATCTTCTCGTGTTGGAGCAATAACTGCAATTTGTGTTAAGAATTCACCATATCTACTTTGTTGCAAGTTTGTTTGATTTGAGGTTTAACGTCCCCGTCAACACTGTAAAGGTCATTTTGGAGATGTTGCTTCCAATTTTGTGGGACTTTTACCCGACATTGAGATGAAATGACATCTCAAACCCTGCCGCCCAATGAAACCGATAGGGTTTATAAGCATGGGCGGGCCGACACGCACCACATTGCCTGGGCAGGCTTAGATCCTCTAAGTGGTTTACCAAATTACCAGTACTCGTGTGCGGGTCGGTTTCAGCTCCGCGTGGAAGCATCATGCAGCCCATGTATTTCTTCAAGCTCCGATGGGCGGGGGCCATACTGTGTTGCAAGTTGGGGCATTAATTGCATGGGTATCAAAATGGAATAAAGTAAGAATTTATGACTCTTGTGGAAATGTGGAAATCCGCATTGGGTATGAAGTATTTTTTAATTAACTCTTATCATGCTGTTCACGACAACCCCTATCTTTGGAAACAGTGCAGATCCAGATCAGATGGCTTCTGAAGAAGCCATCTGATCAGGATCTACACTGTTTGGCATTCAGTTTTATTAATTTATTAAAATCTATGTTTATTACTGTCCTTGTCTTTTTATCCACAGTTCTGCCATGGGCTAATGCAGAGCTTGGGTGTCCAAAACAAGTGAGATGTTTCTTTACCTGCTTTACTAGAGGACAATGGGGAGGCTTTTGTTTCGGCATCAACTGTATCTGCTACAAAAAGCCGAAAAAGAAACTACCTTTAAAGGTAATAAGTTTTGCGACTCTTCGATTGCTATATGTTGGACAAGTCCATGTGTCGTTTAAGGAGCGACAGGTCTATTTTTTTCTTCTTCATTTTTTATTCTAATTTTGATGGAAAATCCTCTTAGCAAACGGTGTAGACCCTGATCAGACGCCGCATTCTTCGGCGTCTGATCTGGGTCTGCAATGTTTGCCCAGGCACCCATATTTGACCGGTCTTACATTTCATGGTTGGCTGACTTTGTAAACTACATGTATTACGTCGGCCCTAGTGCTCACCCCTATATAAGAGTCCATTTCAGCTTCATTAATGATACTTGTTCAATACTTGTATCTGGGGATTGCAACTTTTATACAAGCACCCATGTTTGACCTTGATCTACATGGTGGGCCCACAGGCGCGATATAGCCTTCGGCAGAATTCTTGTTTTAAAGACTAACCCAAAATGCTGGAGAAGCGCAGAATCGAATCTATCATCGGACCCCTTCTTTAAAACTGGTTTTGTTTGTTTTGTTTTTTATTAGAGTTAAACGGCCCAGTCAACACTATTTTAGGTCATTTTTGAGCCGGACAGTTTACCTATCCTTTCTTTTCCTGGGCAGGCTTATACGTAAGCGGTTAACTAGTACATTGCACACTGCCCTTATAGAAACAACTGCCCTTCTTGAGTCAGCGGAAGGGAGAAAATGACCGTAGAAAAGAGTTCATGATCAATCTCCACGAAAGAATGTTGCCATCCTGGCAGGTATCGAACTCGCGACCTCCTGATCACCAGTCAGACGTGCATCCGACTGAGCAACCGAGGTCACGCGTATTAAAACAGGTTACTTGCATGTAACATAATGACGCCATCCATGACAATCCTACTTATGCTGTCTGCTTAAATACTATCCGATTCATAATTGTTATATGATAAACGGACTCTTGCACTCCTGGTCATTTTATATGCAATTTAAGAAACTTGCCAGAGGCAGTTTTATATGACATGACACAGCTGAAAACAAACCAATATAATTCTGAACCCCTTGAACCCCAATTTATATAGTAAAACTGAGATTCTAACGAGTTTCCACAATCTATGTTTTAGCACTAAAATATGGTATTTGGGTACTCATTAGAACCACCTCATTAAGCCGGTTCTAACGAGTACCTACAATCTATATTTTAGAGCAGAAATAAGAAAACTATCACAATTTTTCATCTTAAAATCGTTTTTCGGCAGTAAATTTACAAGTTTTCGTAGTCATTTATGTACGTCCCTCAATATCTATACCAGTCGATATGGTTGTGAGGGTTAAAGGGCAAAGATGTGCAGCCAAGACATCTACCACTGAATAACAAAATTTATCAAGACACTTCACTGATACATGATTTCTCAAACAGGGAAACTTCGATGGGTCGACCACCGATGGCTCGCACTCTGTTGGTTTGTTGATTTGAGGTTTAACGTCCCCGTCAACACTGTAAAGGTCATTTTGGAGACGTTGCTTCCAATTTTGTGGGACTTTTACCAGACATTGAGATGAAATGACATCTCAAGCCCTGCCGCCCAATGAAACCAATATGGTTTATAAGCATGGTAGCATGGGCGGGCCGACTCGCACTGCATTGCCTGGGCAGGCTTAGATCCTCTAAGCGGTTCACCAGTACTCGTGTGCGGGTCGGTTTCAGCTCTGTGTGGAAGCATCATGCAGCCCATCTATTTATTCAAACCCCGATGGGTGGGGGCTGGGCTCGCGCTCTTTTACCATGATAGTTTTGAACTCATTCTTGAGTCCCAAGGGAAAAACTCAAAATTGCAGAATATTACTATACATGTTTTTGGTATAATTTATGGAATTTCTTTTTTATAATTTTATTTTGAAAATATACTTGTGTGTTGTGTGAACTCATTAGAATAACCTCCATGAGGTGATTGTGATAAGTACATATGTTACCTTTATTTCAAAGACAATCAAGGTCATTCTATTGAGTACATACAATACCTTTGTTTCAAAGACAATCAAAAATATCTTGTCATTACGCAAACACGCCTATACAAATAGATTGCCACTTTTATCGCCGTAAAAATGAAAATTTTAAGAAGAAAAATTGTGATATTTTTCTTATTTCTGCTCAAAATATAGATTGTGGGCTCTCAATCTATATTTTAGAGCAGAAATAAGTAAAATAATGTATACCCCCGGAAACCCCAGTTTTACTATATAAAAGTGGGGTTCAACGGGGTCAGAATTATATAGGCGTGTTTTCCTGATGTATTGAGTGCATACAATACCTTTGTTTCAAATACAATCAAAAAGTCCCCTGACCTAGCAGTATTATTTACTGCCAGTGGTTCAAACTACCCTTTTCTCGAAATACTTTTCATAGTACCAAAGATGTTTGAGCCATCAAACTTTGGCCTTACCGTAGTTACAATTTTTTATTTAAAATTCATGCTATATTTCCAGAAATCGATCAACATGAAGTAGAACAACATGGATGGTCATACTGGAGATAGACCTGCCATTGTGTTGTGGAAAATTCAACAAAGACAGATATTTTAAGAGCAGACATGCCATTATGTTCCATGTCAATTTTATGCCGGCCAGTAGCTCCAACTATAGATTAACATGGATAAAATATCCTTGTCCTGCTGAATCAATTAATTGACCACACCCATTTTCAACTATAAACCATTCAAAATACTTGATGTACAGTAAAATTCCTATATTAAGACCACCTTTGGGACTGTTCAAAAGTGGTCTTAAAGACCACTTTTGAACAGTCCCAAAGGTGGTCCCTGACCAGAGGACATTGTAGGCAGAAAATACAAAGAAAAAATAAGTGTAAACTTCAAAATGAGCTTTTTTATAGCAGCATTAGTCCTAATTTTAGGTGGTCTTAACAGCTGAATTTCACTGTAATTTATTTCTCCCAATTCACTAAATGAATGACAACCAATGCAGATTCAGATCACATGGTCAAAAAGGTATTTAACCTGGATCTTCATTGTTTGTAAAGCTGGGTTACGGGATGATTTCCTTATTTCTTGTCAGAAACCAAGATTATGGGATCTTGTTGGAAATGCCTTGTTGAGACAATTTTAACCATTACGCAAACACGCCTATGCAACTACATTGCCACCTTCATGGCCGAAAATATGAAAATTTTATGACGAAAAAATGTTATATTTTTCTTATTTCTGCTCAAAATATAGATTGTGGGCACTCATTAGAACCGCCTCATTGAGGTGGTTCTAACGAGTACCCACAATCTATATTTTTAGAGCAGAAATAAGAAAAATAAGGCATACCCTCGGAAACCCCGGTTTTACTATATAAAAATGGGGTTCCAAATTATATAGCCGTGTTTTCGTGATGACATGGTTTCTCTGGAACCCAAAAAGATATTTAACCTGGATCTTCATTGTTTGTAAAGCTGGGTTACGGAATGATTTCCTTATTTCTTGTCAGAAACCAAGATTGTGGGAACTTGTTGCGGGAAATGCCTTGTTGAGACAATTTTAACAAAGACATGTTTAACCTTTACCACTCTCTAGGCTAATTCAGCAGACAACAAAATGATGCTATTTTTTCTTATTTTTCCCTGAAAACAGGATCTGACATTCCATGCAAATTGTCTTCAGTGGAGACAATTTGCATGAAATTTCAAGTCCTGTTTTCTGGGAAAAGTAAGAGAAATATTTCATAATGGTGTCTGCTGAAAAAAATTGCCCAGCATGCACAGCTTTAAAAGAAATGTTCATGAATACAAGCTTGTACTCTGGGAAGACTGAGTGGTGAGCAGGCTGATACAAGTCTCTGCTGAGTGGGCATACTCAAAGACACATTTTTGCTTGACACAGCTCAAATAATTATTTCAAATATGGGTCCCCGTCAAGCGATTTTGGTACTTATCGCCTATGCGAGCAGTGAAGGTTCAGGCGAGCCTGGGCATCCGCGCAGTCTCGCCAGAACCTTCGCTGCTTGCTCATACAAGCAGTGAATCAAGAGGAACCTTCAGACAGAAAGCCATATCCCTGGCCTTTCTGAATGGCTGGGCATGCGCAGTTAAAATTTGTCATGACGGAATGCTCGAAGATACAAATTCGCTTGGCGGGGCTCATATATCCTTGTTACTCCTTATCTGGATTTTAAACTTTTTGGTAAAAACACAGTTTATGACTAAAATTTATAGAATGATTTGCATAGTTTTGTGCATTTTGTCGCTCTGATTTTCCAATATTGAAATGTATATTTATTTCCCTGGCCTCAAGGTTATAGAACTCAGCTCTATTGAGCATAAAATTTATTGACTATAATGTCATTAACCCAGTTATTTCATATTGGCCCTATTACAGGTCCTTGACCTAGGCCGTTTGTCATTAACCAAGCAATTTTGTATTGGCCCTGTTACAGGACTGGTACTTGGTTAGTAACAATTTTATTAATTAACTTCAATAGAGTGGAATTGACCGTTTTTTTTTTCTTGTACTGGCCTCCTTTACTCATATTGGCCCACTTTTTCCCCTGTTTGTCCTTTTTTTCATATTTGCCCTATTAGTGCAGGCAGTTTTGGCTATATAAATGCTATGCTATTGTGGTTGATTAATAAATACCAGCATTTGAGGATTCTTTCATGTTTTTATCAGTAGAGGAAGGTTTTAAGTTTGGAGTTTAGCAACCCAATACACACAGTAAGGTCATATCAAGTCCAACAGTTTTCTAAACCAAACTTTTCCTGGTAGGGTCATGCATATACGCAAGTGATTAACTGGTACAGTGCATGAAACAAACAACTGCCCTTCTTGAATCAGCAGAAGAGAATGATGGTAAAAACATTTCATGATCAATCTACACGGAAGAATGTAGCCAACCTGGCATATATCGAACCTGGGACCTGTACTGTTCACCAGTCAAAAGTACATCCAACTGAATTTAGGGAGACCAGCTATGCAAGCATTGTAAGCCTGCATCAGTGTGCAATTAATCCTGGTGAGAGCTAAGTCTTCCCTTTCACAATTAACCATTATCTTGCTGCATAAAGGGGCTTGAAGAAAAAGATGGGCTGCATGATGCTTCCACGCAGAGCTGAAACCTACCCGCACACAAGTACTGGTAAACCACTTAGAGAATCTAAGCCTGTCCAGGTAAAGCGGTGCGAGTCAGCCCGTCCATGCTTATAAACCTTATTGGTTTCATCGGGCTACAGGGCTTGAGATGTCATTTCATCTCAAGCTCGGGTAAAAGTCCCATAAAATTGGAAGCAATGTCTCCAAAATGACCTTTACAGTGTTGACAGGGACGTTACACCTCAAATCAAACAAACCTACTGCATAAATTAAGCCACTCCCACGGCTGATTATCAACCAATCAGATTACTTGATAATGATACAATATAATTGTTCAATTCTCAATCTGCATGACAGTATAGATCCAGATCAGATGGCTTCTTCAGAAGTCATCTGATCTGGATCTACACTGTTTGCAAAGGTAGGGGTTATAGTGAACATCAGAAGAAGGGTGAAGATGTTGTGTGTCAGTGCACATAGTGACTGACGTAGCCTCAAATCAGGCTGTGTACCTGTAAAGCTGATCAGTCTTTGCTCGATGCATAGGTATAAAATAGTTTTGAATGACCTGTCCTGACATGAATCGTCATACTGTCTATGTAATCCACACAAATTTTGTTTAAATAATGAGCTACGTCATGAGAAGACCTGTTTTTGCCATTTATGGACAACTAAGTTGCAGATCAGCCATAAGATATAGTAATGATCCTAAATATTGGAACAGACAGGCCTAAGCAAACAATGAAGACCCAGATCAGACTGCTCCATATGGAGCAGTCTGATCAGGGTCTACATAGTTTGCGATTCTGTCTGCACCTTTTCAACATCTTGCTGGATCATAAAACAAATTTGTTAAAATTTGAGGAGCATTACAGCAAGTCCTCAAGGTGTCCGAATTTTTTGAATTTTTACAGTAGTACAATACCTCAAGTTTTCAAGCCTGTTGCTAAGCAGGGTGGTTCATATCTTACCTGGTCACAACACCCTAAGACAGGCTTTCTTTTGACGGACAAAGGTAATCTATACATTTTAGTTTCAATATACTGTAATTACCCTAAGTACTTGTTCTAAAATTTGAACAAGTATAATTTAATACCCAATGTAGTGTCTAAGAATAGCTGGACGAGTGGCAAACAGTGTAGACCCTGATGAGATGCCACCTTCAGCGGCATCTCATCAGGGTCTGTACTGTTTGCACAGGCCTGTCTGTCCGAAAACATAGCTAAATACGTTAATAAATACAGACTGGCAAACAGGTTTTTTCTGGATCCATGTATCAATTCACTTTCAAGAAAGATGCCATATTTGGAGACTGGCCTGATATTTACATCACCTTGTCTTGCTGTAGGTGTGACCTTGCAAACTGACAATCTAGAGGACTGACATGAAGAATGTTACTTCATGCTCAACTTAGCTCAGCATAAAATTTGCCTTACTCCTGAAAATACAGTCAAACTTCGATGGCTTGAACCTCTTTGGGCTATGAAAATCTGTTTGAGACAGGAGATGTTCGAGCCACTGAGATTACTTCCAGGAGGCATAACGAGATACTTTTGGACATATTTTCGGTTTTCTGTAATGAAAATGTATGCTGTGTGTACTCATTAGAATCGCCTCGATGAGGCCATTCTAACGAGTACACACATCATACATTTGCAAGATAAAAGACGAAAATCTCTTTAATTATCTCGCACCATTTCTTATATAGAGGACTTCCCTAGGGGCTCAAGAACGGGATCGATTTGGCCATGGTAAACGAGCCATCGATGTTCGAGCCATCGAAGTTCTACTGTACCTACATTTTTTTTCGAAAATCAGCAAAAAACAACAAGGTTCAGCCTGTATATTAATTGTTTGCATTTCAATATTAATGCGTAGGGCAAGTATCATACTCAGATGAGTTAAGCATGTGTGTTTGATTAACTCCGGGGATCGATCCTGGGTCATATATACAAATAAGATTCCATCTGGAACAGCTTTTTACATTTATTGTTACCTTGCATCAGTATTTTACAAGCATAAATTAACTATAAACATATATCAAAGAACTAGCGGCCCCGCCCATTGGGGCTTGAAGAAATATATGGGCTGCATGATGCTTCCACGCAGAGCTGAAACCGACATGCACACAAGTACTGTAAACCCTGGCCATGCAAAGCGGTGTGAGTCGGCCCGTCCATGCTTATAAACCATATTTGTTTCATTTGGTTTCATTGGGCGGCAGGGCTTGAGATGTCATTTCATCTCGATGCTGGGTAAAAGTCCCACAAAATTGGAAGCAACGTCTCCAAAATGACCTTTACAGTGTTGACGAGGACGTTAAACCTCAAATCAAACGAAAACAAAAATATTAAAGAACTATCTATACTGTATTCACCATAATAAGAGCTCAGTGTACTAAGAAATTTCAAGCCAACTCAAGGACGTCCTTCAATTGAGAGTACAGTCGAGTGTAACCATATGCTCCCTATGCCACCTTTTGACATGTTTGGTTGAACTAAACATGTCCAAAAATGCCATAAGCTGCATATTTATATTAACCCTTTTTGTACCAAAACGATTCTTCCACCCTATATATTGCAGGAGCCCGTTCAAAATCTAGGGGTGACAGGTTGTGCAATCTTTGAAATTTATTTGAAAAATAACTGAACTTTCTGCAAATAGTGTAGGCCCCAATCAGATGCTGCATTCTGCAGCATCTGATCTTGGCCTGCACTGCATGTCAGGGCACCTGTTTTGGGGTTTCCTGTACAAAATGGGTTTATCATATGACGTGGTATCTGAGAGTGAAATAACACCATGTAATAAATTCGATAATCCACTAGTGGATTAAATATGCAAATTAGTAAGATACGTCCAGTAACGTTACATGTACGACGGTCTTAACGACGTCATGTTTACTTACAGTGGAATATTGACATTTTTGTAAACAATCGTGAATAAAATGCGCTTTAAATGTCATATGATAAATAGAATCTTTCATTCGTGCTCATGTATAATCAAATTTATTCAACTCGTTGAGGAAAAGGGATAAAATGCTCGGCACAGCCTCGCATTTTATCGCTTTTCCTCAACTCGTTTAATAAATTCAATAATACATGAACACTCATGTAAGATCCTCTATTAACACACACTACGTGCTGAACTCATTTTGTACCGGATGTCGTCTTCCACCTTGTATATAGGAGTCCATTTTGAAATTCAGGGGTACCTGGTTGAGTTACTTTTAGAAAAGGATTTTGAAATGGTTGAAATTTTTCTACAAAAAGAAGGCCCTGATCAGATGCCACGTTATGCATCGTCTGATTTCAGCCTGCAATGTTTTTCCAAATGACCCCTTTTGGGGGTTTACAGTATAAAATTGGTAATAAATGCAAGTCAACAATTTCTCCCTCTTTAACCAAAAAGTGTTATGATTGATATGTTTAACCCATTTCAGACTGGAAACCCCTAAACGGGTACCGTGGCAAAGAGTGCAGGCCCAGATCAGACGCCGCAGAACACGGTGTCTGATCAGGGCCTACACTGTTTGCAAAAAGTTCAGCCATTTTCGAAATAGATTTTGAAGACAAGAGGCTCAATGAGCCTAAACCGCTCACCTGAGGAACTTAAGTTTTAACAATTCACAGACTTGACTACTAAATCTGCTAATAGAATCCAGCCCATTGACCCTTACAGGATATAAGTCATCATTATTGCATTGCATTCCAAGTTTGAGACTTCTAGCTTCTATAGTTCCTGAGAAATCTTTGACGAAAATTTAACATTGGTCAAAATGGAGAGAAAGAAGAATGAAAGAACAGATGAACAAATAAGCTGAGAAAGCCCAATGTCTCTTACACAAAATAAGTCATCATTATTCTATTGAATACCAAATTTGATGCTTCTAGCTTTTATAGTTCCTGAGAAATCTTTGATTAAAAATTTAACATTGGTCTATTATCTCTATATGGAGAGAAAGAAGAATGAAGGAACAAATGAACCAGACTAGCTCCAAAACCTAATGCAGCCTTTCCCCTTGCCCAATGGTGCTACACATAAAATTTAAACAAGATTGGTCGACTGCCTTCTGAGATATGCTTCATTGAAAGTGTGGACGACGGATGGACGGACGACAGACGACGGACTCCGGAGCCTTGGTATACTATCAGCTCACTGGAGCCTTTGGCTCAGGTGAGCTTAAAATTCAAGTCGCTATTTCTCTTACAACATTTTCCCTACATTAAGTCTATGGGCAAATTTTTTTTGTCTCTCAAGGTCACGTAACTCCGAGGTCAATATTCCGATTCGGCCCAAAATCGAACTTAACCAAGATTTTATGCCTGTCCTCGTTATCTGCAAGTTTGAAGCTGATATGAATAAAAATAAAGTTGCTATCGTGGTCACAATGTATTTTTTTATGCTAAAGGGCAGGTAACTCCAAGGCAAATATTCCGATTCGGCCCAAAATCGAACTTAACCGAGATTTTATGTCTGTCCTCGTTACCTGCAAGTTTGAAGCTGATCTGAAAAAAATTCAAGTCGCTATCGTAGTCGCAACATTTTCCCTAATTAAGTCTATGGGCAAATGTTTTGTCGCCCAAGGTCACGTAACTCCGAGGTCAATATTCCGATTCGGCCCAAAATTGAACTTAACCGAGATTTTATGCCTGTCCTCGTTACCTGCAAGTTTGAAGCTGATATGAATAAAAATAAAGTTGCTATCGTGGTCACAACCTATTTTTTTATGCTCAAGGGCAGGTAACTCCAAGGCAAATAATCTGATTCGGCCCAAAATCGAACTTAACCGAGATTTTATGTCTGTCCTCATTACCTGCAAGTTTGAAGCTGATCTGGAAAAAAATTCAAGTCGCTATCGTAGTCACAACATTTTCCCTATGTAAAGTCTATGGGCAAATTTTTTGTCGCTCAAGGTCATGTAACTCCGAGGTCAATATTCCGATTCGAACTTAACTGAGATTTTATGCCTGTCCACGTTACCTGCAAGTTTGAAGCTGATATGAATAAAAATAAAGTTGCTATCGTGGTCACAACGTATTTTTTTATGCTCAAGGGCAGGTAACTCCAAGGCAAATAATCCGATTCGGCCCAAAATCGAACTTAACCGTGATTTTATGTCTGTCCTCGTTACCTGCAAGTTTGAAGCTGATCTGAAAAAAATTCAAGTCGCTATCGTAGTCACAACATTTTCCCTATGTTAAGTCTATGGGCAAATTTTTTGTCGCTCAAGGTCACGTAACTCCGAGGTCAATATTCCGATTCGGCCCAAAATCGAACTTAACCAAGATTTTATGCCTGTCCTTATTATCTGCAAGAATGAAGTCGATCAGAAAAAAATTGACGGAGCTAGAGTGATGACAAGCTTTTTCCTATGTTAAGTCTATGGGAGCTATATGTTGCCATGGTAACCAGAGTTCCACTCAGATCTGCATGAAAACCTTATGCAGTCTTTCCACTTGCCCAATAATGTTACACATGAAATTTGATCAAAGTCGGCCAAGTAGTCTTCAAGATATACATTTTTACAACAGGCTCAATGAGCCTAAACCGCTCACCTGAGGAACTTAAGTTTTAACAATTCACAGACTTGACTACTAAATCTGCTAATAGAATCCAGCCCATTGACCCTTACAGGATATAAGTCATCATTATTGCATTGCATTCCAAGTTTGAGACTTCTAGCTTCTATAGTTCCTGAGAAATCTTTGACGAAAATTTAACATTGGTCAAAATGGAGAGAAAGAAGAATGAAAGAACAGATGAACAAATAAGCTGAGAAAGCCCAATGTCTCTTATACAAAATAAGTCATCATTATTCTATTGAATACCAAATTTGATGCTTCTAGCTTTTATAGTTCCTGAGAAATCTTTGATTAAAAATTTAACATTGGTCTATTATCTCTATATGGAGAGAAAGAAGAATGAAGGAACAAATGAACCAGACTAGCTCCAAAACCTAATGCAGCCTTTCCCCTTGCCCAATGGTGCTACACATAAAATTTAAACAAGATTGGTCGACTGCCTTCTGAGATATGCTTCATTGAAAGTGTGGACGACGGATGGACGGACGACAGACGACGGACTCCGGAGCCTTGGTATACTATCAGCTCACTCGAGCCTTTGGCTCAGCTGAGCTAAAAATTCAAGTCGCTATTTCTGTCACAACATTTTCCCTACGTTAAGTCTATGGGCAAATTTTTTTGTCTCTCAAGGTCACGTAACTCCAAGGTCAATATTCCGATTCGGCCCAAAATCGAACTTAACCGAGATTTTATGCCTGTCCTCGTTACCTGCAAGTTTGAAGCTGAGATGAATAAAAATAAAGTTGCTATCGTGGTCACAACGTATTTTTTTATGCTCAAGGGCAGGTAACTCCAAGGCAAATAATCCGATTCGGCCCAAAATCGAACTTAACCGAGATTTTATGTCTGTCCTCGTTACCTGCAAGTTTGAAGCTGATCTGAAAAAAATTCAAGTCGCTATCGTAGTCGCAACATTTTCCCTTATTAAGTCTATGGGCAAATTTTTTGTCGCTCAAGGTCACGTAACTCCGAGGTCAATATTCCGATTCGGCCCAAAATTGAACTTAACCGAGATTTTATGCCTGTCCTCGTTACCTGCAAGTTTGAAGCTGATATGAATAAAAATAAAGTTGCTATCGTGGTCACAACGTATTTTTTTATGCTCAAGGACAGGTAACTCCAAGGCAAATAATCTGATTCGGCCCAAAATCGAACTTAACCGAGATTTTATGCTGTCCTCGTTACCTGCAAGTTTGAAGCTGATCTGAAAAAAATTCAAGTCGCTATCGTAGTCACAACATTTTCCCTATGTAAAGTCTATGGGCAAATTTTTTGTCGCTCAAGGTCATGTAACTCCGAGGTCAATATTCTGATTCGAACTTAACTGAGATTTTATGCCTGTCCACGTTACCTGCAAGTTTGAATCTGATCTGAATAAAAATAAAGTTGCTATCGTGGTCACAACGTATTTTTTTATGCTCAAGGGCAGGTAACTCCAAGGCAAATAATCCGATTCGGCCCAAAATCTAACTTAACCGAGATTTTATGTCTGTCCTCGTTACCTGCAAGTTTGAAGCTGATTTGAAAAAAATTCAAGTCGCTATCGTAGTCACAACATTTTCCCTATGTTAAGTCTATGGGCAAATTTTTTGTCGCTCAAGGTCACGTTACTCCGAGGTCAATATTCCGATTCGGCCCAAAATCGAACTTAACCCAGATTTTATGCCTGTCCTCGTTACTAGCTACAGTGATGACAACATTTTCCCCATGTTAAGTCGATAGGCAATTTTTTGGGCGCTCAAGGGGACGTAACTCTTGAGTGAATTATCTGATTCGGCCCAAAATCGAACTTGACCGAGATTTTATGCCTGTACTGGTTATCTGCAAGAATGAAGTCGATCAGAAAAAAATTGACGGAGCTAGAGTGATGACAAGCTTTTTCCTATGTGAAGTCTATGGAAGCTAGATGTTGCCATGGCAACAAGAGTTCCACTCAGATCTGCCTGAAAACCTAATGAAGCCTTTCCACTTGCCCAATAATGCGACACATGAAATTTGATCAAAGTTGGCCAAGTAGTCTATAAGATAGACATTTTTGAAATTCCCATTAACCCTAATGCAAAAACACACAAGGGCAGGTAACTCCTAAGTGAATGATCCGATTCTGCCAGTTATCGAACTTGACCGAGATTTCATGGCTGTGCTGGTTATCTGCAAGAATAAAGCCAATCCGAAAATAATTGAAGCAGCTACGGTGATGACAACATTCTTCCCATGTTAAGTCAATAGGCAATTTTTTCAACGCTCAAGGGCACGTAACTCCTGAGTGAATAATCCGATTCAGCCCAAAATCGAACTTGATCGAGATTTCATGCCTGTCCTCGTTATTTGCAAGAATGAAGTCGATCAGAAAAAAATTGACGGAGCTAGAGTGATGACAAGCTTTTTCCTAACGCTCAAGGGCACGTAACTCCTGAGTGAATAATCCGATTCAGCCCAAAATCGAACTTGATCGAGATTTCATGCCTGTCCTCGTTATCTGCAAGAATGAAGACGATCAGAAAAAAATTGACGGAGCTAGAGTGATGACAAACTTTTTCCTATGTTAAGTCTATGGGAGCTATTTGTTGCCATGGCAACCAGAGTTCCAATCCGATCTGCCCGAAAACAGTATGCAGCCTTTCCCCTTACCTGATAATGCTTCACATGAAATTTGATCAAGATTGGCCCACTGGTTCAGGAGATATACTTCTTTGAAAGTGTGGACGACGACGGACGACGACGGACGCCGGCTCGTGGTATACTAATACCTCACATGAGCCTTCGGCTGAGGTGAGCTAAAAATAAAGTTGCTATCGTGGTCACAACGTATTTTTTTATGCTCAAGGGCAGGTAACTCCAAGGCAAATAATCCGATTCGGCCCAAAATCAAACTTGACCGAGATTTTATGCCTGTACTGGTTATCTGCAAGAATGAAGTCGATCAGAAAAAAATTGACAGAGCTAGAGTGATGACAAGCTTTTTCCTATGTGAAGTCTATGGGAGCTAGATGTTGCCATGGCAACCAGAGTTCCACTCAGATCTGCCTGAAAACCTAATGAAGCCTTTCCACTTGCCCAATAATGCGACACATGAAATTTGATCAAAGTTGGCCAAGTAGTCTTTAAGATATACATTTTTGAAATTCCCATTAACCCTAATGCAAAAACACATAAGGGCAGGTAACTCCTAAGTGAATGATCCGATTCTGCCAGTTATAGAACTTGACCGGGATTTCATGGCTGTGCTGGTTATCTGCAAGAATAAAGCCAATCTGAAAATAATTGAAGCAGCTACGGTGATGACAACATTCCCCCATGTTAAGTCAATAGGCAATTTTTTCAACGCTCAAGGGCACGTAACTCCTGAGTGAATAATCCGATTCAGCCCAAAATCGAACTTGATCGAGATTTCATGCCTGTCCTCGTTATCTGCAAGAATGAAGTCGATCAGAAAAAAATTGACGGAGCTAGAGTGATGACAAGCTTTTTCCTATGTTAAGATCCGATTCAGCCCAAAATCGAACTTGATCGAGATTTCATGCCTGTCCTCGTTATCTGCAAGAATGAAGACGATCAGAAAAAAATTGACAGAGCTAGAGTGATGACAAACTTTTTCCTATGTTAAGTCTATGGGAGCTATTTGTTGCCATGGCAACCAGAGTTCTAATCCGATCTGCCCGAAAACAGTATGCAGCCTTTCCCCCTACCTGATAATGCTTCACATGAAATTTGATCAAGATTGGCCCACTGGTTCCGGAGATATACTTCTTTGAAAGTGTGGACGAAGACAGACGACGACGGACACCGGCTCGTGGTATACTAATACCTCACATGAGCCTTCGGCTCAGGTGAGCTAAAAAGACAACCTAAATTTTGAAATGGACTCCTGCTATATATAAGGAGGAAGATACCATTTGGTGCAAAAAGGGTTAAGTATGATCTTCTAGCACTGTTTAACAATTTTTGTACCAGATGGAATCTTTGTCTTTACATATAGCAGGAGTTCATATCAGAATTTAGGGGTGACAGGTTGTGTTTTCATCAAAATGTATTTGGAAAATGTCAGAACTTTTAGCAAACAGTGGAGGCCCTGATCAGACGCCGCGTTTGCAAGGATACTCGTTTTGGGGTTTCTGGTACTGAATGGGTTAAACTACAACAGACTACAAATCTTTAATCTTACACTCTTATTTGTTGTCAAATATTGTAAAAATCTTAAAAGTTTGAACACAATGAGGATCTGCAGTAATTCTCCTAAAATTTAGCAAGTTTGTTTCACAATCTAGCAAGGAGTCCAAAAAGTGCTGATGGAATTGCAAAAAAGTGTAGACATTGGGAGACAGGACTTGAGATGTCATTTCATCTCCATGTCGGGTAAAAGTCCCACAAAATTGGAAGCAACGTCTCCAAAATGACCTTTACAGTGTTGACGGGGACGTTAAACCTCAAATCAAACAAACAAATAAGGTACTTTTCTCGACAAAGTATTGGTGTGCACATTTGAGAGCATGTGTGCTAATTATGGCAAATACAGGATATACCATTCTACATTCCCACTTACATACGAACTTTCTCATACAAACTGAATAAGCAATGTGTTACTTTCAGGGACTAGGTATGCTCCCATAGCACCCCCTGGCTTATGACCAATAGCTATCATCATGCCAAGTTTGAATGTAACCCATCTTAGGGTTAGAAAATATGGGGCTTAATATCCTAATGGTGAATTTTCTTAAGTTCCTGACCTTAACCTATGCATCACATTAACCCTTATCCTGCTGAACAAGACAGCCCCTGCCTTTGCAAACAGTGTAGATCCAGATAAGATGGCTTCTGCCATCTGATCAGGATCTGCACTGTTTGCAAAGCAGTTTGTGTATTGAATGAATATATTATATCGTTATTTGATTAAAGTCAGAAATGGGTGCAGCTAAATTTATTTATTCAGCAGGATAAGGGCACCAGTGTAAACCCCAATTTATGCAGAGTACAGTGGGATTCAAAAAAAGGTATACATAATTCTATTTTTGCATAAAAAACATAGACTTTGGGTACTTGTCAGATCTGCCTCAATGAGGGGATTCTAATGAGCACTCACAATCTATGTTCGAAGCAAAAAATATCATCACAAAAACACGCCTATATAATTTGATCCCCTTGGGTTAACCCCTTAAACCTTTTTTTTTTTCTTATTTCTGCTCTAAAATATAGAGAAATAAGAAAAATATCACAAAATTTCATCTTAAAATTTTCGTTTTTTTGGAGGTTAAGTTTACAATGCATTTATATAGGTGCGCTTTTGTAATGATTGCAAATCTTCATTTTTGAAGCCATGAAAGAATTTACAATCTCACACCGGTGTTTTATCCCAGTGGTGGAACCACTGATGTACATGTGTACACTGTCATCTCATGCCAGACGTTTCAAATTGACCTCTGCCCTCAGAGGTAGTTTAAACACTGTCTGGCATGTATCTATGTGATACACAATTGATAGAAAGTCATGAAATATCACTGTGTTGCTTTTGACTTTGTCTTTCCTTTTGCTGATTTTTTATCCTTCTTTTTCAGTCCATCCATGTTGCCTTTCAAAAGATTGGTATAAGCCTGAAATGAAATAAATATATTTGAGCCATATATCTTTGTAATTGTTCCAAATATGAAGCACCATGAGGGGATCTGCAGAAAATGAGAACTGTAATTCTGGTTTACTTACTTTTGGAGCTTTTGCCCTTAGAACAATGAAAACATTCATCTCGGTCATATATTCACAGTCAGCTTCATTTTGAGAAAGACTGATACGCCTTCACTTTGAATTCATTTTTGACAGTGTTAATATGGCACTTGCTTGAGCGTTTGAGCATTTGAGTTTTACCTCTCACCAACAGCTAAGGTCATACGGAGACGGGACCTCGGTTTAAAGACTCATCCGAAAGTCTGGAGAAGCCCGGGATCGATCCTGCGATCACTGGTTTACAAGGCGAGTAGCATAACCACTACACCACGGAGGCTTCTAGGCACTTGCTTGATGTAAGTGCAGTGGCATAGTATGATGCAGTGCTTACAGGGCTGCAAACTATTAGATGTAGTTTTTCTGCCATCTTAAGGGTTAACATTTGCCAGGTCCAAAAGAAGATGTGAATACTCAGCTTCACACACACTCACCTACAAGCAACTTCCTCAGCACCCACCAATGTTAATGTATGAAAAGAAATAAACAATCTCTACATTCATTCACTAGGGGTTTACTAAGTACTTACCATTTGAAATTTGTTGACATCTTTTTGGCTAATCTGAAAATAAAGAACAAATATGGTAAACATGTTAAACTCAAAACAAAACTGATACAATGAAAAATGTTTCTTTGGTGAATTCTGTGGTGTCTCATCTGTGTCTACATTGCTCCAGCCTGGCTGTCTGAAAACATATGGTAAATGGGTGAAAAGGTTTGCCAACCAAGTTAACTTAACAATATAGAAACGACATTAAATAATCTTCCTTACAATCCCAATCCTAAAAGCATGCTAATTATATATACTACAAAAAGAGGTAAAAAAATCATAGCATGAGGTACATTAAAGTTCCTGTTTTCAGACCGAATTTGGGACTGTTCAAAAGTGGTCTTAACCCATTGTATACTAGTGGACTCTTCCATTGCTATATGTTGGTTAAGTCCATTTGTCATATAAGGGGTGGTAGGCCTTTTTTTATCACTTTTATTCTATTTTTGACGGAAAATTCTTTTAGCAAATAGTGCAGGCCCAGATTAGATGCCGCAGAATGTGGCGTCTGATCTAGGCCTGCATGTTTGCCAAGGTATCACTAAATGTGTCTTATCATAAGGAATAAGAATATTCATGGTGTAGCAGTGGGGATCTGTATACGAGAGTTATAAGGCCTCTTAAGTGGTGGAGGGGTTGGGGCATGTCCTGTTGATCCCAGGAAAGCCCAAGTTTGTTGTCCCTATAAGGACCAAGAATATATATAAATGGTTTATGGGTGGGAATCTGAATGGTTTCTGATATATGAGGCCCTTCTATGACGTGGAGAGGAGAGGAATGGCCCCTGCGACCCTCATGTGGGAGTGCTATTGATAAGTAACAAGAACATATATGATTATGGGGTGGGGATTTGAATGGTTTCTGAAATATATGGCCTTTTAAAGTGGAGGGGCGGGGCACATTGCCCTAGCACAAAGTGATCCCCAGGTTGGTGTGACTGACTGGGTCTTATCATAAGGAACAAGAATATTATAGTTTATGGGCGGGGATCTGAATGTTTCTGAGATATATGGCTTTTAATGATGTAAAGCAGTGGGGCATGACCCAGGCAGTCCGGATGACTCCCAAGCTAGTGTTATTTGATTGTGTCTTATCACAAAGAAGATAATTATATGGTTTAGGGGTGGGGCTCTGAACAGTTTCTGAGATATATAGCCTTTTGTGAACTGGTGGGGTGGAGCAAGACCCTGGCTTGACCCGGGAGACCTCCAGGTTGATGTCAATGAATGTGTCTTATCATAAGGAACAACAATATATATGGTTAGAGGTGGGGATCTGTAAGGTTTCCAAGATATTGGGTCTTCAATGAAATGAAGGGGTGGGGCAAGACTCCGGCACATCATTGGGGACCCCCAGGTTAGTGTCAATGAATGCGTCATATCATAAGAAACAAGAATATATAAGGTTTTGGGGCGGGGATCTGAATGGTTTCTGAGATAGATGGCCTTTTGTGAAATGGAGGGGTGGGCCAAGGCCCCGGCGCACCCAGGAAAAATTGGTGCCAATGAATGAGTCTCTTCATAAGGAACAAGAATATATAGGGTTTAGGGGTGGGGATCTGTAAGATTTCCAAGATATTGGGCCTTTTATGAAATGGAGGGGGCATGACCCCGGCATAACCTGGGGGAACCCCAGGTTGGTGTCATTGAATGCGTCTTATCATAAGGAACAAGAATATATATGGTTTTGGGGTTGGGATCTAAATGGTTTCTGAGATATATGGCCTTTTGTGAAGAAGAAGGGGTGGGGAAGGGCCCAGGCACACCCCAGAAGACCCCCAAGTTGGTGCCAGTGAATGTATATTTTCATAAGGAACAAGAATATATAGGGTTTAGGAGTGGGGATCTGTAAGGTTTCCAAGATATTGGGCCTTTTATGAAATGGAAGGGATGGGGCATGACCCCGGCACAACCCGGGGGACCCCGAGTTGGTGACACTGAATGTGTCTTATCATAAAAAACAAGAATATATATGGTTTTGGGGTGGGGATCTAAATGGTTTCTGAGATATATGGCCTTTTGTGAAGAAGAAGGGATTGGGCAAGGCCCAGGCGCACCCCGGGAGACTCCCAAGTTGGTGTCAGTGAATGTATATTTTCATAAGGAACAAGAATATATATGGTTAAGGGGTGGGGATTTGTAAGGTTTCCAAGATATTGGGCCTTTTATGGAATGGAGGGGGTGGGGCATGACCCCTGCACGTACCAGGGGTCCCCCAGGTTGGTGTCACTGAATGCATCTTATCATAAGGAACAAGAATATATATGGTTTTGGGGTGGGGATCTGGATGGTTTCCGAGTTATATGGCCTTTTATGAAGTGGAGGTGGTGGGGCATGGCCCCGGCTTAACCTGGGGGACCCCCACATTGGCATTAAAGCATATGGCTGAGAGACAGTTACTCAAGGAACATTTCTAAGAAAGTTTTGTCACAATACCTGCAATAACTTGGCAGCAAATGCCATTTTTCAATTTTCCCCACTATAAGTCTATGGAAAATCTAAGTTGCCATAGCAACCAAACTAAAGAGCCAAATTTTATAAAAAAACACAAAACCTGTAAAGGCAAATATGGTGAATATTTCCAAAAACTATCAGCCTTATAGAGCATTCGGTTTCTGAGGAGATGATTTTTTAAGTATTTTTTTTTCTATTTTTTTTTGCATTTTGGTTTCCATGGCAACCAATAAAAATGAGCAGTAGGCCTAAAATCATATGGTAGATAGTAGATTGCCTAAGGAACATTTCTATGAAAGGTTTGTCAAAATATCTGCAGAGGCTTGGCAGTAAATGCCATTTTTCAATTATCCCCATTATAAGTCTATGGAAACTCTAAGTTGCCATAGCAACCAAACTAATGAGCCGATTTTCATAAAAAACACAAACTTTCGTTCCCCCAGCCAGAGAATGCTACAGATAAAATTTGGGCCCAATCGGCCCAGTGGCTTCAGAGGAGATGTCGTTTGAAAGTGTTGACGAAGACGCCGACGGACAACTGCCTATCCTATAAGCTCCCCCGGAGCCTTCTGCTCTGGTGAGCTAAAAACTTCTTAATATGCTTTCAGAAGCAGAACCTAGTTCCACACAAATCGGATTTAAACAGGAGAACAGGTAATAACCACATGGGATGGGACAGAGAGCAGATCTGAACTACAGTAAATGTGACAATTGTTCAAACTTCGCTTGCAGATAGCAGCTGGTGCAAGAGCCCTTAGAAAACATTCAAAACCTGTCATTAGTGAACAGTGCAGAACCATATCAGATCCACAAAACATGGCATCTGATTAGGGCCTGTGCCGTTTGCAGAAAGTTCAACAATGTTCCACATAAACTTTTGAAAACTACTCAACCTGTCACCCCTAAATTTTTCAATGGACTCTGCTGTATATATTGGGGAGATTCCACGCATTCACTACAAAATGTGTTAACTTAACCCTTATCTTGCTGAATATTCATTTAAGCCACATCCATTTCTGTCTACCAACCAATCAAATTACTTGATGTAATTTATTGCTACAAATTCATAAAATGAATGCCAAACAGTGTAGATCCTGATCAGATGGTCTGGATCTACACTGTTTTCAAAGATAGGGGTTGTCGTGAACAGCAAGATAAGGGTTAACCCTTATCTTGCTAAATATTCATTTAAGCCACACCCATTTCTGTCTATCAACCAATCAAACTACTTGATGTAATTTATTGCTACAAATTCATAAACTGAATGCCAAACAGTGTAGATCCTGATCAGATGGCTTCTTCAGAAGCCATCTGATCTGGATCTACACTGTTTGCAAAGATAGGGTTTACAGTGTCATGAACAGCAAGATAAGGGTTAAGGGGAATGGATACATCTGGCAGATTTTTCCGTCATTATTCAAAGGGAGACAACTTTCGGGACTTCCTGTTCCTTTTTCTATAAACTGTGTCCCATGGAAAAAGGTGTCTTCTCTTAACCCATTTTGAACCAGAAACCCTAAAACGGGTTGATGGCAAACAGTGCAGGCCCAGATCAGATGCCGCAGAACGCGGCATCTGATCAGGGCCTATACTGTTTGCAAAAGTTCAGCCATTTTACAAATAAATTTTGAAGAAAACACAACCTGTCACCCCTTAATTTTAAAATGGACTCCTGGTTTATATAAGGAGGAAGATTCCATTTGGTACAAAAAGGGTTAACGGAAAGAATTTGCATCCCTGTACATGTCTGGAACAAATTTTCATGGTCCAAAATGTGTTTGAGTCACTGAAGGTCTACTGTACTGCATCCCTGTACATGTCTGGAACAAACTTTCATGGTCCAAAATGTGTTTGAGTCACTGAAGTTTGACTGTATTTCTATAAAATTGCATGAAGATAACCTGAATAGCTACTGAATTACGGTATGGAATGTACAAGAATGTTTAGAAAAATTAAACAAAGGGGCATAACTTTGAAACTAAGAAAGGGGCAACAATCATTCTTATTGGTGACACATCTTCATGACTTAATACATACTCCTATAAAGTTGAATGACGATATCCCTAACAGTTACTGAGTTATGACGCATACAAGAATGTTTAGAAAAATTAATCAAAGAGGAATAACTTGGAAACTAAGAAAGGGGAACAATCATTCTTGTGCACAACACATTGTCCTGACCTAATACAGATTCCTATGAAATTGCATGAGTGAGTTTTAGTTTTACGTCCCACCAACAGCTAAGGTTATACGGAGACGGGACCTCGGTTTAAAGACTCATCCGAAAGTCTGGAGAAGCCCGGAATCGATCCTGCGATCCCTGGTTTACAAGGCAAGTAGCGTAACCACTGCACCACGGAGGCTTCTATGAAATTGCATGAAGATATCCTGAACAGTTACTAAATTATGGAGCATACAAGGATGTTTACGAATGGACCGAAAGGTCGGATGGACAGTGCCATGCCATAATACATCCGTTTTTTTTTTTTTCAAAACCGGCGTATAAAAATAAGTTTGGAAGGTTTGCAAAAATTGCAGCAAAAACAGACCACATTTTAAGATGCAGTTTTTCATGGCATCTTAACTCTTTTGCCACAATAGGCAACTGTGACTCTTGTCGACAGCCTGCCAGAGCACCATAGGCTACTTTCGTTGACAATGAATGGTACTGGCATTCACCATGTAAATTAAATTTCACAAGCTGTTAAATCTTATGGAACTCTGCATCCTATATTTAACCTTGCTCTTGCTGTTATTTACCACTGATTTGAGGTTTCAAAATCTTAAGTAGAAAATGAAAAAAGTGTCTTTAACCCTTGCCATGCTGAGCCAGGATATGCCTTATCTTTGGAACAATGTAGATCCAGATCAGATGGCTTATCAGGATCTACATTGTTTGTCGTTCGGATTGTGGATTTGTTGCAATAATTTGAATCAAGTAATCTGATTGGTTGACAATCAGTAGTGGGTGTGGCAGAATAAAATATACAGCAGGACAACGGTCAAAGTTTTAGAAAAACATTTTGTAAATTTTGCCTATCCGAAATGGTGTTGAGGACTAAAAGAAGGATATATATAATATGAGAAGATATGCTCATTTTTTTTATTTTTTTTTTTGTTAACTCTTATCATGACACCCCTTTTCTTTGGAAACAGTGTAGATCCAGATCAGATGGCTTCTGAAGAAGCCATCTGATCAGGATCTTCACAGTTTGACATTCAATTAATCAGTTTGGAGGAATAAATTACATCAAGTAATCTGATTGGTTCAAAGTCAGAAATGGGTGTGGTGAAATTGAATATTCAGCAAGAGATGGGTTAAATGACATTGATAATGCCTGAGAGCACTCAGGACAAAACGTAGATGATGGCAAAGACATATACGATAGGAAATGATTAAAATGTTCAATCTTTTTTTAATATTTAGCCCATTATGATCATTTTGATGCTTATGGTCTGTAAAATGTCATTTTTTTTTGGCAAAATTATAAGAAGCAGATATTCTTTATATACGGTAGTTTAAATTTGAGCTCAGTATCTTTATTTTTTCCAAAGAAATAAGCATGTTACTATGTCTGACTGTAAAAAATATTTGGCGCTGACTTGGCGGCGAAAGGGTTAATGGTTAAAGAGTACCTAAGGAGAACAACAGTTTTGTTTGATTTGAGGTTTAACGTCCCCGTCAACACTGTAAAGGTAAATTTAGTGACGTTGCTTCCAATTTTGTGGGACTTTTACCCGACATTGAGATGAAATGACATCTCAAGCCCTGTCGCCCAATGAAACCAACAGGGTTTATTAGCATGGACAGTCCGCCTCACACTGCGGTTCCTGGACAGGCTTAGATCCTCTAAGCGGTTTACCCATACTAGTGTGCGGGCCGGATTCAACTCTGCGTGGAAGCATCATGCAGCCCATATATTTCTTCAAGCCCCTATGGGAGTACAACAGAACATTCATTTATATTAACCCTTGTCCTGCTGAATATTCAAATATGCCACACCCACTACCGATTATCAACCAATCAGATTTTATGATGCAAATTATTGCAACAAATTCACAATCTGAATGACAAACAATGTAGATCCTGATCAGATGGCTTCTTCAGAAGCCATCTGATCTGGATCTTCATTGTTTGAAAGATAAGACCTATCCGGGCTCAGCAGGACAAGGGTTAAAGTTGTTTTTCTTGTAAATTTAATCAAACATCTAATCATGAAACTTGTTATATTTCAAGGAAATGGGCAAAACATGACACTGTGTTAATTACTCTTTCGACAGTAGCCATGCAAGGTATACTTCAAAGTGAAATAATTTAATAAGGAACTGATAAAAACAGCATTCATTCACAAACAACAAAGAAAAAAGGTCAAGCTAAATGTGCTTAATATCCTCAATCTGGGCCAAGTAAGACTTCACTCAAACTCCACACCAGTTCAGTCTGATCTGTCCCCTGGTTGGGTGACAGATCACGGGTGGTAATCAGGGGAACTAGCTCGAAAATGAGTCAATGGAAATTTGTTCCCTCGACACATCCGGGAACTCTCGAGCTAGCTCCATCACCAAGAATCTCGTAAACAAAGGTAGGTCTCGAAGAGTTTTATCACCATTTTTTTTCTTTGTAAGCTATTTATAAAAAATCCGGCAATGCAGTTCCACATAGAAATGATTTAACTTTGTACTCCGCTAGAATTTGCCACGGAAATTTGCAGCGCTGGAGTATGAATGAAACCCAAACTTTTTATCACGGACCGGAAAAATTGTCAATTTATGTCATTACGGAGATTTTGACCGAAGATTTTTCATTTTCCGTCAAAAGTACGCCCTTGGCACCCACAGAAACAACATCCCTGGTGAAATGAAACATGGAAAGTGTGAAATAAGCAAAAAAATATGGCAGTGATTACGTAACTTGCGAGTTATGACGAAATTACTGTCCGAGCTAGTCTTCTCGACAAGGAGCTAGTTCACTCGACATAAAAAAGAAAATGAAACGTTCATCAGATTTGATGTCTTTCTATGGTCCCACCCAGGTTATCCAACTGGTTTCTTTACCTCTGGCTAACAAAGGTAGGTCTCGAAGAGTTGTATCACCATTTTTTTCTTTGTAAGCTATTTATAAAATAAATCCGGCAATGCAGTTCCACATAGAAATGATTTAACTTTGTACTCCGCTAGAATTTGCCATGGAAATTTGCAGCGCTGGAGTATGAATGAAAGTAAACTTTTTATTACGGACCTGAAAAATTGTTAATTAATGTCATTACGGAGATTTTGGCCGACGACTTTTCATTTTCCGTCAAAAGTACGCCCTTCACACCCATAGAAACAACATTCCTGGTGAAATAAAACAGAGTCTTATCATAAGGAACAATGATATATATGGTTTAGGGGTTGGGAGCTGAATTATTTTCAAAATATTAGACATTTTGAGTTTTCCATACAAATGCCTATATGTCAATTTTACGTTTTATGTAATTTTACCCCAAGGCCCATCCAGGGGCAATTGTATCATGAACGGAAAGTTCTTTGGCTGAGTAAGTGTCATGCGAAATTTCAACTTTGTAGCATAACAGAAACGGGAATTATGGGCTCCAAGAGAAACGCGAACGTTAACTTTAACGTTTGTTAGACTCTGGTTAGGACTCTTGGGCAATGGCATCTGACACTCGGACACGCTCAGGAGCATGGCCCTGGGACAATCGTATCATGAACAGAAAGGTCACGGTCTGAGTAAGCGTCATACCGATTTTCAATTTTGTAGTATAACATAAATGGAAGTTATGGGCTCCAAGAGAAATGCAGACGTAAACTTCGAAATTTGTTAGACTCTGTTTATGAACGCGACTTTCCATTGCAGAACTAGGACATCCATATATGACTCAAGAGAGGCTCGAACCACACCGACAGGATACCTAATCGACATAGATTCATGTTGTTAGGTGATTAGTTGCTTAATAGATCACTGTCTGTCGGACACAAGTGCAGAGATCACTCGCGGTACGCGCCCGTGATTACTCGCGCTACGCGCTCATGATCTATTCACTATAACGACTGACTTCCAGTCTGTGATATATTAAGCAACTAATAAGCACCATCTTATCTTTCAACAATTTAGTCGAAAACTGTGTTGAGCATTTATGGGTATAGGGGAAACGATAGTTTGTTCGAGGCATCTGGGTCACATGACCAAGATGGTTACCATGCCCATATATGGTGAAACCATTAAAAATCTTCTCTAGAACCAGTGGGCTGATTTCAAGAAACTTGTAGTACCTAGGACTGCAGCACAACATAATTTGTATAAACGATGACTTTAGGTTTATTAAAAATAATCAGATCACCTGCGGGAACAATATGTAATTTCTGAGTGAAACAAAAATCATCAAAAAGATTACCGGTAGGAATCAAATACTTCATTTATTTAATCAAACCTTTACACGACACTGACATTTGTGTGCATATATATTTTCTCTCTTTTTCCATCCATCCTTCCATCCATCTACCCACCGACCCATCCATCCATCCGTCCGTCTGTCTGTCCGTCTATATGTTCGTTCGTCCATCCGTCCTCCAATTGACCAATCCTTCCAAATACCCACTCATCCCTTTCTATTGTGCACCCTTCCATCCATCAATCATTCCATCCATCCATCCATCCATCCATCCATCCATCCATCCATCCATCCATCCATCCATCCATCCAACATCCATTGATCCGCTCCAAATGGGAGGGGGCGAAGCAACTAGGTGGGCGAAATGACTAAGGGGGGCGAAAAGACCAGGCTCTGTTGGCAAAACAGGGGTGTAAAATGGGGGCGAAACGAACAGGGAGAAACGACTGGGGGACGCCTTTGGGGCATAGCATCTTGTTACCCAACTAGCCAGTGGTAAAGAAACCAGTTGGATAACCTGGGTGGGACCATAGAAAGACATCGAATCTGATGAATGTTTCATTTTCTTTTTTATGTCGAGTGAACTAGCTCCTTGTCGAGAAGACTAGCTCGGACAGTAATTTCGTAATAAGTCGCAAGTTACGTAATCACGGCAAAAATTTTTTTGCTTATTTCAAACTGTCCATGTTCCATTTCACCAGGGATGTTGTTTCTGTGGGTGTGAAGGGCGTACTTTTGACGGATAATGAAAAATCGTCGGCCAAAATCTCCGTAATGACATAAATTGACAATTTGTCCGGTCCGTGATAAAAAGTTTGGGTTTCATTCATACTCCAGCGCTGCAAATTTCCATGGCAAATTCTAGCGGAGTACAAAGTTAAATCATTTCTATGTGGAACTGCATTGACGGATTTTTTTATACATAGCTTACAAAGAAAAAATGGTGATAAAACTCTTCGAGACCTACCTTTGTTTACGAGTTTCTTGGTGATGGAGCTAGCTCGAGAGTTCCCGGATTTGTCGAGGGAACAAATTTCCATTGACTCATTTTCGAGCTAGTTCCCCTGATTACCACCCGTGAGATGGAGAGCCCATTCCAAGAGTCAGGGAAACCTGCATTCCAACTAAGTGCAGTATACATGTCCTCCAAAATATTTTCTTCACTTGACACCCTCAAATGATAAAACAAAACATGTTTTTTTTCTTGATTATCTTGACCATCAATGTCCCTTAATTAGGTACATGATCTACCGTATTCGCCCTAATAACCGCACATGCTCCTATAAGCGCACACCAAAGCTATTTTTGAAAAGGAAATACATAAGCGCACACTTTATCTCTCCCTGGAAGCTCTCACAGTAAATCTATAAAAAAACTTAAGTTATTTCTTCAACATTGAAGGCAATGCTAAAAGTATCTTTTTCTGTCTCATTCAATATCAGTCTGCATCATCTCGGAAGCTATTGTTTTCGCATCGAGTGTGCGCTAATTAGGTAGATTTTTCACCGTGATGTTTTGACACGATTTTGATAAATCTAAGCGCACGGTGTGGTAATTAGGGCGAAAACGGTACTTTATAATCATTATCCCAAACTAAGTTTACCCTTCAAAACACCAACTACAACATTAGCAGAGGGGATTTTCAAATATTTTTTCTTATATTATGAGAAACAAGGCTTGACATTTCATGTGAATTGTCTGCCAGGCAGACAATTCACATGAAATGTCAAGCCAGACAATTCACGAAATGTCAAGCCTGACTTTCTGAGAAAAATAACAAAATATGGATCAGATTATGCTCCAGAAATTAGCTTTCTGCTCCAAGGGTCACATTATTAGCCAGATTTACTGGCTCACATAGACAGTATGGGTAAAAAGTGTTATATGTACTTCTACTTATGCTGGGGCCAGTTGTTCAAAACTAACGACATAGTTAGTTAACATATCATTAAAACTTTGATAATTAAATATGGCAAATACGCTAAAATTTTTCCTGAAAAATGTGAGCAGCTTTTGCAGATGCAAAAGCTGCTCACATTTTTTCAGCCAAAATACCAAAATTTTCGATATTTTTCTTGCTAGAACAGTTAACAATTTGACCACTAACGAGCTTGTTAAGCTAACGATGCTTTGAACAACTGGGCCCTGGTGTCTAAATGTTCTTCACTGATTGTGTGTAATCCCTGGCAAACCTTGTCCTGCTGAACCAGGATTTACCATAGAAGTCCTAATAATTTGGACACCTTGAGGACTTGCTGTAATTCTCCTAAATTTTTAACAAATTTGTTTCATGATCCTGCAAGGAGTCCAAAAGGTGCAAACCGAAGAAGCCATCTGATCTGTAATTAGATTGTTTCACATTTCATTTCATGAATTTGTAATAACATACATCAAGTAATCTGACTGGTTGAAAGTGATAAATGGTTTTGTTTGATTTGGGGTTTAACGTCTTCGTCAACACTATTAAGGTCATTTTGGAGACATTGCTTCCAATCTTGTGGGACTTTTACCCGACATTGAGATGAAATGACATCTCAAGCCCTGCCGCCCAATGAAACCAAAAGGGTTTATATATATGCATGGATGGTCCGATACGCACCATTTTGCCTGGGCATGCTTAGAGCTTCTAAGCGGTTTACCAGAACTCATGTGCGTGGTCGGTTTCAGCTCTGCGTGGAAGCACCCCGCAGCCCGATCAGGTTCTCCAAGCCCCTATGGGTGGGGTTGAAGACTTGCTGTTATTCTCCTGAAATTTTAACAAATATGTTTCACAAACCTGCAAGGAGTCCAAAAGGTGCAAGCTGAATGGCAAACAGTGTAGACCCTGATCAGAGCCTGCTCCTTTAGGCCTATCTGTCCCAATACTTAGGATCACCTTTGCAAACAGTGTAGATACAGATCAGTGCCTAGACTGTTTCAGAATTTGTAATAATAAATCATAGTACATCATAATACATCAAGTAATCAGACTGGTTGAAAGTGACAAATTGGTGTGACTATCTTAATGTATTCAGCAGGACAATAGTTAACAAGACATTTAACATGTATATGACAATAGAGTAATATTTCCATAGAAGAAGCTGAAGAGTCACATGTAGTTCCAAGCCTTATTTTTACTGAAATATAAGACAAAAATACAGTACGATTCCGCTATTGAGACCACCTAAAATGATAAAGTCTTATTCTGCTTTAAAAAGCTTATTTAGTAGGTTGCAGTTATTCTTTCTTTGTGTTTTCTGCATACAGAGTCCTCTGGTCATGGACCACCTTTGGGTCTGTTCAAAAGTGGTGTTTAAGACCACTTTTGAACAGTCCCAAAGGTGGTCTTAATACAGGAATTTTACTGTATTTGCAATTGTGATCTGTGCTGTTGTGACTGGCACTTCAAGAGGCAGTGCTGAGCTGACCACACCTGATTACCTACGGACCAACAGTTCTCTGCAATGTTTCCATAAGTGATAAGGCTGTCACTTTCCCTGTGACCGGGCATGAACACTAACGTCATTTTTCTGTGGTGACAAATTAGGAAATTATGTTATCCTCTTCTTCAGAACACCCAATGCTTAATTAACCAAACAAGACTATAGAATTTCAGACAAGATATTGACCCATTTTGTACCAGAAACCCCAAAACGGGTACCGTGGCAAACAGTGCAGGCCCAGATAAGATGCCGCAGAACACGACGCCTGATCAGGGCCTCCACTGTTTGCAAAAAGTTCAGCCATTTTCAAAATAAATTTTGAAGAAAACACAACCTGACACCCCTAAATTTTGAAATGGACTCCTGCTGTATATAAGAAGGAAGATTCCATTTGGTACTAAAAGGGTTAAGGCACTGTAGATATCCAAAGAAAATGATACAACCAATATCTTTCGAAACCTAAAATTGGAAAAAAATTAAAACAATAAATAAAACTGATTTAATAATCTAATAATTACCTTCAATTAGCCCCCTCTGCAAATTTAGTCAGTCCATTTATCTTAGTAATTATAAGGATTATAGCTGAGTCTCAGCATGCTATGAAGTTTGATATTTCTGACAATTATGGTAATTAAGCAGACAGCGAAGTGTGATTTCTGCTACCAAATTAAGCATCACTAGTTCACAGCCACTATTTTCTAACACCAATACTTGTTATGGCCACCCATGTGCAATGAAACTGTCAGATTATGTAAGCATTTTCGAAAAATAAATGAACATGACCTCTAGCTGGCATGAAACAATACAAGAGGGCCCAGGGGGCCCTGATTTGCTCACCTGTGTGTCACTGGCTCTAGAACATTCTATTTTTGGCTCTGGCAGCCATCTTGTTCGTCAAAGCGAAACAGTTTTAGCTATTTTGTTAGGGAGTCACCTAGGCAACATTCCTGGGAAGTTTGAATCAAATTTGCCCAAGGGTTTAGGAGGAGTTCGCGTTTGAAGCAAATTTACAATGATTTTCTATTTTTAGCTCTAATGGCAATTTTACTCGCCTGAGCAGGATCTTTTTAGCCATTTTTGGTAGAGGGTTATCTATATTCCTAAGAAATTTGAATGAAACTGGCCTAAAGGTACAGAAAGAGTTGTCGTTTGAAGATTTTTTCTATTTTTAGCTCTGGTGGCCATCTTGTTTGTCAGAGCGAAACGATTTTAGCTAAATTGGTAGGAAGTCACCTCGGCAACCTTCCTGTGAAGTTTGAACCCAATTGGCCCAAGGGATTAGGAAGAGTTTGCGTTTGAAGCAAATCCATGATGTTTTTCTATTTTTAGCTCTGGCAGCCATTTTGTTCATGCAAGATTGTTTTAGCTATTTTGGTAGAAGATCATCTAAGCATTATTCCTATAAAGTTTGAATGAAATTGGCCCAAGGGTACAGGAGGAGTTGTTGTTTCAAGATTTTTTCTATTTTTAGCTCTGGCAGCCATCTTGCTTGTCAGAGTGGAACAATTTATTTATTTTTGTATGGAGTCATCTACGAAACATTCTTTTTTTAGCTCTAGCAGCCTACTTGCTTATCAGAGCAGAACGATTTTAGCTGTTTTGGTAGGAAGCCAACCTGGCAACATTCCTGTGAAGTTTGAATCAAATTGGCACAAGGGTTTAGGAGGAGTTCGTGTTTGAAGCAAATTTACGATGATTTTTATTTTTAGCTCTCGTTACCATTTTGTTATCAGAGCAGAACCGATTTAGCTAATTTGGTAGAGGGTCACCCAAGCAACATTACTATTAAGTTTGAATGAAATAGGCCCAAGGGTACAGGAGGACTTGTCATTTAAAGATTTGTTCTATTTTGAGCTCTGATGGCCATCTTGTTCATCGGTGTGGAAAGATTTTAGCTATTTTGGTAGGGGTTTAGGAGGAGTTTGTGTTTGAAGCAAATTTACATAATGTTCAGCAATGACAGAGATATTACAAACTGTCCAAGTTTTTGCACGACGACGCAGACAACGACAATGCAGACGACGCCAGAGCTATGACAATACCTCATCATTTTCTTCGAAAACAGCCGAGCTAAAAATTGGTCAATCTGATGGTGCATGTGATGCGGATGTCACGGGACACAGACCATGAGCACATGTACATGACTGCATGAAGAACATTTAACCCCTATCTTGCTGAATATTCATTTGAGCCACACCCATTTCTGTCTATCAGCCAATCAAATTACTTGATGTAATGTCACCTTTGCCTCACCTAAAAACATGTCACTTTTGCCTCACCTAACCACCCCATGAAGAAGATGGAAATACTATCCCCATTTAGCCGCCGGATAAGCCATTTTAATTATCGTACACACAGTGGACAGACAGGCCTTAGCAAACAGAGTAAACCCAGATGAGACATTGCAAAGTGTAATGTCCCATCAGGGTCCACACTGTTTGCCAATCATTGGGTAGTTAATTGTATTTGTCCAAATTTTAGAACATCTATGGAAAGGAATTGAGGTGTCTGAATACTGAGGGTACTGTTAAAATTGTAAACATTCAGAAACCTTGAGGACTTGCTGTAATCCCCCTAAAATTTTAACAAATTTGTTTCCTCAAGGTGTCCTAATTTTTAGGATTTGTATGGTATGATTCAATATTTCTAGAATCTATGCAGTGGTCTTATCTATCTCTTTTTGAAACAAAAAAGCAGTGAGGGACAGCCAAATACCCCGCCGCACTTTGTATCAAGGCTCAACCGTGTGACCTTCACCTGTGACCTTGACCTTAAGTTGGCATGGTTTATTTATGGGTTCTGCACATCAGCTCACTATGTTTAATGAAAATCCTTTCAGGGATAAAGGAGATATGGAACAGACACAAAATTCCAAGTTTCAAACTCGTGACCTTCACCAGTGACCTTGATCTTGAGTTGGCATGGATTATTTATGGATTCTGCATATCAGCTCAGTGAGGGGGATAATTGACCAAAGTTTAATGGAAATCCTTTGAAGGTTAAAGGAGATATGAAATGGACACAAAATTCAAAGTTTCAAACTCGTGACCTTCCAATGTGACCTTGACTTGATGTCGCCATGATTCATTCATGTTCTCTGCCCATGAGCTCACTGAGGGGGATAATTTACCAAAGTTAAATGAATCCTTTGAGGGGTAAAGGAGATATGGAACGGACACAAAATACAAGTTTCAAAACTCATGACCTTCCAATGTGACCTTGACCTGGTGTCGGCATGAACCATTTACATGCTCTGAGTCGGCATGGTTTATTTATAGGTTCTGAAAAGAATATTTGACCAAAGTTAAATGAAAATTCTTCCAACTTGAATGGAACTGACACAAAATTCAAAGTTTCAAACTCAAGACCTTCAACTGTGACCTTGACCTTGAGTCGGCATGGTTCATTTATGGGTTCTGCACATCAGCTCACTGAGATGAATAACTGACCAAAGTTGAATGAAAATCTATCAAAGGGTTCAGGAGATATGGAGCGAACAAGAAAGTGTTACGGACAGACAGATGGACAGACAGACAGAGAGACAAAGGCCATTCTTATAATCCCTGCTCCGCTTCGAGGCGGGGGGATTAAAAAGTCTAGTAGTCAATTGTTGTAGTTTGTAGGTCAGCAACTGTTGTCAATATATATATAAAGTAGATCGATGCAAGAAAATGATGTTACGCCATCTTTATAATGTCAAAAAAACTAGGGTTGGTGGTTGATGTCATAAAATGTCAAAACAGCAGTTTTTGCATCCAACTCTATCGCTCAGTAATTTTCTTGCAGAATAAAACACAAATCCTTTCCATTGCCTATATTGGTGCACTATGGGCAGCTTCACTAAAGTTTGCTGTCTGAATGAAGCTTGAAAAGGTGATGAACTTAGCTCTCAAAAAAGGTGATGAACTTCACTCTCAAGTTTGCTGTTTGCATGAAGCTTGAAAAGGTGATGAACTTTGCTCTCAAGTTCGCTGTTTGCATGAAGCTTGAAATGGTGATGAACTTTGCTCTCAAGTTCGCTGTTTGCATGAAGCTTGAAAAGGTGATGAACTTTGCTCTCAAGAATTGCTGTTTGCATGAAACTTGAAAAGGTGATGAACTCTGCTCTCAAGTTTGCTGTTTGCATGAAACTTGAAAAGGTGATGAACTCTGCTCTCAAGTTTGCTGTTTGCATGAAACTTGAAAAGGTGATGAACTCTGCTCTCAAGTTTGCTGTTTGCATGAAACTTGAAAAGGTGATGAACTTTGCTCTCAAGTTCGCTGTTTGCATGAAGCTTGAAAAGGTGATGAACTTTGCTCTCAAGTTCGCTGTTTGCATTTAGGTTGTAAAGGTGATGAACTAAGCATTTTCACTTCTGTTCTGTTCCTACTGTTTATCATGTTAATTTTGGGTATGTACAGTTTCTGGAACACCCCAACCAATCACTAGATGGGTGGGTGTCTAACCGAGCCACCAGGGCCAGCTGCCCAAGAATGTCATATGAGCCTGCACATAACAAAACCTTCAATAAGACCAGTGTGACCAGCACATACTCAAATCAACCTGTGCACCCATCCACTATGATAATACCTTATGCTTATGTCTCTTTGCATAGATATTAGCCTATAGCAGGTACATGCGATCAGCTAAGACTGATCAGACTGCACGAATGCCCAGGCTGATCTGAGTCTTCGCTGGTCGCTCAAGACTTCTTGTAGATTTTGTCCTGCATTGGCTCATAGTTTGCTTTGCAATAATACTTGGTGATGAAAACCATTGTCCTACTGAACCACAGTAACCCCTACCTTTGTAAACAGTTTAGATCCTGATCAGATGAGTCCTGAAGAAGCTATCTGATGAGGATCTACAGTCATTTACCAGGTTTCTAAATTTTAATGGATACATTACATCAATCAAGTTAATTGACTGGATGAATCAGATATGGGTATGGCAAATTCATTTATTTTATACTCTGCAGTGAAATCAATGTATACTCAGTCAAAAAAGTTCCTATACCTAAAATTGCTTCTGTTACTACAGCTACTACAGATAAAAACTACACAAAGTTTGTTATGTTTTGATAAGAATACTCATTTTTCCGTGCAAAAGCACCATTCGTTTTTGTTTTCGTAAACACATCATCGTAGACTATTGCTTTAATCACCCAAGGGGTCACTGAGCCATTTTCGCAGAGAAAATCATTAAAACATGCTATGATTTAACATCACAAAATTTCCCTGTACCCAACATTTCTAAAATTTGATACATGTGACATTTGTGCATACCTGCCAACTTTCACGCATTAGGAGTGAGTTTCACGATTTTTCCATGCATTTTGACCTCACGATCGTGTTGCCAAAATAAGGCAAAAATCACGATTTTTCCACCTCCTCACGCTTTGTATTTTTATCAGCCATATTGTTTGTGGATAGTCATTTGGAATATCTTGGATTTCTTCACTATGCATTTTTGAGATGGAAAAACCCGAGTATATTTTTAGCTGTTTTGACTATTTTTAACCAAAGGATAGACAAACAAATGCAAGTTGCCAACAGTTTTCTATCTGTATGAGCATGAACAGGGATGCCCTTTGCTGATCTTTTCATGTAAGTATGTTTGAACAATTATTTAATCTCTCCCAGATGTAATGAAAGTAAATATTTACCTATGAATGAGCAATGTCACATATTTTTGTGACTACGAAAACCGTAGTTTTTATCTCTCCAACTAACTATTGTTATGTTATTTGGTAATGAGTGTTCTAACACTTCAGAAACAATTGTTTTGCAAAATAAAGGCTGATATAGTCAGACATTAAGCACTCATTGCAATTGCATGAAAACTGTTTCTGAGTAAAAGAACCTAATTTCAGACAGATCATATATTCAGACAATCTTTTAGTTATTGCAAATACTGTTAATTATTGAAGCTTAAGTATTATACCAGTGATTTATTGCATAATACATAAAATGTAAACATGCAATTTTTCTGCTTGTACTAGTGGACTGGAGTGTGTCTACTAGTTTGAAAAAAAATCTCCCCCATGGAAATTTTTGGGAAAATATTCACCGCGCTTTATTCAATCGAAAAATGCCGTTATACGCAGAATCTCCCCCATGAAAAATTTGAAAAGTTGGCAGGTATGCTTTACATACCATTTGCGTCTATTCACAAAAGATTTGGAACTTTAGTTGCATCAGCTACGAGAAACAGGCTATCACATATTGACCTCCAATTCTTAGAAGTTGCGGCAAATGCTGCTTTCAATGGGAACTCCATAGAAAATCGCAATCGATAGTGCTACGTGTTACATGAATTTTCTGTATTTTTTACCATCATGATGAACAGTAATGATGGACACAAAGCGTTTTTTGAAAATATGGCAAAAATTGATTGACAGGAATAAAAATTACAGCAGTTCGAAAATTGCTATATTTTTAATTGCAAGGGAGATAATTTGAGAATTTCACAAATTAAAACCTCGCTTATAATGCGAGATCATGAGATATTGTAAAAGTAAAGTGTTATCCGATGTTCAGAGAATATTGTCTTCCTTCTAAGACAAAAAAGAACTTTCTGCGCATGCGCAATGTCCATTTTCTACCAAAATCTTTCTAGGCACATATTGGAAGACAACTCTGGAGTAGAAAGGTATGGACAAATGCAAGTTTGAGCATTCTCTAGCTAAACGTCCGATTTAAATGTATACAGCCAAATTTAGCCCAATAGCTGCCAGATATCTAGTGAGTTTCGCCCGAAAGTTGATATAGTTACTTTTTTGACTAAGTATATAACAGAAACAAATAAAAGTGATAATTTCACACTGTGAAAATATATGATTGATATTTTCACACTGTGAAAATAATATGACCTTGTTATTTTCACAGTAGCAGCCTGGACTACTTTTTCTCGCCAAAATTCATGTTATCGATAAAATAATTCTGTAAAATACCTTGGAAAGCATTCTTTTAACTGTGAAAATGCTTTATTCAAAATGGCGATCTGTTTATGTTTTGAAACTAACAGTTGTGACGTCTTAGCCAGGCCAAAATTGTGATGTACGATACGATTGATCAATTACCGTAAATATCCGTCTACATTTACTTTTTTGTGGCGGATACCAAAAATATTTTTTTTTTTTTTTTTTTTTTTTTTGGTTTGGGTTTTACGGCCCTTTCAAGATTATTTCACTCATATCGAGCCGATCGTTAATCAGAGGTGGGCGAAAACCGAAGTACCCGGAGAAAAACCACCTGACCTTCCGTTGCAGAACTTGGCGTCTCACACGTGGCCAGAGCGAGGCTCGAACCTACGGCGGTGAGAGACCTAATGACTAAGAGTCAGCGCTCTTATCCACTAGGCCACGGAGGCCCGTACCAAAAATATTTCATCTCATGTGTTGAAAACATCCGATTTTCACTCGTGATTCGCACTTGTGAAAATTTGGATGTTTTCAAAACACTCTATGAAATATTTTTGGTATCCACCTCAAAAAAGTAAATATCTTCTATTTATTCAGCAGGACATGGGTAAAGGGGACTATACTTGTATATTTTTCCACTATTTTTACAAGGGAGACAACATTTGGGACTTCCTGTCCACGTTCGCATTAAGTGATCCCCTCTGGAAAAGGGGTGTACTCTGAGTAGACCCCTTTTGATAAGGGAAATAACAATATTTCTGAAAGAGTTAGCCCCCCTGTAAGTGAATATGATTCCCTTTATTTATGTACATGTACTTACTACTGTTGATATTTTCTTATTGCGTAAGGAAGCTCTAACAAGACATTTATATTCTGTGGGATCTGGTAGGGCCCCTTTCCGTGGCTGTGGCTTCGCGTGACCATCATCTATGGAAAAAGGAAAAAGATGGATATACTATTTTTCTATCAAAGTTATTAACTAAAACTGGTGTTTAGGGGCATACATCATATTTCATATTTCTGCATCAGGACATAGATTGTGGGTACTCATTAGCACCGCCTCATTGAGGTGATTTTGACAGGAACCCATAACCTATGTTTGGAGTATCAATATCACAGCCATTACCACTTTACATCAGAAAAATATCCATTTTGGAGAAATGAAAGGATGAACATGTTTGATGAAACACGGGAGTATTATCATTATGATAATTAACCCATTGTATGTTAGTGGACTCTCCCATTGCTATATGTTGTTTTTGAATTAAGGTTTAAGGACCCTGTCATCACTATTTAGGTCATTTTAGAGACGTCATTTCCAATTTTGTGCGACTTTTACTGGGCATTGAGATGAAATGACACCTCAAGCCCTGCTGCCCAATGAAACCAGAAGGCTTATATGCATTGGATGATCTGACTCACACCACTTTGCCTGGGCAGGCTTAGTGCTTCTAAGGGGTTTACCAGAACTCATGTGTGTTCAGATTCAGATCTGCGTGGAAGCACCATGAAGCCCAATCTATTTCTCCAAGCAGCGGTGGGCGGGGGTGATGCTATATGTTGGTCAAGTCTCTGTTTGACCTTAGTTATTGGTGGAACATAAAACTTGAACATGCGCACTCATAACTTAACAATTGTCTATATATATGGAAAATTTTGGCAGAATTTTCTCATTTTACATTGCATTGTCGGTGTAAAGTCGATTTTTAATCTTCTTTGCTGCATTTTTCGTGATTACTTCTTGATTTTTTAACCCATTTCAGACTGGAAACCCCTAAACAGGTACCATGGCCTACAGTGCAGGCCCTGATCAGACGGCGCAGAAATGCGGCGTCTGATCAGGGCCTACACTGTTTGCAGAAAGTTAAGCCAATTTCCAAATAGATTTTAAAGAAAACACAACCTGACACTCCTAAATTTTGAAATGGACTCCTGCTATATATAAGGAAGAAGATTCCATTTGGTACAAAAAGGGTTATTATTGATCAACACATCCAGCAGGAAGTTGTAGAGGAGAAGCTCCACCAACTTCTCAAAAATTGTTAAAAGTCCATATGATTAGAGAAAAAAGTATACACTTTTGGGGGCTGCCTTATTTACACTTCTGGTGGCCGTCTTATTTACAAGAAATTCGTGGAGCTTCTCCTCCATAACTTTCTCGCTGGGTGCCATGATCAACTAGACAAAGTGCCCAGTGGGGCACGTATACCCCGGGCCAGTGTCATGGCCTGAGTTGAAAATGGCAATGTCAAAAGGTTCTTTGCATATACAGGACACATTCCATATAACAGGTAAAGTTATACACATATCCTGTACCAAATACAAAGAGAATCTAACATGGTTACAGAGATATCAGCAATGAAAAATGTTTAACACAAAACTTTGACGTAAAAGTTGACAAATGGATGGACAGCCCACCCAGGGGCATGACCCAGGGGCTTAGATATTCCATATGAAAGGTAATGCTATAGAGATATCCTATACCATATATGAAAAGAATCTAACATGTGGTTACAGAGATATGAGCAATCAAAAAGGTTTAACACAAAACTTTGACGTAAAGGTTGATGACCGGACAGACAGACGGACAGCCCACCCAGGGGTTTGACGCAGGAGCTTAGATATTCCATATGAAAGGTTATGCTATAGAGATAGCCTGTACCAAATATGAAGAGAATCCAACTTGTGGTTACAGATATATGAGCAATCAAAAAGGTTTAACACAAAACTTTGACGTAAAAGTGGACAAACGGACGGACAGCCCACCCAGGGGCTTGACCCCAGAGGCTTAGATATTCCATGTGAAAGGTAATGCTATAGAGATATGCTTTACCAAATATGAAGAAAATCTAAAATATGGTTACAGAGATATGAGCAATCAAAAAGGTTTAACACAAAACTTTGACTTAAACATTGATGAACAGACAGACAGATGGACAGACCACCCAGGGATTTGACCTGGGAGCTTAGATATTCGAAATAAAAGGTAATGCTATAGAGATAGTCTGTACCAAATATGAAGAGAATCCCACATGTGGTTACAGAGATATGAGCAATCAAAAAGGTTTAACACAAAACTTTGACGTAAAAGTTGACAAACGGACAGACAGCCCACCCAGGGGCTTGATCCAGGGGCTTAAACATTGATGAACAGACATATGAAAGGTAATGCTATAGAGATATCCTTTACCAAATATGAAGAGGATCTAGCATGTGGTTACAGAGATATGAGGAATCAAAAAGGTTTAACGCAAAACTTTGACGTAAAGGTTGACGAACGGATGAACGAACAAACCAATGTACAAACGAACGAATGGACGAACAGACGGAAAGACGAAAACTATATATCCCCTGACATACTTCCTATACCGGGGGTATAAAAAATAAAAAATAAGGAAGTTATTGCAAAAGCTCAGCAAAACAGATATTAAATCAACTTTAAATCAACCAAAATCCAAGGGCGGTTACTCCTAGGGGAAACTAGAAATGGTGTTTGTAAAACACTATGCCCACCAACCATATGCTAGCCCATAAATGCCAAAATTTTCAAAGGGCCATAATTAAAAAGAAAAATTTAGAAAAAATTTGATTAGGTCATCTACTCGTCATTCAATATCAGCGTGTCAAGATTCAAGCTTTTTTCCTGTGCCAAAATGAAAGACCACAAAGGGGAATAATTTGGTCAAACATTTAATCAGGTCATTAACCAAAATTAATCAGGTTATTTTTCATTTGGTTCCAAATTTCGTGCAAAATTGCAGGAGCCTGGGCCATGCGGTTCTTGAAATATTTTGCAACACTGAGTTTTTTTTGTTTTTTTTCTCCTGTGTTAAAATGCCTATAAAGGGCGATATTTGGTCACATATTCATAAAATCATACTAAAATTAAATCAGTTCATCTTCAAATTCGTTTCAAATCATCTGCAAAATTTCAAAGGTCGGTTCTCAAGATATTTTGCTTACAAACTTTTCCTATGCCAAAATGCCCAAGACGCAAAGGGGCATAAGTTCATAAAATTATACCAGAATTTAATCAGATCATCTTCATATAGGTTCCAAACAGCTTCCTCAATTTCAAGAGCCTAGCCCATGTGGTTCTTGAGATATTTTGCTAACAAGCTTTTCCTATTCCAAAATGCCTATGTCCACAAAGGGGAATAATTCAGTCAATTTTTCACAAATTCTACCAAAATTTAATCAGATCATCTTTACATTAGTTCCAAACAGCCTGAAAAATTCCAAGAGGCTAGCCCAAGCAGTCCTTGAGATATTTTGCTTACAAGCTTTACCTATGCCAAAATTTCTAAGTCTACAAAGAGGCATAATTTGGTAGATTTTTCATAAAATTATACCAAAATGTAACCAGGGGTCAGTTGTTCAAAACTAATGACGTTGTTAGTTAACATATCGTTAAAACTTTGATCATTTATTATGGTAAATACAGTCGAACTTCGATGGCTCGAACACCGATGGCTCGTTTACCATGGCTGAGTCGAACACGTTTTTGAGAACCTAGGAAAATTCTTCTGCATAAGAAAACGTGTGGGATAATTACGGAGATTTTCGACTTTTATCTTGCAAATGTATGCTGTGTGTACTCATTAGAATCGCCTCAATGAGGCGATTCTAATGAGTACACACAGCATACATTTTTGTTATAGAACACCGAAAAGAAGTAAAAAAATACCCCCGTTATGTTGTCTGGAAGAATACAACAGTGGCTCGAACTACCGCTGTCTCGAACAAATTTCCATGGTCCCAAAGGGGTTCGAGCCATCGAAGTTCGACTGTATGCTAATATTTTCGCTGAAAAAATGAGAGCCGCTTTTGCAAATGCAAAAGCTGCTCACATTTTTTCAGCAAAAATACCAAAATTTTAAATATTAAACTTGCTAGAACGGTTAACAATATGACCACTAACGAGCTTGTTAAGCTAACGATTCTTTGAACAACTGGCCCCAAAACATCTTCACATCGGTTCCAAATAGCTTGCAAAATTTCAAGGGCCCAGTCCTAGTGGTTCTTGAGATATTTTACTTACAAGATTTTCCTATGCCAAAATGCCTAAGTCTGTAAAGGGGCATAATTTGGTAAATTTTTCATAAATTTACACCCAAATTTAATCAGTTCATCTTCACATTGGTTCCAAACAGGCTGCAAGGTTTCAAGTGCCTAGCCCAAGCTGTTCTTGAGATATTCTGCTTTCAAGCTTTTCCTAAGCTAAAATGCCTAAGTACACAATGGGGCATAATTTCGTAATCTTTTTTTTTATAAAATTATGCCAAAATCTAATCAGATCATCTTCACAGTAGTTCCAAAAAGCCTGCAAAATTTCTAGAGCCTAGCCCTAGAGGTTCTTGAGATATTTTGCTTAAAAGCTTTTCCTATGCCAAAATACCTAAGTCCACAAAGGGGCATAATTTGGTCAATTGTTTTTCATAAAATAATATTAAAATTTAATCAGGCCATCTTCTCAATGATTCCAAACAGCCTGCAAATTTCAAGAGCCTAGCCCAAGCGGTTCTTGAGATATTTTGCGTACAAGCTTTTCCAATGCCAAAACGCCTGTAAGTTCACAAATTGGCATAATTTCGTCCATGTTTTTTTTTTATCAAATTATACCAAAATCTAATCAGTTTCAATGGTTCCAAAGAGCTTGCAAAATTTGAATAGCCTAGCCCTAGCAGTTATTGAGAAATTTTGCTTTAATGCAAGCTTTTCCTATGCCAAAATGCCTACCGGTAAGTCTGAAAGGGCCATTACCCTGCAACCCGACGCCTGACTGAAAAGAAAACAAAATAGATTGCGCAGTCAATGGCATGCCATGGCAGATCCCCACGCACACCCCAAAAAATAAACATGCTCTCGCACACCCCACTACTGTAAGGAACACACACACACCGAATTTGGTTGGATTCCGAGTAACAGTTTAGGAAGAGATACCATAACAGACAGACGGACGGACAGATGGATGGATGGACAGACAAACAGACAGATGGAGGCGATAACAATATCCCCAATGCTTTTTCAACAAGAAGTGTTTGTGAAACACTGATGCCCCTGGACAGCGCATTTTAATATGAAAGCAGTATCACTAAGCAATCGAAAGGTATGGCCAATGTTGAAGTCTTAAAAAATTAGGTCAAGGTCACAAGGTAAAAAATTATGGGATCGTTGGAAAAGTCTTGTGACACAGAATGCACATGTGAAATATGAAAGCACTATCACATACCAATCGAAAGTTATGGCCAATGTTAAAGTTTTTTAAAAGGAGGTCAAGGTCAGGAGGTCAAAAATTATGATACCACTGAAAAGGTCTTGTGAAAAAGAATGCACATGTGACATATGAAAGCCCTATCACTTACCAATCGGAAGTTATGGACTATGTTAAAGTTTTAAAAAAATAGGTCAAATGTCAAGCCTGAAAACAAGGTCATGCGGTCAAACATTATGGTACCACTAGAAAGGTCTTGTGACAAGGAATGCACATGTGAAACATGAAAGCCCTACCACTTACAAATCGAAAGTTATGGCTCATGTTAAAGTTTTTAAAAAGTAGATCAAACGTCAAGGTCAAGAGGTAAAAAATTATGATACATGTACCACTAGAAAGGTCTTGTGACAAGGAATGCACATGTGAAATATGAAAGCCCTATCATATACCAATTGAAAGTTATGGACAATGTTAAAGTTTTTAAAAAGTAGGTGAAACGTCAAGGTCACGAGGTCAAAAATTATGGTACCACTGGAAAGGTCTTGTGACAAGGAATGCACATGTGAAATATGGAAACCATATCAGTTACCATTCAAAAGTTACGCCCGACGTTTAAGTTTTTGCGAGTGCTAGAGTTTTTAAAAAAGAAGTCGGTCAAATGTCAATGTCAAGGTCACGATGTCAAAAATTATGGTATCACTGGAAAGGTCTTGTTACATGGAATAGACATGTGAAATATGAAAGTCCTATCACTTACCAATCAAAAGTTATGGCCAATGTTAAAGTTTTTAAAATGGAGGTAAAAAGTAGGTCAAATGTCATGGTCAAGATCACAAGGTCAAAATTTATGGTACCTCTTGAAAGATGTTGTGACAAGGAATGCACATGTGAAGCCCTATCAGTTACCACTCAAAAGTTATGCCCACTGTTAGGGCTTTTGCAGACAGACACACAGAGAAACAGACAAACAGACGGACAGACAGACCAAAAACTATATGCCCCCGAATCTTTGATTCCGGGGGCATAAAAAAGCATGGGGATAATAAGGGTCTGCCATTTTTTCATAAGCAATCCACATATAAAATTTCAGAACCCTGGCATATATGGTTCCTGAGATATGATATATCCTATAGTGTGTAACAGATGGGCTGAAGGATTGATGGATGAACAAAGCAAAAGCAATATGCCCCCTTCGAAGTTGGGGGCATAAATAGGCATTTTTGTACCAAATGGAATCTTCCTCCCTATATATAGGCGGAGTCCATTTCAAAATTTAGGGATGTCAGGTTGTGTTTTCATCAAATTCTATTTGGAAAATGACTGAACTTTTAGCAAACAGTGGAGGCCCTGATCAGACGCCCCGTTCTGCGGCGTCTGATCTGGGCCTGCACTGTTTGCCAAGGTACCCCTTAAGGGGTTTCCAGTCTGAAATGGGATAGGCTGGTATCAGATATAAATGAATGGAATGAATGGGAATTTTTTCATGCAGTTTCCAGGAAAAATGGTCCTCTTTACAGTTGTATGTCTTCTTTTAGTATACTTAATACTAAAAATATGTTACTTTTCTTGATAAATGACCTTTAAAGTAAGGTATGTTGTTTATGTCTCATTATCCCATTGCAGGCAGGAAACCCCTAAAGGGGTACCTTGGCAAACAGTGTAGATCAGATGCCGCAGAATGTGGCATCTGAACAGGGCCTGCACTATTTGCGAACAGAACTTTCTGTCAAAAATAGAATACAAGCAAAACTATAGGCCTTTTTTTTTTTTTTTTGGTTTTGGTTTTATGGCCCTTTCAAGATTATTTCACTCATATCCAGGCGATTGTTAATCAGAGGTGGGCAAAAACCGGAGTACCCGGAGAAAAACCACCTGACCTTCCGTTGCAGAACTTGGCGTCTCACATGTGACCCGAGCGAGGCTCGAACCACAGCGGTGAGAGACCAAATGATCAAGAGTCAGCACTCTTAACCACTAGGCCACGGAAGCCCATAAAACCATAGGCCTGACATGCCTTATATGACAAATGGACTTGTCCAACAGATAGCAATGGAAGAGTCCACTAGTATATAATGGGTTAATGTGAATCTAATGAAAACACACAACATACATTTTTAACATAAAATAAGAAAATTCTACCTTAACAGTATTTTTCTCTATTTATCATATGACGTCGCGTCTGAGAGTGTAATAACGCCATATATTACATGCATTACATATAAATACCATGATTTCTACCAGACATAAACTTGGTATTTTCCTTTTTGCTAAGAAGAAATATTTCCTCTTAGCCGGGGAAATAAATCCCTTCAGCTGGAACTACTTTATGTACAAGATACGAGATACCGCTTTGCAGTGAAATTGTTCTATTCAAACGCGGGAAAGTTTCAATCACGGCGACGTTATTCGTGACGTCATTGTAATGGCTTCTAAGAAATATCAACAGACGTTCAGAATGCGTGACGTTTGAGTCGGATGCAACGCTGAAACAAAAGAAAACATGGATATGACCATTGATTAGGATGTAAGTTTTGCTTTATTTAATCTAACGTTTTACTTGTTTTATCACTGAAACCCTTTGTTTCTTCTATTTTTGTTCAAAACTGTAGAAAGCGCTTTCAAAATGGCGCCCATCCAGTTCTTCTTCCACCCAGATTCTGTAACACTTCGCTGATTGAACCGTTTACATGAGCTGTAAACAGTCAACTGAACGGGCATTCAGATCCAAAATTCAAGATCCAAACTCTCCTAAAAGTCTATGGAAGTGCATGTAATATACAGATTATACATTTCTCCTATTTGAAATATGGGATTTATAAACCTCGGGAGGTAAAACAATCCGTTAAAGAAACTCGTGCTTCGCACTCGTTTCTTTATCGGATTGTTTTACCTCCCTCGGTTTATAAATCCCATATTTCAACTAGGAGAATGAATAATCTATATGTATTATTTTCGATAATCCACTAGTGGATTAAATATGCAAATTAGCTAGATACGTCCCTTAACGTTACATGTACAACGTCCTTAACGACGTCGCGTTTACTAACGGCGGAATATTGACATTTTTGTAATCAATCGTAAATAAAATGCGTTTTAAATGTCATATGATAAATAGAATCTTGCATTCGTGCTAATGTATTATTGAATTTATTAAACTCGTTGAGGAAAAGAGATAAAATGCTCGGCAAAGCCTCGCATTTTATCCCTTTTCCTCAACTTGTTTAATAAATTCAATAATACATGAGCACTCATGTAAGATCCTCTATATAAAGTGGGGTTTAGAGGGTGTTCATTCCAAGCACTTGTTGACCTTATGCTTTCCTGTTTATTGATTTCAGACAAATTGCCTGTGCTAAAACTCTCGAGTGACTGACTAACATATGTGTGAAATAACATACGTAGATTTGCGTAATACATCCTTCTGTGACTTTCTAACTGTGAAATGGTGTCTAGACCAATAATTAATGTTTCCAGGGCTTTATTCAGGTATTTTGGGAAAAGGCCCCTGGGCAAAATTGGGAAAAAAATTACCGACAAAATACCAAAATACCAAAATTGGGAACACAATTTCATCAGAGAAATGCCAGGCCGATGAATTTTGCTCATGATAGTCTTTTGAATTTGATAGTGAAGCAGTGCAATACAGCTGTAGCTTCACTGTGGTGAATTTTCATCTTGACTTTCCAGTGTTAACCTCTGATGTTAAGTATTGTTTTCTCTGTTCCTTTCGTGGCTTTTATTTTTTCATTTTTGGGGGCAAAAATAGGGTGAAATTGGGAAAAATTTAGGCTATTTAGCATTGGGAATGGGGCCGAATAGACAGACAGACAGATAGATAGAGCCATTCACAATATCCTCAGACACTTTTTAAAAAGAAGGTGATAATGAATATATTGGTTTATGGGTGGGGATCTGAACAGTTTCTCTGATATTAGACCATTTATGATGTGGAGGGAGCAGGCATGGCCAAGGCACATCCCAAGGTATGGTTCACTGACTTTGTGAACCTAGACTGTACACCATTCTTCCTTATGTTCAAGTACATTTCTCAAGAACTATAAGAGCTTCATTTATGTTACTTGGTACAAACTTGCAACTAGGGATAGCATCCATATTTGACCGTCACTTACATTTCAAGGTTCACCGGCTTTGTGAAATATTGCATCAACCCTATTGTTCATCCTAAAGTTCGAGTCCATTTCACAAGAAAAGTAAAGAGCTTTAATTAACTAGAGCTGTCAGAGGATCTGACTATAGCCCCGCTTCAGCGCTGTCAGAGAAGAAAGTTATTTAAGCTGCAGAGAAAACAGTTATGAACAAGAAATAACTGTTGAAAATTTTACATTATCTGGAAAAACTCTAAGAGTTGTGAGCCCTTGTCCCTCATTTCAATGAGCATGATACATTACCAGAATGTCCATGTTTATACTAAATTTCATCTTCCATTTTTCAATGTTCAAAGGGTAATAACTCCTAAAGTAGGCAAATCAGAGTCAGGGTTCCTGCGGTCTGCACATTGTCTCATGGTGCTTTACACTTGTGTGAAGTGTCATGAAAATATCTCAAATGGTTTGTGAGTTATGGAGCCGACACAGTCAAAATTGCCTTTTTAAATGTTCAAAGGGCAATAACTCCTAAAGTAGGCAAACCAGAGTTATGGTTCCTGCACTCTGCACATCATCTCAAGGTGCTTTTCATTTATTTGAAGTTTCATGAAAATATCAGAAACGGTTATGGAGCGGACATAGTTAAAATTGCCATTTTTTAATATTCAAAAGCCTATAACTGAAAAAGTAGACAATCCAGAGTTTGGGTTCCTGCGCTCTGCACACGTAATATGGTGCTTTACATTTGTGTGAAGTTTCATAAAATTATCTCAAACGGTTTTTGAGTTATCGAGCAAAGACGGCTAAAATTGATATTTTTCAATATTCAAAGGGAAATAACTAAAAAATTAGGCAATCCAGAGTTATGGTTCCTGCACTCTGCACACCATCTCATGGTGTTTAATGTTTGTGTGAAGTTTCATGAAAATATGTGAATGGGTTTTAAAGTTATGGAGCGGACACGAAAATTGTTAACAGACACAGACAGACACACAGACAGACACACAGAAAATACGAAAACCAGAGTTATGGTTCTTGCGCTCTGCACATTGTCTCATAGTGCTTAACATTTGTGTGAAGTTTCATGAAATTATCTCAAACGGTTTTCGAGTTATGAAGCGGACACTGTTAAAATTGCCATTTTTCAATGTTCAAAGGGCAATAACTCCAAAAATAAGCAATGCAGAGTTATGGTTCCTGCGCTCTGCACATCGTCTCATAGTGCTTAACATTTGTGTGAAGTTTCCTAAAAATATCTCAAACGGTTTTCGAGTTATGAAGCGGACACAATTAAAATTGCCATTTTTCAATGTTCAAAGGGCAATAACTCCAAAAGTAGGCAATCCACAGTTATAATTCCTTCGCTCTGCACATTGTCTTATGGTGTTTAACATTTGTGTGAAGTTTCATGAAAATATGTTAAGCAGATAAAAAGTTATGGAGCCAACACAAATTAACGGAATCACGGAATTACGGAATTACGGAAAATGTTCAAAGGGCAATAACTCCAAAAGTAGGCAATCCACAGTTATAATTCCTTCGCTCTGCACATTGTCTTATGGTGTTTAACATTTGTGTGAAGTTTCATGAAAATATGTTAAGCAGATCAGGGCTCGAGAAAATGCTGGTTTTCCGGTTCTGGACCGAATTTGGCCTCCATAAACCGATTTTGACTTCAGAAGAAGATCAACAAATCGGTCCGTAACTCTATAACATTTAAAAAAAATTGGTTCGAAAATTTTCGCTAAATCATTATGTTGTAAAAACAAGCTGACCGTTTGCCACTGATAATCCAAGCATGTATACAAATTGCCTGCAGCACAATGTGTTAGACCGGTTCAATATCCAACTAGGTGAAAATTGGACAAGTCCACATCGGGTTCTTTGATCTTATCGCAGCGCAATTTGACCTGTGTGTCAAAATTATTAATCCGTGAAAACTGGCCTGAGGCGTTATCGGCAAGCTGGCAAGGTGAGAAAATAAGGTCAATAAATGCAGGACATACGCTAGTTTGTTTAGACAAGTCATTAATTTATGGCTTACTATAGAACCGGTATTTGAATTTTTTTTTTTTTTTTTTCACAGGGCGCAATTTCAATACACACCTGTCATGTCTGAACATTGCGTGTTTTGCCTTCGAGGGAAAATGCCTTATTTCACCCATTCTTAACGATATTTTTATTTAAGAATACGCTCCATTGAAACCAATAACATAAACCACGTCATTTGTAGACAAAGCGATTTGTTTCAGGCTTGTGTAATCATGAAATATGTATTTATATTCTTTTAAACACGGTTCGGCCATGTAAGATTTTCAATGACTCTCGTTCGGCCATGTTTTGTTTCGAGAGTAAAGAAATGTTTTTCGAATTTTTAACCCGTTCAAAACGATTTTTTTTTTAGAAATACGCTCTATTAAAATCAATCACTTAAAACAGGTGTGTGGGTTACGTCCTTGACTGCATTAATGTGTATTGTGTAAACGGAAACCGTATGATGTCATTTTCCGACCACTTTGCTGCACGTTGTCGCCATTTGTAAACAAAGCAATTTGGGCAAAATAAAATGCGTGAAATAAGAGAAATATTTTAAAGGTTTTAAAAAGGGGGAAAAATATAGTGACCATCGAACTGGTATTTTACTGCCCCACGTCGGTTGTTTCCCTTTAGCGGTCTTCAGGTTCTGAGTGACCCGGATATTGGGAAAATGAAAGTAGATGAAATCTGGCGTAGAAAATGAAAGTAGATCTATGAAATCTGAACGATGTGAGCAATAATTGCTGTTTCTAATCGAGATACTGGTGCTCATATCCGTTGACAAGTGTAAGAGCAACATTGGTATGTCATTCGTTACGCTAATAACACATTTTGAAATTGAAAATCACCAATTGAGTTTACGGAAATTACCGAAACCGATCGGCAATTTCCGTAATTTTTTGGCGAAATCTGGCTGGACCGATTTGGATTCTTCAGTTTCTCGAGCCCTGAAGCAGATACAAAGTTATGGAGCCAACACAAATTAACGGAATCACGGAATTACGGAATGACAGAAGGACATGGCAAATCCAATATAGCCTCACTTTTTCAAAGCGGGGCTATAATGATACTTGCTACAAACTTGCATCTAGGGATGGCAACTTTTGCACCCATGTTTGACCTTGACCTACATTTCATGGCTCAGTGACTTTGCCCTCCCACAGGCACGACATAGCATTCAGAGGTATTCTAGTTACTTGAATGTAAGTAAGTAAAGTAAAGTTAAGTAAGTAAAGTAAATTAAAGTAAGTAAGTCGTGATATTAGTACTTAGATGTGAACCAAACAAACATGTTATTGCCAAACAAAAATGTACAGATTACATAGAAAAATGACCACATGGTCCAAAGCTTTCTCTGATCTATATATACTTGTATATGGTTTTCAAATCTGTGCACACAGCAGAATAATAGGACTTGACATACAACTTCCTGCATGAAGCTATAGAGAATTTTGTTTGTTTGTAATGGAGTTTAAAGGCCCAGTCAACACTATTTACTGTAGACCATTTTTAATTGGTCAGTTTACCTATCCATACTTTTCCTGGAAAGGCTTATACATGTACGTAAGCGGTTAAACAGTACAGAGCACAATCATTCTTTTGACAGAAACTGACAACTACCCTTCTTGAAATAGTGGAAGGGAGAATGACCATAGAAAAGATTTCATGATCAAACTCCGCGAAAGAATGTTGCCGACCCCGGCAGGTATCGAACCCGTGTCCTCCTGATCACCAGTCAGATGCACATTCGACTGAGCTACTTAGGCCAGTGCCGCTATAAAGAATCCCAATACGAGGACTGTTCCAATATGAATGCAAGTAGAACGTTTTCTCGTGCACTAATGCGAAAATAACCTGGAAATAATATCACAGCGTAGAAAAACATTTTACCTATACATTGATACCAAACCTGTTAAAATCCGTCCACTTTAGCCATGTATATCATTCGATAAACACTGTCTACTCTTGTATACTAATACAAAACATGGTTGGAAGGTCAGAGTATGCCGTTGAAATACGGTCCTATATTAAGAATCATTGTATGCTTGGTATACGGTGCAAAGACATTTTTGATGAAATATGTTCGGTTTATGGGCATAATGAAATGTCTTTTCCGACAGTTTTTCGTTGGTGTAAGAAATTCAGCTGTGGGCTAGGCTCAATAGAAGATGCACCACATGATCGTCATCCTAAAAGAGCAACATCTGCTAAGATGGTTGCTAGAGTGGAAGAAATAGTTGCTACCGATGCACGATACACCACTAGGCAAACAGCTAGTATGGTTGGCATCTCATTAGGAGCAGCTCATACAATTCTGAAACGGGATTTGAAAATGAGAAAGATCTGTGCTAGATGGATTCCCCATCTATTGACAGATGAGCAGAAAAAGACATGCATTCAGTGCGCCAAGAAGTTGCTTAAAAAGTTTCCAAATTACAATGCAAGGTCTTTTGCTAATGTCGTCACAGGTGACGAGACATGGGTTCACTTTTGAGCCAAAACGAAAGATTCAGAACAAAATATGGGCAACAAAGTATTGCAAAAGACCATGCATTGCAAAGTGGACCATGAGCGTCAAGAAGGTAATGTATGCCATATTCTTTTCAAATCAGGGCCATGCTATTCAGGTTCCTGTGCCTAAAAGCAAATCTGTAAATGCGAAGTTTTACAAGAATAAAGTTCTTCGAAAATTGGAGAAAGATTTCAAACAACGAAGACCCGCAGCTGGTTTGGCCAATGTCAGATTGCTACATGACAATGCGCCATCACACAAGGCGTTCATTGTGCAAGACTATCTGAAGCAGGAAAAGGTTGTTGAACTCACTCATCCCCCGTATTCCCCTGACCATGCCCCGTGTGACTTTTTTTGTTCCCGTGGCTGAAAAAATACCTTTCTGGTCGAAAATTTGTACAGCGCAAACACCTCGGTTCTGCAATATTCCAGTGCCTTCATAGTATACCTCGAAAAGACTACCAATATGCATTCAATGATTGGACCAGAAGACTGGAAGTTTGTATATCTGTTAAAGGGGAATACTTTGAGGGGACAAAATAAATTTTTCATCGAAATCTATCACGGAATCATTTTTATTGCTTAGTTGCATTCATATTTGAACAGTTCTCGTACGTAGTACAACAGGTAACAAAGGACTTTTTTCCCCCTTAATTACCCAAAGAAATAAATGTTGTGGACATCACTGAGGCGATTCTAACAAATATTCACAACATTTATTTCACCCATTTAGTACCGGAAACCCCAAAACGAGAACCCCGACAAACAGTGCAGGCCCAGATCAGATGCCGCATTCTGCGGCGTCTGATCAGGGCCTCCACTGTTTGCCAAAAGTTCAGTCATTTTGCATACAAATTTTGAAGAAAACACAACCTGACACCCCTAAATTTTGAAATGGACTCCTGGTATACATAAGGAGGAAGATTCCATTTGGTACAAAAAGGGTTAAATAATTACAATATTCTTGAATATCTCCAATAATCCATCTCATCTTTAGCTGAGGATTTGTTCCACTGAAACGGTAGTTATAACAAGTTTTGTTGTTATATCAAATGTCTGTATAAAGTGGGCTGACTGCAAGTCAAGATACCCTCTACATGCCTACGAGCAGTTAAGGCTCTGGCAAAACTCTGCTTATGTGCAGGCTCATCTGAGCTGTTGCTGGTCACTCACATGATGAGTACCTTCTAGAAACATCTACAGCTGAAGGGGGACAACTCAAGATCCTCAAATGGATGGAAATACCTCAATGATTTTTCCACATCTTTTAGTATTTCAGAAAAGAGGCAACTTTTGAGGCTTCAAACTTGCTATTTTTTTACACCAACCCCAATATGAACAAGTATTCCGCCGAAGGCTATGTCGCGCCTGTGGTAAACTTGAACCTTAGGGTGAACGCTAGGGTGGTCGCAAATGTTGACGCCTTGACGAACGGACGGATGAACGAACGGACGGACAAACGGACGGAAAACCGGGCGCCTATATCGCGCCATGGCATGGCGGCCATGCTAATAGCAGGCGCTACAAATAGCATCTAAAGTGTTAATTCTGATTCAGAATAACATGGGAGCAAATATGTCAGCCCAAACTGGTGAGAAATACAAATTTTCAGCAAAATCTTCACATAAATAACATTTCGCACCAAATTTTTTTTCTCCTAATTAGTCAGTTTCAATGAGACTTTGGGCAAAAACAAAAGGACAGACCTGTCAAAACCTCACCAGAGAATTATCTCTGCATCTATCATAAAAGGAAAGACCATGTTCCCTGGGAACATTGTCAAACAGAGTAGAGCCCTAATATCAACAGTAGCAAATGGCAAATTGATTTCATAGCTCTAGATTAAAAGAAGAGCAACAAGAATAATTACAGGATAATTTTTCTTATGTCTTGCAAGAAAAATACATGTAGGTTGTGGCTTCATGTTAGAATCATCTCAATCAGGTGATTCTAACAAGTACAGTGAAATTCCTCTATTAATACTACCTGAAATTAAGACTAATTCTGCTTTTAAAACCTTATTTAGAAGAATGTTAAGAAGTTTAAATTTTCACTTTTGAAGTGTTCTTGATGCCAGTGCTATAGGCGATGTGTTTCCTTGTTTTGAGAAGCAGAGGACTTAATAAATGTAGCACAAACAATTACATGTGTTTCTGATATACAAACCACTGTTTTTTTCTTGAATGATTTTGATTGATTAAACAGGTCTGTCCTGTTACGTGAGTTTGGACAAGTGTATTCTTGACTGAAAAAAATATAACTCGACGACATTGTTTTATCCCCAGTACATATTTTATTGATAATACAGATGTGTATCTTTGGGATAGAAACAATAAACATCATCTATTTCCAGTTTAAATTTTTGACCACATTGTCCATCGTTTGTACATATAAAGCAAATTATGAGTCAGCTATTCTTTCTTAGTGTTTTCTGCATGCAATGTCCTCTGGTCAGGACCACCTTTGGGACTGTTCAAAAGTGGTCTGAAAGACCACTTTTGAACAGTCCCAAAGGTGGTCTTAATATAGGAATTTTTCTGTACATGCATTTTTTATGGACAAATAACAAGAACTATCCGAAAATGATCCTCAGTACTCCTTGGTCCTCCTTAACTGGACAAATGAAATGAAAGGATGTGCTTCCTTGAAGGTCTATGGCCCTTCTATTGCAAGAAAGTGGACAAAAAACTTAGCACTTGAAGGGAGAGAAAAACCCCTGGCTTTCCTTTAGCACAACTTGGCAGGTGCTTAACAGGGAAAGTTATGATTGTGTGTTTGAGTTTTACATCCCAACAACCCGCCCCCGCCCATCAGGGCTTGAAGAAATAGATGGGCTGCATGATGCATCCACCCAGAGCTGAAACCGACTGCACACTAGTACTGGTAAATCGCTTAGAGGATCTAAGCCTGCCCAGGCAAAGCGGTGCGAGTCACACCGTCAGTGCTTATAAACCCTATTGGTTTCATTGGATGTCATTTCATCTCAATGTCGGGTAAAAGTCCCACAAAATTGGAAGCAATGTCTCCAAAATGACCTATACAGTGTTGACAGGGATGTTAAACCTCAAATCAAACAAACATACCAACAACAACTGAGCTTTGAAGAACCAGACCCTGTTATTTTTGATTAGTTAGTTTAGTACAAGTACTTACATCTTTTCATTGTGAGCATCACAGAACCTGAGGTCCTTCCTTTCTGGAACAGTTTGGTCAGCTCCAACAGAAACTGTAAACACAAAATTTCAAGGAGTCAAAAGGCAGTTAACCCACTGTATGCAAATGGTCTCTTCCATTGCAATATGTTGGACAAGTCCATTTGTCATATAAAGGTTGTCAGGCCTATTTTTTCGTTTTTGTTCTATTTTTGACAGAAAATTCTGTAAGCAAATAGTGCAGGCCCTGATCAGACGCCCCATTCTGCGGTGTCTGATCTGGGCCTGCACCGTTGACAAGGTACCCCTTTAGGGGTTTCTTGCATACAATGGGTTAAAACAGGTGGAAAGGGAGGCAACTGTGTGACAAGTGATTCAGAGGCCAAGATAGGGAGGTGTAACAATGATAAATAGCCCATTGCATGCGGGAAAAACCCTAAAGGGGTACCTTGGTAAACAGTGCTCCATATATTCTTACCTGGCATTATTAATAACCCTCAGTGGCTCAAACTACCTGTCTCCAACAAATTGTCATGGTCGGTAATATTTGTTGGACCATAACCTCAAAATAATAGAGGCAAAACTCTGGCAATAAGTGGTGGACTGTAACCTTGAAATAACATGCGCTGCTCCACATCATAGTCTAACTATAAATAAAGTTTCAGCTTCATCAGATGTAAAATGTGGGAGGCATTATCCGGAAACAAAATATGTTTAGAAAAATATGTGAAAGGGGAATAACTCTGATAATATTTGGCAGACTGTAACCTCAAAATAATATGCACTGTTCCACGTCATGGTCTAACTACATGCATATGTAAAGTTTCAGCTTCATCAGATGTAAAATGTAAGATGAGTTATCCAGAAATTAAATGTTTAGAAAAATCTGTGAAAGGGGTATAACTCTGGTAATATTTTGCAGACCGTAACCTCAAAAGAATATGCACTGCTCCATATCATGGTCTTACTGCATGTAAAGTTTCAACATCATCGGTTCTAAAGTGTAGGAGTTATCCGAAAACAAAATTTTTACTGAATTTTTCAAAGGGGCTTAACTCTATTATTGTTTGGTGGACTGTAACCTTGAAACAATATGCACTGCCCCACATCATGGTCTAACTATGGATGAAGTTTCAGCTTGATCTGATGTAAACTGTAGGAGGTGTGTGTATCTGAATTCGGGTTTAACGTCACTTTCACCAATTTTTCAGTCATATAACGACGGTGTCCGGTTGTGACAGGGAGCTCAATGCTCACTTTTATAGTGCTGCCTCACTGAAGTATCATGTCCCAGACACATTACATGATACCACACCCAGTCACATTATCCTGACACTGGGTCGACCAGTCCTAGCTCTACCCCGTAAATCTGAGTGCCAAGCGAGGAGCAGCTAGTACCATTTTTAACGACTTTGCTATGTCGCGGCCCGGGATCGAACCCGTGACAGCCTGTTCCCCAGAGTGGACACTCTACCAACTGAGCTAGCGGGGCAGGTGTGTTTGCCTTAGTACTTGCTAACAATATGTATTTCATCTCAGGTCATGTGTGATTGTCACACCAAGGTATTTAATGGAATCCGCTTTCTTGAGGACCATAGCCTCTAAGGTGTAAGAAGCCTCAATTTTGTTGATTTCCTTCCAATCTGCACAATATTGCATTTAACGGGCTGAAATCTCATAACCCATTTTTTCCCAACAACGTAGTCTATCTATATCCTTCAAAAGTTTCTGTGAATCATCTGCATCTATAATTCCCTATAGATGACTTTAGGCTGATTAACTTCCTCGGTTAAGCTGCGCATGCGCAGTCTTGTGTGGCAAAAAGTAATCCGTCGAGCCCATGTGTGTAAAGTAAACTAAGGAAAAATAAGATTTTTTAAGCATAGAATACCGGTACGTGTTTGTCATATCATCCACAACATTCATAGACTTTTATACTGCAGTTCAGCACCCCCCTCCCATCAGGGCTTGAAGAAATAGATGGGCTGCATGATGCTTCCACACAGAACTGAAACCGACCCGCAAATGAATACTGGTAAACCACTTAGAGGATCTAAGCCTACCCAGGCAAAGAGGTGCGAGTCGGACCGTCCATGCTTATAAACCCTATTCTTTCATTGGGCGGCAGGGCTTGAAATGTTATTTCATTCTCATACGCTGAGTTAGGGGGGGCCTGAATAAATCTTTGACCTGACTTGACTTGCAAGAAAAAAAAAAGAGCAGATAAGCAAAATCATTACTGGCAGAGTTTCAGAAGCGATACTTTGCAACCTGAACACGAAAGTACCCTAGCCAGACTGGATAGCACTTAGAGATTCGGGACGAGTCTCATTAGGCAGGGGGCATAATGTAAAAGGGCGAAGGTGTGGCTCAGTATCTCAGTCGTTAGAGTGTTTGTATGGTATACGAGAGGCCCTGGGTTTGCAGAGCTAAAACTGACCGCACATGCGTACTGGTAAACCATTATAAGCCACATCTTTTTTATTTGGTGACAAGGCTTGTAATCTCAATGTGGGTATAGGAAGCGACATCTAAAAAAGGACCCAAATAGTGATTTGTTTGTTTTGAGATTTAACGTCCCCGTCAACAATGTATATGTAATTTTGGAGACGTTGCTACCAATTCTGTGGGACTTTTACCCGATATTGAGATGAAATGACATTTCAAGCCCCGTCTCCCAATGAAACCAATAGGGTTTATAAGAATGGGTGGTCCGATTCGCACTGTTTTGCCTGGGCTTGCTTAGATCCTCTATGCGTTGGTTTCAGCTCTGCGTGGAAGCATCATGCAGCCCATCTATTTCTTCAACCCTCAATGGACAGGGGTCGCGGGGACGATGAATTTCAATATTCAAACAACCCTGTTACTGGTTGTAAACGATTGATCTTTATCACCCACATGTTGAATCCGTCAGATTGGCTATCCTTCGATTCATCTTCACTGTCTCGCCCCCGCCCATCGGGGCTTGGAGAAATAGTGCTCCCACACAGAGCTGAAACTGACCACACATGATTACTAGTAAACCGCTTAGAAGGACTAAGATTGCCCAGACAAAGTGATGTGAGTCAGACCGTCAAATGCATATAAGCCTTTTGGTTCCATAAGGCGGCAGGGCTTGAGATGTCATTTCATCTCAATGTTGGGTAAAAGTTCCACAAATCTGGAAGCAACGTCTCCAAAATGACCTAAATAGTGTTGATGGAAACATTAAACCACAATTCAACCAACCAACAAATCATCTTCACTGTCGCATCATTTGTCTTGCGATTAGCGCAACATGCTGCGACCATTGTCAGTTCTTTATATGATTATTAATTGTTTTGGGTTTAACGACATGTCAACTCTGTGGGTAATTTTGTCTTGTCTCCCAGAGAAAGGGAGAAAAAATATTTAGAAGAGATTGTAGGTTAAAGTAAAGGAAAGGACAGAGGAGAAAGAGGAAAATAAATGGAAGTGTAGAAACAGAAGGAATAGGAGCACTTCCCTCTATCCTTAACTGCTGCAAGGATAGCAGTTCTTATCTAATTGTCAGCCTATACCAGTTGGACGCCACAGTGACCAAAGACATACGTCACCTTTACCTTTCGCTCTATTTAAAATTGTCAAATTCAAAGAAATTAACAAGGCATCGCATGCGATACAAATCCCCTCGCATTAGACAACTTCATGTGTTGAAAACATTGAAATGGCAAAAGTCCAACTTGCTTGAGATATTATCGTATGCAACATTTGTGTAAAGTTTGTTTAAAAATCTATCAATAAATGTACTTTCTAGAGTGATGACAATGTTTCTCTAAATGACGAAGTTTTTTCTAAAAAAAGCCACAGTGACCTTGACCTTGAGGTCATGACCTTGAAAGACAAAGTAACTCGAGATATTATCAGAAGAAACATTTGTGTTAAGTTCTATTAAAATCCATCAATAAATGTAGGCGCTAGAGCGATGACACTGGCTCTAAAAATAGCCAGTGACCTTGACCTTGAAAGTCGAAAAAGCTCGAGATATTGTTATAAGGAACATTTGTGTGAAGTTATATTGAAATTGGTGAAATAATGTAAGCGCTAGAGCAATGACAAAGTTTTTCTAAAAATAGCCACAGTGACCTTGACCTTGAAAGTCAAACTCGCTCGAGGTATTGTCATAAGGAACATTTGTGTGAAGTTATGTTGAAATCAGTGAAGAAATGTAGTCGCTAGAGCGATGACAAAGTTTTTCTAAAAATAGCCACAGTGACCGTGACCTTGAAAGTCGAAATCCCTCGAGATATTGTCATAAGGAACATCTGTGTGAAATTATATTGAAATCGGTGAAGAAATGTAAGCTCTAGAGCCATGACAAAGTTTTTCTAAAAATAGCCACAGTGACCTTGACCTTGAAAGTGGAACTCGCTAGAGATATTGTTATAAGGAACATTTGTGTGAAGTAATATTGAAATTGGTGAAAAAATGTAGGCGCTAGAGTGATGACAAAGTTTTTCTAAAAATAGCCATAGTGACCTTGACCTTGAAAGTCGAAATGGCTCGAGATATTGTCATAAGGAATATTTGTGTGAAGTTATATTGAAATGGGTGAAGAAATGTAAGCGCTAGAGCGATGACAAAGGTTTCTAAAAATAGCCACAGTGACCTTGACCTTGAGGCCATGACCTTGAAAGTCTAACACCCTCGAGATATTTTTTATTAGGAACATTTGTGTGAAGTTATATTGAAATTGGTGAAGAAATGTAGGCGCTAGAGATATTGTCATAAGGAACATTCATGTGAAGTTATGTTAAAATCGGTCAAGAAATGTAGGCGCTAGAGCGATGACAAAAGTACATACGTATGGGACAAATGCTATATCCCCCCTCACAACTATGTTGTGCGATGGGATAATAACTGCTGTCGGATCAGTCAGAACAGCGGTTATTTTTTGCCACACAAACTGCACATGCGCAAAAATACGGAATCGTGGGATAGCATTTACTTAGCGACCGGTGGCGTCCTAAACTCATCTATAGCAAACACAATCGTATGCAAACAGTCTTATTCCTGAGTCAACGTCAGTGGAGAGGTACACTGGACTCCCAGTAAAATCTGCCTTACAGTGCAGATTTCAGTAATAGTCATGGAATCCTAAATCATATATTTTAACACCAGTACATGAAATGTAGTTTTCATATTTCAGCGGCATCCATCTAAGATCGTATGGCTGGTAATCCATGTCCATATCCAGATATTTTTCAAAGGTCCATAAAATCTCCCAGAGTACATGAATTATGCCAAACACACTTTGTGGTAGAAGCGTAAATAGAAGATAAAATATACATGGCATTTTATTGTTTTCATGCTTTTGATAATGCATTAGACTTATGATATTCGATGAAAATTGATTTTTTAAGGAACTGCTATTTTATTGTGTTTATCATCATCATAACTCCCTAGAAGTGAACAGACAAATATCACATTGTCCCTAGAAAAAATCGACAGCATTTGTAAATGTTAAAACTTATGTTTTCGCTGCTCCAAGGGTGTCAAAATTGTGTTATATCTGTATTGCTTGGTCACAAACTGTATATTTCAGTCAATAGCAGCTTTACGCAGTACTGACTCGGTCAACAGCACAGGTATAGATTTTGTTATTACCTCTGTGAATCTTGATTCGGAGTTTTTCACAGCCAGTGCACTGACAGCTACAAAGGACTATTCAGTACACTGGAAAAATTATATATAGCTCAACAAACTCAAATATCTGACAACTCACTGACTCGTTGTGCAGCTAAGTTACTGCTTGATCGTTTTCCTTTGACACGTCAAGCCTTGTGGGTCATTGTGCGTGTAATCTTCCAGAATCAGAATTGTTACTGGTGACACGTCAAATGACATTCATACACCAGGACCTGTGATATGTGAAGTTAGTCCCTAGCTCTAACCAAGGAGGTAAACTTAGCTACACAATCCTCAGCACCCCAGCCGTCGAAATTATCGAATCGGGAAGGACATTCCAATCTCTAATGGTTCAGGGGAAGAACGATTCTTTATACATGTAAATGTCAGTCTTTGCAGTAAGGGTCTGAAACGTCATTGAATAGTGCTTTCTACAGTGCCTAGCTGGGGAACAAGGTCATTTGTTGGAATGCTGGCAGCACCCTTTAGACCTTTGTATAAGAGTATGAGCCTACTGTCTCTTCTCCTTTTCTTGAGAGACTCCCATCTTAATTTTCCTATAATTCCAGTCATGATCCCTGTTTTAAAGCAGTAATTTCATGTTACAAATCTAGCAGCTCTATTCTGAACTTTTTCAATTTCTTCATTAAGGACCACTCCGCTTGGGTCCCAATTGCAACTACCATATTCCAAGACTGGGCGAACAAGTCCCATGTATGCTGTCTCTTTCACTTCCTGAGCAAACTGATAAAGATTTCACCTCAGTAAACCAAGTGTTCTATTCGCCTTTGTACACATGTTGCTAATGTGTGTATACCATCTCAAATCGTGAGTAATTGTCACACCAAGGTATTTAATGGAATTCACATTTTCGAGGACCGTTCCCTCTAAGGTGTAAGAAGCCTCTATTTTATTTATTCTTTTCCTAGTTATCTGCATAATATTACATTTAACGGGTTGAAATTTCATGCCCCATTTTCGTGCCTAACATCCTAATCTATCTATATCCTTCTGAAGTTTCATTAAGTCCTCAGTATCTCTGATTTCCTGATAGCAAAAGTCGTCTGTCTTATTTCCTAGTCAATGTCAGTGGAAATATCATTTATGTACAGGGAGAATAGCAGTGGACCAAGAACAGTCCCCTGGGGGACCCCAGATAAAACTGGCGCCCATACTGAAGTCCCCAGGGGACTGTTCATGGTCCACTGCTATTCTCCCTGTACATAAATGATATTTCCACTGACATTGACTAGGAAATAAGACAGACGACTTTTTTTTAAAAGATTTGTGGGGGTTAAGACGGTCTAGTAGTTTTTTGACCCCATTTGGGTCAATGAATAGATCATCTATGTCTGGATAGGGGCTTGGTCCTTTTGATGGAGGGGCACCTACTTGTTCCTGGGTGTGCACAGACTCAAACTGTCTATTGAGTATATCAGCTTTATCTTTGGCTCCAGTTTTCAAGATACCATTTTCTCTTAAACAAGCTACACCTGTGGAATCCTTCTTCAAGTTTTTCATATGGAACAAAATTTCTTAAGTTGATCATTTTGGTTACGGTCTTCTATAACAGTGTCTGTATCCAGGGGATTGAAGGTATTGGAGACATATCTCCAATATGCATCTCTTATTTCCTTTTGAACAAAGGCTCTGAGTCTCCTGTAGTGACTATTCAGGGCATCATTGACTGCCCTGCGGGCCTTGTGATACAGTTTTTCCCTTTTCCTAATTTAATGCCCTAGTGCGGGCATTTATCCATGGGTATCCAAGTTTACATTTCGTCATCTTAGACGGGATAAATTTGTTAACACCACTGAGTAAGACCGTCTTAAATTCAATCCGCATCTCATTTACATCAACGTGAGCAAAGTCCTGCGACATAAAACGGTCTGCAAAAGCAAGCATGTGGTCTTTTAGACCCTGCATATCAGCCCGTTTATAGTGGTAAACCTTACGAGGCGACTGAAGGACCCTTTTAGCTTTAATGTCATACTCTACCAGCACTATATCATGGTCTGCTCGACCAATAGGTGGCATTCCCTTAACTCTTGTGAAATTCTCTGGGAATTTCACCCGTATCGAGAGAGTCAGGGGCTGACAAATACATTGCCCGGCTGCACGGGACAAGTCCGAAATCGCGCCGGGCAGGTGCACTTTGACCCTTCGACGCCCGGTCGGGCAAGTGCAAAAATCGTCTACAACTGTCAGTCTTTTGAGTCCTAAATTACGGTAAAACTAGACCAGTAAGTAAATCACAATAATTCCCGCTTTGTCGGCAATTCAGAGACAAAACCATCTATGTTTTTATTACGGTTCAATAATGACACTATTGTTAAACCCGGTCATATAATTACCAATTAAATATGATTGCCTGGCGGTGCGTGTCTTTCATTTCTGGTGTAGTGTGTACCACAAGTGCTGTCGATAAGCGTGGCAAGGTGTGAAAATAAAATTAAGTTATGTCTCTAATTTGCTTTTATCCCTGCCATGAAATTTAATCCACAATCAATAAGAAAATGATTTGATAGCTCCTAAGACGATCTGCTGCATCTGACGGTAGTAAAAACGGACTATTCTACTATCTCCTGAATGGTTATGTTTTGGATCCAAATAGCAGACGCTGAAGGAAAAAGTCGAATGTTTTAATGTTGGTAACCGGGGATAAGTCGTGCCTCTATCCACAACCGTTTAGCTATCGAGAAAATATTTTTATCGGTTCCAAACATTTTTTTATGAAAATACGCCCCATTAAAATAAAACTAGATCGTGCAGTCGATGGCACGCCATCGCAAATCCCCACGTTTTGACCTCTTCCAGGGACCCCTGGGGGCTGGTCCAAAAATTAATGTGCTCTTGCAGAAGCCATTCATGTAAGTACATGTAACTCACACACCAAATTTGGTTGAATTCCAATGAACGGTATAGGAGGAGATAGCCGGACAGACGGACAGACGGACGGAGGCGATAACAATATCCCCACTTTTTTTCAAAAAACGTGGGGATAACAATGACATTAAACACTTGTGGGGTTGCTGGTGACGTCATTTACCGATCGCGTGCAGAAAAATGGGAGTGGTGGCTTGTGGACGACGATTTGGATCGCATTGAATCTGCTTGTAGGGCGGGTGTGAAAGTTTGGGTTCCTTTTGGATGGAGGAGATTTTCGTCTTGTGGTTGGTTAAATTGTAAGCTAAATAAACTGCATTCTTTTAATCTTTTATCTAGCTGCCCTGACACTTCTGATCTTTTGAGTAGATCTATATCGGCTGCAGCTCTTGTTTATCATGCGTGTCAAGCTAAATGAGTTTATATAACTATCTTAAACTGCTAATCGGTTAAGGTATTATTTCAGCAATTAACTTGGAAAAAATACCGTTATTGACTGTGACAACAACAGTATTTTCTACCGTATTACCGCACAGAGGGAAATAAATAGAAGTGAATACAATGATCAGGAATCAATACAATTAACCCTGAGCTCCCATCAGAGACAACAAAGGGAAAGAAACACAAACATGAAATAACTAGACCCTAATGGAAAGTGGTTGTGCTTGAAACTTGACAGAAACCTTGGATTATATTTATAAATGTTGGTCGTCATCATTGTCGCCAATATCCCCCCGCATCCAACCCCACTTTGAGATCCAAAATCCTGGGCAAGTAGGATTTTGAGCTGGGCAAGTGCAAAAATATTTTACTTGCCCGGTGGGCAAGTGGAAAATTTTTGGATTTGTCAGGCCCTGAGAGTGTTGGAAAAGATGAGCAAAAAACTGGACCTAACTCGTTTGCTAGTTCCTTCAGGACTCTAGGATGAAGCTCATCAGGCCCTTAAGCAGTGAATGGGAGAAAAGAGATGAAAGTAAGGGACAGTGGAGAAAGAGGAACATGAACAGGTAGAAAAAAGTTGTTTTAAAGACTGTCTGTAAATTTAAAGATTGACACAAATAAAATCATGAAAATGGTGTATAACGGAAAAATCGCACTTTGCTGTTTATAGTAATTTGGCCGTTGTCTATGGAATATTTAATTATGCGTAACAGCAAATTATATAGTTGTCTCTATTTAATTAAATTCCTTCCACCATAATTGAAGAGTTCTCAGAAAAACAGTTTTATAATAAGATTCATATGTAAAATGAGCTCAGGAATGAATGTGTATAACGATTTTATCATTTTGTCAATATACTGACCACTCACTTCGACAGACAGTTTTTCTGACAACTAAAATAGATGAAAGTTTCGGATGGACTACAACAGTAAAATGTCCGAAAACGAAATGATGCCAGTATGAAACTCAGCTTATGTTTGACCTTTGACAGATATTTCCTCCCTTACTGCGGAGTTTCACGGCATTTGTGGTCTAAGGGAAGGAACTGTGTTGTTTTATTTCTTAATTATTTCTATCATTAAAACGATATTAAAAGACAATAAAATACATGCAGTCTGTTGCAATGCACGTTTTATTAATGAGATGAACACTGAGGCTGCGTATGAGAATGCGATTTTTTGTGTTAATACATCATTTTCATGATTTTCCGTTGTGTTACTCAGTGTTAGTCTTTAAATCTACAGATTAAAAAGTCTTTAAATTTACAGACAGTCTTTAAATTTACAGACAGTCTTTAAATTTACAGACAGTCTTTAAATTTAAGGCAGTGGCTAGCCGTCCGGTACCGGACGACCAGCCAACGAGTCTGCTCGTCCGGTACCGGACGGCTAGCCAACCCACGAAGGAATGGCTAGCCGTCTGGTAGTACATTTAAGTGTATCATTTTATACAGGGTATTAATGCATGCGTGCGTTTCAAATAATATTATCCACTTTATGGTGTAATAAAAATATTTCTTATTTACTCTAACTTATTCTTATCATCTGTTTGTCGCCATTTTTTCACTAAATTTCAGTAAGAGACATAATTGTAATTGATGCAATAGACTGCTGTACTCAAAGCCTTATCCAGGCACTGTGACTGTTATTATTATTATTATTATTATTTATTATGCAACGATCCAAAACTCCATGAGTAGAGCAATTACCGTAATGACCCTATGTTTTGGGACAGATAGGCTTCCACAAATAATGCAGTCCCAGATCAGACTGCTCCTGAAGCAGGGTCTACACTCTTTGCCATTTCATCTGCACCCTGAAGGCAGTGGCTAGCCGTCTGGACTCTTTGCCGAATCGCGAAACAAATTTGTTAAAATTTTGGAGAATAACTGCAAGTCATCAAGATCCTTATTTCTTAGGACTTTTACGGTACTGCTCAGTTGCTATTTAATTTAGTTGTTTTTCGCGACGCTTGGATCAAACGTTTTAGTACATGTACATTCAAGCCGCATTTACATAGGGAAAGGAAAAGTAAAATATATAAACTTATAAAAAATATTAAGTTATATTACCGATTGGTAGTTACCTATAAAAAAATATTGATGGTAATAATATTAGAAATAAGTAATCACGACTACAGCTTTTATTATCAAAGGCATAATTGTTACGACAATCATGCATTACCGATACGGCTGTGTTTATTTGCTTTATTTTTAAAATGATCTCAATGACAATTAAATAGACTCAAAGTAGGAACTATCGAGCATCCAGTACTCCAGAAAATGATATGAGTGCTATTCAGCATCCATACCCTATATGAAATGAGAGACCAAAATTTACTACCGGACGGCTAGCCATTCCTACGTGGGTTAGCTAGCCATCCGGTACCGGACGAGTAGACTCATTGGCTGGTCGACCGGTACCGGACAGGCAGACTCGTAGGCTGGTCTTCCGGTACCGGACGGCTAGCCACTGCCTAAATTTAAATTTACCTGCGGTAATGGTCAAATGTGACCGAAGCAGTATCAAAAGATAGATAGACAGTCTTTAAATAAAACAACTTTCTTCTACCTGATGGATGAAAGTATTGAGACAGAAGACCTGGTATATGAATGTATATATGTATATATATGGAGCGTGATAGCTCAGTGGTTAGTGCACTTGCCTCTGATGCTAGAGGTCCTGGGTTCGATCCCCGGCAGCGGCGATAAAATTTCGGTGTCCGAACACGCTCCATTGGCATCATTTGCAGGGATGAATATCATAAAGTGCACCGTCCTTCGGATCGGGACGTTAACTGGAGGCCCCCTGTGCAGGGAGAACCATCCCCTGTGCAGGTTAAAGATCCCTACCGTAATTACATGATTACTGTGTAGGCTTTCATCCTGCAAACCTGGAGTGTATGTAATGTACACCTGCGGTAATGGTCAAATGTGACCGACGCAGTATTAGTAGATAGATAGATAGAATGTCACTTGACAGGTTTCTGATTCTGACCATATGGCATCACGAAAACTAATGGCAAACAATATTTTTTCCTTCTCTCCTAATTTAACAAGTAGGCCTTTTCAGCAGTATAAAATATTTTATACAGGGGTGTATTTTAAAGCTTTAAAAGCATACTAACTGTATCATTTTCAAGCAAAACCATGTTTCTTTTCTCTCGTTTACTTTCGATTCTTCCCGGAAGTAGTTTGCAATATACACACTATTGGTTTTGTACACGTGTCAACAGTGCAAGACGTTTCGCCCCCAAACCATTTGCTCCCCTAGTCGTTTCGCCCCCAAGACGTTTTCTCCCTGGGGCCAGTTATTCAAAACAAACTATCTATCTATCTTCTTATACTGAGTCGGTCATATCTGGCCATTACCTCAGTGGCCATTAACGATGTCGTTAGTTAACATATCGTTAAAACTTTGATCATTAAATATGGATATCAATCATATCATGCTGAAATATTTAATGAAAAAGGACGCAAAAGCTGCTCACATTTTTTCAGCAAAAATGGGGAATGAGTCTTGGTTAACCCCAGATATCAAAAACTCGGAGATTTTCCCAGATTCATTTGAGGCCATCCGGAAAGACAGAGTTGGAGATGCCCATGGTGGTGTCTTTGTGGCATTTAAAAGAGACCTGCTCTGCACAGAAACTCCGGAGTTGGACACCGACTGTGAAATAGTTTGGTGTAAGTTGGACATTATTGGGTGTAGGACTCTGAACTTTGGATCTTTTTATCGTCCACCAGATCAGATTGACCCAGATTATCTTGAGGCTTTCAATACATCCTTGGCTAGGATAATGTCAAATGGAAATGCCCACATATTGGTAGGAGGGGACTTCAATTGTGGTGATATTGAATGGAGCAACCAGCAGGTACCCCATGGGGTGTCGAAAAGGCAAACACAACAACAACTTTTGGATATAGTAAAAGAACATTGCCTCTCTCAAGTCGTAAATATACCCACCCGGCAAGAAAAAACCCTAGATTTGCTATTTACAAATTCTCCATCCCCCGTCAGTCGTGTCAAAGGGATGCCCCCGATCGGCAAGGCCGATCATGATATAGTTTATATTGAGTATGACATAAAAGCAAAGCGAATCCGACAGGTCCCGCGTAAAATATATTTATATAAGCGTGCGGATATGGATGGTCTGCGAGACCATATGGCGCGATTTAAGGATTCCTTCCTTTCCTCTGACCTCTCTCGCATGCCAGTAAATGACTTGTGGGTCAGTTTTAAAACCGAACTTAAGACGGCCATGGAAAGGTACATACCAATAAAAATGACCAAAACAAAGCATAGTGTACCATGGATCGATAACACGACCGAACACCTAATCAGAAGACGTGGCACAATGTACTTTCGTGCTCGTAAGTCTAGCAATCCCGGCGTGAAGAACCATTACAAACGGTTCAGAGCACATGTACAAAAGGTAATTAGAGATGCATATTGGAAGCATGTTTCCAGCATCTTTACCTTTGATGATGAAAATATTGATCCCGAGGGCCCCCAGAAGAATGGAAAAGTCAAGAAATTTTGGTCATTTGTAAAGTCCCTGACAAAAGAATCATTTGGGATCACTTCACTTGGGGAAGATGGAATTTTGAAAACTGAATCGCGCGAAAAGGCAAATATATGTAATAAGCAGTTTCAATCGGCGTTTGCACGTGAAGCTGACGGTGAGCTACCACAAGTCCGTTCCCCTCTATGGGGGACATAACAGTTGACCCCAAAGGGGTCGCAAAACTGTTGGACAAGCTCAACATACATAAGGCATCTGGGCCTGACGGTCTGCTTGCCAGGGTGCTTAAGGAATGTAGTGCTGAAATATCTCCCCTGCTGGCCTTTATTTTCAATGAATCACTTGCTCGGGGCACTGTACCAGATGACTGGCGACAAGCAAACGTAACCCCGGTCTTTAAGAAAGGAGAAAAATTATGATGCTGCGAATTACAGACCGGTGTCGCTCACATGTATCTGTTGCAAAACCCTGGAGCATATATTAGTTAGCAACATTAACAAGCACCTAGCCTCTGAAAGCATTCTTGCTGACTGTCAACATGGTTTCCGAAGTCGAAGGTCTTGTGAAACTCAATTAGTTCAGTTCAGTTCTACCATGACATAGTGAGCAATCTGGATGGGGCCATTAATCGTGGCCACAAACAGACTGACCTGATTATCATGAATTTTGCCAAGGCCTTCGACAAGGTACCTCACAGGAGGCTATTGTACAAACTGGATCATTATGGGATTAGAGGATCCACACTTAAGTGGGTTAGCTCATGGCTCTCTGGACGCACAAAACAAGTTGTACTTGACGGCCAAGCGTCGGATCCAGTCCCTGTTTTGTCCGGTCTCCCACAAGGTTCGGTACTTTGACCGGTCCTTTTCTTGATATTTATTAACGATCTTCCTGATAACACCAGGTCATCTGTTCGCTTGTTTGCTGATGATTGTGTTTTGTATAGGAATATATATACTACTTCTGACTGTCTTATCTTACAAGATGACCTGGATAGCCTAGCACGTTGGGAGGCCGATTGGCAAATGAAGTTCAATGTGGCCAAATGTCATTCAATGAGGGTGTCACGGCACCCTCCAGACAAGCAGATTAAATTCAACTACTCATTACATTAGCATACTTTGGAACATGTCCAATCCGCAAAATATCTTGGTATCACCATTACTGATACTCTTGATTGGGGTCAACATATTTCTGAGATTACCTCTAAAGCAACTACGACATTAGGGTTTCTTAGACGTAATTTGGCTTTTGCATCTACGCAGACAAAGGATGTTGCATACAAAACCTTGGTTAGACCTCAATTAGAGTATGCATCACCTGTTTGGCATCCTCATGTTAAAACTCAGGTTCAACAGGTTGAGAAGGTTCAGAGGACGGCTGCCCGATGGACCTGCAGGCGATGGCGGAACAGAAGTAGTGTTGGTGAAATGCTCGATGAGCTGGAGTGGCCATCGTTGGAGGCCCGTCGCGAGCAGTCCTCTTTAACCTTCTTTTATAAGATACACTCTGACACAGTGTTTTTTTTTTTTTTTTTTTTTTTGCTAAATTCTAAATTTAGCGCACCACCCAACTGAGGTAATGGCCAAGTATGACCGACACAGTATATGAAGATGGATAGATAAAAATACCAAAATTTACGATATTGTACTTGCTAGAAGAGTTAATAATTTGACCACTCTAACGAGCTCGTTGGGGTCAACATATTTCTGAGATTACCTCTAAAGCAACTACGACATTAGGGTTTCTTAGACGTAATTTGGCTTTTGCATCTAGGCAGACAAAGGATGTTGCATACAAAACCTTGGTTAGACCTCAATTAGAGTATGCATCACCTGTTTGGCATCCTCATGTTAAAACTCAGGTTCAACAGGTTGAGAAGGTTCAGAGGACGGCTGCCCGATGGACCTGCAGGCGATGGCGGAACAGAAATAGTGTTGGTGAAATGCTCGATGAGCTGGAGTGGCCATCGTTGGAGGCCCGTCGCGAGCAGTCCTCTTTAACCTTCTTTTATAAGATACACTCTGACACAGTGTTTTTTTTTTTTTTTTTTTTTTGCTAAATTCTAAATTTAGCGCACCACCCAACTGAGGTAATGGCCAAGTATGACCGACACAGTATATGAAGTTGGATAATAATTTGACCACTCTAACGAGCTCGTTAAGCTAACGATGCTTTGAACAACTGGCCCCTGGTCGTTTCCCCCTAGTCGTTTCGCCCCTAGTCGTTTCCTCCCCCTAGTCGTTTCGCCCACTTTTCACTTTAAGACTATTTTTCACTGTTGAACTTTAATTACTATCATCGCCCTGTCACGTCAGCATAAGGATAATTTATCCTTAGTTACCGACCGATGACGGGCCTTAAAAGTGGCCACTCGGGAGGTGTGACTTGTTCAGGGCAATAGATGTAATGGGTTTTGAGATATCTTGCTTACAAGCTTAAAATGCCCAAAGTCCCAAAAGGGCTATAACTAAAAAAATCGGATTTTGTTCCAAAAGTTAATCAGTTCATCTACTCATCAACCTGAATCAGTCTGTCAGGTTTCAGGGCTATAGCGCAAATCGTTTTTGAGATAACTTGCTTACAAGCTTAAAATACCCAAAGTTTCAAAGGGCCGTAACTCAAACATAAAAAAAAATGAGATTTTTGTTTCAAAAGTAAATCAGTTCATCTTCTCATCATCTTCAATCAGTATGTAAAGTTTCAGTGCAACAGTTCTAATGGTTTTTGATATATCTTGCATACAAGATGAGATATCTTGTTTACATGCTTAAAACGCCCAAAGTTTCAAAGGGCCATAACTCAAGTAAAAAAATCTGATTTTTTTTTTCAAAAGTTAATCATTTCATCTTCTCACCCAATCAGTCTGTAAAGTTTCAGGGAAATAGCTGAAATGGTTTTTGAGATATCTTGCTTACAAGCTTAAAATTCCCAAAGTTCCAAAGGGCCATAACTCAAGAAAAAAAAGGATTTTTTTCCAACAGTTAATCATTTCATCTACGCATCATCCCGAATCAGTCTGTGAAGTTTCAGTGGTTTTTAGATATCTTGCTTACAAGCTTAAAACGCCCAAAGTTTCAAAGGGCGATTACTGAAGTAAAAAAAAAAAATCAGATTTTGTTTTTCAAATGTTAATCAGGCCATCTTCTCATCATTCATAAGCAGTATGTAAAGTTTCAGCGCAATAGCTCAAATGTTTTTTTAGATATCATATATTAAATTCCAAAGCATATCATATATGAGATTCCATAGCATATTTTTGTAAAGGGACGTAACTCCAGAAAGGGGGATAATCCTGATGAGAAAAAAACACGGGTCAATTATTTTTTCATAAAGTCCCATAAAATTGGAAGCAACGTCTCCAAAATGCTCTTTACAGTGTTGAAGGGGACGTTAAACCTCAAATCAAAAAGTTCTCTCTTTTTCCTCCTTTGTCTCTGTCACACATGGAGATAATAAATCTTTTATATAAAAAAATATGGGAAAATATTTTTGGGGCGAAACGACTAGGGTTGGGGGACGAAACGACTAGGGCCAAAAAAGGAGGCGAAACGACGAGGGGGGAAACGACCAGGGGAAAACGTCTTGGGGGCGAAACGTCTTGTTATCATTTCCTCCCTATTCGTTCGCCTCCCTTTATGGCTCCTATTCGTTTTGCTCCCAAACCCTAGTCGTTTCGCCCCCAAACCATTTACCCCTAGTCGTTTTGTATAACATATTTATGAACTCAGAGAGAGAGAGAGAGAGAGAGAGAGAGAGAGAGAGAGAGAGAGAGAGAGAGAGAAATATGTCAAAGAACATGTGCTTTGACTGACAATGTAAATTGTGTATTATGAGAAGAACGTATTACCTTTTTTATCCACATCGTTTATCAATCAACTCCATGAGAGAGAGAGAGAGAGAGAGAGAGAGAGAGAGAGAGAGAGAGAGAGAGAGAGAGAGAGAGAGACAGACAGAGAGAGAGAGAGAATGGAAATGTTAATTAGGATTAACACTATATTTCCGCAGAGTCAATTACGTTCTACGAAGATCCCGACCCTATAACTTGAAGAAGAAGAACATGATGAGTATTTGTTACATGTAGGGTTACGGCATCCCGCAAACCCACCTGCTGACAAGACGACCAAGGGTGATTTCTGACAGGTGAACGGGCAATTGTAGGACAAGGCACAAGAAAGATGTTATATACAATACATACATTATCAACAATAACTAAATACAACAATACCAACACTTAACACTATATTTGTTTCTATAGCATTTCATGGCACTTGCCCCGAAGGCAAATCTATGTTTTGTGCTCGGGACTGTGACGTGAAAATTATATAGAAACAAATAACACAAAGTACACGAATAAAGGAAAAACGAAGTAAACCCAAGAAAAAAAAATTGCCTGCAAAAAAATATAAGTCCACATAAAATTTGGGTGGACTTAAGTCATCTCCTTAGTGCACTTGTATTCCGGTTGAGGAAAACGAATTCATATCAATTCAATGTCAATTATATACTTTTTTGACATCACCATTTTTGGTTATATTAATTATCAAAATTCAGAAGCCTTGAGAAGCCGGTGATCACAACCACGACTGCAGTCAAGAAGGAAGATCGCCTCTCATAGGTAATTGTGGTCAGGATGGTCCACGTTCTGGGTTTTACCCGCCCCTGCTCGGCACTCCGACCCTATGGCCCGTCGTCAGACTAATGCCTGCTCATATAGATCAGGGAGTAGCAGGTCGCTCCACCTCGTCACCTTCCAACATAGAATGTTTACAAACAATAATGAACAACTAAAATACGGTTCATGACCCGTATACACTACATCATGATCCCAGCCCCGGAGAAGTCTGAATATGTTCATGCATATACCGTTATTGCGCATGCACCGACCAGACAAACAGGCTCATCAGTGCATGCGACAATAACCGCGCAGCAGAACCAAGCTTGATTATGCAACAAAATATCAGCTCCCAGTGCTTGAAAAAAGAATACTCAAACTGTATGCTCCCTTACGAAGTAGAAGTAAAACAAAGATCAGGAATCGATACAATTAACTACCTCCATCCATCAAAGACACCAAAGGGAAAGAAACACAAACATTAAGCGACCAGACAACAATGGAAACCTAAACAAGGGAAGGCCATAAGGACAGTTACTTTCCCACAAAATGGCTATATGGCCATCCAAAATAAAAAGACACAAGTGATACACACAGTAAGTAACAAACAACAACATAAATAAATCGCCACAGAAGAACCGCCTTGGAACGGTCAGTGGAAAGATTTCCACTGGGGGGCTTTAATCGATTTCACGTGGCCACAAACCTCGCCCTTACTTCCGTCACGATTTAGACAAATAATTTGTTCAGTCCGCATGAAGGTCTCCTAACTCATCAGTGCAACATCTCCGTGAACACAAATAATCAAAGAACCACAGAGGTGAGACAACGGTGAGGACTCGACAGCAAGAAACCACTGAAATGTTGGAGCAAAAGAAAACCATCAGCTAGACTCCGTTGGGCCCGACCAGAGACAGAGCACCAGGCACCACAGATATCAATTTAATGCTCACTATAACTGGGCATAATACTCATCAAATTCGTGCACACTGCATCAGCACAGGTAAGAGGCAATTGAACAGACTGCGCCTTTGCGCTACCTGATCATTCGCCAATTACAGAAATCAAAAATAATAAAAAACTCAATTTCATATCTTTCTCCGCGACACGGCTCACAAATATAGCTGTTCACAAATTCATAACATTAATAACAGTTATAAACTAAAAACAGTAATATTTTCACCTCATTCTACACACCATGAATTAAGAATTCTAGATCAGATTGAACCATGGACAGAGGAATTGGGGATACGGATATATGCAGAAAAAAACTGAGCGTGTAGTCTTTAACTATGGAAAATTACCATCTTAAGAAACTCCTAAATTTAAAATCGGAATTAAAACAAAACCAATGAATACAAAAAATACAGGCCAAATTATTAGGGATAACCTTTCATAACAACCTAAACTGGAATTCTTATTTTGATTTGATCTTAGAAAGGTGCAAAAAAGATCTTAATCTAATGCGCTACATTTCTGGAACCAAATATGGTGCAGATAAGAAAACACTACTGATGTTGTACAAAACCTTAATTAGAAGCATACATGACTATGGTTGTCAAGCGTATGCAACAACAGCAAGTTCAACTCAGTTGAATAGGTTAAACCGAATATAATCCGCAGCTCTAAGAATTATCACTGGCGCATCCAAAGCAACACCAAATGTATCTGTTGAAGTTGAATGTAATGTCTTACCACTGAACCGAAGAAGAGAAGGGAAGATACTTAAATATTGGGCTAGGTCAATTCCACATGGCAACAAATTACCACCTAACGAACGTTTTGGTTGTTCTGTCTATGGAACTGAATTAAAACGAATAAACAAAAAATACCTTACGTCATCGCCGTGGAGGATCTTAAAAAAGAATACAATATACAAGACATCCAAATACAAGAACCAATCTGTAGAAATAAATTTGCTTTCAGGTCAATCAAACCAAATGCTACACTGTCAGGTGTAATTAATACAAAACAGATAATATTAAGGTTATTGAGTGCAAGGCTAAAACACAAACTCGAGAAAAGTACAGTTCTGTAATGCAAATATATTCAGATGGAAGTAAAGATGAAGATGTGTTTTCACTAAAACCAGAGCTGAGGATAACTAAACAATGTAAATTAAATGGAAATCTCACAGTCTTTATTGCAGAAGTAATTGCAACTAGCAATGGTCTTTGTAAAACACTATGCCCTCAACCATATGCTTGCCCCTAAATGCCCAAATTTTTCAAAGGGCCATAAAGCAACACCATCAAAATTACCAGAAATTACATAAATGGAGCATAACTCCAACGAAATTTCATTAAATTGGTTGAAAATTTAATCAGGTGATCTGCTGCTTAGTCCCAATCAGTATGCCAAATATCAAGGCTTTAGCTCAAATTCTTTTTGAGATATCTTGCTAACAAGATTGATATGTTTTATAATTAAAAGGGAAATAACGCGAGAAATGGAGATAATTCAGATAAAAAAATACAGTTCAACTATTCTTTCATGAGGAATCCATACATGAAATGTCAAGACACTAGCATACACGGTCTTTAAGTAATGCCATGCACAAGAAAGCAACATAATTAAATGGCCAAAAATTGCAAAGGGCCGTAACTCGCACAAAATGTCATTAAATTGGTTGAAAATTTAACCAGGTGATCTCCTGCTCAGTCTCAATCTGTATGCAAAGTATCAAGGATCAAGCTCAAATACTTTTTTGAGATATCTTGCTAACGAGATTTCTATGTTATTAGTTAAAGGGGATATACCTCGAAAAGGGGAGATAATTCAGATGAGAAAAAAATACGGGTCAACTATTTTTTCATGAGGAATCCATACATGAACTTTCAAAACACAAGCATGCATGGTTCTAAAGTTATGCTATGCACTTGTAAGCGACAGGATTACATGGCCAAAAATTGCAAAGAGCAATAACTCCAACAAAAATGATTTTTTTTTTTTTTTTTGGAAAATTTAATCAAGTGATCTCCTCCTCAGTCCAAATTAATGCATCTAATGTCAAGGCTCTAGCCGCACTTGTAAGCAACAGGATAATGGCCAGAAAATGCAAAGGGCTATAACTCCAACAAAATTGCATTTTTTAATTTAATCAGGTGATCTCCTTCTCAGTCCAAATCAGTACACCAAATTTCAAGGCTCTAGCTCAAATATTTTTTTTTTCAGATAACTCGCTAACGAGATTCCTATGTTATCTAATTAAAAGGGAAATAACTCAAAAGGGGGTAATTCAGATAAGAAAAAAATATGGGTCCACTATTTTTTCATGAGGAATCCATAAATGAAATTTCAAAACAATGGCATACATGGTTCTTAAGTTATGCAATGCACAAGAAAGTGTGACGAACGAACGAACGAACAAACAAACGAACGAACGAACGGACAAGCCAGAAGCGATAGTGTAGTACAGTGAAAATAATGAGGAGATGGGCAATCACTTAAATCTGCAGGCCAATCCTCTAAATAATCAGTGACTGTATATATTTGTACATAAATATCCATAATTGTTGTATTTGATGTCATTGAATGAATCTGTGTGTTTATTTGTTTGGTGGTTGTGCGGATGGTATGATTGCTTAAATGGTGTGAAAGTTGTTAACTTTCCCACTTTTTTATGTGTGTGTGCATTTTTGCATTGTTTTTCTTCTTGTCATGGAAACCAGGGACAATTTATCAATAAGGTGTTAAAAGCAATTATGCTGTTAACAGTTCTGTCACACAACAGAGGCAATCAAACATGTTTCTTCAATTACCTATCTATCTAGGGGATTTAGGCATCCCTTTGTGTTTTAAGATCTATTGTTTGAACTGTTCAATGAAGAAATTTATTAATTAGCCACTTGCATAAGCAGCTTGTTTGCCAGCTATGCTCACAAAACAGTTTAGGATTTTTTGTCCAATGAAACTTTTTAATCATCTGTTTACACATATTGATAACTTGTTGGTAATACCAATCTGAATACAAAAGAAAATTCTTCAAATTATAAAAGTTGGCTGAAGACAAAACCATTATTCATGAATAATAATATTGATTGGTTGTTTATTTGTTTGTCTGAAAAGTAATTTGATACTTGGTTCCAAATTAATTACATCATGTTCTCACACAAAAAAAACTATTTTGAAACACACACACACACACACACACACACATCAAAGCTGGACTTGAAGAGGAAGAAGGAGAAAACAAATTAAGGGTCTCCTCTTTCCCTTTTTTCATAGCTGTCCTCTGCCACTGTACATAAAACATGTCTTGCTTCTGTATAATCTTCACCTTCTTTTTCAGCATGTAAATATTATGCCAAGAATCTACTTAACCACATAAAAGAAAAACACTGTTTTCCTTTGCATTTATCAATATTATGATAATCATATTTATTTTTATTCGATTTATTCTATTTTAATATATTTTACTCTAAAACAATAATAACAAAAACTGCACTGTTCTGTCTGGAAAATTCTAAACCCAATTATACCAATAACCATGTAATGTTTCTGTTTAATTTCAGTTATCATTATCATGATGATTATGGTTGTTTTTATTATTATATTATCCTCATTATATCATATGTTGCCTCGGTGTTAGGATTAAGACTTGCGACCAGTCTTCTTCCTCTGAAACTCTAGCCGCGCCTGTTCCTGCATAGAAATCTACATAGACATGCTCCATTTGCAGCCTCAGTCAAATGGCTATTATCATGCGGCCCAAAGAAGGAGCACTGTTGAAGCACTCATCGCTCTTGAGCAAAGCATAGAAATCACGATTTGCAACCTTATTGGCACATATTTCTATACATTTTCAGCTCATTTTTCGGCTGGCCTTCTAAATTTCAAATATAGGCAGTGCTTTCTTCGATGGGGCACCGGCAGTCCAACGCGAAAAATATGCTCTTGTTGATTGTCAGGTCAGGTTCATTGCTGCTACTGGTAACATGTTAGCCAGTACAACCTGTTGCATGCGGGCAGATGGGACTCGACACCTCGGGAGGACAACCCGTCTAGGAGTTGCTAGATCTCTAAACAAAGCTAGCGTGGGTAAGTGGAACCAGTAGCCTTGGTTGGCAATCCACCTAGGGGTTTTCGGTCCCTAAACAAATCCTAGCCAGTTGCCGGGGGACTAACTTTTTTCTTAATCAAATACTGACTCCCCCTATTGGACGGACTGGCCTCGCGTTACTTTGTGCACAGCTGTGGACGTCCAACGAAACCCTATTTTGGTGCTTGGTCACTCTGGCTGTGCACGGGAAGATAAGGAATCTATGGTGGTTCCTCTGCCACTGCAAGGGGAAGATGGAGCTCTCAAGCCCTGGTCGGCAATCCATCCAGGAAAAGGCAACTCCAAACAAAAACCTCCATATTTGGATTAGCCTGTTCCAGCTATGTAAATAAAAATAAAAAATGAGTTCCTTTAAGACCAATGAAAACATTCATAAGAAAGAAGATGGGTCATACTACGTAAAGTCTGCTTCGGCTGCTGGGGCCGAAGAAATCATTTCTCTTATTAAACGGCCCAAACGGCGATGCAGCAGCGTGTTGTGGAGCATGAAGAGCATGACAAGGCATTAAAGAAGTCATGGTCATCCACTGCATCCGGGCTTAGCTCCAGATGTCTCGACGCTGTCTTGCCTCTGGACCCAGCTAGGTCAGGACGAGAGAGTGAGGTTGACTCTGCGCGCCACTCCCTCACTATATTCCAATTCACGGCGCATGTCATCTTAATCATATACACACATTCACTGCAGGCACACATACGCATGAACTCAAAAAAACCCAGTGGCGATGGGCGAGCGGCGAAGCAGCAGGTGAGGAGAAACTGGGAGCTGTAGTTGCAGACCTACATACAGGCGGATTAAATTGGTTCTATATGGTCGCTTTCCTTAAGAATGTAGCAGTACAGGGAATTCGGCAACCGAACTCAGTGACTGGGCAGACCTTTTTTAGGATCGCACTGCTCACTTCCTTAGCATAGAGAAGGGGCTAGAAAAGGTGCCCTAAACAATTGCCTGCTTCAAAAACCCCTGGCTGGTTAACCGCGATCAGTAGGGATCCAGTCTAGCGATCGAACCTTTAAAAACCGGCGCATGGAATGTGCCCACCTTGATGGATAGTGTTGGTTCAGACAGACCACAGCGTAGAATAGCTCTAAATGACAGAGGACTTAATCGATACAAAGTCGAGATTGCAGCTCTGAGCGAGACTCGCCTTGCAGAGGAAGGGCAAATAAAAGAAGTTGGTGCTGGCTACACTTTCTTCTGGAGTGGACGCAAAACAGATGAGTGGCGGGAAGCAGGAGTAGGCTTCGCCATCAAATCACACCTTGTCATCAAGCTCTCAGGACTTCCAAAAGGCAAAAGTGACCGCTTGATGACGCTCAGACTACCCCTATCTGGCAAGAGGCATGCAACTATTGTAAGTGCCTATGCACTCACAATGTCGAACCCAGATGAGGTCAAAAACAAGTTCTATGATGATTTGGACTCTGTGATTTCTGCTACATCCCGGGGAGACAAACTCATCATCCTCGGAGACTTCAATGCTAGAGTCGGCATAGACCACCAAAATAAAAGTGAAGGCAATGATCAGGAATCGATACAATCAACCCACAGCTCCCATCGGTGACACCAAAGGGAAAGAACATAAAACAACAGATCCCAACGGAAACGCCAACGGAAAGCCAAAAGGACCGTCGCTCTCCCACAAAATGGCCAAAATTATATAAACGACAAAAACACCCAAAGACAAACCATAACAAAAATAAACCGCAACAGAAGAACCGCCTTGGAAGGTGTGATTGGGAATGAAGGAGTAGGAAAGTGCAATAGCAATGACCTCCTCCTTTTTAGGAAGTGTGCAAGGCATGAACACCGTCTTCCGTCTGCCAACTCGCAACAAGACATCATGGATGCATCCTCGCTCCAAACGCTGGCATCTCATTGATTATGTCAGAGTTATAAGGAACGACAGACAGGATGTCAGAGTGACAAAGACTGTGTGTGGTGCGGACTGCTGGACAGAACACAGGCTTGTTGTCAGCAAACTCAAACTGCGTATCCAGCCTACACGGCGACCACGGCACGAAAGTGCCCAAGAGACTGGATGTCTCTAAGCGGAAACAAAATAGCAAGCGACAAGCCTTCACGCATGACATCTGCAGCAGACTAGATGCAATGGAATTCAGTTCAGATGATTCTGAAGAGAATCGGAAAGTCTTCAGAGACATTGTTCACTCTTCGGCAATCTACTATCTTGCAAACACTTAGACTGGTTTGACGAGAGTGATGAAGAAATCAGGGACACTTGAAGAGAAGCACAAAAAACACAGGGCGTGCCTCAGTGATACCAGCTCAGTATCTAACAATGCGGCCTAATCAGATATATGCAAGACAGTCCAAACAAGACTCAGAGACATGCAAGACTCCTGGCTTAGCAACAAGGCTGATGAAATCAAGTTTTTTTTGCAGACAGAAATGATATGAAGAAGTTCTTTGATGCACTTGATAAGTTCTGAAGTTAGATCCTTTGGAAGAAAGGAATACACCAAATAAACGAAAATAGCAGACTCGGTTTTATTGAGTCTGTTCATGACCAGTACTGAAATGTGCAACACCGGCCCCGCCCTCTAGCACCGGCTTAAGCAGAACTCTATTTTCAAAATGATACCAAATGAACTCAATGATCCCAAAGGACCAGAAAATATAATCTGCACTATGATGATATACGGGGAGACGTTTTACGGCCGCCACACGGCACAACACCAGTTACAGTGAAAATAAATAAGTTCTGAAGTTAGATCCTTTGGAAGCAAGGAATACACCAAATAAACGAAAATAGCAGACTCGGTTTTATTGAGTCTGTTTATGACCAGTACCGAAATGTGCTACACCGGCCACGCCCTCTAGCACCGGCTTAAGCAGAACTCTATTTTCAAAATGATACCAAATGAACTCAATGATCCCAAAGGACCAGAAAATATAATCTGCACTATGATGGTGTACGAAGAGACGTTTTACGGCCGCCACACGGCACAACACCAGCTACAGTGAAAATAAATAAGTTCTGAAGTTAGACCCTTTGGAAGCAAGGAATACACCAAATAAACGAAAATAGCAGACTCGGTTTTATTGAGTCTGTTCATGACCAGTACTGAAATATGCAACACCGGCCACGCCCTCTAGCACCGGCTTGAGCAGAACTCTATTTTCAAAATGATACCAAATGAACTCAATGATCCCAAAGGACCAGAAAATATAATCTGCACTATGATGATGTACGGGGAGACGTTTTACGGCCGCCATAAAGACTGTTTATGGTCCCCAGAGCTCAGGAACCACTCCTCTCCTCAGTACAGATGGAACTAGTCTTCTGACTGACAAGGAGGCTATCTTGAAAAGATGTGCTGAGCACTTTGATAGTGTTCTTAATCGGCCATCCTCTATCAATGATGATGCTATCAACAGACTACCACAGGTTGAATGTAATCTTCTGCTTGACAAGTTCCCAACCGTTACTGAAACAGTGAAAGCAATAACATTTCTGGCATCTGGCAAGGCTCCAGGACCAGATGCAATACCTGCCGAGATTTACAAAGCAGGAGGTACTCCAGTCGCAAAGAACTTGACAGGGTTATTTAAGATTTTGTGGAGAACAGAAACCCTCCCTCAAGAATTCAAGGATGCGTCAAGTATTCACCTATTCAAACGGAAAGGGGACCTCAGATCTGTGGCATTACCGTGGCATCTCTTTATTGTCAATTGCTGTGAAAGTCCTTGCAAGAGTCCTACTTAACCGACTAAATAAACATCTTGAACATTCAGGGCTTCTAGCAGAAAGCCAGTGTGGGTTTAGGAAGGACAGAGGAACAATTGACATGATCTTCACTGCAAGGCAGCTGCAAGAAAAATGCCAGGAACAGAACATGGACCTATACATGACCTTTGTTGACCTCTCCAAAGCATTTGACACAATCAGACGTGAGTGGCTTTTTCTAAGATCATGGCGAAGTACGGATATCCTACTAAGTTCATAGCAATGGTGAGACAGTTCCACGATGGTATGCTTGCACGGATCCAAAATGATGGTGAGTTTTCAAATTCATTTCCTGAGACAAACGGAGTCAAGCAAGGCTGTGTGTTAGCCCCAACACTGTTTAGCGTGATGCTATGCTCACAGATGCTTTCCAGGATGGTGACAATGGAATACCTATTAGGTATCGCGTTGATTGGAAGCTTTTCAAATCTCAGAAGGTTGCAAGCCAAATCCAAGGTGCAGACAGAGGTGCTAGATGAGTTTCTCTTTGCTGATGACATGGCAAAATGTGCCCCTACAGAAGCGAAGATGCAGAAATGAATAGATCAAGAACCTGACTCCTGTGATAGCTATGATCTCACAACCAGCATCAATCTATCAGCCAGCACCTGGTAAGCCTTAAAAAGAGCCATCAATCACAGTGAAAGGTCAAAGATTGCAAGTGGTAGACAAGTTCACCTACCTTGGGAGCACACTGTCAAGAGCCGTACACATTGATGATGAAGTCAATGCCAGGATTGCTAAAGCTAGTGCAGCATTTGGCCGACTACGTTGTAGTGTCTGGGATCGAAGTGGAATCAGACTTGACACAAAACTGAAAGTCTACAGAGCTGTGGTTGCTGGAAACAAATTGTATGCACGTGAAACATGGACAGTTTACCAACGGCACGCCTAAAGACTGAATCACTTCCATACTAGTTAGCTGTCTTAGAAAACACTTAAAGATTAAGTGGCAAGGCAGGATTCCAGAAACGGAAGTCCTGAACAAGGCAAGGGTGCAAAGTGTTTGTTAGATTTGTTTGAGTTGAGGTTTAACATCCCCGTCAACACTGTATTAGTCATTTAGGAGATGCTGCTTCCAATTTTGTGGGACTTTTACCCATTACTGTTGCCTCGGCATTCTTAGATCCTCTGAGCGGTTAGTTTCAGATCTGCGTGGAAGCATCATGCAGCCCATCTATTTCTTCAAGTCCCGATGGGCGGGGCCGGGATGAAAACTGTACATACTCTTCTGAAATTAGCACAGTTAAGATGGACAGGCCATGTTACCAGAATGCCTGAGGAACGTTTGCCAAAGAAAATTCTCTATGGAGAACTAGAAATGGTCAAACGCTCCCAAGGCGGTCAGAAGAAGGAGCTACAAGGACACCCTCAAAGCCTCCCTCAGGGACTTCAACATTCCAACAGAGTCGTGGGAACAAATTGCACAGGACAGGGCAATGGAATGCAACGTCTTCAAAATGACCAAAATAGTGTTGACGGTGATGTTTAATCTCAATTCAAACAAACAAAATAACAGCATTCATTCAAAATATCAATTGGACACAACTTTTGTGGAAGTCACTTTCTACTATTTCAATCCAGGTATGCAGCACACGTCAACTTATTATGAGTTAAAGCAATTAACATAACACATGTTTAATCTCGTTAGAAAATTAATGGCCCGTAAAATCGTTCAAAGTCCGTACACCTAATTCATCGCCAGCAAGGAATGGATGCGGCTCAATTTCGTCGTTGTTTATTTGTTTGTTTGATTTGAGGTTTAACGTCCCCGTCAACAGTGTAAATGTCAATTTGGAGACATTGCTTCCAATTTTGTGGGGCTTTTACCCGATATTGAGATGAAATGACATCTCAAGCCTTGTCGCCAAATGAAACCAATAGGGTTTATAAGCATGCAGCGTTTGATCATAATGGTCCGTAAAATCACTCAAAGTCCGTACACCTAATTCATCGCCAGCAAGAAATGAATGCGGATTAATTCCGTCGTTGTTTAAGCAAACAGTGTAGACCCAGATCAGATGCCGCATTTTGCGGCCCAGATCAGACGCCAAGTTTTGCTGCGTCTGACCATAGTGGTCCGTAAAATCACTGAAAGTCCATACAACTAATTCATCTCCAGCAAGATTTTTTTTGGGGGGGTTTGGTTTTACGGCCTTTTCAAGATTATTTCACTCATATCGAGCGAAGGAGGCCCGTTCGCCGGCAAGAAATGTATGCAGTTAAATTTCGTCGTTGTTTAAGCAAACAGTGTAGACTCAGATCAGATACCGCATTTTGGGGCCCAAATCAGACGCCACGGTTTGCAGCGTCTGATCATTTGGGTCTACACTGTTTGCCAATGTCCCACAAATGGGACGCTAGGCATATATGGGTTAAATATTAGATCTGGATCTACACTGTTTGCCAATATCCCACAAATGGGATTCCAGGGATATATGGGTTAAACCTTTGACCAAGATCTACACTGTTTGCCAATGTCCCACCAATGGGACGCCAGGTATATATGGGTTAAACCTTTGATCAAGTTCTACACTGTTTGCCAAGTAGGTCTTGAGCCGTAATTATAGATCACTTATTATATCGTTGTAATCTTCTATAAAATAAAGTCATGTTGTGTGTACACATTAGAATCACCTCAGTGAGGCGCTTATAATTAGCACACGACATACATTATTATCATTACTGATACCAATTTCATTAATTTCTGACGACCCAAAGTTGAGATATTAGGGATAAGGCACCACTACCCCTAACATCCAGGTCACAATCCGTGAATTTCCCGGACAAATCAACTTGAAAAACGGACCCATAAAATATTAAAATTGAAAAATAATTTTAATAATCTTTTAGAGTGGAGCTTACAATTTGGTTTGATACTACTTTTATTAATTTCTGACCACCCTAAGTGGAGATATTAGGGATAACGCACCACTACCCCCCATTTCCCGTACAATTTCCGGACATTTTCCGGACATTAGTGTTCGCAGATCACGATCGTTATGCAAATAGCAACAATTAGGTCGCCGACAAGACAGCCTGTTTCTCTTTGATTTTTTTCTCATTTATCAAGCGAAATGGTCGAACAAGTTAATATAACAGAAGATGAGGCAGCCCTTTATGACAGACAAATACGTTTATGGGGCTTAGATGCGCAGAGAAGGTTACGTATCCTTTAAACTATTGAAATGCTTTGTTAGGCGGGCTTGTTGTCGAGTGTGACGTTAGTTCGTAAAAAAAAATGTGTCTGTATCTGATCGTTAAGAGACTTCATTCATACTTGACAGTGCTCCAGCTAGCTACTTTCGGAGGGCGAGCCGCCCTTAGTGTCCGCCAATCATGCCCTCCCGGGCCGTCCCCCTCATGCCCGGCCTATAGGGTTCGCCGGTCATCCGGGTACTTTCGTTTGTCACGTGATAGCAACGAGCACGCAGGTGAATACAAACGCCATTTTGAATAAGCAAATAGTGTAAATAAAACCCAAGTCACTAGCATATTTCTTACAATTTTGATAAAACATGCCAAAAATCTGTAGTGCAGGTGGTTGTACAAATCATCATTTACAACTGGATAAAAAGCTATCGTTCTATCAGTTCCCAAATGGAGAAAAACATCCAGAGAGACGGTCTCGGTGGATAAGGGCCTGCAGTCGCCAGAACGCTGATGGTTCAGACTGGATTCCTACATCAAAATATGTTTACATGTGCAGTGAACATTTTATAACAGGTAATTGATTCACAATACATTATTCTTTGGGCCATGCTTTGTTGATAATGAACTGAAATTGTTTTTTCTATTGGTAAAATTGTCTGTTGATTTCTCTCTAGTGCTCGTATTTCTCCCTTTCAACAACATTTCTGCACTTACCGAGGCGATCCCTTGGAACATCACCACAGGTGTTGGATGGGTGACTAAATTTAGAAATTGGTTGTAATTAACTTTAAAATGTAGAAAAAAAAACCCTCCTTACTGGGTGTGCTAAATAAGATGGATAGGGGTCCTAAAATGAATGCCTCTGATCTAAAGGTCAAAACAACAACAAGGTCTTTAGAATGTGTGCCTTGTAAATGAACTAACAAACTAGCCTGTCCCCCTAGCCTTGGCATAACCTCGGATCTGGGTTCACACTATTTGCAGAAATGACAAATGACATGCAAACAGTATGGACCCAGATCAGATGAGCAGTCTGATCTGGGTCCACACTGTTTGCAGAAATGACTTAAAGCTACCGGCAGTCAACGATGTTTTACAGACAAACAGTGTGGACTCAGATCAGACAGCTCCTCTTAGCAATCTGATCTGTGTTATTTTGACAATAAACAGAATGTCAAACCTACCTTGACACTTGGATAGAGTATATTTCCCGAGTCCATGACACCTCCGAATACACAACACTTGACACTAGTCCGTAGACATCGGTTATCAGGCAGCTGTTATTTCACTAAATGGAAATTTCCCGCCTCGTTATTCTTTACTTTTAATCATTTTTACTTACAGTAACATGCATTTTCAGGTTAAAAAAACGATTTTATTCAATGTAATTGATAGCGATCTAAAGGGTAATTGCCGGTCGCTCTGTTATTGTTTTCACCTCAAAAATGGCGGCCTATCGGTTGCTACGGGCAGTGACGTCACGCCGGCGAACCCTATGGTGTCGGGACAACTCGGCACATAGCAAACTCGGCACATAGCCAACTGGGCACATAACCAACTCGGCCCCTACAAACTTGGCACATAGCAAACTCGGCCCACAATAGTTATAATGCTTATTGAGCTGTACATTAATATTTTATTTGCCTGTTTTATTATTATTACTTTATAATAATTATATATATGCTTATTAAATAAAAAAAAGTTTCTAGTGTTTTTTTTTTGCATTTTTAAAAAAAAAATCATCTAAATCAATAAGCTCTGGATACGACTTAATTGCTACACTAATTATCTGATTAATCAGGCGATGACTAAAGCTGTGAAAATGATATTTGGGACTCATTGCCACCCATGATTGCCCAGCCGAGTTGATGGGCGTATTGTCAAACAAGAGATTGCCCAGCCGAGTTGATGGGCGTCTTGTCAAACAATATTTTTCCTTGTTTTCAGCAAAAATAGGTTGTGGGTGCTTGTTAGAACCACCTCATTGAGGCGGTTCTAGCGAGTACCCACAACCTATGTCTTTTTTTTTTTTTTTTTTTAATTTATTCGCTTGTAAATTTAAGAAACAACTTAAATATTTGAAACTTAAATAGTCGAAATTTTATTGAAAAAAAATCTTCATATTTTTTTTATTTTTTTTTTAATAAAGATATACTCCATTAACTATTGATGTTTGGTCCCTATTTATTAGGTCCATATTTCACAGGTAACTTTAATTTGATATTTTGTTCGGTTATGTAATTATCATTAACAAGTTAACAATAGATAATTGACCCAAACAGCTAATTATGTGCCGAGTTTGTATAGGCCGAGTTTGTCATGTGCCGAGTTTGTTATGTGCCGAGTTGGTCATGTACCGAGTTTGCTATGTGCCGAGTTGTCCCACAACCCGGCCTATCTATCTATCTAGGTTTACTACAACAGCCCCTGATGAGGATTACGTGTAGGTGATTGCGCGCCGTGAAGAAAAAGGTAGAATGAATAGTGAGAATAAAAGTGCAATAGTGAGATGAATAAAAACAGATGAAAGTGTTAGTTAATAAGATGAGATTAAAATCAGTTTAAAAAACTCCCCGATGTCGTCTTCAATCTCAGTCTCACTGTAAAGCGAAAAGAAGCGTCAAGAAGCGACAAGCACATTTTTAAACATTTTTTTTTTATATACATCTACAACTCAATTAGTTCAGTTTTACCATGACATTGTGAGCAATCTGGATGGGTCCACAAACCGTGGCCACAAACAGACTGACTTGATTATCATGGACTTCGCTAAGGCCTTTGACAAGGTACCTCACAGGAGGCTATTGTATAAATTGGATTACAATGGGATAAGAGGATCCACACACAGGTGGATTAACTCATGGCTCTTAGGGCGCTCACAACAAGTTGTACTTGATGGCCAAGCGTCTGATCCAGTCCCTGTTTTATCTGGTGTCCCCCAAGGTTCGGTCCTTTTCTTGGTATTCATTAATGATCTCCCTGATAACATCAGCTCATCTGTCCGTTTGTTTGCTGATGATTGTGTCCTTTATAGGAATATATATTCTTCCTCTGACTGTCTTATTCTACAAGATGACCTGAATCAACTAGCACAGTGGGAGGCGGAATCAAGACAGTTCCCCGACAAGACAGTTCCCCGACACGGTTTTTGGAGACAGTTCCCCGACATATTTGAAGACAGTTCCCCGACACTTTTGAAGACAGTTCCCCGACACTATTGTTGAAAGTCAAATGACCTGTGACTGATCATGATGATTATCATAATTGATAGTTATTATGTGTTCATCAATATTTTGAAGACAATTCACCGACAGACGTTAAGAAATATTAAATTATGGGTTCGTCGACATTTTTGAAGACAGTTCCCCGACGTCCTTTTACATGTATAAAATAAAAGCTTATACTTGATGCCATTATCGATAAAGGCAGTGATTTTTTTACAAATTTGCCATTGTGAGTCCTGGGACCCACTGGGTCCAGAATTAATGCATCCCATGCCCAAACCATGCATCCAACCCAAGACCCATTGTGAAACCTTCTTTTGCACCCTAGACTAAGTCTTGTAGTCTGGAATGCATGAATTTCTTGGTTGTAGCAATTCCTGATCATTGCCCGATTTCAGTTATATTTAAACTTGTGTATATACCATATTCGGGCGTGTATTACCCGCAGTTTTTCCCCTCAAATAACAGACCCAAGTTCAGGGTGCGGATAACCCGCCCAAATTATTTTTGTACCATTTTATTTTTACTTTTGTCAGCTAAAAATACGATGCATCTCATGTTATGCTCTATCCTTTTACAATTCCCGACATAAACAAAGTTTAATTGAATAATTGTCCACTCAATTTTACTTACACATGAGTAATATAACAACCTCCATTACTAAGCAAGCCCGATTTTTGTGAGCATTATTCCTAAAACTCCGATTTTAAACGAAATAAACAAGAAAGTTCAATGCGAACATCGAATTCCGGCATCCAAACTGCGGCCCACAAACCACCGCTAGTTTTTTTTTTCCTGCACGCGATCGGTAAATGACGTCATCGGACCCCAGCAACCCCACACGTGTCTATTGTTTTATCTTAATGGGGGCGTATCTCTTTCATAAAAAAATGTTTGTAAACGGTAAAGGTAAAAAAATTCTCGATAGCAAAACGGTTGTGGAAAACAGCGCTTTCCGTAAGCTCCGTGTCAATAACCAACAAAAACATATAGATGTGTTAACACAAATTAAAGTGTTGAACTTTTCTCGCCAAGCCTCTGCTATTTGGCGCCAAAACATAACCATTCACGAGATAGTAGAATAGTCGTAGCAACTCGTCTTCGGAGCAATTAAATAATTTTCAAATTGATTGCGGATTAAATTTTATGATTGGGGAATAAACGCAAACTAGAGAAATAACTTGGCCATATTTTCACACCTTATCGACACGCACCGCAGGGTGGCAATTATATGACAGGGATTAACAATAGTGTCATAATTGAACCGTTATAAATTATCAAACAGTTTTAATCCATATCAGACGTCTGGGTTTTATCAAATATTGTACTTAGATAAACACCGTTTTTGCATTCCGAAAACGAAAGTAAGAGTTCATAAAGCAAGCGTACATTCATCCGAGAATTTTTATGCGTCCCAGGACCCGCCGACGATATTTTTATGCGTCCTCTGGCGAAATTATGCGTGCAGGACGCACGCCTAAAAAAATCACTGTAAAGGCATCCTATTCATCTGAATTTGGTAGTATAGAACTAGACAAAGAACCAATCCCACTAAATGGCATAACATGTTGTCCGCAGACTGACGGCAATACATTTTTTAGGCTTTAAAGCTGACCGAGCATTAAAGACCATCTACATTTAAATTGCATCTTGACGAATGCTGACTGATGAAGAAATTCCACATTACCTCTCCTCTGGCTTAGACTTCCAGTCAGATCATCGTTAGAACAAATGTCGGCGAGCTGTCTTGAAATCAACGAGGAAATTACAGGCAACTCATTAATATATTTGCAACAGCAAAAAACGTCCAAATTATAACTAATATATCTTAAGACAATTCCCCGACACAGAAATACACTGCCTCTCTAAATCACAGCTACACTTAATCTATTCACAATGAATGATCACTTAGCCTTTATTATCCCCAATTATCCCTAATTGCAAATTAGGCCTTTAAGACTATGAACAACAGTGTCGGGGAACTGGATTCAAAAGTGTCTAGGAACTAATTGCCAATTATAATTATCAGTCGCAGGTCATTTAACTATGAACAATAGTGTCGGGGGAACTGTCTTCAAAAGTGTCGGGGAACTGTCTTCAAATGTGTCGGGGAACTGTCTCCAAAAACCGTGTCGGGGGAACTGTCTTGTCGGGGAACTGTCTTGTTCCCGTGGGAGGCTGATTGGCAGATGAAGTTCAATATGGCCAAATGTCATTCAATGAGGGTGTCGCGACACCCTCCGGACAAAAAAATTAAGTTTGACTATAAACTACACCAGCAAATCTTGGAGCAGGTTCAATCCGCCAAATATCATGGTATCACCATCACTGATGATCTTGATTGGGGTCAACATGTTTCAGAAATAACATCAAAAGCAACTAGGACTTTAGGATTTCTTAGATGAAACTTGGCTTTTGCACCTAGGCAGACAAAGGATGTTGCATATAAAACATTGGTTCGCCCTCAGCTAGAATATGCATCACCCATTTGGCATCCCTATGTTAAAACTCAGATTCAGCAGGTGGAGAAGGTGCAGAGGACAGCTGCTCGATGGACCTGCCGACGATGGCACAATAGAAGCAGCATCGGTGACATGCTTAATGAGCTGGAATGGCCGTCCCTAGAGGCCCGTCGTGAGCAGTCCTCTTTAACCTTCTATAAGATACATTCAGGTACAGTGGCCATTAATAAAGATAAATACTTGACCCCTGTGACAGTTTCAACCCGAACAAGGGCATCAAAAGCAAACAATTCACAGTATCGCAGGTACCAGTCCTACAGTGATGCCCTGAAAAATTCCTTCTTCCCTAGGACTATTCCCCAGTGGAATAGTCTTCCCTCTTCTGTGGTGAATGCTAAGACTGCAGAGGAGTTCAAAGCCCATACAGTGTAAGATTGAGACTCAGAGGTATGCGTTTCAGTATACCTCTGTTATTATACCCCCGGCATACGAAGTATGCAATGAGGGTATATAGTTTTTGTCTTTTCCGTCTGTCTGTCTGTCCGTAAACAATTATTTTGTGTCAAAGATATCTCAGGAACTGCTTCACATAGAAACTTGAAATTTTGCACACATGATCAGTATGACTACTTGCATTGTGGGAAAGAAAATAAGGGCCAAGGGGTCAGGCCTTTTAGAGTTATTTCCCTTTGTAGTTCTTGCTGTTTAATATTGTATATTTTTATTTTGTGTCAAAGATTTCTCAGTAACTACTGTACATAGAAACTTGAAATTTTGCAAACATGATCAGTATGACTAGTTGTATTGTGGGAAAGAAAATAAGGGCCAAGGGGTCAGGCCTTTTAGAGTAATTTCCCTCTGTAGTTCTTGTTTCAGCTGAGGTGATGGCACTGGCCGGGGGTATACGTGCCCCACTGGGCACTTTTGTCTAGTTCAGATTGTAAATAGTTTTAAGGACTCATCCAGTGACTTCTTCTTTTTTTTTTTTAAGCTAAATTCTAAATTTAGCTACGCACCCAACTGAGGTAATGTCATATTGACCGACTCAGTATAAGAAGATAGATAGATAAGGCAGATTTGATCTTTTATAACATTTTCAATGCTTCCTGGTATATTTTTGTCAACACAAGTTCATTAGATGCCCTTAAAGTTTGCTCCCAACAACTGTGCAATCCCGACTCTGAAAAGCTTAGACAAATATTGAGCGACAAGAAAGCGTCAAGAACATATTTTAACACTTGTATTCAATCTTTCTGGTAATAAGATAAGACCAGACATTGGCAAACTTAAATGTGTAATTTTGTGTCCATACAAGCTCCTTTAAAAGCCCAAAAATGCTTATCAGATCCATAATATGGACCTGTCGTCTAGCTTTATCGACTGATGAAAAAAGCGTCATGAAAGGATTTTAACTTTTGTTTCGCTAGATACTAGCCTTCATGTGATAAATTTCATAAGATATTCATATATATACATAAGCATTCATATAGAGAGAAACAGATTTACGAATAATTCTGTTTTTTTAAGGCTTTATTATGCAAAAACGGCGCCGGTCAAGTATCTGCAAACAAGAAAGTGTCAAGAAAAAAATGACGATTTCCACACATATTTTTTTCTGGATTTCTGACATATGCAAAGATCCACATATCATTATGGGTTCAATTTGCTGATATATAATACTTCTCAGGAAAATAAAATCCACTTCATACCCTTATAGTTAAAGGAAAAGTTCCACCTTCTGCCGGTTGTTCGCTTACCAGGAAAAAGTGACAAGAAAATATATCACACCCAAATCGTTAATTACTTTCACTCAGTTTGAGTAATTTAAGTTGAATTACTCAATGGCTTTTGGGCTATGAAACTGATAAAATCATTAAGCGTGTATTCCTTCATAGCACCGCCAATTTCTTTATTTTCCTTCCTTTATATTCATTTTCTTTATTTCTTTCGTTCTTTCTTTCTTCTCTTTTTCTCTTTCTCATATAGTAACACATAAGTGCACTTATTTGAGATATTTCATTTTTTTTTCTAAAAAAAGATTTGTTGAGGGTTTTGTTTGTTTGTTTGATTTGAGGTTTAAGGTCCCCGTCAACACTGTACAGGTCATTTTGGAGACATTGCTTCCAATTTTGTGGGATTTTTACCCGAGATTGAGATGAAATGACATCTCAAGCCCTGTCGCCCAATGAAATCAATAGGGTTTATAAGCGGTTCTAACGTGTGCCCACAATCTATGTTTAATATAAGAAAAAAAACAACGCATTTTTCATTAGAAGATGATTCATTTTCCGAGGTATTTTTTCTTTATGTTTAGATGGACGTGTGTTCGTAATGTGTATAATTATTCTTTCACGTTTTTATCCGTAAAATAGTGGACTCTTAATGTTTTGGTCTCTTGTGGGTTAAAACGATTTCCTTGTCGCTTTTCTCTATCGAAGATCTCTATACCAATTTAAGTTTTCTATGCAGATAGAAAACGGGTTATTAAGTCACACTATACTTCGCCATGAGTGGATACTAGAATAATGATGATGTTAAACTTTAATTGTGATTATCAAGAAACAAGTTAAAGTATGCTTATGCAATCTACATAGGTTTTAAGGCCTGTTTTAAACAAGGTTGGCAAAAAGCTGGTCAATATAAGTATTGACCGGGCCAGTGGTTAAAACCGGTTTTAACCGGTCATTACTGGTCAATACTGGTTGATTGGTGGTTGATTAAATCAATGGAGTATATGCCTCTGTCCTAATGCTAAACTGGTCTTAGAGGCTTTCCCCCTACATCATGTTAGACTATATTTTCATCACTGAACAAGACAATATAGTTTGTTATTAATAACAGTAATTATTTGAGGTATTTTTTATTTGATTAAAAGCCAAAACACATCATTGCTGGTCAAATGAAGAGGTTGGATTGACTCACTGAACTGTAGACAGGCCTGTTCTTTTCAATCAAACAATCTTTATAATTATTCTTTTTTCCTTTATAGGTTAGATTGATTGTTCATATTTTGATTTACAGGAATATGAATAAGCTGAATGTATCATGGAAGTTGAAGGGTTAATGAAAGGTCCTATGTTATTTGACACAGAAAACAGAAATTGTTGTGTCAGATTGACCCACTCCCCTATCGCCCCTCACAAATCATCTTCCCTCTTCAACTTTGAAAATATCAATTATTTAACATAATCTTTGAATATGTTAACACCTGTAATTTGCTATCAAACAGACTAACCCATGCCACAGCAGTGGGTGTGGCAAAGATCTAATTGCTAAATTGACCAATTACATGTCTCTAATAGGGGTATTATTAAACTGACACCAGGCTTTATTCCTAATGTGTGAAATTTTTATTTATATGCAGTACAGACAGTATCTTATCATCAAGCTATTACTGAAGGTGTCAAAAATGAATGAAACCTAAAGACCAAATTTGGAACACCTTCACTATTTTGGAAGATAACAAAAAAAAAATGTGCAAGGTGTTGAAGTTAGTGCAAAGGTGTTAAGACTGATGAGTCAAAAATGCCTAGGGCTAAAAAAGCCAGGAAGTATTGCTAAGAAGCCTCTTAAAGAAATAACATCTGAACCTGAATATCAAATGATCAGCCGCCAGTTAAGAGACCAAAACTTCAAAATACTTTCAGTAGCTTTGCCTTTTCAACACTAAAATTATTCAATTGACCACTCAATATTTCAATCGACCAGTATTGACCACTATGGGAGTATTGACCGGGACAGTTTTAACCGGTTAAAACCGCCCCTGGTTTTGACCACCCAACCTTGGTTTTAAAGTAGATATTCTGAAAAAAAAAACAATTATCGTTGTTAAAATGAAAATAAAATATTCACTTTCATGAAGAACAAAGCGTATATATATGTTTTGCATGACATTACCAAAGTTACATATTAATTTTATAGGATAGGATTGTTCCCCTTGAATGTCGATAATTTATTTATTTTATTATGCCCCCGCCATTCGAAGAATGGTGGAAAGGGCATATAGCGTTGCCCATGTCCGTCCGTCCGTCCGTTCGTCCATCCGTGCGTCCGTCCGTGCGTCCAAAACTTAAACGCAGTCAATAACTTCCTTATTTCTTGATGGATTTTAAAATTACTCAGCAGAAATGTTAACCATCATGAGACGACGTGTCTCGTGCAAAACCCAGGTCCGTACCTCCAAGGTCAAGGTCATACTTAGAGGTCAAAGGTCAAAAAAAGGGTCCGAAACTTAAACGCAGTCAATAACTTTCTTATTTCTGGATGCATTTTGAAATTACTTTGGAGAAATGTTAACCATCATGAGTCGATGTGTCACGTGCAAAACCCAGGTCCGTACCTCCAAGGTCAAGGTCATACTTGGAGGTCAAAGGTCAAAAAAAGGGTCCGAAACTTAAACGCAGTCAATAACTTTCTTATTTCTGGATGGATTTTGAAATTACTTTGTAGAAATGTTAACCATTATGAGGAAATGTGTCACATGCAAAATCCAGGTTCGTACCTCCAAGGTCAAGGTCATACTTTGAGGTCAAAGGTCAAAAAAAGGGTCCGAAACTTAAACGCAGCCAATAACTTACTTATTTTTGGATGGATTTTGAAATTATTTTGAAGAAATGATAACCATCATGAGACAATGTGTCACGTGCAAACCCAGATCCGTACCTCCAAGGTCATACTTGGAGGTCAAATGGCATAAAAAGGGTCCAAAACTTAAACACTGTCAATAACTTTCTATGGATGAATATGAACATAGACATATTTTCGGGCGGGGGCATCCGTGTCCTATGGACGCATTTCTAGTTTGTTTTTTTTTTTCCATTATTTTTGGTTATCAGCTGGGGGATGTTCAAGTGATGGTGTGTATCATTAATTGAAGCGCTGGTTAATTACTGGAACTCAATTTTGAGCTATTCTAGTTGAATAACCCCTGTTTTGCGGGCTGTGACTAGCGTTAATTGCGATTAACTGAACAGATCAGTAACATAACATCGCTCAACTTTCTTTCTTACTTTCTTTCTTTCAGCAGCCTCATTGAGCCGGTTACAAATAGTGCCCACAATCTTGTATTTGAAGAGAGGGCAACGTCATTACTTTTTTTGACATTGATATGACGTTGAAAACACATCATGTGCCAACTTTTTCTTTCTACCTAGTCTTTCTTTCAGCAGCCTCATAGAGTCGCATATAACGAGTACCCACAACCTTGCATTGGAAAAAAGAGAGAGAGAGACGTCATGACGTTGTTTCGGCGTTGATACGACTTTGCAAACACGTCATGTGCCAACTCTTCTTTTCTTTCTTTCAACAGCTTCATTGATGCGGTTATAACGAGTACCAACAACCTTGTATTGGAAAAGAAAGAGAGAGAGAGACGTCATGACGTTGTTTCGAGAGAGAGAGACGTCATGACGTTCTGCAAAATTTTCTTGTCGCTTTTTGTCAGTACTCGCCTGGTTCCTTTATTTCTTCTTGTCGCTTTTTCATGTCACATCACATAAACCACGTCAACGAGTCCGGCTAATGGATATTCATGAATCCAACTTATTTTTTGTTCTCCCCAGAACCATAGTTTGTGGGTACTCATTAGTACAGTCTCGCGGAGACCGTTCACACGAGCACACACTTTCTATCTTATCCATCTTTAATTTTCTTTTCGCTTTTTCAGTACCCGCCTCGTCAAGTTATTTCTTCTTGTCGCTTTTTTCAGTACTCATCTCGTCCCGTTATTTCTTCTTGTTGTTTTTTACACGTTATTATGCCCCCGCCATTCGAAGAATGGTTGAAAGGGCATTAAGTGTTACCCCTGTCTGTCCGTTCGTCCAACCCAACATCGTGTCCGGGCCATAACTCCTAAACCGTATGGAATATATTCATGAAACTTCACAGGTGCATTCATAGCACTGAGACAAAGTGTCATGAACAAGGAAGACAACTCTTGCATTTTTGGTTTTTGAATTATCTGCCCTTGACTTAGTTCCATATAGTAAACCGTGTCGGGGCCATAACTCCTAAACCGTAGGGAATATATTCATGATTGATAAAACTTCACAGGTGCATTCATCACACTGAGACGATGTGTCATGAACAAGGAAGACTACTCTTGCATTTTTGGTTTTTGCATTATCTGCCCTTGACTTAGTTCCATATAGTAAACCGTGTCCGGGCCATAACTCCTAAACCGTATGGAATATATTCATGAAACTTCACAGGCGCATTCATCCCACTGAGATGATGTGTCATGAACAAGGAAGACAACTCTTGCATTTTTGGTTTTTGAATTATCTGCCCTTGATTTAGTTCCATATAGTAAACCATTTCATGAATGGCATTTTGCGGGGGCATCCGTGTCCTATGGACACTTTTTCTAGTTTTATATAAACCACACCAACAAGTCCGCGTAATGGATATTCATTAATCCAACTTATTTTTTTTTCTCCCCAGAACTATAGTTTGTGGCTACTCATTAGCACAGTCTCGCGGGGACCGTTCAAACGAGCACATGTAAATTACCTATTTAATTTTTGGTCGCCCAACAAAATTTTCTTGGCCCTTTTCAGTACTCGCCTTGTCCCGTTATTTCTTCTTGTCACGTTTTCATGTCACTTACCATAAACCACGACAACAAGTCCGTGTAATGGATATTCATTAATCCAACTTTTTTTTTCTCCCCAGAACTATATTTTGTGGGTACTCATTAGCACAGTCTCGCGGGGACCTTTCAAACGAGCACACTTTTATTTTAATTTTTGGTCGCCCCACAAAATTTTCTTGTTGCTTTTTTTCAGTACTCGCCTCTTCCCGTTATTTCTTCTTGTCGCTTTTTCATGTCACTTACAATAAACCATGACAACAAATAAAAATCTAAAATGAGTTCCTTTAAGAGCAATGAAAGCATTCATAAGAAGATGGGTCATACTACGTAGTTTCGGCTAATAAAGCCTCATCAGTGACCCTGTAATGATCCGGCAACGAAAGCCAGAGGAAAGTACTGCAATTTTGCGAATTCCAAATATGCAGTCGATTCAAGGACTGACGTTAATCAAAATGGGGTCAAAATAATTAAAAACCTGTCTTTAATATGAGTCTAAACCAATAATTTATTTCTGATTTCTCAGAATATTTACGCTGATCTCAAAGGACCGAAAGTAAAATATAAACTGCACTATGGTTGATGTACGGGGAGACGTTTTACGGTCGCCACACGGCACAACACCAGCTGCAGTGAAGGCAAATAAAAATCTAAAATGAGTTCCTTTAAGAGCAATGAAAGCATTCATAAGAAGATGGGTCATACTACGTAGTTTCGGCTAATAAAGCCTCATCAGTGACCCTGTAATGATCCGGCAACGAAAGCCAGAGGAAAGTACTGCAATTTTGCGAATTCCGAATATGCAGTCGATTCAAGGACTGACGTTAATCAAAATGGGGTCAAAATAATTAAAAACCTGTCTATAATATGAGTCTAAACCAATAATTTATTTCTGATTTCTCAGAATATTTACGCTGATCTCAAAGGACCGAAAGTAAAATATAAACTGCAAACGAATATAAACGAACAAGTCCGTGTAACTAACACAAACACTCTACCTTATCCATCTTTAATTTTCGCTCGCCCTGCAAAATTTTCTTGTCGCTTTTTCAGAACTCGCCATGTCCGTTATTTCTTCTTGTTGCTTTCTCATGTCCCTTTATATAAACCACGTCAACAAGTCAGTGTAATGGATACACATAAAATCCAGCATTTTTTTTTCTCCATAGAACCATAGTTTGTGGGCACTCATAAGAACCGCATCACGGAGGCCGTTCTAACGAGGACCGACAATCTATCGCATTCATGTTTAATTTTGGTTACTATGCAAAATTTTCTTGTCGCTTTTTTCAGTACTCACATCAACCCATTATTTCTTCTTGTTTCTTTTCAGCTGATGGGGTTACTGGTCTGTTTGACTATTTTCTTACCGACTGATTGTCTTTTTCGCATTCTTCTGCCTGAAAGGCAAAATTAAATTTATTCCTTTGGGTTCTTCTTTTTGTAGCCCCGTAAGTTCTTGTCGCCTTTTGAGGACTCATATAGCTCCGTTGGATTTTCTTGTCGCCCTTTTAGCTCCCGTGTTTCAGCTCTCGACGTTATTGTGCGGTTATTTTTTTCCCATTTTTTTTTTACCAGCTGATTATCTACATCGCGATTTAATGCCTGAATATGATATTGATGGTTCTTCATCTTTGTGTAGTCGCCATTTAACCTTCTTGTCGCTTTTTCATGGACTCATGAAGTTTCGTGTCGCTTATTCAGAACTCAATTTATCGGGCGGTTTGCATGCTTTCGTACCCCATGATGCGTCTTCTACGGATTTTATGCATATCATGCATACCAGAATATGTTCCATACACTTCATGACGCTTCTTGTTATCGCTTCAACTGTGAAAAATCTTCTTGTCGCTTTTTCTAGCACTTAAATCGCACTGTAATTTCTTCATGTCGCTTTTTCACCACTCAAGATGCCTTTGCGGTTTGCCTTTCTTCTTGCATCATGTAAGTCTTCTGCACCTTTCAATGTCTTTAATGCATATTGCATATAAGAGACATAAATATATATGACTTCAATTCGAGAAAAACAAGACTTATGTCTAACATTTACTCTTTGTCAGTCGCAACATTTTCAGTTTCTGGTCGCTTTTTCTCAACCGAACGCGGTTACGCACACGATTTTTATTTTTTATTTTACACAAGAAAATGCAATATTTATGGAACTATTCAAACCAGATCCTTTGAAATACTTAATTTATTTATGAATTCATAAAAAATCTAATATAGGGATGTATATTTCGAATGGAATATGATCATGACACTTCTTGTCGCTTTATAGTGAGACCCCTTCAATCTCCCTGCTGTCTTTTCTTATGACATTCCCTGTTTCAAATACATCCCTAAATGCCACTTAGCATCCTCGTATGTGTAATTTAAGACGTTAGTAAGACACCGTGGGTAGATGTAATTATTAACTGGATTAATTATGTGACAGGCGCCAAAGTAATCATGCTGTTAATGGATGGTAAACACCATGGGGTACAGTATGACTCGATGAGCGGTATTGTCGGTATTTTTATGACACTGCCAGAAATACCGGCTAGAACCAGATTCAGTTTACTTTTTAATCAGCTTCTTTAATTCCTATTCAGAAGAACAGATAAGCTTTTGCATGGAATTGGGTAAAACCCCCTATGTTCAACTTCAATTGGGTATTTGAATAGATGACTGGGTATCTATGTTTTGTTACCCACTTTATTGCAACTAATTGGCTATAATATGGATTTGTAATAATTATTTAAGCTTACCTTACGACTTGATAAAGGCTTAAATTGATTCTTGACAATGTTTTGTTCTTAAACAGTTCTTTTCATCCCTTGTACATTTGAAAAACAGCAAGCACCTCAAAGGCAAACAACATTAAATAATGAATGACAACCCTGTACAGGTTATTGTGCAAATAAAGTTTCAAACCTATAAAAACTATATGGGGAAATATTTCAATATGATTTGGGTATCTTGGATTTTTATTTGGGTTTTGATACCCATCAATTTATTTTTTAATTAAGTTTTCTTTCAATTTTATTGGGTATGTACGCAAATACCCTGCTTATCTGTTCCTCTGCCTATTTCAAAAATAAAATGTGCAATAATTAGTTGGCCCTATCATTATTTTAACGGCCATGATCGGTAAATCAAAATGAATCTCAACTAACTCATCACTCATTACGGTTAAAATGCCGACAAAGAAGAGAAAGTTCAAAGAGGATGGACGAGTGAGAGTTAAGATTAAAAAAAGACACTAACCATATGATTTCTTCGTTTTACGGTGGTGCATCAGCGAAAACGTTAGAAAAAAAACCATTCCTATGATGATTCTGAATAACTATGACTTATAAGCAAAGTTGGCAAAAAGCCGGTAAATATGAGTATTGACTGGGCCGGTGGTTAAAACTGGTTTTAACTGGTTAATACTGGTCGATTGGTGGTTGATTAAATCACTGGAGTATATGCCTCTGTCCTGTTGCTAAACTGGTCTTAAAAGCTTTCCCCCTACATCATGTACATGATGTTAGACTATATTTTCATGACTGAACAAGACAAAGTAGTTTTTACTAATAACAGTAATTATTTGAGGTATTTTTTATTTGATCAGAAGTCAAAAGACATTATTGCTGGTCAAATGAAGAGGTTGGATTGACTCACTGAACTGTAGACAGGCCTGTCAAACAATCTTTATTATTATTCTTTTTTCCTTTATAGGTTAGTTTGATTGTTCATATTTGGTTTACAGGAATATGAATAAGCTGAATGTGTCATGGATTTTGAAGGATTTATGAAAGGTTCTATTTTGTTTGACACAGAAACCAAACATTGTTGTACCAGATGGACCCACTCACCTCTCTCCTGCCCACAAATCTTCTTCCCTCTTCAACTTTGAAAATATCAATTATTTAACATAATCTTTGATCATAAAATTTTAAAGCAGTTCACATGTAATTTTGATGGTATTGCAGATACATATTATTGACAAACGTGTTAAATACACCTGTCATTAATTTTAGCCCTGTGAAGTAGCTCATCTGTAAGAGGCTGTAATTTATTAATCAAACTGAAGATTCACTGATGTCTTTGAATATTTAAAAGTATATGCAGCACCTGTAAATTGCTGTCAAAACAGACTAATCCATGCCACTGCAGTGGGTGTGGCAAAGATCTAATTGCTAAATTGACCAATTACATGTCCCTAAATTATTATTAACTGACACCAGGCTTTATTCCTAATGTGTGAAATTATGATTTATATTTATAATATATCTTTTCATCAAGCTATTACTGAAGGTGTCAGATTTGAATGAAACCTAAAGACCCAATTTGGAACTTCTTCACTATTTTGGAAGATAACAAAAAAAAAATAAATAAATAAAAAATAAAACAGTGCAAGGTGCAAAGACTATGGCTAAAAAAGCCAGAAAGTATGCTAAGAGGCCACTTGAAGAAATAACATCTGAACCAGAAACTCTATCAAATGATCAGCCTCCAGCAAAGAGACCAAAACTTCAAAATAGTTTCAGTAGCTTTGTCTTTTCAACACTAAAATTATTCAATTGACCACCCAATATTTCAATCAACCAGTATTGGCCGCTCTGGGAGTATTGACCAGGATGGTTTTAACCAGTTAAAACCGCCCCTGGTTTTGACCACCCAACCTTGCTTATAAGCTCCTTTCATGTTCGGGTACATGCAAGAATCGCTCGGGCTCCAATATTTGTAAAAAAACCTGAAATTTTCATAACAGTACAGCGACCGAACGCATGTGAAATAAATGATGTGAGTAATAAAAGGTGGGAAATTCTCATTCTGGAAAATTATGCATTCATATTTCTATTGAAGGGGCACTTCTGCTATCAAAGGTACACTTGGAATCAAGTTTTATTTGGGTTGGGCTTACGGTCTTTTCAAGATTATATCACATATAGAGCCGATCCGATCATTAATCAGATGGGCTTAAACTGGAGTAATCTGAACTACAATAAGACGAGCGAGCAGTGAAGTCTTGGATCAGTCAGCCCATGTGCGCAAGCCTTCATAAGCCGTATTGATTGGATGAGCAGCATTGCTCAACAGTATCGACTCGGATCAGTCTGCGCATCCGTGCGATCTGATGAGTGTCTTGGTGTCGAGAGTGGGCTGCGTCTTGTGATTATGGCGCTCCGTTGGTCTTTCTTTTAAATTTTCGCTGATTTTACAAGCTGGGTTATCCAAACGTACTTGCATAGTTGTTGTGCATGTTGTTCTGACTTTCATAGTGGTTGCGCATGCTGGTCTGAGTCTTTGAGTATCGTGCAACCAGTGAAGACTCGGAGTAGCCTGTGCATCCTTGCAAACTACTGTCTTTGCTGACCCCAAGAGCCTTTTGCAGGGCAAATCAGGAGATAGGTGAGAAAAAATTTTGCCCGGGTTGCGCATGTGGATCTGGGTCTTTGCAAGTTGTTGTGCGACGCAGCTCGGTATACACACTGTTTACTATGTAATACTGTCGCATAGTGATCAAGCCGCTGGGATATTGCAAACATTAGCTGCACATTTTGATCAGAGTCTTTGCAGATCTTTGGCAACCAGTGAAGATGCAGATCAGTCTTTGCATCCGTTCAGTCTGATCAGCATTCATTCAGTTCTGAAACGTTCACCAGGAAGGATAATTATTCAGTCATCAGTATTTTGTATTGCTTTCATAACACGCTTTCAGATGAATCAAACAATTGATTTTTAGCTCACCTGGGCCGAAGGCTCCAGGGGAGCTTATAGTATAGTGGGTCCTCCGTCGTCCGTCCGTCGTCCGTCCACACTTTTGAGCAGCTATATCTCTGTATCCTGCAGGCTGATCTCAATCATTTCTCACCTGTAGTATGCCTCTGGTGGGGCATTGATGACATAAACTTTTTAGCTCACCTGAGCCGAAGGCTCATGTGAGGTATTAGTATACCACGAGCCGGCGTCCGTCGTCTGTCGTCGTCCGTCGTCGTCCACACTTTCAAAGAAGTATATCTCCGGAACCAGTGGGCCAATCTTGATCAAATTTCATGTGAAGCATTATCAGGTAGGGGGAAAGGCTGCATACTGTTTTCGGGCAGATCGGATTGGAACTCTGGTTGCCATGGCAACAAATAGCTCCCATAGACTTAACATAGGAAAAAGTTTGTCATCACTCTAGCTCCGTCAATTTTTTTCTGATCGACTTCATTCTTGCAGATAACGAGGACAGGCATAAAATCTCGATCAAGTTCGATTTTGGGCTGAATCGGATTATTCACTCAGGAGTTACGTGCCCTTGAGCGTTAGGAAAAAGCTTGTCATCACTCTAGCTCCGTCAATTTTTTTCTGATCGATTTCATTCTTGCAGATAACGAGGACAGGCATGAAATCTCGATCAAGTTCGATTTTGGGCTGAATCGGATTATTCACTCAGGAGTTACGTGCCCTTGAGCGTTGAAAAAATTGCCTATTGACTTAACATGGGGAGAATGTTGTTATCACCGTAGCTGCTTCAATTATTTTCAGATTGGCTTTATTCTTGCAGATAACCAGCACAGCCATGAAATCTCGGTCAAGTTCGATAACTGGCAGAATCGGATCATTCACTTAGGAGTTACCTGCCCTTGTGTGTTTTTGCATTAGGGTTAATGGGAATTTCAAAAATGTATATCTTAAAGACTACTTGGCCAACTTTGATCAAATTTCATGTGTCGCATTATTGGGCAAGTGGAAAGGCTTCATTAGGTTTTCAGGCAGATCTGAGTGGAACTCTGGTTGCCATGGCAACATCAAGCTCCCATAGACTTCACATAGGAAAAAGCTTGTCATCACTCTAGCTCCGTCAATTTTTTTCTGATCGACTTCATTCTTGCAGATAACCAGTACAGGCATAAAATCTCGGTCAAGTTCGATTTTGGGCCAAATCAGATAATTCACTCAAGAGTTACGTGCCCTTGAGCGCCCGAAAAATTGCCTATCGACTTAACATGGGGAAAATGTTGTCATCACTGTAGCTAGTAACGAGGACAGGCATAAAATCTCGGTTAAGTTCGATTTTGGGCAGAATCGGAATATGACCTCGGAGTTACGTGACCTTGAGCGACAAAAAATTTGCCCATAGACTTAACATAGGGAAAATGTTGTGACTACGATAGCGACTTGAATTTTTTTCAGATCAGCTTCAAACTTGCAGGTAACGAGGACAGACATAAAATCACGGTTAAGTTCTATTTTGGGCCGAATCGGATTATTTGCCTTGGAGTTACCTGCCCTTGAGCATGAAAAAATACGTTGTGACCACGATTGCAACTTTATTTTTATTCAGATCAGCTTCAAACTTGCAGGTAACGAGGACAGGCATAAAATCTCGGTTAAGTTCGATTTTGGGCAGAATCGGAATATCGACCTCGGAGTTACGTGACCTTGAGCGACAAAAAATTTGCCCATAGACTTAACATAGGGAAAATGTTATGACTACGATAGCGACTTGCATTTTTTTCAGATCAGCTTCAAACTTGCAGGTAACGAGGACAGACATAAAATCTCGGTTAAGTTAGATTTTGGGCCGAATCGGATTATTTGCCTTGGAGTTACCTGCCCTTGAGCATAAAAAAAATACGTTGTGACCACGATAGCAACTTTATTTTTATTCAGATCAGCTTCAAACCTGCAGGTAACGTGGACAGGCATAAAATCTCAGTTAAGTTCGAATCAGAATATTGACCTCGGAGTTACATGACCTTGAGCGACAAAAAATTTGCCCATAGACTTTACATAGGGAAAATGTTGTGACTACGATAGCGACTTGAATTTTTTTCAGATCAGCTTCAAACTTGCAGGTAACAAGGACAGACATAAAATCTAGGCTAAGTTCGATTTTGGGCCGAATCGGATTATTTGCCTTGGAGTTACCTGTCCTTGAGCATAAAAAAATACGTTGTGACCACGATAGCAACTTTATTTTTATTCATATCAACTTCAAACTTGCAGGTAACGAGGACAGGCATAAAATCTCGGTTAAGTTCAATTTTGGGCCGAATCGGAATATTGACCTCGGAGTTACGTGACCTTGAGCGACAAAAAATTTGCCCATGACTTAATTAGGGAAAATGTTGCGACTACGATAGCGACTTGAATTTTGTTCAGATCAGCTTCAAACTTGCAGGTAACGAGGACTGTCATAAAATCTCGGTTAAGTTCGATTTTGGGCCGAATCGGAATATTTGCCTTGGAGTAACCTGCCCTTGAGCATAAAAAAATACGTTGTGACCACGATAGCAACTTTATTTTTATTCATATCAGCTTCAAACTTGCAGGTAACGAGGACAGGCATAAAATCTCGGTTAAGTTCGATTTTTGGCCGAATCGGAATATTGACCTCGGAGTTACGTGACCTTGAGAGACAAAAAAATTTGCCCATAGACTTAACGTAGGGAAAATGTTGTGACAGAAATAGCGACTTGAATTTTTAGCTCACCTGAGCCAAAGGCTCCAGTGAGCCGATAGTATACCAAGGCTCCGGAGTCCGTCGTCTGTCGTCTGTCCATCCATCGTCCACACTTTCAATGAAGCATATCTCAGAAGGCAGTCAACCAATCTTGTTTAAATTTTATGTGTAGCACCATTGGGCAAGGGGAAAGGCTGCATTAGGTTTTGGAGCTAGTCTGGTTCATTTGTTCCTTCATTCTTCTTTCTCTCCATATAGAGATAATAGACCAATGTTAAATGTTTAATCAAAGATTTCTCAGGAACTATAAAAGCTAGAAGCATCAAATTTGGTATTCAATAGAATAATGATGACTTATTTTGTGTAAGAGACATTTGGCTTTCTCAGCTTATTTGTTCATCTGTTCTTTCATTCTTCTTTCTCTCCATTTTGACCAATGTTAAATTTTCGTCAAAGATTTCTCAGGAACTATAGAAGCTAGAAGTCTCAAACTTGGAATGCAATGCAATAATCATGACTTATATCCTGTAAGGGTCAATGGGCTGGATTCTATTAGCAGATTTAGTAGTCAAGTCTGTGAATTGTTAAAACTTAAGTTCCTCAGGTGAGCGGTTTAGGCTCATTGAGCCTCTTGTTCATATTATAGCCCTGGGGCCAAAAATGCCCCTGCTCTGGGGCCCTTTGGATTTACATGGGCTTATATATGGAAAATCTTGAAAAATCTTCTTCTCTGAAACCGCAAGGCCCAGGTCTTTGATATTTGGTATGAGGCTTCATCTTGTGGACCCCTACGAAGATTGTTCAAATTATAGTGCTGGGGCCAAAAATGCCCCCGCCCCGGGGCCCTTTGGTTTTTCATAGGCTTATATAGGGAAAATCTTTAAAAATTTCCTTCTCTGAAACCGTAAGGGCCATGTTTTTGATATTTGGTATGAAGCTTCATCTAGTGGACCCCTACCAAGATTGTTCAAATTATATTGCTGGGGCCAAAAATGCCCCCGCCCGGGGCCTTTTGGTTTTACATGGGCATATATAGGGAAAATCTTTAAAAATCTTCTTCTCTGAAACCGCAAGGCCCAGGTCTTTGATATTTGGTATGAAGCTACACCTAGTGGACCCCTACCAAGAATGTTCAAATTATAGTGCTGGAGCCAAAAATGCCCACGCCCGAGACCCTTTGGTTTTACATAGGCTTATATAGGGAAATCTTAAAAAATCTTCTTCTCTGAAACCACATGTCCCAGGTCTTTGATATTTGGTATGAAGCTTCACCTAGTGGACCCCTATCAAGATTGTTCAAATTATAGCCCACTGGCCAAAAATGCTCCCGCTCCAGGGCCATTTGGTTTTACATAGACTTATATGGGGAAAATCTTGAAAATATTTTGTCTTTGAATTCACAAGGCCTAGGTCTTTGATATTTGGTATGAAGCTTCATCTAGTGGACCTCTACCAAAATTGTTCAATTATAGCCCTGAGACCAAATATGCCCCAGCCTTGGGGCCCTTTGGTTTTACATAGACTTATATAGGGAAAATCGTTAAAAATCTTCTTCTCTGAAACCACAAGGCCTAGGTCTTTGATATTTGGTATGAAGCTTAATCTTGTGGACCTCTACCAAGATTTTTCAAATTATAGCCCTGGGGCCAAAAATGCCCCCTCTCCAGGGCCCTTTGGTATTACATAGACTTATATATAGGGAAAATCTTGAAAAATCTTCTTCTCTGAAACCAGATAGCCCTGGACTTTGATATTTGGTATGAAGCTTCATCTAGTGGACCTCTACCAAGATTGTTCAAATTATAGCCCTGAGACCAAAAACGTCCCTGTCTCGGGGGCCCTTTGGTTTTACATAGACTTATATAGGGAAAATCTCTAAAAATCTTCTTCTGTGAAACCACAAGGCCTAGGTCTTTGATATTTTGTGTGAAATTTCATCTAGTGGACCTCTATCAAGATTATTCAATTTATAGTCCTGGGGCCAAAAATGCCCCCGCCCCGAGACCCTTTGGTTTTGCATAGACTTATATAGGTAAATCTTTAAAAATCTTTTTCTCTGAGACCACAAGACCCATGTCTTTGATATTTGGTATGGAGCTTCATCTAGTGGACCTCTACCAAGATTGTTCAAATTATAGCCCCTGCCCTGGGGCCCTTTGGTTTTACATAAACTTATATATAGAGATAATCTTTGGAAATCTTCTTCTCTGAAACAGCAAGGCCTAGGTCTTTGATATTTGGTGTGAAGCTTCATCTAGTGGACCTCTATCAAGATTGTTTAAATTATAGCTCTGAGGCCAAAAATGTCCTCGCCCGGGGCCATTTGGTTTTACATAGGCTATGTAGGGAATATCTTTAAAAAATCGTCTCTGAAACCCCAAGGCCCAGGTCTTTGATATTTGGTGTGTAGCTTCATCTAGTGGACCTTTGCCAAGATGTTCAAATTATAGGCTTTGTTGATATTTGGTATGAAGCTTCACCTTTCTAGACCTCCCTCAACATTATGCACATTGTAGCCCTGGGGTCAATAATGGCCCTCCCAGAGGCCCACTTGTTACTCTATCATATTGGTCAGGTGAGCGATCCAGGGCCATCATGGCCCTCTTGTTTTTGAAATCACTCTAAAACTTTGGTTCCTATGGCAACCACAAGGTCCCATAGACTTACTATTGGAAAATGCTTGTCATCACCGTAGCGCCTTCAGTTTTGATCGGATCTTTCTGAAACTTATATGTAAGGTGACTGGGGATAAAAACTCGGATGAGTTCGAAAACCGGCCAAGTCAGCCCATTTATCATAGAGTTACGTCCCTTTGATTGCTGAAAATGCCCATTTTCGACCTTGTCATCACCATAGCCCCTTCAGTTTTGATCGGATCTTTCTGAAACTTATATGTAAGGTGGCTGGGGATAAAATCTTGGATGAGTTCGGAAACAGGCCAAGTCAGCCCATTTATCGTAGAGTTCTGTCCCTTTGATGGCTGAAAAGATTGATTTTGACCTTGTCATTACCGTAGCCCCTTCAGTTTTGATCGGGTTTTTTTCTGAAACTTATATGTAAGGTGGCTGGGGATGAAACCTCGGATGAGTTCGAAAACCGACCAAGTCGGCCCTTTTATCGTAGAGTAACGTCCCTTTGATTGCTGAAAATGCTGATTTTTGACCTTGTCATCACTGTAGCCCTTTCAGTTTTGATCGAATCTTTCTGAAACTTATATGTAAAGTGGCTGGGGATAAAATCTCGGATGAGTTCGAAAACCAGCCAAGTTGGTCCATTTATCACAGAGTAACGTCCCTTTGATTGCTGAAAATGCCGATTTTTGAAAGTTGATACTTGTATCAAGTTTATATGTCATTGCATTTCTACTTCCGGTACTGGACCGCGTTACTACACTTCCGCTGTTCGTTCGCTGCATAAAATAGTCCAAATTAAGCACTTGCCTCATTTCCTTTACCAGCGCATTGATTTCTTAATATTTGCGCTGAAGGCGGACTTGATTCCACAGGTGTTCCTTCCCTTTCACCCCTCAGTTGCCGAACTGGACTTTTCCAGCTTTGATACTCGGTGTATCCTTTTATATCAAGGCGGACTTGATTCCACAGGTGTTCCTTCCCTTTCACCCCTCGGTTTCCGAACTGCGGACATTAGCCCATATATAACCAGCGTCACTTTTTATGGCATGTAAGTATTGTAGGCCCAGATCAGACGCAGCACAACTTGGCGTCTGATCTGAGTCTGCATTGATTTCTAAAAAACATATATTCTTGCAAAACCTACCTTTAAGAAAACAAATCTGACAATCCTGTTCCGAACTTATTTGTTGGAAGATTCCATTGTCATATATTGGTTAAGCAAATTCAGAAGCCACTAATCAGACACCTCATTCTGTGACCTCGAATCAGACCCTTCAGTGTTATAAAAGGAAGCTTTGCATTTTTGGGTGCATATGCACTCGTTTTATAGACACTTGGGAAGACGAATCTAAGTCGAAGCGTCTCCACTGTTTAAAATCTAGAAATTAAAGGGCTCTGCTGTAACGTCTCCGAAAGCAATGTACACTTCATTTTTGGAGGCCAATGACTCGCCGAAAGAAAGCAATAGGTTTTAAAGTTCACACCCGTCCAGTGCTCCAGATAAACAGCGTATTTGCGTAAATACTCAATTAATCAAAGTGCTGAGAGAACTGGTGGATCGATCGTCTCTGAATGTAAGTTTGGAGAATAGTCATGACTGAGAATCGGACTGTTCGTTTAAGCAGGTACATTAGATCTGATCGGACACCGCATTATGACGTGTCTGATTATGAAGGTTCTGTTTGCCAAGGGCCAAATGCACGAGCACAGTCCTACCGCCCCCGTTCATCAGGGCTTGAATAAATAGACGGACTGCAAGATCCTTCCACGCTGAGCTGAAATCGACCGCACATGAGTACTGGTAAACCGCTTAGAGGATCTAAGCCTGCCCAGGCAAAGTGGTGCGAATCGGACCGTCCATGCCACAAGCCTATTTGGTTTCATTGCGCGACAGGCTTGATAATTATGTCATTTCATTTTAGTGTTGGGTAAAAGTCTCACAAAATTGGAAGCAACGTCTCTAAATGACCTAGTCAGTGTTGACGGGGATGTTTAACCTCAAATCAAGCAAACAAACATATAAACAAACAAACAAGCACAGTCCAGAATTTTCTTCTGACGTTCCGCTCTGACATCTTAGGGGTGCTATCAATAACCAATACCTGGATTTTGTTCAGGGTCGGCGCCAGTCAGATGGTCAGTGATTGTCACGAGGACAATAACAAGCAACAGGATTTTTTTCTTAGTCGAACCTGGTTAAACTCCTTTTTCAACCTTGTCAAAAAGATACTTAGAGAACTGTTTAATCTACCACTACCATTTTATCATGGTGAATATACCTCATTAATCAACTTTCCTCAGTACTTTCAGTACTTTGATTGATCTTGTCATCACCGTAGCCCTTTGAGTTTTGATCGGATCTTTCTGAAACTTATATGCAAGGTGGCTGGGGATAAAGCCTTGGATGAGTTCGCATACCGGCAAAGATGGCCTTTGATTGCTGAAAATGTTGATTTTTGACCTTGTCAACACTGTAGCCCCTTCAGTTTTGATCGGATCTTTCTGAAACTTATATGTTAGGTGGCTGGGGATAAAACCTCGGATGCGTTCGAAAACCGGCCAAGTTGCCCCATTAACTATATAGTTATGTCCCTTTGATGGCTGAAAATGTCGATTTTTAGCTCACCTGAGCCGAAGGCTCATGTGAGGTATTAGTATACCACGAGCCGGCGTCCGTCGTCCGTCGTCGTCGTCCGTCGTCGTCCACACTTTCAAAGAAGTATATCTCCGGAACCAGTGGGCCAATCTTGATCAAATTTCATGTGAAGCATTATCAGGTAGGGGGAAAGGCTGCATACTGTTTTCGGGCAGATCAGATTGGAACTCTGGTTGCCATGGCAACAAATAGCTCCCATAGACTTAACATAGGAAAAAGTTTGTCATCACTCTAGCTCCGTCAATTTTTTTCTGATTGTCTTCATTCTTGCAGATAACGAGGACAGGCATGAAATCTCGATCAAGTTCGATTTTGGGCTGAATCGGATTATTCACTCAGGAGTTACGTGCCCTTGAGCGTTAGGAAAAAGCTTGTCATCACTCTAGCTCCGTCAATTTTTTTTTGATCGACTTCATTCTTGCAGATAACGAGGACAGGCATGAAATCTCGATCAAGTTCGATTTTGGGCTGAATCGGATTATTCACTCAGGAGTTACGTGCCCTTGAGCGTTGAAAAAATTGCCTATTGACTTAACATGGGGAGAATGTTGTCATCACCGTAGCTGCTTCAATTATTTTCAGATTGGCTTTATTCTTGCAGATAACCAGCACAGCCATGAAATCTCGGTCAAGTTCGATAACTGGCAGAATGGGATCATTCACTTAGGAGTTACCTGCCCTTGTGTGTTTTTGCATTAGGGTTAATGGGAATTTCAAAAATGTATATCTTAAAGACTACTTGGCCAACTTTGATCAAATTTCATGTGTCGCATTATTGGGCAAGTGGAAAGGCTTCATTAGGTTTTCAGGCAGATCTGAGTGGAACTCTGGTTGCCATGGCAACATCTAGCTCCCATAGACTTCACATAGGAAAAAGCTTGTCATCACTCTAGCTCCGTCAATTTTTTTCTGATCGACTTCATTCTTGCAGATAACCAGTACAGGCATAAAATCTCGGTCAAGTTCGATTTCGGGCCGAATCAGATAATTCACTCAAGAGTTACGTCCCCTTGAGCGCCCGAAAAATTGCCTATCGACTTAACATGGGGAAAATGTTGTCATCACTGTAGCTAGTAACGAGGACAGGCATAAAATCTCGGTTAAGTTCGATTTTGGGCAGAATCGGAATATTGACCTCGGAGTTACGTGACCTTGAGTGACAAAAAATTTGCCCATAGACTTAACATAGGGAAAATGTTGTGACTAGGATAGCGACTTGAATTTTTTTCAGATCAGCTTCAAACTTGCAGGTAACGAGGACAGACATAAAATCACGGTTAAGTTCTATTTTGGGCCGAATCGGATTATTTGCCTTGGAGTTACCTGCCCTTGAGCATGAAAAAATACGTTGTGACCACGATAGCAACTTTATTTTTATTCAGATCAGCTTCAAACTTGCAGGTAACGAGGACAGTCATAAAATCCCGGTTAAGTTTGATTTTGGGCCGAATCGGAATATTGACCTCGGAGTTACGTGACCTTGAGCGACAAAAAATTTGCCCATAGACTTAACATAGGGAAAATGTTGTGACTACAATAGCGACTTGAATTTTTTTCAGATCAGCTTCAAACTTGCAGGTAACGAGGACAGACATAAAATCTCGGTTAAGTTAGATTTTGGGCCGAATCGGATTATTTGCCTTGGAGTTACCTGCCCTTGAGCATAAAAAATACGTTGTGACCACGATAGAAACTTGATTTTTATTCAGATCAGCTTCAAACTTGCAGGTAACGTGGACAGACATAAAATCTCAGTTAAGTTCGAATCAGAATATTGACCTCGGAGTTACATGACCTTGAGCGACAAAAAATTTGCCCATAGACTTTACATAGGGAAAATGTTGTGACTACGATAGCGACTTGAATTTTTTTCAGATCAGCTTCAAACTTGCAGGTAACGAGGACAGACATAAAATCTCGGTTAAGTTCGATTTTGGGCCGAATCGGATTATTTGCCTTGGAGTTACCTGTCCTTGAGCATAAAAAAATATGTTGTGACCACGATAGCAACTTTATTTTTATTCATATCAGCTTCAAACTTGCAGGTAACGAGGACAGGCATAAAATCTCGGTTAAGTTCGATTTTGGGCCGAATCGGAATATTGACCTCGGAGTTACGTGACCTTGAGAGGCAAAAAAATTTGCCCATAGACTTAACGTAGGGAAAATGTTGTGACAGAAATAGCGACTTGAATTTTTAGCTCACCTGAGCCAAAGGCTCCAGTGAGCCGACAGTATACCAAGGCTCCGGAGTCCGTCGTATGTCGTCCGTCCATCCGTCGTCCACACTTTCAATGAAGCATATCTCAGAAGGCAGTCGACCAATCTTGTTTAAATTTTATGTGTAGCACCATTGGGCAAAGGGAAAGGCTGCATTAGGTTTTGGAGCTAGTCTGGTTCATTTGTTCCTTCATTCTTCTTTCTCTCCATATAGAGATAATAGACCAATGTTAAATTTTTAATCAAAGATTTCTCAGGAACTATAAAAGCTAGAAGCATCAAATTTGGTATTCAATAGAATAATGATGACTTATTTTGTGTAAGAGACATTGGACTTTCTCAGCTTATTTGTTCATCTGTTCTTTCATTCTTCTTTCTCTCCATTTTGACCAATGTTAAATTTTCGTCAAAAGATTTCTCAGGAACTATAGAAGCTAGAGGTCTCAAACTTGGAATGCAATGCAATAATCATGACTTAAATCCTGTAAGGGCCAATGGGCTGGATTCTATTAGCAGATTTAGTAGTCAAGTCTGTGAATTGTTAAAACTTAAGTTCCTCAGGTGAGCGGTTTAGGCTCATTGAGCCTCTTGTTTACCTTGTCATCACCGTAGCCCCTTCAGTTTTGATCGAATCTTTCTGAAACCTATATGTAAGGTGACTGGAGATAAAACCTTGGATGAGTTTGAATACCGGCCAAGTTGGCCCATTTATCATTGATTTACGTCCCTTTGATTGCTGAAAATGCCGATTTTTGACCTTGTCATCACCATAGCCCCTTCAGTTTTGATCGGATCTTTCTGAAACTTATATGTAAGGTGGCTGGGGATAAAATCTTGGATGAGTTCGGAAACAGGCCAAGTCAGCCCATTTATCGTAGAGTTCTGTCCCTTTGATGGCTGAAAAGGTTGATTTTTGACCTTGTGAGAATAAAAGCTTATGAGTTTGAAAACCGGTGAGGTCAAAGTGGCTGGGGATAAAATCTCGGATGAGTTCGAAAACCAGCCAAGTTGGTCCATTTATCACAGAGTAACGTCCCTTTGATTGCTGAAAATGCCGATTTTTTATCTTGTCATCACCGTAGCCCTTTGAGTTTTGATCGGATCTTTCTGAAACTTATATGCAAGGTGGCTGGGGATAAAGCCTTGGATGAGTTCGCATACCGGCAAAGATGGCCTTTGATTGCTGAAAATGTTGATTTTTGACCTTGTCAACACTGTAGCCCCTTCAGTTTTGATCGGGTTTTTTTCTGAAACTTATATGTAAGGTGGCTGGGGATGAAACCTCGGATGAGTTCGAAAACTGCCCAAGTCGGCTCATTTATTTTAGAGTAACATCCCTTTGATTGCTGAAAATGCCAAATTTTGACCTTGTCATCACCGTAGCCCCTTCAGTTTTGATCGGATCTTTCTGAAACTTATACGTGAGGTGGCTGGGAATATAATCTTGGATGAGTTTGAATACTGGCCAAGTCTGATTGGATCTTTCTGAAACTTACATGTAAGGTGGCTGGGAATAAAACCTCAGGTGAGTTCGAATACCGGCCAAGTCGGCACATTTATCATAGAGTGACGTGCCTTTGATTGCTGAAAATGCCTATTTTCGACATTGTTATCACTGCTGCCCCTTTAGTTTTGAACGGATCTTCATGAAACTTACAAACAAGGAAGTCAGGCAGAAAGCTTGGAGGAGTTTGAAAACTCTTGTTTTTGAACTTGTCATCACCATAGCCACTTCAGTTTAGTTCGGATCTTCTTAGCAAGTCAGGAATAAAAGCTTATGAGTTTGAAAACCGGTGAGGTCAGCCTGTTTATCATAGAGTTAAATTCTACTTGATTTTCAGAAAATGCTTACCCTGTCATCACCATGTCCTCCCATAAAGCCTTCAGTAAAGGTTGGCACTTCCTTAAACTTTGAATCTGTTAGCTCAGGTGAGCGATACAGGACCAAGCTAGCTCTTGTTTTTAATATTATAAATTTATATTAAAAGATACCTAGAAGTTAAATGTTCAAATGTTCTTTAAATAATAAACGTTGCTATTGCTACGACCCAGTGCACCACTAACTTGTGAAATGCAAGTAAATATATACATGTATAATCAGTAGAGACATCAGTATCATTAGCTCACTAACGTGTGAGAAGTCATTGTGAGTGTTCTTATTCAAGCATACCGACCATGCTCTATTTTTTGCCCGCTCATGCAAAAGTGCCCTACCCAGCCCAGTGCCCCTCTGCCCTAAAATTCTAGCTGGAGTACTGCTTGAAAATTACGCCTCTGGTGGCGGGTGAAAAAGAGAAAGTGGGAAATATACATGTAGGAAAGAAAGAGAAATAGTGGACAGACAAGGAAGGAAAGGTTCCAGCCTGCTTTTTCAAATCATCATTGGGAATCAGACCTCTCCAGCTACAGAAGCCGCCCCTGGGTATGGTTACCCAACCAGCTCCAAAACCCTCCGACTTTACTTACAGACTGGCCCCTACCTAGCTGTTATAACAAGAGAGTGGACAGCCCCTGCTTGAAGGATACCAAGTCAGGGGCCTCAGCAACAGATGCTGGTAGAGAAATGGACTCATGCTATATATAAGGCGGAAGATACCATTTGGTACAAAAAGGGTCAAGTAATGTCTTCATTAGTTTTGAACAATTGGGCCAATTGGGCCCAGTTGTTCAAAAATAACGATGTAGCAAGTTGACATATATTGTTTAAACTTAGATTATTAATTATGACAAATGTATCAATATTGTTTCAGCAAAATTCTGCTGTATTGGATTAACAATTTGACTACTAATGAAATTGTTAGGCTGAGATACTTTGAACAACGTTGATACTTCACCCAGGGCGAACCTTTGTACATTAAACAAGTTTGTTGTGCCCAAACAAAAATGTATAAAAGATTATATCACCAAGTAACTATTTTTTGCATCCCAAATCTTGCTGTAATGAACAGGGTTATAATGAAAAGAATGATTGTTTTATTTTGCTAGTTTTGTTACAGACTTAGAGCCTCTAGAGTGCTTTTGATTGGTTTACGTGGATTGGGGGCTGAAGTAGCGAAGAATATAGTGCTGTCAGGAATTAAGTCCCTTACTCTGCTGGATCATACAGAGGTGGGTAAAATATCTTAATCACCATTAACCCATTGTATACTGGTGGACTCTTCCATGTTGGACAAGTCCATTTTTCATTTCAGGAGTGTCAGGCCTATTTTTTTCATTTTCTATTTTTGATGGAAAATTCTGTTAGCAAATAATGAGGCCCTGATCACACGCCATGTTAAGTGGTGTCTGATCTGGGCCTGCACTGTTACTAACTTACAGTTAGCCAAGGTACATGTACCATTTTAGGAGTTTCCTGCATGCAAGGAGTTAATGTTTGGTACATGATTTGTACCAGCATTTTAATACTGAACAGAATCTTTACCCTCATCCCTCCCCTTATGGTACCGGCTTGAGTATTTTTCAGAAATTTATACAGAAATAGTTGAACTTTCCACAAACAGTGAATACCCTGATAGGATGCCGCATTCTGCGGCATCTGATCTGGGCCTGCGCTGTTTGCTATAATGATCAGTTTTGGGGTTTCCTGTTTAAAATGGGTTAATATTTTTGAGCCAGACAACTGTTTTTGTGCTGGCGTGATGGCAGAAGGTTTAATTTTAATATTAATGAGCAAAAAAAAAAAAAAAATGAAATGAAAGAATGATTCTTTTCACCTTATATAGGAGGAATCCATTTTGAAATTCAAGGGAACCAGGTTGAGTTGATTTTAGAAATTGGTTTTAAAATGGCTGAACTTTTTTGGCAAACCCTGAAAGCTCTGATAAGACATTGTCTTCTGTTGCATATGGGGTGCGTTTGATTTACCAGAATCAGAATCCAGATTCGAGTCATGTTTTCTAAATCCCAAACATGATTCTGCCACTTTGAAAAACAGTATGTTTGGATTCTATGATTCCATCATAGCCCATCTGGGCTTGAAAAAGTAGTTGCACTGCATGATGCTTCCATGGAAGCATCATGCATCATGCTGCAGAGCTGAAACCAGCCGCACACGGGTACTGGTAATCCGCTTAGAAGATCGAAGCCTGCCCAGGCAAAGCAGTGCGAGTCGGACCGTCCATGCTTATAAACGGTTAAACCCTATTGGTTTCATTGGACGACAGGGCTTGAGATGTCATTTCATCTCATTGTCGTGTAAAAGTCCCACAAAATTGGAAGCAAAGTCTCCAAAATGACCTTTAAGTGTTGACAGGGGACCTTAAACCTCAAAACAAAGAAACAAAATTGCCTGATTCTGTATCATGTGTCTGTTTTGCACAAAGAAAACGCTGAAACAGAAACATGATTTCTAATCCCAATTCTGATTCAGGTAAATCAAACACCTACCGCTGATCTGGGACTGCACTGTTTGCCAGTGAACAGTTGTCGGGTTTCCCATATAAAATGGGTTAATTTTGGAAAAAAAATTCCATATTGTCCTTCAGTGCTTTATTGCAGAACTTTGTTTTCTCCCTTGCTAATTATATGAGTTTTGAATATTTCAACAAACATTTTTTTCACAGGAGTCCCCTGTGTTAATTTAACCCTTATCCTGCTCTTTACAACAACCCCTACTTTTGGAAGCAGTCTGATCAGGATCTACACTGTTTGTCATGTAGTTTGTGAATTGAATGAATATAGTATATCAAGTCATCTGATTGGCTGATAGCTAGTACTGGTTGTGGCTTAGTTCAGCAGAATAAGGGTTAAAGGAGTCAAATACATCACAACCTCTTTATAAGACTGTTGTTGGGGTCCAAAGAAGATACCTTGCTAGTTAAACAAACAAAACTGTATGAATTATATAGAAAAATGACCATTTATGGTCATTTTTTTCCATATAATACATTTTTGGGGTCCATCTTTAACCCTTATCTCAGTGTATAAATTGTGCCACACCCATTTACATTTTAACCAATCAAATTATTTGATGTAATTTATATACTCAAATTCGCAAATTAAATGACCAACAGTGTAGATTCTGATCAGATGGCTTCTTAAGATGCCATCTGATCTGGATCTACACTGTTAGCAAAGGTAGGGGTTGTCGTGACCAGCATGAAAATGGTTAAACCATAAATCGCATATAATCTATCTTGTTAGATGCTATATGTTCCCTTATGACTTGAGTACCTTTAAACAAAACATCCATCTGTCTCTTTAAGCCATGATAAATCCAAAACTGTGTCACAATGAACAGCGTTGTAAACCGACTGCACATGAGTACTGGTAAACCACTACGAGTGTGTCAGCCTGCCTGGGCATAGTGATGTGAGTCGGAGAAAGAGATTGCAGAGTATGGAAGCTCTCTGCTATCGATCCTCATGATAGGCAAGCCTGGAGATCTGGTGTAAGATCTGCCATGCATGCAGCAAGCCAGCTACCTGGAAGGGGGCCCACTTTTGTGGATGTTGCCCCTGTACCTGCATGTTAATCAAAAAGCTGTTGATGATGATTGCTGGTCAGTGATCTCCTTTGAAAATGTATTTATTAAGGGCTTCCATTAACTCCCAAATTCAGGAAGTCCCAGACTTCCTATGCTTGAAAACTGGAAGTCCCACTGGAAAATTCAGGAAGTCCCAATTTTGAAGCTAGGTTTTTGCGGATCGTAAAATTGTTTCGATGAAGAAATATATATTATTTAAGCTATGAATCTCTTGTTCGCATTTTTAATCACCTGTGTATTCTTTTAGATGGCTAGTAAAGTGTGGATAGGAAAACTGACCGGCTCAAAAATTACATGAATAGTATTGACTGGGCTGTTAAACTCAAAACAATCAAGCAAAGTTCTGTGAGGAAGTTAAAACTACTCATAACTATGTGACATACATGCGGTCAGTACAGTGCATACAAAAAAAGAAAAATAATTTTGCTTGGCCTGTATAAATTTTATAACTTTCTAAGTAAAACTCCCTCCCCCCAAATAAATAAATAAAAAGTAAAGAAAACAATCAAATTACCCATCCCCATATATGCCTAGTGGCCAATTTTCGGGTCATAAGCAAACTGTGTAGACCCAGATCAAATGCCACAGAACATGGCGTCTGATCTGTCTACACTGTTTGTAGAACTGAACAAAAATAAAACAAACCTGACCCCCATGGTCATATATGGATTAAAAAGAAATAAAAAAAAGATTTTTGCCAAACTTTATAAAACATACGCTTCGAGTCTTCATTGTACTCTAAACATACGGAACTGCTTCAGACAAACATGCAGAAACACGCGCAACATTGGTAAATTGGAGCAGACTTAGACGAGTCAGCGGTAGTTGTTTTTTTTTGTTTTTTTTTTCTTTTGCTAACAGGCAGATCATGCTGCAGCTCGGACCCTAACAAACCGGCCTGGTCACATACGCCGGTTTTACGTATTTTCGAGGTGCCAATATCAAACCACGATCGTGGCGACAGTTTGGAATTTTATGAATTATTTTCGTCATTTCACCTAGTGAACACCTGCTATTTACTCAAGAAAAAATGCGTATCTATCTTTGAAACTATTGTCACACTTTGCACCGCAAATGATAATCTCACTACCAAACACCTAAATTACGACCCGCTTTAATTTAAACAGTAACAAGTTTACAGGATTAAAAGACACTTATCGTCAATGAGATAATTAGTTCAACTACTAATCCGTTTAATTATATGCAGACACCGATCAATCACCTTGACACGTTTTTCACACACCGATGACGATCAAATGTGTGCCGACGCACGTGATTCTGGCTGTCAATTTACCGCGCAGGCAGAAAATGGGACGTCCTTAGTACTCAATAAACACAGAAAGCGGTTTCATCTAAGAAGGCGGAGCAAACTTTTTACAAACCGCTAAAAGTGGGCGGGTTTATACGTCTCAGTAAAGATTTTTGGCCGTACAGGGAAATTTTCGGGAGTTTGCGGGACGCCTTTGATGTTTAATTTGGGCGTCCGGAAGCGATTTCAGGACGTAATATACGCCGTACGTCCGCCTAACGGAAGCCCTGTTTATTCATTCTTTCCTTAACCCTTGTTCTGCAGAATAAATTAATTTAACCACATCCATTCCAGACTGAGACGACTCATCAATCAAATTACATACTTGATATTGGGGCCTTCCTCCATCGGGGATTTGCAGAAATAGATTGAAAATATGCTTCCATGCAGAGCTGAAACTGACCGCACATGAGTACTGGTAAACCACTACGAGGGTCTCAGCCTGCCTAGGCATAGCGGTGTGAGTCTGACCATACCTACATAAAAGCCCTTTTGGTTTGTTTGGGTGGCAGGCTTTTAACATGTTATTTCATCTCAATGTCAAGTAAAAGTCCCACAGAATTGGAAGCAACGTCTCCAAAATGACCTAAATTGTGTTGACACAGATGTAAAACCTTATTTCAAACAAACAAAACATACTTGATATGATATGTATTCATTCAATTCTCAAACTGTATGGCAAACAGTGTAGATCCTGATCAGATGGCATCTGATCTGGATTTACACTGTTTACCTGTTTACAAAGGTAGGAGTTGTCAAGGGTTAAAGAGTAGGAGGCAACAGAAATTTTAAAAAAGGTTATCTCCCCTGGAAGAGTATCCACTAACCTTAATAACTTAACTGGGCCCTGTTGTTCAATTTTCTGGACCCAGTTGTTCAAAGCAAGCCCTTCAGTGGTCAATATGTTAATTATTGTCATAAGCACAAAATCTAACACAGTGGTGTTTTTGATGAAAAAATGTGAGTAGCTTCTGCATTTACAGAAGCTACTCACATTTATTTCAGCCAAAATATTAGTATATTTGTCATATAAACTGATCAAAGTTATAACAATATGTTTACCTTTTAGACGCGAGAAAAACTACATCTGAAAATGTCGTCTGCTGAATTTTTTGCAAACTTTTTTATTTAAAAAAAAAATTGCTTACAGGCAAACAGTTTGGGCCCAGATCAGACTGCTCCTACAGGAGCAGTCTGATCTGGGTCCACACTGTTTGCCAAAAAATACTTTTAAGGTAACCGGCAGACGGAAAAACAGATGACAATATTGTCGTGATTGACATTTTATGGGTTAATAATGATATCATTACTTTTGAACAATTGGCCCCTTATCTTTGTTTTTAAAGGTGACAGAAGAAGATTCTTGCTCCCAGTTCTTGGTCTCGAGGGATGACAAAGGCAAAAATGTGAGTTTTCTAATTGGTTAATTACCACTCACCAGTATACCTGAACTCTGAGCAGCTAATACAAAATTGGCTGGCCTTGGTGGTGACCTAGTCAGATGCACATCTGACTGGAGTACACGAGGTCGCAGTTTCGATCCCCAATGCGTCGGCAACATTCTTTTGTGGAGATTGGTAATGAAATATTTTCTATGGTCATTCTGCCTTCCACTGAAGGGCATTTGTGAGTTTCTGGCGAAAGAATGTGCTCTGTGCTGGTTAACCGCTGGTATACAAATCTGCCCATGGAAAGTATAGTAAGGTAAATTGACTGGCTGGACATGACGCAAATAGTGTTGACTGGCTGTTGAAGTCAACTAAATCATAATGACCTTGAATACTGGGGTCTTTGGATTTACATCTATCTATTGTAGATGGGCTTGTTTATGCAAAATTTATGATAAATTCGATGATTTTGATTTCGAGATTGTAAATTTTCTTTTCTTGGATGGTGATGTTCCTCCTGCTGCATCCTATGGCATCTATATTTCACAATTAATTTGATTTGCCAGAGTGTCTAGTCATGTTGACTTAAATACTCGTAATAAATTGTTAGCTGCTAAACTTCTTAATCCAGGTTATCGGTATCATAAACTACGCAAAGCCTTTATAAACCAGTCTTAAATCATTGAAGCTTTTAGCTCGACTTCTCATTATAGACCATTAACAGACTTAGACCCCTTGAAAATGTTGATCAAGTTCTGAGGCTTTTGACATTCTCTTAGCACTGTTTCAGAACCTGGTACCTCAGAAAAATAAGGTAATTAGAGCATCACTTTCAGTCCCCTGCGTCCAGCAACAAACTTTTATGGAGACTGAATATGAAAAATCTCTTTAGTTTTTCTTTTTCTAAAAAGGCAGTTCTTTTACTGTGATAGAACGTGCAATGTAAAGGTTAACCACCTTAATGGAAGGTCTATGCCTGCCCAGGAAAATAATGTGGTTTGAGGAATAACTAATTGGCTGAATATGACCAGTAGTGACTGTACCCACAACATGTGCTTCTAATACATGTACATGCAAACCTATTTCCTTGGTTCTATTTTCAGCTTAGAGAAACTTAATCGACCACGAGACATTCAGTTGGTTCACAGTATATGCCAGGAATTATTACAACTGATCCCAGTATTTCAACCCCCTGTCATGGTATACATGTTTCTCACCAATGGGACAAGAATATCCCTTTGTATGACAGCTAGAGATTTCTTTGTCTTCCACTGTTATCTCACCCTATGGTTTATTAGCTGTCACAACCTGTCAGTCAGTGCTTAACCCGTTGCATGCGGGAAGCCCCTAAAGAGGTACTTTGGCAAACAGTGCAGCCCAGATCAGACGATGCAGAATGCAGCGTCTGATCAGGGCCTGCACTATTTGCTAACAGAATTTTCTGTCAAAAATAGAATAAAAACAAAAAAAGGCCTACCAGCCCTTATATGACAAATGGACCTGTTCAACAGTTAGCAATGGAAAAGTCCACTAGTATGCATTGGGTTACTATAGTAGACATTGCTTTGGAACTATTTTTCCCCAAAAACTGTCTTTTGCTTCATTTTGTTTCCTGTGCAGAGTGGCAGTTTTTCTGTTTGTCTCAATTTTAACATCCACATTGACATGCACTTGATCAACTTTTAATGAAATGGATATTTATTGTGTCATCAAACTGCTGTCAAGTACACCACAACCTCATTATAACACTGTTAGTTATAACAAAGTTTTTGATATAACACGTATCAAGATGCATCCCAAAAACGTAAAACTGTAGATTACAGTCAAACTTCATTGGCTCGAACACCTTTGTGACCTCGAAGATCTGTTTGAGACAGGGGTAGTTCGAGCCACTGAGGATTACTGTCAGGAGGCATAATGAGATACTTTTAGATATCTTTTTGGTGTTCTGTAATGAATATGTATGCTGTGTGTACTCATTAGAATTGCCTCATCGATGCAATTCTAATGAGTACCCACAGCATACATTTGCAAGATAAAAGACAAAAATCTCCTTATTTATCCCACACTATTTCTTATGTAGAGGATTTCGCTAGGAGCTCAAGAATGTGTTTGACTCATCCATGGTAAACGAGTCATCGGTGTTCGAGCCATCTAAGTTCTACTGTATATAGAAAAATGACCATAGATGGCCCCCAATATTACCCATTATAAAGAGATTCTGGTGTATCAAGGAAAGAAAGTCATGAAATTTATTATATTATTATTATTTTGTACATACAATGAAGTTCAACAGGTTTTCATTTCTTATTTACCACTACATGTAAATGAGTATTGAAACTGGATTTGAACAGCTCAATGAAACACTGTTTAACCCATTGCATGCGGGAAACCCTCGTATGAGACTTAAATAAACTGAAAACATGCCTGAGATTTTAACCCCAATCATAGATTCTTTTAATCTTACAGAGAGCTGAAAGTTCTAGAGAAAAAACCCAGCTGTTGAATCCAATGGTAGATGTCCGTGCTGATACTGATGACGTCGCTGCTAAAGCTGACGATTACTTTACCAATTTTGATGTTGTTTGTGCCCTTTGTTGTAAACCTACAGAGCTTAACAGGCTGAACAAGATCTGTGCTGACAATAAGATAAAATTCTTCTGTGGAGATGTTTTTGGTTACTATGGTTACATGTTTACTGACCTTGGCTGCCATGACTATGCAGAGTAAGTATTTCTTCGATCAAAACAAGAAGGAATGGAAAATAGCAAAAATGTTAGCCTATTGTTGGTTATTAGAACAGTGCTGCTTTTAGTCAAAGAGTTCAACAACTGGTGGCTGATCATGAAATATTTTCTTCAACCTACTTTCCTTTTCACAAATGCAAGAAGGTCTGTTGTCAGTTTGCAGTTTAAATACCTTACTATTTCAAAGCTATTTAGTCTTGCAAGCACTGCAGAAATTTCTAGATGATAGTCTTTTTTGTGTTATTTTTCAGACTTGAAATTCCATGTGACTATTATGCTCAGCATACTTAAAACACTGTTTGAACTGCACTAAGTAGTCTGATCAAGGTCCGTGCTGTTAACTGTATTGCCAGAGAATCATCTCGGTCAAATTTCATTTAAGAAATAGGTCAGCTCTAACTGTGATTTGTTGAGTAATAAATCACAGTTTGGAGGTCAGTTGTAAAGTAGATCAAATCACGCGCGCTACGCACTCGTGATTTAATCTACTTTACAACTGACCTCCAAATTGTGATTTATTACTCAACAAATCACAGACTAGAGCTGATCTATTTCGATTCTAACACTCTGAAAATCGGCAATGATGTTTTTCTTTCCTTCAAAATCTCACAACTTTTCGCCATTGCTAGAAGAAATCCCGCTAAAATTATCGACTGAAACACACGCATTTATATCCTTTTCTAACGTTCTCGATGCGAGAAAATGACGTTACACCATCTAACGTCAAGGAAATTGACTAGTGACATAATAAATTGGGAGTTTTTAATGATGACAGACGTCACCTATCACCCTCTTCCGAGCTGTGATTTGTTGCAGAATAAAACAGTTATTTTCCATTGCCTATATAGGCGCGCTGTGTTAGAATTGGTGATAATGTTTGTGTTAAGTGGTAATTTTTATACCCGCTTTTTCGAAGAAAAATCGGGTTTATTGTTTTCGTACCACAGTTGAGTCCGGTGTCAGTCCGTCTGTGCCACTTAAGTATCAATCCTGCCACAAATAGCCACATAAGTATACATCCGTGAGAACGTCCGTCTGTCCGTCATGTTTCTTGTAAATGGATCTCCTTTGCAACCACTGAAGTTACACTTTTGAAACTTTGCATGTGGATAGTACATGGAATGTAGATGGCAGTGGGCAACATTTTGATGACCTTGACCTCAACATGACCCCAAGGTCAAAGGTAAAAAATTAGGATTTGCCATATCTCCTTAACTATTGGAGTTACACTTCTGAAACTTTGCTTATTGGATGGTCTTTGGAATATAGAATATGTCGGGTTACTTTTGGTGTGACATTGACCCCAAGGTCAAAGGTCAAAATGAATGATTTTGCCATATCTTCTAAACTATTAGAGTTACACTTCTGAAACTTTGGTTATTGGATGGCCCTTGGAATATAGAATAAATCTGGATACTTTTGGTGTGACCTTGACCTCAACATGACCCTAAGGTCAAAGGTCGAAAAAATGATTTTCCATATCCTAAACTATTAGAGTTACACTTCTGAAACCTTGCTTATTGGATGGTCCTTGGAAAATAGAAAATGTCTGGTTACTTTTGGTGTGACCTTGACCCCAAGGTCAAAGGTCAAAAAGTATGATTTTGCCATATCTTCTAAACTATCAGAGTTACACTTCTAAAACTTAAGCTATTGGATGGCCCTTGGAATTTTGAATAAATTTGGACACTTTTGGTGTGACCTTGACCTCCACATGACCCCAAGGTCAAGGTCAAAAATCATGATTTGCCATATCTCCTAAACTATTGGAGTTACACTTCTGAAACTTTGCTTATCGGATGGTCCTTGGAATATAGAATATGTTCAGCTACTTTTGGTGTGACCTCGACCCAAGGTCAAAGGTCAAAAAGTATGACTTTGTCGTATCTTCTAAACTATTAGAGTTCTGAAACTTGGTTATTTGATGGCTTTTGGAATATAAAATAAATTGAGATACTTTGGGTGGACCTCAACATAACCCCAAGGTTAAAGGTCAGAAAGTATGACTTTGCCATATCTTCTTAACTATAAGAGTTACACTTCTGAAACTTTGCTTATCAGTTAGAATGTTCTTTACAACTTTTTATAACTTACTTGTAGTTTTTGCTAGCTAATACATAGTCATTAGTGTTAATCATAGAAAAAGCGGGTATTTGCAATGGTATACCATTGACTGTTGATCTAGTTTTGTTTGAATTAGGTTGTAACATCCCTGTCCTTCTAAGCGGTTTACCAGTATTCATGTGTGGTCAGTTTGAGCTCTGGGTGGAAGCAATCTATTTCTCAAAGCCCCAATGGGCGGGGGCAAAGAGTTAAGTGGTTATAAATAGAGGATCTTACACTTATGGTAATTTTATGTGAGATTTATGAATGGAGCCTTCGGCGAGTTTCATAAATTTCATATGAAAAGACCACAAGTGTAAGAGTCTGTTTATCATATATAAAAGTTTTATATTCAGTGGTCATATGATTTTTATGACACAATGTTATCCATTAAATAACACCGACGTTATATGAGCCCGGCCAAGCGAATTTGTGTCTTCGAGCATTCCGTCATGACAAATTTTAACTGCGCATGCCCAGCCATTCAGAGGGGCCAGGGATATGTCTTTCTGTCTGAAGGTTCCTCGTGATTCACTGCTTGTATGAGCGAGCAGCGAAGGTTCTGGCGAGACTGCGCGGATGCGCAGGCTCGCCTGAACCTTCGCTGCTCGCATAGGCGATAAGTACCAAAATTGCTTGATGGGGCCCATATGATAACAGTAAATAGTCTATAGCTCCAATAATTCAAACACTGATGGCACATTTCTTGACTTTCCAAAGCTCCGTATAAGAAATATCTATGGATAACATAAGGAAAATTTCTTACTTTATCTTGAAAATGTATGTTATGTGTACTCATTAGAATTGCCTCTATGAGGCAATTCTAATGAGTACACACAACACATTTATTATATTAATTTCAAAACAGACAACCCTAAATTATCCGCATTATGCATCCTGACCTGGTATTATGATTAATCCCTCTGTGATGTTGTGATTAAGCTACTCACCTCATAAACCACGGGTCATGGGTGTGATTCTGGGCTTCTCTACACATTCTGATGAATCTTTAAATCCAAGATCTCTTAATGACCTTAGTTGTTGGTGGGACATAATACTGGAACATACAATCAATGGTTAACCCTCAGTGGCTCAAACTATTCCTGTCCAGAACAAATTTCAATAACACCAATGGTGTCTACCCTATTGAAACTTAACTGTATATTAATGTAGTTGAACTTCAATGGCTTGAATTCTGATGACTCAACCAGGCGTATTTATTGAAGTTTGACTGTATGCATATAATTTTAGGGAAATACCAAAGACAACACATCTAAAGCACGGGGAGACATCAGAGAAAGGAGAAGGAGAGCCAGCCAAGAAAAAGGCTAAAGTAGATGATGAACATGAAACTGTAGTTGTTAAAAAGGTTGGTACATGTAGTTTAGTGTTTAACACATCTGATAAATCTGAAAATCCAGGCAGTGACAGTATAAACCAGGGCCCGGTTATTCAAAGCATTGTTAGCTCAATTAACAAGCTCATAAGTAGTCATAACGTTAACTCTTCTTGCAAGTACAATATTTAATACGGCAGTCTTTTTGCTGAAAAAATGTGAGTAGCTTTTGCCATATGGCAAAAGCTACTCACATCTTAAATTAATAGTATATAAATGCCATATTAAATGATCATACTTCTAATAATATGTTAACTAAAGTTGATATTTTATCGTTTTTGCAGCGAATTTCAATGATAACTTCTTTATTTTTGATTTTTGATCAACACATCCAGCCGGAAAGTTGAAGAGGAGAAGCTCTGCCAACTTCTCAAAAAGGTTCCATGTCCCTACTTTATATGAGCAGAGCGATAATCAGATGGAGATTTCTAAAATTTCAAGCTTTCGTGAACTTTTCTGTTTCCACTGGTCCCACCTTGATGGCGTAGTTTGACGATTTGTTGTCTGTTCAGCACTTGACTGACGGATAATGTGGGCATTCCAACATCCTGCATGTAAACGATGTGCCCATTCGAGAGTGAAATGACTGGAATAGTATTTAAAAAAAAATAACGATGGAGATCAATGGCCTATGATCTGTTTTGTCTTTACAAATGGTTTACCGACTAAAACCACGTGTTTCATGTTTTCGACTGTCTACACTCTAATGAGTTGTACAACGTCCCTTGAGTTGGATGCTTCACTGGCTGCATGTGTTTTATCCATATATATATGTGTTGGCCAGTCATTTGTTTATATTTCAATAATGTGAGTGACAGAATTGGACTTAGTTTTATCGAAAAATTCAGAAATTGTAAAAAGTTCATCTGATTAGACCAAAATATTAACCATTCAGGAGGCTGAGTCCTTAACGAGAAGTTAGCGGAGCTTCTCCTCTGCAACTTTCTCGCTGGATGTATTGATCAAAGATCAAAACTTAAGAAGTTATTGCCAAAAAACACGTCAAAAAAGATAAAAAATCAACTTCAATGACATCGTTAGCCTTGAACAACTTGCCCCCAGATTACCAGATTTTGTACCAGTGTTGCATCATAGGAGCGTGACGGCCCCCGCCCATAGGGGCTTGAAGAAATATATGGGCTGCATGATGCTTCCACGCAGAGCTGAATCCGGCTCGCACACTAGTACTGTTAAACCGCTTAGAGGATCTAAGCCTGTCCAGGAACCACGGTGTGAGGCGGTGTGTGTCCATGCTAATAAACCCTATTGGTTTCATTGGGCGACAGGGCTTGAGATGTCATTTCATCACAATGTCGGGTAAAAGTCCCACAAAATTGGAAGCAACGTCTCCAAAATGACTTTTACAGTGTTGACGGGGATGTTAAACCTCAAATCAACCAAATCATAAGAGCGTGAGTCTTCTGATGTGTATGCACACAAAAATTCAGCGGGCCCTGCCCATCGGGGCTTAGAGAAATAGATTGGTTTGCATGGTACTTCCATGCAGAGCTGAAACTGACCACACAAGTACTGGTAAACGGCCATGAAGGTCTAAACCTGTCCAGGCAAAGTGGTACAAGTCAGACCGTACATGCATATAAACCCTATTGGTTTGTGTGGGTGGTAGGGCTTGAGATGTCATTTCATCTTCATGTTGGGAAAGAGTCTTACAAAATTGGAAGCAACATCTACAAAATGACCAAAATAATGAATACACCTGGCATATTTTTCCGCCTTTTTTTAAAGGGGGACAACTCTCGGGACTATCTGGGAACTTTTCTGTAAACTCTGTCCTACTGAAGAAGGGGTCTACTCTCCTGAGGAGTAAATTCTTTCCTTTAAGAGTTGACCCCTATTAACATGGGAGACAAAAATACTTTTGCAGGAGTTGCCTTCCTTGAAGGTGTATTCATACCCCTTAAGTTTGATTTTTAACCCATTTTGTACCAGAAAGCCCAAAATGGGTAGTTGGCAAACAGTGCAGGCCCAGATCAGACGCTGCAGAATGCGGCGTCTGATCAGGGCCTATACTGTTTGCAAAAAGTTCAGCTATTTTCCAAATAAATTTTGAAGAAAACACAACCTGACACCCCTAAATTATGAAATGGACTCCTGGTATATGTAGGGAGGAAGATTCCATTTGGTACAAAAAAGGGTTAAACCATACTTCACTGCATTTCCCTTTGATCTTGTGCCCAGGGCCAGGCAACATTTTAAAATATTACTCTTATATTCCTCAAAAAAAGCGCATTTTGACATTTCATGCAAATTGTCTTCATTTCAATTTGCATGAAATGTCAAAACCTGTTTTCAGTGACAAATAAGAAAAATAACATCAATTTGTTGTCTGCTGAATAAGCACAGAGGGTGGTAATGAATGGTTAATGGTTCTAGGGAATGCACTGACTGTGTTTTGATGTCTAAATAAAAATACAGTAAACTTCTGCTATTAAGACCACCTAAAATTAAGACTAAATCTGCTTTTAAAAGCTTATTGAGAAAAGTTCAGTTATTCTTACTTTGTGTTTTCTACACCCATTGTCTCCTTATAACAGACCACATTTGGGACTGTTAAAAAGTGGTCCTAAAGACCACTTTTGAACAGTCACAAAGGTGGTCTTGACCCTTATCTTGCTGTTCACGATAACCCCTATCTTTGCAAACAGTGTAGATCCAGATCAGATGGCTTCTGAAGAAGCCATCTGATCAGGATCTACACTGTTTGGCATTCAGTTTATGAATTTGTAGCAATAAATTACATCAAGTAATTTGATTGGTTGATAGACAGAAATGGGTGTGGCTTAATTGAAAATTCAGCAAGATAAGGGTTAATATAGGAATTTTACTGTAGTTAAAAGTGTATCAAATTTAGCCATGTTTACTGTTATTCAGACTGTTGAGTTTTCTCGACTGAAAGAAGCCTTAGAGTTGGATTGGAAGGGAGCAGAAGCTTCAAAAAGACTTAGGAGAACACCAAACACTTTCTTCATTGTACAAGGTATAGTAAATTGTTTTCTGTCCTGTCAAAGGACTGCTGTCAATGAGTGTCATAATGTTTTGGCTGAGGAAGCAGGGCTTGTCTTATTCAAAAAAAGGCCAAAAGACCAAACAAAGAAAAAAAAAAAAAGAAAAAAATATAATAAGGTGTCTAAGACTGAAACAAAAGCAACACATGTTTTTTGTGATGCTGTGAACAGCATTCTTCAAGTTAAAAGTTTAAGAAAAAAAATCTGTGAACTAAATTGGGGAGATCAGCCTGCACATCTGGGCCCAGTTGTTCAAAGCATTTTTAGCTTAACGAGCTTGTTGGTGGTCAAATTGTTAACTGTTCTGGCAAGTACAATGTCGAATATAGTGTTATTTTTGCTGAAAAACTGTGAGCAGCTTTTGCATTTGCAAAAGCTGCTCACATTGTTTCAGCAAAAATATCAGCATACTTGCCATGTTAAATGATCAAAGTTTTAACAGTATGTTAATTAACGACATTGTTAGTTTTCAACAACTGGCCCCTGAGATCAGCATCTTAATGTTCACTGCTTATGCACCAGTCATTTTTAACCACTGCCCGCCCCCCCCCCCCCCCCCCCCCCCCCCCCCCCCCACCTACGGGTATAGCGGGGACAATGGTTTTTTCACTTTTCACAGCCCTGCTAGAAGCCCTGCACTGCAGGGACCTCCTGAATGTCATTGCCCCGCTGTTTATAATAGTTAATTCCCCTGGGGTATGTTTGCATAATATCAAAAACCCTGCATTAACCCGGCACTGCGGGGGAACACAGAGGGTAATTACCCCACACATTAGCCTCACTATCCCCCACCCATCCCCGTAGGTGGGGGGGGGGGGGGGGGGGGGGGGGCAGGGGTTACAAATGACTAGTGCATTAGATAACATAATTCCTCTAGATTCTTTAATTGCAATTTTAACCCTTAAGATGCTGAGAAAAACTACATCTGAAAATGTTGTGCACTTATGTCGTCTGCTGAATGTTCTTGCAAACTTTTAATATCTTTGCATACAGGCAAACAGTGTGAACCCAGATCAGACTGCTCCTAGAGGAGCAGTCTGATCTGGGTTCACACTGTTTGCAAAAACTAATTTTAAAGCAACCGGCAGAGGACAAAGCAGACGACAATTGTCGTGATTGGCATCTTATGGGTTAAGACTTGCTAATCTGTGGAGCTGAGCAGGCCAGTTAGGTCATACCAGGTTGCAAACCCCAAAATCAAACTTTTAGTTCAGTCTCTTCTTTTTTTTCTACTGCCTGACAAAGCTGCTCACATTCACACTTCTAGTTTGAAAATTGAAGGGAAACAGTGAAACTTTGATGGCTCAAACCTCGATGGCTCATTTGCCATGGCTGAATCAAACTTGTACTTGTCTCTAGAAAATTCTTTCTTGTACTTCCTGATAAGACAGTTAGGAATAATTCAGGAAGAGATTTCATTGTGAAACTATTGCCTCAGTGTTTTGAACTATCTGAAACACTATTGCCTGAGGCAAAGGCCTCAGGCAATAGTGGTTCACAGTCGTCCACAAAACTTCAGAGCAATAATTTATTAATATTGACAATTGTCTAAACAGATGGCAAATAACAGTAACTGTATACTGTGTTTGATAAAACTTGTACCTTTTTGCTTGCACTCGCTAACTTTAACCCATTTCAGACTGGAAACCCCTAAACAGGTACCTTGGCAAACAGTGCAGGCTCAGATCAGACGCCGCAGAACGCGGCATCTTATCAGGGCCTCCACTGTTTGTAAAAAGTTCAGCAATTTTCCAAATCAATTTTGAAGAAACCACAACCAGACACACCTAAATTTTGAAATGGACTCCTGCTATATATAAGGAGGAAGATTCAAGTTGGTACCAAAAGGAGCTAATGCTGATTTCCTTCTCTTTCAGTGCTACTTAATTTTATGGAGAAGAATTCTCGAAGACCAGAAATTGTCAGCTCAGAACAAGATACAAAAGAACTACTAGAGTCTAAGTCAGAAGTTCTAGATAAAATAGGAGTCCCTTCAGATAAGATCTCTGATGATTATGCTACGTGAGTACAAATGTTTGGTTGATTGTTTGTCAGTCGACCCAAAGTTACTAATTAAAGACGCTTCCCATCTGCTCTTGTCCATGTGACTATCACTGGCCATGTGCAAAATCATGGTCAGGTTATTACGCATGTCATTTTCCAGTGTCCTTGGAGTGCCGTGTAACTAAAATCTGGCCTAGACTTGTCTCATGTACTTGGACATTGGCAAACAGTGTAGACCCAGATCAGGCACTGCAGAATGTGGCATCTGACCAGGGTCAACACTGTTTGCTTACAGTATGGGAATTTAAGGGACAGATGCTGCAGAACACAGCATCTGATCAGGGTCTACACTGTTTGCTTACTTTACAGGAATTTAAGGGTGAAACCAAACAGTATAAGTCGCCATTCAGACCATTTTTCAATCCCAGAATACACTCAGAGACAATTGACCAGCCAGTTTTGTCAGTGCTTTGACTACTGTAGTGTTCACAATTCTAGGATATTAATACATGACAAAACAGCATAGACCCAGATCAGACATCAGAGCTATTAAGAGTCTGCACACAATGCATTGAGCGCACACTAAGGCTGAAGGTCATCCTAGCTCCTTAAACATCACCAGACAGTGAAGGGATTGGTGGGTTTAACACACATCCACTGTTCTAGCAGTCATAGGTTCAGATCCCACTAAGGGTGAAATTTATCCACCTGCAAATGGTGTTTTACTGCACAAAGTCTTAACCTTAATGGGGAGGCAACTCCTGCAAAAGTATTTTGTCTCCCATGTCAATAAGGGTCAACTCTTAAAGGAAAGAATTTGCTCCTGAGGAGCAAATTCTTTCCTTTAAGAGTAGACCACTTTTTCAGTGGGACAGGCCTTATAGAAAAGTGAACAGGAAGTCCCAAAACTTGTCTCCCTTTGAAAACTAGTGGAAAATTGTGCCAGGTGTTCCCATTCCCCTTAGTATTACAACAAAATGGTTGCAAGGGTGTAAAATACCAAGACATTCCATTCAGACAGTAAAATCTTGTTCAATATTATTTATACAGAGGACCTGCTTTGTTTGTGTTGAGCTTTAACATCTCATCAACACTGTTTAGGTCATTTTGGAGGTCTGGCTTCCTATTTTGCAGGTCTTTTACCCAACATTGAGATGAAAAGACATCTCAAGCCCTGTAACGGCCCAAAGAGATCACTAGGGATGGTCCGACTAGCACCACTTTGAAGTTGCTGATTCAGCAGGTATTAGCCCCTGTGACCTCCTAATCACCAGTCAGATGTGCACCTGACAGATCTACTGAGGCCGACCAATCGGTGGTTTATCAGAAAATATTATTTTTAACACTCGTTAGACTGATTCAGCAGACGATAGGTTGTTGATATTTTTCCTGAAAACAGGATTTGATATTTCATGCAAATTTGCAATAGGAGACACTTTTCTGAAAAATCAGAAAAAGTATTTCCCAAGTAGTCTGCTGAAAAAATACCCAGCATGCAAAGCATTAATATGGCTTTACAAGTATTGAAATTTTGCTGTAATTTATCATATTAAATTCATCTTTCATGAGGTTCTTTTACCTGTTTTAAAAAAACATGACACTGGTAAACTGCAGGACCAGATCGGACATAACTGAAGTGGTCTGATCAGGGCCTTCACTGTTTGCAAAAAGAAGCCTCCGTGGTGCAGTGGTTACGCTACTCGCCTTGTAAACCAGGGATTGCAGGATCGATCCCGGGCTTCTCCAGACTTTCGGATGAGTCTTTAAACTGAGGTCCCGTCTCCGTATGACCTTAGCTGTTGGTGGGACGTAAAACTAAAACTCACTCACTCACTCACTGTTTGCAAAAAGTTCAGTCATTTTGTAAATATATTTCTAGAAAAAAATCGACCTAACAGTCCTAAATTTTAAAATAGAATCCTGCTATATATTAGTTAGTAGATTCTATTCAGTACAAAATGGTTTAAATATTTAAAGAATGTTACCTGTTTCAGGCATTGCTTTGCTGAACTAAGTCCTGTGTGTGCAGTAGTGGGTGGAGTGCTTGGACAAGAGATTATAAAGGTAAAGTACTATTTCACTGATTCAGATATTACCGTATTTACCTTATGTATTCTGACAGACAGGTCTGAGCAAACAGTGTAGACCAAGATGAGATGCCGCAGGATGTCTCATCAGGGTCTACACTGTTTGCCATTCATCCAGCTATATTTAGAAACAACCTCGGGAAGTAAATTGTACATATTCAAATTTTAGAACAAGTATTGGTAAGGAGTTGAGGTGTCCAAATACTTTAGGAAAATGGGAACACCTGGCAGACTTTCTGCTGTTTTTCAAAGAGAGACTATAAGCCCTGTCCCACTGAAAAAGGGGTCTATTCTTAAAGGAAAGAATTTGCTCCTCAGGAGCAAATTCTTTCCTTCAAGAGTTGAACCCTATTGTCATGGAAACAAAAATACTTCTGCAGGAATTGCCTCCCCTGAAGATGTATCTATTCCCCTTGAGGTAAATAAAGTAATGGTTTTATAATATATTCTAACACAGTGTGCCTCTACAGGCAATTGGAAGGAACTGTAAATCATTTTGAAACAAAGAACCAGGCTGAAGGGCTTGAAAAGCAGGTGTTTTATGATGCCACTCATAGATTCTTTGATGTTAGCTAGTGAAACATCGCTTTTTCAAATAAAAAATGTTTCAAAAAGATTTAAATGCCAGTGTTACACTCAGTAGTTTTAGGGGATTTCTTCCAACAGTGATGAAAAGTTGGGGGAATCTGAAAGAAACATCAAAATAACCAGTATGTTGAATTATGTTAGACTAGGGGTGTAACGATGCATCGATAGTTCGATGCATCGCGATAGGGACTGCCTCGATAGCAATGCATCGATTGTACTTTGGACTATCGATAGCTATCGCCGATAGTTCACTCAACTATCGATAGTTTCGATTGTTTTTGTATTTTTCTTGAATATACTTTGAAAATATACCTGTACTGTTGTGTAATTACGCAAGTATTTTTGCTTAGGAAATCCATTCAGCTGTAATCAGGACAGACTGATAAGCCTTCACATATGTGCATGATGATCTGAGTCTTCGCTGGTCGCACATGCGTATCATAGTTTTTGGCCGTGTGGTGAATTTCTCGCGGCGATGAATTTCCCGCCGTCATTTTTGCACGTGCAGTTGAGGCAGTCAGAAATTTTCCCGCGTTTTTCAATAACAAAACGTCAATGATAGTTTGATCACGCGTTTGTTGCATGCAACTTTTTGAAAACTTGACAGTGAAACCTGTGCGACATGTGAAGGCTCAGATCAGCCTGCGCAGTCATATATAAATGTTTGCTGTTTGTACTATCCTTGCGTAGTATAACTTCTGGGACAAACGCCATTTCCCTGTTCAGTTTCGAAGACATTTGCAAGATGCACAAGCTGATCTTTTGTATGAAGAAATGTTTGTTTTTGCTGTGTGCTGACTTATTCATATAGGTAAATAAATGCGTAATAAATGACGGTATAATGCAGTTTAACTTGTTGTATATGTGACTCTTTTTGCGCATAAGGACCAGACTATTAAACCGCACTTTTGTGGTCTCATTAGAAATGCATTTCTCGAAAAATGCACAGAATGTGCATGCGAGTACATGATAGACTCAGATAAGTCGGCAAGTATGCACAAATGCATCAATGAAGATGTCATCAGTCGGCTGACCTGACCGATTGGGATTGAATTCTTGGGGGAATATTTAAGCAGACAAAGTTTTATTTTCCTGTCGTCATCCTGTAGGGGGAAAAACGTGCAGCGCGAGGCCTTAGGTCTCCGTCTATCAAGTACTTTCTTAATGTGATTCTGGACGTTTTGATGGTGGATACTGGACAACCTGGGACAAATTGGCGTTTTTATTTTTCGTGGGTCTTTCTGATTCTATTTTTGGTTGTTGTTGTATTATAATAGAGGGATATTCCAGAAAAAATAACATGTCGAAACGGCCAAATTTCATTACATGAAAACTTTGTTTTATTATTGCTGCTTGTCTTAGCTGTCTTTTGTGCAAGGACTAAATGTCCACAGAGTCAAAGAGCCTAGGTCAAGCCCTGTACATATTGCTAAATGAAAAAACCGACTTGATAATTGCTTTACTTCTATTTTGATAGTCTAGCTTTTGATGCTAACTTCAAATAAAAAATATGTAAGTTCAAGTTTGAATGCAGTTTGTTAGATTCATGTCGCCCTTAAAGAGGTGCTAAAATAGCGTACTGTGATTACGTAATACTATGTAATAATCGGGTTACCTAATTAACTAAATCCACAGATTAATTTAACACAGGCGGCAAACATCAAAGAATCGAAGAACGATCAGCATGTGTCAGTTTTCACAAGCAGAAAATCTCAAACACTGCAAAGGTATTAAAGCTATGATAACCATCACTTACAGGCATATATACTGGAAGCAGCAAACTATTTTTGGCGGTGGTGGGGATATATATAAAGAGCCGTCTCCCCATGATGTTTTTTTCTGGAATAGCCCCGAGGGAATGGATGCTGATATTGAAACACACAATAAACATACCATGCAATTTTAGGCCATTGGAATTTTCCTAACTCGTTCTGTCACTCTTAGCCATTTTATGTGAGTGATATAACATCTATGAATCATTTATAAGTGTTTCCGATAGTATCACGATAGTATCGTGATAGTATGCCACGATAGTGATAGTATCGTGATAGTAGTTTCCACGATAGCAATACTATCACGATAGTCAAAATTGGCATCGATAGTCAGCCCTATGTTAGACTACTCGTATTAAAGAATCACTCATGTTTTTTCACACATTCTCATTTACACAGGCTGTAAACATTCAAATTGACCTCCGCCGGTGGTCAGTTGAAAACAATTTGACTAATATCCGGAGGTCAATTTGAGCGTTTCCTGTTATTTGTATTCGTGGGCTGCAGAAAGGTCGCAGGTTAGATTATTCTTGATCAAAAACATATTTTGCAATCCAAGAATGTTATTCTATCAGTTTTTTGCACCTGCATGTTCATACCAAGTGTCATTGAAAGGTTTTCAGTCATTTCATCGCAATTATTTTTGTCCCCCACGCTCGGTGAAACCGAAAGTGGAAAGTCAGCAAACACAGGTGAATTTGCTCTGATTGTCCAATGACAAGCTTCCAGTGAAAAATTATTGTTGCAATAGGATACGGCGATACCATATCTGCTTCCAAGACGTACTTTTTAGCTCACCTGTCACGTAGTGATGAGGTGAGGTTTTGGGATCACTTTTTGTCCGTCGTGCGTCCGTCCATGCATCCGTTAACTTTTTCTTCAAATGGCATCTCCTCCTAAACCACTGATCGGATTTTGACCAAACTTCACAGGAATGATCCTTAGGTGGTCCCCTTTCAAAGTTGTTCAAATGGGATGGTCCATTGCACATCTAGGTCACAGGAGCCAAAAATAGATTTTTTTCTCTGAAACTTAAAAAATCTTCTTCTCTGAAACCACAAGGCCCAGGACTTTGATATTAGGTATGAAGCTTCATCTAGTGGACCCCTACCAAGATTGTTCAAATTATAGTGCTGGGGCAAGAATGCTCCCGCACCGGGTCCCTTTGGTTTTACATAGGATTATATAGGGAAAATGTTAAAAAATCTTCTTCTCTGAAACCGCAAGGCCCAGGTCATTGTTATTTGGTATGAAGCTTCATCTAGTGGACCCCTACCAAGATTGTTCAAATTATAGTGCTGGAGCCAAAAATGTCCCCGCTCCAGGGCACTTTGGTTTTACATGGGCTTATATAGGGAAAGTCTTTAAAAATCTTCTTCTCTGAAACCGCAAGGCCCAGGTCTTTGCTATTTGGTATGAAGCTTCATCTAGTGGACCTCTACCAAGATTGATCAAATTTAGTGCTGGGGGCAAATATGCCCCCGCCCCAGGGCCCTTTGGTTTACTTTGGCTTATATAGGGAAAATCTTTAAAAATCTTCATCTGGTGGACCTCTACCAAGATTGTTCAAATTATAGTGCTGGGGCCAAAAATGCCCCCGCCTCGGGGCCCTTTGGTTTACATGGGCTTATATAGGGAAAACCTTTCAAAATCTTCATCTAGTGGACCCCTACCATGATTATTCAAATTATATTGTTGGGGCCAAAAATGCCCCCGCCCCAGGGCCCTTTGGTTTTACATGGGCTTATATAGGGAAAATCTTCTCTGAAACTGCAAGGCCCAGGTCTTTGATATTTGGTATGAAGCTTCATCTAATGGACCTCTACCAAGATTGTTCTAATTATAGCCTTGGGGCCAGAAATGTCCCTGCGCTGGGACCAACTAGTTTTACATAGGCATATATAGGAAAAAACCTTTAAAAATCTTCTTGTCCGAAACCAGAAGGCCCAGGTCTTTGATATCTGGTGTGAAGCTTCAACTAGTGAACCTCTGCTGAGATTGGTCAAATTATAGCCCTGGCGCCAGGGCCCACGGGTTTTATATAGGCTTATATAGGGAGATCCTTTAAAAATCTTCTTTTCTGAAACCAGAAGGCCCAGGTCTTTGATATTTGGTCTGAAGCCTTATCTAGTGGACCGCTACCAAGTTTATTCAAATTATAGCCCCTGGGCAAGAATGCACTAGAGACACTGATACTCAGGTGAGCGATTCAGGGCCCTCCATATCTGCTCCCAAGATGTACTTGCATAAATCTACTCGTTTACCCTGCAATGTTCAGACCATTTTTGCATCATAGGTTAATTTGAAAATGAGGTAGTCAATTTGACTAATGGAGATTATGATGGAAAATGATATTTGAATGAAAATCATGAAATATGGTTCTTTATGTCGTTTTAAGGTTATGTTTAGTATAAAGTCATTGGGTTCGTTTTCTGGAAAGAGTGACTGCAAAATTCAGGCTGTCAGTGTACTCAAACACATTCTTTTAACAAATAGCCTCTTTGGAAACAATTGATCAGAAGCACACCAGGCGCACATTATTGCATGCTAATCTTAATCATTTTAAGCTTTCTTCAGAGATTTGTCATCATGGATGAACAGTGTTTTTTTTCCCTATAAAACCGGGTCCGGAAAACGGACCCGTTCCCAATCGCCAAAAGTATGTTTTTTTCCCAATTCAAAGGTTAAAAATTCCCAAAATCATGATGCAGCATCCTTTTTTTTCTCTCTCTTTTTCGTCGCGAGAAATCGGTTGTTTTATCGCTCGTATTGTTTACCTTCCGGAAATCCGAAGTAACGTCCCTTTGAAGAAATGGCTATTGACATAATTCGCGTACTATTGCAACGATTTGCCGAAATTCGGGTAAGTTCAAAGTCGTAGGTAAGTCCAATATGTAACTCTTCCGTCTGGAAACCACCTTTAGCGCGATTAGAAAATAAATTGCAAACTTAAATGATGATAATATTAGCCAGCTTATTGATCATATGAGTTCTTTGCATGACAATGTTTCAAAAGAAACGGTTCAACTTCTTACTACTCAGTGTTCATCTTTATTGTATAATGCGGCTGATGCTGCTGGTCTGATTAAGCAGATTAACCCTCAACCCAGTTCAGTTCGTAAAAAGTCTAAATCTACACGACCGTGGTTTAATGCTGAATGCAGAAGCCTACAAAAAAATTTTCGTAGGGCTAAGAATATGAGAAGAAGAGTAAGCAGCCTTGATAATATGCAAGCTTTAACTGAAGCTAGTAAGGCTTATAAGAAATGTGTAAACAAACACTTTAAAACATATCAAAAAGAATTTATTAAGAAGCTCCGTAACCTCAAATCTGCAGACCCAAAGGCATATTGGGGATTATTGAATAAAACTGAATGCTCTAGGTCTTCAGTGATGCATAAATTATCTCTTGAAACTTTTGCTGAGCATTTTAAAAAATTAAATACTGTATCTTCTGAGCATTTGGAGCAATTGCACACAATTGATCCATCAAAAGTATCTCAGCATAATTTGGAATTGAATACCCCTATTACAGAACAAGAAGTTCTTAAAAGCATAAATAGCCTTAAGATGAATAAAGCTTGTGCTTCTGACTTAATTTTAAACGAATTTTTAAAATATTCCAAAAGTAAGATGTTAACTGCATTTACAAAGTTATTTAACATTGTTTTTAATTCTGGGCATGTACCTGATGACTGGTCCCAAGGAATTATCTCCCCTATATACAAGAACAAAGGTGTTAAAGCAAGTCCAGATAATTATAGAGGTATAACCATATTAAGTTGTTTTGGTAAATTGTTTACAGCGGTTCTCAATACTAGACTTAATAAGTATTTAGAAGACATGAATGTATTGGCTGAGGAGCAGGCTGGTTTCCGCAAGGGATATGGTACCACAGATCATATTTTTAATCTTAAATGTTTAATAGATCTTTACTTATTTCGAGGTAGAAAGTTATTTTGTGCCTTTATTGATTACAAGAAGGCTTTTGATTCAGTAAATCGTACTTATCTTTGGCAAAAGCTTCTTAGTAATAACATTGATGGTAAAATGTTTAAAATTATCCATAGTCTGTATGCCAATGCCAAATCCTCTGTAAGGATAGGAAATTTAAAATCTGGATCCTTCTCCAGTAACATTGGAGTCAGGCAAGGCGAAAATTTGTCTCCTGTACTTTTCTCATTATTCTTAAATGATCTGTCAGAGTTTATATCTCATGCTTATAATGGTCTTAATAATGTCTCTGACATGGCCCACATTCTCCTTAGTAATGATGAAATTGAAGTTTATTTCAAGTTATACATCCTGCTCTATGCCGACGATACAGTTATTTTCGCAGAGTCCGCTGAAGAACTCCAGGCAGCTTTAAATGCAATGTTCTTGTATTGTAAATCCTGGGATTTAGAGGTTAACCCATCCAAAACAAAAATCACTGTTTTCTGTAACCGTAAAACTGAACATGTCCCAAATTTTCTGTACAATGGCCAAAAATTATCTGTCGATGATAGTTTTGTTTATCTTGGTACTATGTTTTCATATAATGGACGTTTTACTAGAAATAATCAACGGCTTTTTGACCAAGCTCGAAAAGCTATGTTTTCTGTTCTGAAAAAGTCGAGAAAGTTACAGTTACCCATTGATATTCAATTACAAATGTTTGACACCATGGTAGTGCCCATTTTATTGTATGGTACAGAAGTTACTGGTTTTGAGAACCATAATATGCTTGAAAGGTTATGCTTACAGTTTTATAAGATTATATTGAATGTTAAAAAAAGTACTCCAAATTTAATCTTGTATGGAGAACTTGGAAGGCATCCTGTTTCAATTGACATTAAGACCAGAATGATTGGATTTTGGCAGCGACTAGTAAATGGCAAACCTGACAAAATTTCAAGTAAACTGTATAGTATCCTGTTGTCCATGCATAATAGAGATCTTTTCCATTCTAAATGGTTAATGTATATTAAAGATATTTTAAATGATAGTGGTCTTTTACATTGTTGGCAAAATCAGACTAATGTACCCTTAAATATTTCAAAATTAGTTAAACTCAAACTAACAGAAATACATAGCCTTTCTTGGAAAGAAGAAGTTTTTGAAAGTCCAAAATGTCTCAATTATAGAATTTTTAAACAAGATTTTGGATTTGAAAATTACTTTATTATCCTGCCCCATGATCTGTCTAAATCTTTTTGCCACTTTAGGTCACTAAATCATAGACTGCCAATTGAATGGGGGAGATTTTTAGGGACTCAAAGGGATGACAGAATATGCGAGCTGTGTACACTGCATAAAATTGGTGATGAGTTTCATTACATGCTTGAATGTACCTATTTTGATGATACTAGAAAGGTCTATTTGCCAAGAGGTCTTACATCTAGGCCCAATGTTACTGTTTTTCATGATATTATGAATTCCAGGGATACACAAACTATTTTTAAGGTGGCTAAATTCTGTAAGATGATTCTGAAGACATTTCAAGAGATTTTCAGAAATATATGATTCGTCACGGGAACACGTCTGTAATATTCAAACCCCCTGAACCCCACTTTTACATAGTGAAACTGGGCTTTGGGGGGGAGGGGGGAATTATTTCCCTTATTTTTGGTCTGGGGCATGGACCCCGGGGGGTTGGTGGACCCGTTTCAGCGAGGCGGTTCTATCATGTCCCTGTGGTCTGTGTTTTCAATGATCTAGACTTTCTCCGTAAAAAAAAAAAAAATCAGTTTTCTCGAGCTCCGTTCTGACTACCAAGCCAAAAATTAACAAATAACCATTGCTATTCCAAGCGGTGGGAGAGATATCACAATTTTTCGTTTTGGAGCTTCCATTTTTGGATAAGGACGGATTTTTGTGTTTGTATGGGCAGGTTTTCGTGGCGATTTGTGGTATACTTTACATTTATCTGTACACTCAATGTCAGTGCTTTTCGTGTTTTTTTCTTGTTTTTTAGCTCACCTGACCGAAGGTCATGGTGAGCTTTTGTGACAGTAAGATGTCCGGCGTCGTCGTGCGTCGTCCGTCGTCCGTCGTGCGTAAACTTTTTCTTGTGAACACACTAGAGGCCACAGTTTTGGTCCAATTATCATCAAACTTGCTCAGAATGATAATCATGACAATATCTCGGTCAAGTTCGAATTTGGGTCATGTCGGGTAAAAAAGTAGGTCAGTAGGTCAAATCATAGAAAAACCTTGTGAACACTCGAGAGGCCACAATTTTGGTCCAATCATCATCAAACTTGCTCAGAATGATCATTGTGACAATATTTTAGTGAAGTTTGAATATGGATCATGTCGGCTTAAAAAGTAGGTCAGCGGGTCAAATCATAGAAAAACCTTGTGAACACCCTAGAGGCCACAATTTTGGTCCAATCATAATCAAACTTGCTCAGAATGATCATCATGACAATATCTTGGTCAAGTTCGAATATGGGTCATGTCCGGTCAAAAAGTAGGTCAGTAGGTCAAATCATAGAAAAACCTTGTGAACACTCTGAAGGCCACTGTTTTTGTCCAATTATCATGAAACTTGCTCAGAATGACCATTGTGACAATATTTCAGTCCAGTTCGAATATGGGTCATATCGGGTTAAAAAGTAGGTCAGCGGGTCAAATCATATAAAAACCTTGTGAACACCCTAGGGGCCACAATTTTGGTCCAATCATAATCAAACTTGCTCAGAATGATCATCATGACAATATCTCGGTCAAGTTTGAATATGGGTCATGTCCGGTTGAAAAGTAGGTCAGTAGGTCAAATCATAGAAAAACCTTGTGAATACTCAGGAGGCCACAAGTTTGGTTAAATCATTAATCTTGCTCAGAATGGTCATTGTGACAATATCTTGGCTAAGTTTGAATAAAGGTCTTTTCGGGTCAAAAAGTAGGTCAGTAGGTCAAATTAAAGAAAAAACTTGTGAACACTCTAGTTTTACATAGACTTATATAGGGAAAATCTTTAAAAATCCTTTTCTCTGAAACCACAAGGCCTAGGTCTTTTATATTTGGTATGAAGCTTCATCTAAAAGACCCCTAACAAGATTATTCAAATGATAGTGCTGAGGCCAAAAATGTCCCCGCCCCCGGGCCCTTTGGTTTTACATAGGCTTATATAGGGAAAATCTTTAAAAATCTTCTGCTCTGAAGCTGCAAGGCCCAGGACTTTGATATTTGGTATTAAGCTTTATCTAGTGGACCCCTACCAAGATTGTTCAAATTATAGTGCTGGGGCAAAAAATGCCCCCGTTCCGGGGCCCTTTGGTTTTACATGGCCTTATATAGGGAAAATCTTTAAAAATCTTCTTCTCTGAAACCGCAAGGTCCAGGACTTTGATATTTAGAATGAAGCTTCATCCATTGGACCTCTACCAAGATTGTTCAAATTATCGCCCTTGGGCCAAAAATGCCCCCGCTCAGGGGCCCTTTGTTTTTACATAGACTTATATAGGGAAAATCTTTAAAAATCCTTTTCTCTGAAACCACAAGGCCTAGGTCTTTTATATTTGGTATGAAGCTTCATCTAAAAGACCCCTAACAAGATTATTCAAATGATAGTGCTGAGGCCAAAAATGTCCCCACCCCCGGGCCCTTTGGTTTTACGTAGGCTTATATAGGGAAAATCTTTAAAAATCTTCTGCTCTGAAACTGCAAGGCCCAGGACTTTGATATTTGGTATTAAGCTTTATCTAGTGGACCCCTACCAAGATTGTTCAAATTATAGTGCTGGGGCAAAAAAAGCCTCCACCTGGGGCCCTTTGGTTTTACATAGGCTTATATAGGGAAAATCTTTAAAAATCTTCTTCTCTGAAACCGCAAGGCCCAGGACTTTGATATTTTGTATGAAGCTTCATCTAGTGGACCCCTACCAAGATTGTTCAAATTATAGCCCTTGGGCCAAAAATCCCCCTGCTCAGGGGCCCTTTGGTTTTACATAGACTTATATAGGGAAAATCTTTAAAAATCTTCTTCTCTGAAACCGCAAGGTCCAGGACTTTGATATTTAGAATGAAGCTTCATCCAATGGACCTCTACCAAGATTGTTCAAACTATCGCCCTTGGGCCAAAAATGCCCCCGCTCAGGGGCCCTTTGTTTTTACATAGACTTATATAGGGAAAATCTTTAAAAATCCTTTTCTCTGAAACCACAAGGCCTAGGTCTTTTATATTTGGTATGAAGCTTCATCTAAAAGACCCCTAACAAGATTATTCAAATGATAGTGCTGAGGCCAAAAATGTCCCCGCCGCCGGGCCCTTTGGTTTTACATAGGCTTATATAGGGAAAATCTTTAAAAATCTTCTGCTCTGAAACTGCAAGGCCCAGGACTTTGATATTTGGAATTAAGCTTTATCTAGTGGACCCCTACCAAGATTGTTCAAATTATAGTGCTGGGGCAAAAAAAGCCTCCGACTGGGACCCTTTGGTTTTACATGGCCTTATATAGGGAAAATCTTTAAAAATCTTCTTCTCTGAAACCGCAAGGCCCAGGACTTTGATATTTTGTATGAAGCTTCATCTAGTGGACCCCTACCAAGATTGTTCAAATTATAGCCCTTGGGCCAAAAATGCCCCCGCTCAGGGGCCCTTTGGTTTTACATAGACTTATATAGGGAAAATCTTTAAAAATCTTCTTCTCTGAAACCACAAGGCCTAGGTCTTTTATATTTGGTATGAAGCTTCTTCTAAAGGACCCCTACCAAGATGATTCAAATTATAGTGCTGGGGCCAAAAGTGGCCCCGTCCCGGGGCCCTTTGGTTTTACATAGACTTATATAGGGATAATCTTTAAAAATCTTCTCTGAAACCACAAGGCCCAGGACTTTGAAATTTGGTATGAAGTTGCATCTAATGGACCTCTACCAAGATTGTTAAAATTATAGCCCTGGGGCCAAAAATGCCCCCACTCTGGGGCCCTATGGTTTTACATAGACTTACATGGGGAAAATCTTCAAAAATCTTCTTCTCTGAAACCACAAGGCCTGGGTCTTTGATATTTGGTATGAAGCTGCATCTAGTGGACCTCTATCAAAATTATTCAAATTATAGCCCTGGTACCAAAAATGTCCCCGCTCCGGGGCCCTTTGGTTTTGCATAGACTTATATAGGGAAATCTTTAAAAATCTTCTCTGAAACTGCAAGGCCAAGGCCTTTGATATTTAGTATGGAGCTTTATCTAGTGGACCTCTACCAAGATTGTTCAAATTATAGCCCTGGGGCCACAAATGCCCCCACCCCGGGCCGGGGCCCTTTGTTTTTACATAGATTTATATAGCCCTGGGGCCATTTGGTTTTGCATAGGCTTATGTAGGGAATATCTTTAAAAAAAATCTTCTTCTCTGAAACTGCAAGGCCCAGGTCTTTGAAATTTGATGTGTAGCTTTATCTAGTGGACCTTTGCCAAGATTGTTCTAATTATAGCCTTTGTTGATGTTTGGTATGAAGCTTCACCTTTAAGACCTCCCTCAACATTATGCACATTAAAACCCTGGGGCCAATAATGGCCCTCTCTGGGGCCCACTTGTTACACTATGGATCAGGTGAGCGATCCAGGGCCATCATGGCCCTCTTGTTTGTTGTTGTTTTTAGCTCACCTGTCACGTAGTGACAAGGTGAGCTTTTGGGATCACTTTTTGTCCGTCGTCCGTCGTGCGTCCGTGCGTGCGTGCGTGCGTGCGTGCGTCCGTGCGTCCGTAAACTTTTCTTCAAACGACATCTCCTCCTAAACCACTGATCGGATTTTGACCAAACTTCACAGGAATGATCCTTAGGTGGTCCCCTTTCAAAGTTGTTCAAATGGTTCCGGTCCATTGCACATATAGGTCACGGTAGCTAAAAATAGATTTTTTTCACCGAAAACTTAAAAAATCTTCTTCTCTGAAACCGCAAGGCCCAGGTCTTTGATATTTGGTATGAAGCTTCATCTAGTGGACCCTGTACAAGATTGTTCAAATTATAGTGCTGGGGCCAAAAATGCCCCCGCACGGGGGCCTTTTGGTTTTACATGGGCTTATATAGGGAAAATCTTTAAAAATCTTCTTCTCTGAAACCGCAAGGCCCAGATCTTTGATATTTGGTATGAAGCTTCATCTAGTGGACCCCTACCAAGATTGTTCAAATTATAGTGCTGGAGCTAAAAATGCCCCAGCACGGGGGCCCTTTGGTTTTACATGGGCTTATATAGGGAAAATCTTGAAAAATCTTCTTCTCTGAAACCGCTAGGCCCAGGTCTTTGATATTTGGTATGAAGCTTCATCTAGTAGACCCCTACCAAGATTGTTCAAATTATAGTGCTGGGGCCAAAAATGCCCCCGCAAGGGGGCCCTTTGGTTTTACATGGGCTTATATAGGGAAAATCTTTAAAAATCTTCTTCTCTGAAACCGCAAGGCCCAGGTCTTTGATATTAGGTATGAAGCTTTATCTAATGGACCCCTACCAAGATTGTTCAAATTATAGTGCTGAAGCTAAAAATGCCCCCGCACGGGGGCCCTTTGGTTTTACATGGGCTTGTATAGGGATAATCTTGAAAAATCTTCTTCTCTGAAACCGCTAGGCCCAGGTCTTTGATATTTGGTATGAAGCTTCATCTAGTGGACCCCTACCAAGATTGTTCAAATTATAGTGCTGGGGCCAAAAATGCCCCCGCACCAGGGCCCTTTTGTTTTACATAGGCTTATGTAGGGAAAATCTTTTAAAATCTTCTTCTCTGAAACTGCAAGGCCCAGGTCTTTGATATTTGGTATGAAGCTTCATCTAGTGGACCCCTACCAAGATTGTTCAAATTATAGTGCTGGAGCTAAAAATGCCCCCTGCACGGGGGCCCTTTGGTTTTACATGGGCTTTTACAGGGAAAATCTTGAAAAATCTTCTTCTCTGAAACCGCAAGGCCCAGATCTTTGATAATTGGTATGAAGCTTCATCTAGTAGACCCCTACCAAGATTGTTCAAATTATAGTGCTGGGGCCAAAAATGCCCCCGCACCATGGCCCTTTTGTTTTACATAGGCTTATATAGGGAATATCTTGAAAAATCTTCTTCTCTGGAACTGCAAGGCCCAGGTCTTTGATATTTGGTATGAAGCTTCATCTTGTGGACCTCTACCAAGATTGTTCAAATTATAGCCCTGGGGCCAAAAATGCCCCCGCTCCGGGGCCCTTTAGTTTTACATAGACTTATATAGGGAAAATCTTGAAAAATCTTCTCTGAAACTGCAAGGCTTAGGTCTTCGATATTTGTTATGACGCTTCAGCTAGTGCACCTCTATAAAGATTGTTCAAATTATAGCCCTGAGACCAACAATGCCCCCGCCATGTGGCCCTTTGGTTTTACATAGACTTATATAGGGAAAATCTTTAAAAATCATCTTCTCTGAAACACAAGGCTTAGGTCTGATATTTGTTATGAAGCTTCAGCTAGTGGACCTCTACCAAGATAGAAGCCTCCGTGGTGCAGTGGTTACGCTACTCGCCTTGTAAACCAGGGATCGCAGGATCGATCCCGGGCTTCTCCAGACTTTCGGATGAGTCTTTAAACCGAGGTCCCGTCTCCGTATGACCTTAGTTGTTGGTGGGACGTAAAACTAAAACTCACTCACTCACTCACCTCTACCAAGATTGTTCAAATTAGCCCTGGGGCCAAAAATGCCCCCGCTCTGGGGCCCATTGGTTTAACATAGACTTATATTGGGAAAATCTTATTTTACATAGACCTTTATATGCAGGGTAAACCTTTAAAATCTTCTTCTCTGAAACCAGAAAGCCCAGGTCTTTCATATTCGATATGAAGCTTCATCTTGTGGACCTCTACCAAGATTGTTCAAATTTTAGCCCTGGGGCCAAAATTGACCCTGCCCGGGGCCCACTTGTTATGCTTTGGATCAGGTGAGCGAACCAGGGCCCTCTGGGCCCTCTTGTTTTTTTTGGGGGTTACTCTAAACATTCCCAAAATACCTGTATCATGGCGAGACACGTCTATGTAATTTTGACCCCTTGAACCCCACTTCCACGAGTGGAACTGGGGTTTGTAGGGGTAATTTTGTTTTCCTTGTTTCGGCTCTGGTGCGTGGGTCGTGGGTGCTCGTGGGGGCCGTCTTGATGAGGCGGTGCTTGTGGGTTCCGGTGATCTGTGCTTGGGGCGGGGATGGGGGGAATTTTTATCACATTTTTGTATGGGCGAGTTCCGCGATGTTCGGTCAGATAATCAAGATGTCTTGGGAGATTTTCAGAAAATTTAACTTTAATGTGAGAAGGACAATTTCATTTGAACAGTGCTAGTAACTACAATGTTTTAACACAAGAAAGAGCTGTACTTTTTGCGGAGACAGTTGTGACAGCTACTAGCGCTTATCCTGCTGTTCACGACAATCACTAATTTTGCAAGCGGTGTGGATCCGGATCAGATGGCTTCTGAAGAAGCCATCTGATCGGGATCTACAGTTTGACATTCGGATTATGAATATGTAGCAATAAATTACATTAATCTGATTGGCTCGGGGTTGGAAATGGATGTGGCTACATTGACAATTCAGCAGGATGGGAGCTAAATATTGACTCTAAATTTGAATTTCTCATGTGGTCCTGGAGTTTCAAATACTCTAAATGTTCCCTAATTCCAATAAAGAGGCCTTGGTCGCGCTGCTCACTTGTGAGCGACTTGACTTGGGTCTGCATGTTTGTTTTGGTTGTTTGTCCAGGCGACTGGGATTTTCAGAAAATCTTAACTATAATGTGAGAAGGACAATTTCATTTGAACAGTGATAGTAACTACAATGTTTTAACACAAGAAAGAGCTGTACTTTTTACAGAGACAGTTGTGACAGCTATTAAATATTGACTCTAAATTTGAATTTCTCATGTGGTCCTGGAGTTTCGGACTCTAAATGATCCTTATTTCCAATAAAGAGGCCTTGGTCGCGTTGCTCACCTATGAGTGGCCTGATTTGGGTCTACATATTTGTTTCGGTTGTTTGTCCGGGCAACTGGGATCAAAGGGAAATTCAGTGTGTTGGTGTAGTATGGTGGAAGCTTACGCTAGTCATGTGGACTTCTAGTCATAGAGACACTCATTCGCACTCTTTTAATTGTGTACATTTGAAACTTTCCTCAGATGTTTGTTCCATGTTTATTTTGTTTGTATGTTTGTGACTTGTACCCCGGTTAGGGGTTTGGTCATTTAATAAAAACTCTCAAAACTCTCAAAACTCTCAAAGCAATCTGCATTGTTTAATTAGAATTCTGTTACATGTTTATTAAATTGAGTTTGTTTTGACATACTTATTAAAATAACACCCTTTTTCCCAATTTGAGTAAAAACGACGCTATTTTTCCCAATTTGAGAAGAAAATTTTCCCAATTCCACCGGTACCGGTACCAGTCCCAAAAATGTGAAAAAAAACACTGATGAAACGTGGGGTCATCGTAGGCCAAACAACAATTGCAACAATGGAAGCACCTTGGCTCACCCCGCCAAAGAAGGCAAAGACTGTACCATCAGCTGGGAAGGTTGTGGCCTCGGGTTTTCTGGGATGCAGATGGTATTTTGCTAATAGATTATCTCCAAAACATCAATGGCACATATTATGCTTTACTTCTGACCTAGTTATGGGAAAATATTAAACTTAAGCGCCGCGGAAAGCTCACTAAAGGTGTGTTGTTCCATTAGGACAATGCTCCTGTTCACAGGTCTGTCATATGAATTCTACAGAGTGGAGTTTGAAGCAAAAATTTCGTGAAAAGTTTAGTCAAGGTCAAGATATATCCGGTTATACACAAACCGCTCTATCTGACGCCAGACGCCAATACACTACAGCATTTCACTCTTTAACTCCACCACAGAGAATACACAGAGGCACTGTAACTTTGCTTTTATGCATTAGAGTCTTGGAGCCGAATCTTAGAAAAGATATCGGAATGGAGTGTAGAGTCAAATTTTGGTGAGCCTTTTGCATAGGATCGGTTTATACATGTACTTCGATGGCTCCAAAATTTGACCCCAGCCTCCACTTAATCTCTCCATTGCATGACTCTACGTAATGACTACAGAAGCATTGTCCTTATAGAACAACACACCTTAAATGAGCTTTCCACGGCACTTAAGTATAATATTTTCCCATAATTGCGTCAGAAGTGAAGCTTAGGATGTGCCATTGATTGTTTATCCATTTTAGAGATAATCTATCAGCAGAATACCATCTGCATCCCTTGAATCCGGCCCACACACTAGTACCAGTGAACCGCTTAGAGGATCTAAGCCTGTCCAGGAACCGCGGTGCGAGGCGGGACCGTCCATGCTAATAAACCCTATTGGTTTCATTGTGCGACAGGGCTTGAGATGTCATTTCATCTCAATGTCGGGTAAAAGTCCCACAAAATTGGAAGCAATGTCTCCAAAATGACCTTTACAGTGTTGACGGGGACGTTAAACCTCAAATCAAACATACAAAACCATCTGCATCCCTGAAAACCGAGACCATAACCTTCCCAGCTGATGAAACAGTCTTTGCCTTCTTTGGCGGGGTGAGCCAGGGTGATTCCATTGTTTCAATTGTTGTTTGGCCTCTGGTGTCCATAGTGAAAAGTCTCTGAAGAAAGTTAAAAAAGATTGAGATTAGCACACGATAATGTGCGCCTGGTGTGCTGCTGATCAACTTTTTTGCGAAGAGGCTATTTGTTCAGAGATTGTGAAGTTTGAGTACACTGACAGCCTGAATTTGGCTGTCACCCTTTCAAGAAAACGGACCCAATGACTTTATACTAAACATAGCCCCAACACGGCATAAAGAATCATGTTACATGATTTTCATTCAAACATTGTTTTCCATTATAATCTCCATTTATAGTCAAATTGACCGCCGACGCAAAAAGGTCCTGAACATTGTAGGGAAAACGTGTAGATTTATGAAAGTACATCTATCGCTGTATCTGACTGCAACAGTAATTGCTCATTGGAAGCTTGTCATTAGACAATCAGAGCAAATTCACCTGTGTTTGCTGACTTTCTACTTTAGATTTCAACACTGAGCGTGCGGGACAAAAATGATTGCGATGAAACAACTGAAAACCTTTCAATAACACTTGGTTTGAACATGCAGGTGCAAAAAACTGATAGAATAACATTCTCCGATTTTTTAAGATATGCTTTTGATAAAAAATAATCTTACCTGCGACCTTCCCGCAACCCATGAATACCAATAACAGGAAATGTTCGGATGTAAGTCAAATGACCACCGGCGGAGGTCAGTTTGAATGTTTACTGCCCGTGATTTACGGGTCCAGAGGAATTTGTTTAAATGCAAGGCTGAAGGTCAAGCATTCAAGCATTTTTCAAGGGGTCTAACAAATGTTAACACAGTGAATCATGATCCGTGGTCATTTCATCTTGCATAACATTGTATACAGTGTCTCAAATGCCATGGCCGTTGATTGCCCCCGCCCATCGGGACTGGGAGAAATAGATTGGCTGCATGATGCTTCCACGCAGAGCTGAAACCGAACGCACACAAGTACTGGTAAACTGCTTAGAGGATCTAAGCCTGCTAAGGCAAGCCGTGTTACTGTAAGTAGGTATTTGAAACGTCTAATCGATTTATGGACATCTCGGCCCCTAACAAACTCGGCCCCTGACAAACCCGGCCCCTGACAAACTCGGCCCCTATCAAACTCGGCCCCCATTCAACTCCGTCCCTAAAAACTCCCTAGCAGCATTTAGGTCCTAAAATACAATGTTTTTGTTTCCGAGAATCAATTTTGAAGGCGGATAGGTAGTTTCACAGAAAGTTTGAGCATATTTATCGTTTTTAATACGAAACCTTATCCACGATAAAAGATCGCGGAAACCCATGCTGTAATTGGGACGGTGTTGGAATTGAGTGTGACATCACGAGAACATGCCTATATAATTTTGACCACCTGCAACCACACTTTCATATAGTAAAACTGGGGTTTACAAGGGTTTATATCAATTTACTTTTTTTCTTCTCAAAAACATAGATTGTTGGTTCTTGTAAGAACCGCCTCGTCGATGCCATTTTTAGAAGTACCCAAATCTGTTTGCTCAAAAACATAAATTCGGCTCACAAGGATCTGTGAGGATTGTTGGTACTTGTTAGAATCGCCCTGTCAATGTGGTTCTAACAAGTACCCAAAATCTATGTTTATAGCAGAAATAAGAAAAAATATGTTCATCTTTCATCTGAAAATTTTCATATTTGGGTGGTGAAAAATTCAATATTTTAGAATAGAATTGTTTTTTTTTTGTGATATTAACATTTCCAGTGTAAAACCAAATGTAAACCTATAGAAAACAATATTCGCCTCCGCCCATCGGGGCTTGGAGAAATAGTTTGGGCTGCATGATGCTTCCATGCAGAGCTGAATCTGACCACACACGAGTACTGGTAAACTGCTTAGAAGGACTAAGCCTACCCAGGCAAAGCGGTGTGAGTCAGATCGTCCAATGCATATACGAGTTCATGATATACGTGGTTCTCCACAATCTGATTGTGCGTTGGCGACGTTCATTACAAAAACACTCCTGTACAAATACATATTCAATTTTTTGGCCAAATATGGAAATTTTAAGATAAAAAATTGTGATATTTTTCTTATTTTTGCTCGAAACATAGATTACGGGGGCTCGATAGAACCGCCTCGACGGCTCTATCGAGTACTCACAATCTGTTTTTTTTAGCAGATATAGGAAAAAATAATGTTTTAAGGAAGAAACTGAATTTTTCTGCCGTTCATGAAAGTATGAATGACAGCGTAGCGCTAGCATCGTTTATATGAACCCCTTCGGTGTTAAGTTACTTTGCAGGCGATCCGCTGCTTTCATACTTACATGATGATTTGGTTTTTGTTTGATTTGAGGCTAACGTCCCCGTCAAGACTGTAAATGTCATTTTGGATACGTTGCTTCCAATTTTGTGGGACTTTTACCCGACATTGAGATGAAATGACATCTCAAATCCTGCCACCCAATGAAACCAATAGGGTTTATAAGCATGGTCGGACCGACTCGCACCGCTTTGCCTGGGCAGGCTTAGTTCCTCTTAGCGGTTTACCAGTACTCGTGTGCGGATCGGTTTCAGCTCTGTGTGGAAGCATCATGCAGTCCATATATTTCTTCAAGCCCCGACGGACGGGGGCCGTCATACGTTCATGAACAGCAGAAAAATAAAATTCATTTCTTAAATGAACACACCAGTACCTCATGGGTTTAGGTCGGGTAAAAATTGGAAGCAACTTTTCCAAAATGACCTATACAATGTTGACGGGGGTGTCAAACAATCAAAATCATTGGTATTAATAGAAAAAAGGCTAATGGCCGCGGAATGGTCAAACCCGGCAAATGATAATTCAATCAAAATGGTTCAATTTTTGTAAGTGTGCAACAGAACATACTTCTAATCTCTTTTAAGTGGCAGGGATGTAATTACACGCCAATCAATCAATAAGTTTATTAATTACATCGGAAAGTGAGTGACAGTGGACCCACAGCAGCGTGTCATACACTGGTTCAATCAACGGCATTAGGTTCATTTAACTCATATGAGATGGGTTACTCATACTTTCATCAAAATGAGTTCAAAATGTAGTTAGGCATATGTACATTAAAAAATATGTGTAATAGTTTGATAATAAGTGAATTCCAACACTAATATATACATATACTAATTTTAGGGGCCGAGTTTGTCAGGGGCCGAGTTTGTAGGGGCCGAGTTTGCTAGGGGCCGAGTTTGTCAGGGGCCGAGTTTGTTAGGGGCCGAGATGTCCTGTCACCGTCTAATCACTTTAGACATGTTAGAAGGTACTTATGGAAAATATGATAGTAAGAAGCCATGAAGAATACACTGGTAGATACAAAAGACTGTAATGCTACTTAATATGACAGTATATTAATTGCAAATCAGCTGAATTTACATTGTGACTGTGTCAGCTTTTATATGAATAAATTATAAAAAAAAAAAAAATAACAAAAAAAAATAAACCAAGGCGGTTTTAATGAAAACCCACAACCTAGGCTTTAATGGAGAATTGACAAATACTACTCGTATCCTTCAATTATCGCAAAATACGAACCTTATCTGTTGCTATGATTGGATGTCTAATTTTTTGCAGGCAGTGTCTCATAAAGATTTACCACACAACAATTTCTTCTTCTACAATGGTGTTGATGGAGAGGGTCTTGTAGACAAGATTGGGAGCTAACTGATCAACAGCGACGACAATCAGCAGAGGGAATCTCGCAGCAAAATATCCATAACTCCAGATAAAGAAGAGTAATTAAGACGATTTTGCTGAATATTCAGTTTGGCCACACCCATTTCTGACTTTGAACCAATCAGTTTACTTGATGTAATTTATTCCTACAAATTTGTAACCTGAATGTCAAACAGTGTAGATCCTGATTAGATGGCTTCTCCAGAAGCCATTGGAGAAGCCATCTGATCTGGATCTACACTGTTTGCAAAGATAGGGGTTGTCGTGAACAGCAAGATAAGGGTTAATACTGTTCTGGGATAATTTTGGACATTTATTTTTTCTTCAATAATTCCCTCCTTAAAAATAGCTATGTTTGGATGAGTGGTGTCGGGCACCCATTGTCCAACAGGTTTTCTTTTGGTCAGCCTTCTTTTGAAAACCCATTTACGACGTTAGGCATTGTTCTTGTTTTGTTTTTATCCGTAAAAGCATATATTGTGAGTACTTGTTAGAATCACCTCGATAACGCAATTCTAACAAGATTTCACAATACAATCGAACTTCGATGGCTTGAACCCCTTCAGGACCATAGAAATTTGTTCGAAACAGCGGTAGTTCGAGCCACTGTTGCATACTTCCAGAAAACATAACTGGGGTATTTTTGGACTTCTTTTCGGTGTTCTGTAACATAAATGTATGCTGTGTGTACTCATTAGAATCGCCTCATTGAGGTGATTCTAATGAGTACACACAGCATACATTTGCAAGATAAAACTCGAAAATCTCCTTAATTATCCCACACTTTTTCTTATGCAGAGGAATTCCCTAGGGACTCAAAACGAGTTCGACTCAGCCATGGTAAACAAGCCAGCGGGGTTCGAGCCATTGAAGTTCGACTGTATATGTTTCCATAAAAGCATATGATATATTGTGTGTACTTGTTAGAATGCCCTCGATGAGGCAATTCTAACAAGTTCCGACAATGTATGTTCCTAACAGGAAATAAGGAAAATTATTAGTTTCTCTCGTCGCTCTTTCTTTCTCCGGAGCTATGTAAGACTATGACAGTACTGCCATAGAAACTGAAAGTTCATAATATTTCATCGACAGATAGGGACCATGTTTTCGGGGGCAAGCTGATCGGAATATTAGCTTAACGAAGTCAAGATGAATACAAAATATGTTTTGGCAGCTATAACCTTGAATACACGGACAGTTATGTTTTGCTGACAAGTGCAAAGAAACTTGAGTTTTCAGTGACAATATTTGTATTTTTGGAAATACACCATAGAAGCTCATGTATTTTTTCTCTTTTTTATTAGCTCACCTGTATGAAGTATAAGGAGAGCTGTTGTAGTCACCTGGTCGTCCGTGTGCATGTTTGCATTCCCATCACACTGCATTTAAGTTTTTTCAAATGCTCATATCTTGACAGTCACTAATCACTGAGCATTCATATTTAGAACTTCGGCACCTACACACCCCCAGCGCATGGTCTAGGGTCGAAATCTAGGAAACCTTTGTGTGTGTGTGTTATTTACTTCCCACCAACAGCTAAGGTCATATGGAGATGAGATCTGTTTGTACACATGGGATCAAACCCATGATTCCTGGTTTATAAGGCAAGTAACATTCCACTACACCACAGAGGCTTCTAGGACATCTTGTAATGTGTTAAATGCATTACTATTATGCCAACAAGTTAGAGACAATATTAGTTGCATATCAGCCAATTGTGTGATATTGGTTCAGGTGTAAAAGAGTGAAGGTTATGGTGGCCTACATGTTACAGTCCAGTGATTTTACAGTATATCTTGAAAACTATTTGTTGCAGAAATATCATACCTTGGATATAGTTCCATGTTACCCAACCATTGACCTCAAAATATGAGCCCCCACCCATTTGGGCTTGGAGAAATAGATTGGGCTGCATGATGCTTCCACACAGAACTGAAACCCACCACATAGGAGTACTGGTAAACTGCTTAGGAGGTCTAAGTCTGCGCTGGAAAGTGCTACGAGTCGGGACTGTCCATGCATATAAAATATAGTAGTGAAGGCAATGATCAGGAATCATACAATTACCAAACCTACCATCAGAGACACCAAAGGGGAAAAAACACGAACATGAAATAACTAGACCCTAATGGAAACATCAGTAGTGGAAAGCAAAAGGACAGTTACTTTCCCACAAAATGGATAATTAGCTATCCAAAACAAAAAGACATAAGCGATACACACATTCAAAGATAAACTATACCAAAAATAAACCACAACAGAAGAACCGTCTTCACTGGGGTCTTGATTTTACTTGGCCGCAATACTCGCCCTTCCGTCGCAATCTAATCAGTGCAACATCTTGGAGAACACCAAGATCAAACAATCAGAGATGAAACAACGGTGAGGACTCAACAGCAAGAAAACACTGAAATGCTGGAGCAAAAGAAAACCAACAGTTAAACTCTGATGGGCCCTACCAGAGACAGAGCATCAGGTACAACCAACATTACGTAACATTAAATTTATAAACCTTTTGGTTTCACTGGGGGACTTTAACCTGGCTTGAAATGACATCTCAAGCCCTGCCACCCAATGAATGTGTGTATGTGTTTGAATTTTATGTCCCATCAACAACTAAGGTCATATAAAGATAGGACCTCGATTTAAATACTCATCCAAAAGTTCTGGAGAAGCCCAGAATCGATCCCACAATCTCTGATTTGCGAGGTGAGTAGCTTATCAACTACACCATGGAGGCTTCTGCCACCCAATGAAACCAATAGGGTGTATATCCATGGACGATCTGGCTCTAAGCACCACTTTGCCTTGGCAGGCTGACCTTCTAAGAGATTTACCAGTACTCATGTGTGATATGTTTCAGCTCTGCATGGAAGTACCATGCAGCCCAATCTATTTCTCCAAGCCGTAACCCTGATCAGTCTCTGCACCCAACACACGAGTCATGTCCAGTCTATAAATAACCCTGTTTGCACAGCACTCTGATCACACAATGATAAGAAAATTTTATTGAGAATATAGTGACTATAAACCATTACCTGGATTTCATACAAATCAGTAATAGGCACATGGGCATCAGCAAAGTAAAGCTACTGCCTTAAGAAGCTTGTGGTCAGTTGACATAGTCTATTTAAAACCTCTGTACATTCAGCAGTGAGAAGTTAAGGGCAGTGATAGAGGATTGAGCTCTGTCTAAATATGCTGTGCCCAAGTCATACTGGAACCCCTGACACCTATTGGCAACAGGCTGCACATTTACCTTTTCGCATTGAACTGTATGAAAACTCTGAAAACTGCTAACTGTCAAAATGCTATAAAGTTAAAATTATTTTGAAGTCTGGCAATAAACATAAATTTGGAATGCTTTTTAGCTCGCCTGTACGAAGTACATTGTTGTCACCTCGGATGTGTGTGTGTGCGTTCCTGTCACACTGCGTTAAAGTTTTTCAAATGCTTATATCTCGAGTTACTCATCACAGAGCACTCATATTTGGAATTTGACTACCTGGGAGGTCTTCTGACATTCAAAGTCAACAGACCCCCCGGTTCATGCCCCGGGTGGGACTAGGGGTCAAAATCTAGAACACCTCTGTAAAACTGTGTTAGTTTTTGAAACGCTTATATCTCAACAGACACTCATCACAAAGCATTCATATTTTACAACTTGGATACCTGGGAGTGTCTTCCGAGATTGCAAGACAACACACCCCTGGGTTCATGCCTGGGAGGGGAGATGGGGTGGGGCTAGAGGTCAAAATCTAAACTCCGTTCAGAAAATCTGAATCATCAATTTTTTCGTTTCTTCCTTTTAATACTCATTTCAGCCCATACATCTCTATGGAAAAGTTTTAGACCTGACCCTCCGCCGACTTCTCCAGCAAGTCATATGCCTCTGCGACAGTCAGGAAAGGCTGTGATTATTTGGAGAAAATTGCAAAACAAAGAAATGAGACTACAGACTAAGTCCATTTGACGATGATTGTCAGGTGAAATAATAAATATTCAAATCCATGTGATGCACTTTATAAATATATATGCAATTACGACACCCCTTACATTCGAATGGCTAGATAGAGGCTCACTAGGAACAGGGAGCCACTGGCGCGGTGCTGTCAACAGTGGTCAAAAAGAATTATACCGGTATCAGATGTGGTGTCACAGCTAATGATTTTCCAGGAAGTGATCATGCAAATAAAACATAGACGCCCTTGTAATTTACAAGAGCAGTAACCACTTCTATAAATGGTTTAAAAGGGTGTGTCAAACCTGTCATAATGTCTTAGTCTGTGGAAGAAAATTTAGATTTTGCAATTTTCTCCAAATAATCACAGCCTTTCCTGGCTGTCTCAGAGGCGTACGACTTGTGGAGAAATCGGCGGAGGGTGAGGTCTAAAACTTCCCCATAGTGATGTTTTGGCTAAAATGAGTATAAAACGGGAGAATTGAAAAAATCGATGATTCAGATTTTCTGAATGGAGTTTAGTACACCTTTCTTATTTGTTATATACATTTCCATTATGCTAACAAGTTATTCCATTATGCTAACAAGTTATAGACACAATTGGTTATATATCAGCCAACCATTTGACATTGGTTCAAGTGTTAAAAGGTGAAGGTCATGGTGACCTACATTTCACAGGCCAGTGATTTTGCCTTATATCTTCAAGACTATTTGTTGGAGAAATGTCATACCTGGGATATTAGTGCCATGTAACCCCATGATTGACCTCAAAATATATCTAGGTCGCTGTGACCTATATTTCATGGTTCAGGGATATTGCCTATTATCTTGAATACTATTTGATGAAGAAACATCATACCTTGATTATTAGTTCCATGTGATCTGCTGATTGACCTAAAAATATATCTAGATCAGTGTGACCTATATGTCATGTATCTGGAGAAAAACAGACAAGCTAAAAATTATCTAGTCATGAACACATGAGCCTTATTTGAGCCTTATTTTACCAGAGATGAAATGACATCTCAAGTCCTGCCTCCCCCTTGAAACCAATAGGGTTTATAAGCATGGACGGGCCGACTCGCACCGCATTGCCTGGGCAGACTTAGATCCTCTAAGCAGTTTACCAGTACTCGTGCGCGGGCCGGTTTCAGCTCTGCGTGGAAGCATCATGTATCCCATCTATTTCTTAAAGCCCCGATGGGCAGGAGCAGACCATATTGTTTTGAGATTTCAGTTGAGTTATGCTCAAATTAAAATTATTTGTAAACATTTTGTTTCTGGCTAACTCCCCCAACAGTTTACATCTAATCAAGCTGAAACTTGTTCTATAATTACAGCATGATGTTGAGTGGTGCATGTTATTTTAAGATTACAGTCAAAAAAAAATATGAACAGAGTTATGCCCCTTAGAAAATGTTTGAAATTTTGTTTCCAGCTAACTTTTGAAGTTTACATCCAGTCAAGCTGAAACTTTGTAAACAGGACCATGATGTGGAGCAAAGGTTACACTCCACTAACAATTAGCATTTATGCTCCTTTGAAAATTTCTGTGATCATTCTGTTTCTGGCTTACTCCTACAATTTATATTTGATCAAGCCGAGACTTCTTTTAAAGTTAGACCATGATGGTGAGCAGTGCTTCTGTTTTCGAGGTTAGTCTTCTAAATATTAGCAGAGTGATGCTCCTTTGAAAATGCCTAGTAAACTTTTCATTGATATGCTAACTTCTTGTATAGTTTACATCCAGTCAAGGTGAAACTTTGTAAATAGTTACACCAGGATGTGGATTGATTGTTTTGGGTTTAACAACATGTCAACCCTCGTGGGCCATTTTGTGTCGTCTCCCAGAGGATAGAAGGGACCGTAAAGGAGATAACAGTGAGGGACAGAGAAAAAAAGGAGGAATATGAATGGAAGGGTAGAAACAGAAGAAATAACACCCCCCTCCCCTCTACACTTACCTGTTGCAAGCCCAACTGTAAGCCAATATCAGTTGGACTCCCCAGTGTCACAAGATACACACCACTTTTACCTCACCCAACCACCCCACCCAGGATGTGGAGCAGCCCATATTTTTGTTTTAGATATCCAACATATATTAGCAGAGTAATGCCCCTTTGAAAATTTCTGTAAACTTCTTGTTTTAGGATAACTTCTATAGTTAACATCCAATCAAGCTAAAACTTGTTTTATTATCAGACAATGATGCAGCACATATGGTTACAGCCCACAAACAATGAATTTTACAAGAGTCAGTATATGTACTTAGCACGGGCATACGATGCCTTTAGTTGTGGAGTTCATTTATTTTGGTTTTATAGCCCTTTCAAGATTATTTCACTTATATCAAACTTTGTTTGATTTGTTTTATTTGAGGTTTAGTGCCCCCGCCCATAGGGGCTTGAAGAAATATATGGGCTGCATGATGCTTCCACGCAGAGCTGAATCCGGCCCGTACACTAGTACTGGTAAACCGCTTAGAGGATCTAAGCCTGTCCAGGAACCGCGGTGCGAGGCGGACCGTCCATGCTAATAAACCCTATTGGTTTCATTGGGCGACAGGGCTTGAGATGTTGTTTCATCTCAATGTCGGGTAAAAGTCCCACAAAATTGGAAGCAACGTCTCCAAAATGACCTTTACAGTGTTGACGGGGACGTTAAACCTCAAATCAAACAAACAAATTATTTGAGGTTTAACGTCCCCGTCAACACTGTAAAGGTCATTTTGGAGACGTTGCTTCCAATTTTGTGGGACTTTTACCCGATATTGAGATGAAATGACATCTCAAGCCCTGTCACCCATGACACCAATAGGGTTTATTAGCATGGACGGTCCGCCACGCACCGCGGTTCCTGGACAGGCTTAGATCCTCTAAGCGGTTTACCAGTACTGGTGTGTGGGCCGGATTCAGCTCTGCGTGGAAGCATCATGCAGCCCATATATTTCTTCAAGCCCCTATGGGCGGGGGCTACTTATATCAAGCTGATACCAGTGGTGGGCAAAAACTGGAGTACCCAGAGAAAAACACCTGAAACTACATGTTATCAGTTAATGTTAAAAATTTAATATGGCAAATATGCTAATATTTTTGGCTGACAAAATTAGAGCAGCTGCTCACATTTTTTTTCACCAAAAATAAAGTTATTAGATATTGTACTTCCTAGAACAGTTAACAATTTGACACCTAATGACCTTGTTGAGCTAACGATGCTTTGAACAACAACTGGCCCCTGACTGTGTAACAGAACTTGATGGCCAATATGTGACCCAAGCGAGTCTCCTGTCTACAATGGGGAGAAACCTAGTGTTTAACGTCTGCCATTATATGGAGTCATGTCCACCCTTAGTGACACCAACCTAAAAGATATGGCATACAACCAATGTGTTTACCTTTTCATCACTTTTAACCCATTTAGTACCGGAAACCCCCAAAAAGAGTACCCTGGCAAACAGTACAGGCCCAGATGAGACGCCGCAGAACGCGGATCTGATCAGGGCCTAGACTACAGTAAAACCTGTCTTAGAGGCCACCTCTATTAAGCAAGCAACCTGTCTTAAGCAAGCAGGTATTTGGTTCCCAAAAAAGCCAATTGTGTTAGATTTCACCTGTATTAAGCAAGCACCTGTCTTAAGCAAGCACATTTCTGTTATCCCTTAGGTGCTTGCTTAATACAGGTTGGACTGTATTTGCAAAAAGTTCAGCCATTTTCCAAATAGATTTTGAAGAAAACACAACCTGACACCCCTAAATTTTGAAAAGGACTCCTGCTATATTTAAAGAGGAAGATTCCATTTGGTACAAAAAGGGTTAACTGTTGCTGAGATAAGGTGGGTGGGATTAGCATTGTTTTCTTATGTGGTGTCTCATGTCCAAATATACATGTACATGGTAAATATCTGCCCCCGCCCATAGGGGCTTGAAGAAATATATGGGCTGCATGATGCTTCCACGCAGAGCTGAATCTGGCCCGCACACTAGTACTGGTAAACCGCTTATAGGATCTAAGCCTGTCCAGGAACCGCGGTGCGAGGCGGACAGTCCATGCACCGCGGTTCCTGGACAGGCTTAGATCCTCTAAGCGGTTTACCAGTACTAGTAAGCGGGCCGGATTCAGCTCTGCGTGGAAGCATCATGCAGCCCATATATTTCTTCAAGCCCCTATGGGCGGGGGCTACTTATATCAAGCTGATACCAGTGGTGGGCAAAAACTGGAGTACCCAGAGAAAAACACCTGAAACTACATGTTATCAGTTAATGTTAAAAATTTAATATGGCAAATATGCTAATATTTTTGGCTGACAAAATTAGAGCAGCTGCTCACATTTTTTTTCACCAAAAATAAAGTTATTAGATATTGTACTTCCTAGAACAGTTAACAATTTGACACCTAATGACCTTGTTGAGCTAACGATGCTTTGAACAACAACTGGCCCCTGACTGTGTAACAGAACTTGATGGCCAATATGTGACCCAAGCGAGTCTCCTGTCTACAATGGGGAGAAACCTAGTGTTAAACGTCTGCCATTATATGGAGTCATGTCCACCCTTAGTGACACCAACCTAAAAGATATGGCATACAACCAATGTGTTTACCTTTTCATCACTTTTAACCCATTTAGTACCGGAAACCCCCAAAAAGAGTACCCTGGCAAACAGTACAGGCCCAGATGAGACGCCGCAGAACGCGGATCTGATCAGGGCCTAGACTATTTGCAAAAAGTTCGGCCATTTTCCAAATAGATTTTGAAGAAAACACAACCTGACACCCCTAAATTTTGAAAAGGACTCCTGCTATATTTAAAGAGGAAGATTCCATTTGGTACAAAAAGGGTTAACTGTTGCTGAGATAAGGTGGGTGGGATTAGCATTGTTTTCTTATGTGGTGTCTCATGTCCAAATATACATGTACATGGTAAATATCTGCCCCCGCCCATAGGGGCTTGAAGAAATATATGGGCTGCATGATGCTTCCACGCAGAGCTGAATCTGGCCCGCACACTAGTACTGGTAAACCGCTTATAGGATCTAAGCCTGTCCAGGAACCGCGGTGCGAGGCGGACAGTCCATGCTAATAAACCCTATTGGTTTTATGTCATTTCATCTCAATGTCGGGTAAAAGTCCCACAAAATTGGAAGCAACGTCTCCAAAATGACCTTTACAGTGTTGACGGGGACGTTAAACCTCAAATCAATCAAACAAACATGGTAAATATGGAAGGTATGAAAGGAAAGAGACCAACAAAGTATAATAGATCTGCTTTATTCCTGTAAGATAATATTTGATAGGTTTTTGTATAACAACCTCGCAATCCCATTACACACCAGTCTTGCAATCCTACTACACATAAATCTCGCATTCTCATTACTCACCAGTCTTGCAATCCTATTACACATCAATCTCGCAATCCCATTACACACCTCCACTACTGACTCTTCCAGCTTAGGAGGAGTACTGGGGAAATAATTAAGGGGTTAAGTTTCATACTTTGTGGTTACTTCCTAGAATCCTTGTGGTCCTTCAACATAACCACTTCAGTCAATAGATTCTGACAAATACCTTCAGATTAACCAATAAGATGCCAAGAAAACCTACATCTGAAAATGTCATCTGCTTATGTCGTCTGCTGAATCTTCTTGCAAACTTTTTAAAAATATTTAGCGTACAGGCAAACAGAGTGGACCCAGATCAGACTGCTCCTGCAGGAGCAGTCTGATCTGGGTCCACACTGTTTGCGAAAATGACTTTTAAAGTAACCGGCAGACGACAAAGCAGATGACAGTTGTCATGATTGGCATTTTATGGGATAATTCAAAGCTCCAGATAAAACCAACAAGGATACTATCCTTCTTGTTACTGAGGCGATTCTAACCAGTATCCACAACATATGGTTTAACAGGGATGAGAAATATTTTCCCTAATTACTATCCTCACTACTCCTCCTTTCCTAGATCCAGGAATTATGTTTTCAAAGAAAAATACATGTATTTTGAGGATATTTCTCAGAATCCCCTTTATATAGTAACTCTGATACCCTCGAAAGATATTTTCAAGAAAATAGGAAAAATCATCAACTACCGGTTCCATTATCATAGCTCCAGTTACGAAGAAACCTGGCCCCGAGGTAGTAAAACATTTTTCATGCTCAACTCATGAACTTTCTCCTTAATTATAAAATGTTTGTTGGCATTTTACATTATCGAGCAGGTCTGCACTGATCTGAGCAGGAAAATTGCCTCTTTTACTGTCTGATTTTGAGGTAACCTGTGTATTGAGCAGATAGAAAAATATCACAAATTCTTGTCCTGGAGATATTTGTTTGTTTCATTTGAAGTTTAACGTCCCCGTCAACACTGTATAGGTCATTTTGGAGACGCTTCCAATTTTGTGAGACTTTTACCCAACATTGAGATGAAATGACATCTCAAGCCCTGCCACCCAATGAAACCAATAGGGTTTATAAGCGTGGACCGACTTGCACCGCTTTGCCTGGGCAGGCTTAGATCATCTAAGCAGTTTACCGGTACTCGTGTGCGGTCAGTTTCAGCTCTGTGCGGAAGCATCATGCAGCCCGTCTATTTCTTCAAGCCCCAATGGGCGGAGGCCAAGTCCTGGAGATATGATAGATGCCATTTTATAACATTTATGGTTCATGCAGTGACAATCGCTACGATTTATTAACAGTTCATGTATTGTGGTTACACTGAATTCTCTGTATAGAGCTAGAAGTACATGTACATATTAACTACAAATTCCATGTGCCTTACTATCACATTCTATGCTTTTGCCTTAATTTCAACTGAGTCATTCATGAACAAAATACATGTAATGTGAATCACAACCATTTTGAAACACACTCATTCTTTTCACTGCATAAAATCATTCTAAAATGCATAGAAACTATGTTATTAATCAAGTAATTTCGTATTGGCCCAGGTACATGTCCAAGGTCTGCTGCATTGGCCCAAGGCCGAGGGCAAATGCAGCTGATCGAGGACCTGTAACTGGGTCAATGCGAAATCACTTGATTAATGACAATTTTATTAATTGACACAATCAAAAAAACATGATTATTGATTTTTTGACCTCACTTGACCTCAGTTAATATTGGTTGACCTGGTGTTAATACGGATGACCTCCGATCAATACAGGATAGTCAATTTATAAAGTAAATTACAACAGCAGCTGATTTCATTAAGTATACAGATGAACGAAAGTTAAGCACCACTGGCTACATGTTTCTGTTGTACTGTCATTCTATGTAAATTACTTTAAATTGCCACACAAAATTACCAAAGGCAGTGATAAACAGGAATGTCAATGTTGAGGTATAATACTTACATCTCTGGACACAAATATCTCCTTATCTAAGAGAAATAAATCCAAGCTTAGGCACATTTCCATTGTTTCAAGGGATGCTTTCGTTTTCAGTCAGGCTATATAATCCTGCATTCTGGCATCATGAGACCGCAGGCAGCATTAAAAAGCTGTAATCTAAACCAAGTCAAACAAAAATGCATCATCGGACATTCTAATGCAATTGCGTACATGAGGGACGTTTGTTTGGATAATGTAAAAAATTTGTGACAGTATATTCTGCTTAACTTTTGTTCAAGAATGTTGATGTGCATTAACCCATTGTATGCTAGTGGACTCTTCCATTGCTATATGTTGGACAAGTCCATCTGTCATATAAGGGGTGTCAGGCCTATTTTTTTTTTTTTTTTATTCTATTTTTGATGGAAAGTTCTGTCAGCAAATAGTGCAGACCCTGATCAGACGTGGCGTTCTGCGGCGTCCGGTCTGGGCTTGCACTGTTTCCTAAGATACCCCTTTAGGGGCTTCTCATATACAATGGGTTAATCATGTCTAAGTTAAGCACTACTGGCTACATGTTTCTGTTGTACTGTCATTTATGTAAATTACTTTAAATTGCCACACAAAATTATGATAAACCTAATTCAAGTCAGGCACATAACATGAAGAAAATTTAAAATTAAAATTCATTTAAAAATCTTGAGTAATGATCATATTCCTGAGAGAAGCTTTGAGCAGTCAGATCAGCCACAAGAAGTTGTATGTGGCTCAAAAAGTGGCACCTTTTGTAGGTGGTGAGCAGGGAACATTGATCACAGATGCATAGCTCCCCATAAGGAGGAGAAACAAAGAGAGTAAAGGATAATTTTACTATACAAGCCCCGCCAAGCGAATTTGTGTCTTCGAGCATTCCGTCATGACAAATTTTAGGTTCCCATGCCCAGCCATTCAGAGGGGCCAGGGATATGGCTTTCTGTCTGAAGGTACCTCTTGCTTCACTGCTTGTATGAGCGAGCAGCGAAGGTTCTGGCGAGACTGCGCTGATGCGCAGTCTCGCCTGAACCTTCGCTGCTCGCATAGGCGATAAGTACCAAAATCACTTGCCGGGGCCCATACTATAACTATTCATTGCAAAAAGGTTTAGCAAAATAGCCGGACAGATGGGGAAACTTTTCGGCAAGCGTTATCAGTTTGTCCCTAATTGCGTCATACTGTCCAAGAATACTGACCAGTCAGAAGTGGTTTTGAGGAAGCGTATCACCTATGATTACCTAAGGTACATTTTTATATACACGTAATTTGATTAATCATCTGCTAAACACAACCAACATAGACAAAATGTTCTGATGCGAGAAAAAAAAAACCTTAGCTTGTACTGCCAGGAATTAATCATTTGAAAAATGAAAGAGAAGGATGCCAATTCGGCAACAGGGACGATCATTTGCGGAACATTTCTTACTGTTGCTCCTGAAGGTCATTTGCAGTCTTGACGTCAAGTTTGTTAAACAGGCTATAATGTCTGCTCTAAATTTCCATCCAAAAATAACTTAAATTTTAACACACGGTCTACGTGACAAAATGACAGAACGTGAAGTGCACAGTTCGTTGGGTTTGCTAACTCTTTCTACAATGCATATTATCATTTGACGTCGCGTCTGAGAGTGTAATAACGCCATGTAATAAATTCGATAATCCACTAGTGGATTAAATATGCAAATTAGTTGGATACGCCCCATAACGTTACAGGTACGACGTCCTTAACGACGTCGCGTTTACTAATGGCGGAATATTGACATTTTTGTAAACAATCGTGATTAAAATGCGTTTAAAATGTCATATGATAAATAGAATCTTGCATTCGTGCTCATGTATTATTGAATTTATTAAACTCGTTGAGGAAAAGGGATAAAATGCTCGGCAAAGTCTCGCATTTTTTTCCTTTTCCTCAACTCGTTTAATAAATTCAATAATACATGAACACTCATGTAAGATCCTCTATGTAATTCTCTCCAAAAAACTACAGTAAAATTCCGCTATTAAGACCACTTAAAGTTAAGACTAATTTGGCTAGAAAAAGCTTATTTAGTGGGTTGCAGTTATTTTTCGTGTTTTCTGCATATTGTGTCCTCTGGTCAGAGACTACCTTTGGGACTGTTCAAAAGTGGTCTTAAAGACCACTTTTGAACAGTCCCAATGGTGGTCTTAATATAGGAATTTTACTGTATGTTGTTGGTACAGTCATACTTCGATGGCTCGAACACCAATGGCTCGTTTACCATGGATGTGTCGAACCCATGCGTGAGCCCCCAGCGAAATCCTCTACATAAGAATTAGTGGGGATAATTAAGGAGATTTTAGTTTTTTATCTTGCAAATGTATGCTGTGTGTACTCATTAGAATCGCCTCGATGAGGCGATTCTAATGAGTACACATAGCATACATTTTCATTATAGAACACCAAAAAGATGTCTAAAAGTATCTCGTTATACCTCCTGGCAGTAATCCTCAGTGGCTCGAACTACCCATCTCAAACAGATTTTCGAGGTCCCAAAGGTGTTCGAGCCATTGACGTTCGACTGTAATTGTTAGAAATCACCTCACTGAGCTGATTCTTACAAGTAACCACTTCATATGTTGTTTATATGGAGAAATGAGAAAATTATCCCCAAATTGTCCTCAATATTCTTCTTATCTGGAGAACACTCATTTTGACTGTTAATAAGGTCACTTTGAATGAACAATTAACCCTTATCCAGCTGAATATTTTAATCAGCAGCACCCATTTCTGATTATCAGCCTATCAGAATACATGATATAATGTCTTTGTTCAAATTCACAAACTGAATGACAAAAAGTGTAGATCCAGATCAGATCGCCCCCACCCATCGGGGCTTGGCGAAATAGATTGGGCTGCATGGTGCTTCCATGCAGAGTTGGATCTGACCACACACCAGTACTTGTAAACTGCATAGAAGTCCAGGCAAAGCTGTGTGAGTCAGATCGTCCATTGCATATCATTGGGCGGTATCACTGGGCTGCAGGGCTTGAGATCTGATCCTGATCCACATTGTTTGCAAGCATAGGGGCTGTCATGAACAGCAGGTTAAGGGTTAAACTGCATAGGAAAAATGTTCTTTTTATCAAAAATATTGAAAACCAAACAAATATATGCAATAGGGCAAGTTTGCTGTCATATAAAGATGTTTTGATGCTCATCAATGAAAAATAAATTATCAATAAAGAAAATCTCTTTCAAATGCTAATAATACATGTAAAAAGTACATGTTATGAGATGTCTATCAGCAAATGCGAAAATTATTGAGCCTGATATCTAGTCACTGTAATATTCTCTGTAAAAGATAGGAACCAAAAATGATGATGACATTCTGTTTAACTTCGGAATTTGTCTGTATTATGAAATACAGGAGATATAACAACACTCTAACCTCCTATAACACTATTCATAATAACATAAATGTTTGATTTAACACTGTTTAAAGACCGAATAAAAAATGCACAGAATATGCAGAAAAATGATCATTTTTCTTTTTTTTTTTCTATACGATTTGTACCTTTTTGATAGGATATAACATGGTTGTTTTAACTAACAAGGTTTTGGCTTTGGACCCCAACAATAGTGTTATAAAGAGGTCGTATACATGAATATATCTGATGAAAATCCAATATAGCACCAGATAAGGCGAGTTTTTTTCCAGCCGAAAAGTACTGATGTTTTTCTTATTTCTGCATGAAAACAAATGTGGGTACTCATTACAAGTGCCTTTGTGAGGCACTTCTAATGAGTACCACAACAGCCCTCTTATCTGGGGCTATGATCATATCAAAGTTAAGGCTTATTGAAAAGGAAAAAAAAGACATATATGTACTAGGTCTTAATGCTACACCACTTCCATAGCCTCACATAAGTGGGGTGTGACAAAGAAAATTCTTCTTATTTCTTCATAAAAATCTGTGTTGTGGCTACTTGTTAGAATTGCCTCACTGAGGCAATTCTAACAAGTAGCCACAATATAGGTTAAGAATTACCCTCCTTACACCCCCTTATCTTGTCCGCTATGCATACTTCCTTGACAATCTACAGTCCCCTATCCATACTTCTTTGACAATCTACAGTATATAATCAGCAAGTTAACTCTTATCCTGCTGAATATTTAACTTAGCCACACCCATTTTTGATTTTCAGGCAATAAGATTACATGATATAATGAGTTTGTTCAAATTCACAAACTGAATGATAAACAGTGTAGATCCTGATCAGATGGCTTCTTCAGAAGCCATCTGATCTGGATCTACACTGTTTTGCAAAGATAGGGGTTGTCGTGAAAGCAAGATAAGGGTTAAAAACATACATGTAATAAACAACAAAATATACAATAATTGAGATCGAAAGTGTCTCAGAACCAAGAAAAGAAAAGAAAAAAACAAACATACTGTAAAATACGATCAGCACAAATTAATCCTGGAGTACAATAAAATGAAACTAAAAAATTAACAATTAGCTACATGTTACTTGCATAATTACATATATTGTGAACTGGAACAACATGGCATGTTTTCATCCCTCTAAATATGGAAGAAAGCTTTCAACTCTTCTTGTGACATAGCAACATAGTGGGTATTTTGTGATAATTGAAGGATAGTTTTCTTTATTTCTCCATATAAACCTATGTTGTGGGTATTCATTAGAACTATCTTGCCGAGACGGTTCTAATGAATACCCACAACATAGGTTTTTATGGAGAATTGACAAACACTATCCTTCAATTATCACAAAGTACGAACCTTATTTGTTGCTAGGTTGTGAGCTTCCCACATCATTTCTGACAAGGAAATCTACCCTTTAAAGGGAAATATATGCTGCATAGCAAATTCTTCCTTTTAACGCATAAAATGCCAATCACCACAGTTGTCATCTGCTTTGCCATCTGCTGGTTACCTTAAAAGTAATTTTTTGCAAACAGTGTGGACCCAGATCAGACTGCTCTTGATCTGGCCCCACACTGTTTGCCTACATGCAAAAATATTTTTAAAAAGTTTGCAAAAAAATTCAGCAGACGACATAAGCAGACGACATTTTCGGTTGTAGTTTTTCTCGGCGTCTTAAGGGTTCAATCACGAACATAAAGTACCCACCATCTCTGGTTAATCTATGTAAACTGTTCATAAAAGTAAAACAAATGAACAACAGATATACTTAACAATTTCAACCTCCTTTTGAAAGGAAGTTGACTATAGAAGAACAGTACATGCTTCCAAGTCATCTATTGGTAAATCCTTTAGTACAGAGGAAAACTGTTTAACCTGGGTTTGTCCTGCTGAATAAATTATTATTGTCATGTCCATTTCTGATTACTTGATATAATTCAAATTCACAAACTAAATAACAAAGAAGCCAGTTGATCTGGATTTACAGTTTGCAAGGGTAGAGGTTATCATATGGGCCCCATCAAGCAATTTTGGTACTTATCGCCTATGCGAGCAGTGAAGGTTCAGGCGAGCCTGCGCATCCGCGCAGTCTCGCCAGAACCTTTGCTGCTCGCTCATACAAGCAGTGAATCAAGAGGAACCTTCAGAGAGAAAGCCATATCTCTGGCCCCTCTGAATGGCTGGGCATGCGCAGTTAAAATTTGTCATAATGGAATGCTCGAAGACACAAATTCGCTTGGCGGGGCTCATATTCAGCAGGACAAAGGTTCAATCGAAATAGCCCGGCAGGCACATGAAGTAAGTGTGACGTCAACCCAACGTTGGTGCAACGTCATGATGTTTACGCAACGTCATATCAACGTCAGTGCAACGTCACGACGTTGCACCGACATTGATTTGACGTTGCCCTAGTGACGTGTGCCTGCTGGGAGGCTACTACATGAAAGGATACAAAAACAGTTTTCAAACCAGAAAAGCAATCCCTTACCCAACTTCTGAGTCGAATCTTCCATCTCTGAATCTGGAATTGTCCACTGTCATCAATCTGGATTTCAGTCAGAATCATTAAGAGACTGACAACCAGTATAGATCCTGCAAGACAGCTCATTATAAACCATCTCATCTGGATCTACACTGGCTGCATAATTATCTGACCCAATCTACAGGGATGAAAGAGCTTTACTAGTCTCCAAATTTGTTTGAGCCATGTCATGACAAAATCTGTCGATAGAACCAACTTATGATGTCATTGGTCAGCCTACACATCTCTGTAGCCAAAGAGAGAGAGAGCCAATAATGTTTCCTGTAAAAATCCTAAACATTCAGACACCTTGAAGACTTGCTATAATTCTCCTAAAACCTTAACCCCTGTCCTGCTGAATATTTATATATGCCACACCCTATACTGATTATCAACCAATCAGATTACTTGATGCAAATTATTGCAACAAATTCTTAATCTGAATGGCAAACAATGTAGATCCTGATCAGATGGCTTCGTCAGAAGCCATCTGATCTGGATCTACATTGTTTCAAAGATAAGGCATATCCGGGATTAGCAGGACAAGGGTTAACAAATTTGTTTCATGATCCAGCAAGGAGTCCAAAAGGGGCAAACAGAATGGCAAACAGTGTCAACCTTGATCATACTGGGGCATACGGTCATTCAAGAGCCTGTTTTCAAAACTTATAATGATAACTGTATTCTTATCATGGCAAATGCGGTATACTGAAGCTTCATGCTGACAGTGAAAGCTCTGATCAGACTGCGCACATGTGCAGGTTGATATGAGCCATTGCTGGCTGCTAAGGTAAAGTTTCTCATGACAGGGCTCATATTAAAGTGGTTGATTCATTTACCAATATGAAATGAGCCGGCACATGAAAAAACCTACAAGACCGGTGCGACCCGCAGAGATTGGAATCAACCTGAGCTCCCATCCACTATGACAAGACCTTTTGCTTATGGCCTTTGCATATATATTAGCCAATAGTAGGTACATATGATCAGCGAAGACTGGTCAGACTGCGCAGATGTGCAGGCTGATCTGAGTCTTCCCTGGTTGCTCAAGACAACTTAGATTTTGTCATGCACTAGCTCAAATGGTTTTGGTTGATACATTTACCAATATTGGTTTTATCAACTCATATTACTGTAATCAGCAAAACACATAAAATGTACATGTAACTGCATCAAAAATGGATGCCAACCATTGAAAACAACATAACAAGAAAATCTAAAAATCCCCAACAATAAAACAGCTGAAAAAATTGTTTTCCTGAGAAATGAATGGACAAGAGTTATATATTTACATGTATAATAATACTAACAAGTGTAAAACAGAAATACTGTTTCCCTGAGAGGTAGGGGGGTTGCATGAGCAATACTTCCAGCTGTGGGAAGTGAAAACAATAATAAAACGACAGCCATATATATAAACTGAGTACCGGTATACAGCACATACATGCAAATGCACTTTGCTTGCAAGCAAGAATTCCATAATGACTATGTCAATCCTGTCATTGTAGTTCTTTGAAAGGGAAAAATGGTTGATGCAAATGTTGACAGATTGATAAGCGAACAAAAGGACAGAAAACCTCATATCACACCATGCTTAAAATAGGCAAGACGAAAAAGAATCAAATTAAAGCACTTTGTTCATAGCTCCCAATAAGGTGGAGGAACGACGATACCTAATCAACAGATTGTTTTCTAAGAATATGTTGTGGGTACTAGTTATAACTATAAACAACTCCATAATGGGATTCTAACAAGTACCCACAACATATGCTGGAAAAATAAGCAAAATGATCCCATAATTACCCCATTACCAGTACATCTGGAGCTATGCCTTAAGAAGAACATAGTAATAAAGCACTATATATTCAGAAGCATAATGACGACTAACCTTTATAACGGCAGATATCTCTCCGAAACTTAATCTAGATGAGCCCAGGCCCCCGAGGTTATAAAACTTTTTTCATGCTCAACTCAGCTGAGCATGGAACGTGTGGTGCTCATAAAAATTAAAATACTAGGAAGTTGAGCGGCTTTTCTTTCTCAGATAGCAGAGAATGTTATTTGTCCTGCTCACAAATTTTAAAATTTGTGAGCAGGATAAATTTCATGCTCAAGTGAGTTGAGCATGAAAAAAGTTTTATAACCTCGGGGCCAGATCTGGTCTTAATTGATCCACTTCCAAGTTAATCCACATCCAGATCAAACACCACACTAGGCCGATAAATTCTGATACTGCAAATGCATTCAGGTCCATTCACACAAGGGACTAAGTTAGTCTGTAGTGTGCAAGCAAATTTATGTTGATCGATTTGATCAGGATGAACTTGGGTCTCTGATGTAAATACAATTTAACCTGATCAATTGGACCAGATCAACTTGGTCTATTGTGTTAACAGAATCTGACATGATAAACATGATCAGATCAACTCAGTCTCTTGTGGTTTAACAGAATGTGACTCATATCAATATGGCCCCTAGTGTACCCTTTGACCTGATCAACATGATACAGATCAGAACTATAGTGTGAGCACAGCCCAAGAAATGTGTGTACTCGGTGTGTATTGAAGGTTTTGACACCAACTGCTATGCCTCATTGCCTGTACACCCTTACTTGAACTTTCAACAAAAATGTACAGTGCAAAGAAACCTTTATGCACACTGCACCTAATACACCAGTTTTGTCAGATTATCACTTAGGGTGTCGTCACAGTCTTGTATGTTGTGTGTTCTCTAGAATTCTAATGAGTGCACACATCATACATGTACCTTTTTAAGGCAAAATCTGCAAAACTTCCCTAAAATATCCACTTATATGAATATCTTTAGCTATTTGAAGATAGAAAGACACTGAAAGAAAAGAACATCAAAATAATAATTGACATAAATGTAGTTACAACACGGGCTTGCTGTTTGGTCCATCAAGCGTACTAAAAATATCCAACAGTAAAGACTCAAGCATTTTCAAACAAATGGCTTAATTTTGATTTTGGATATTATTGGCATAATAAATGACAACATCAAGCTCCTGCGATTACAATGGGGTTTAAAATGTATTTACAAACATCTTAACAGCACAAATCAATGCAATACATGTATATAAAACAAATCAATGAGATACATGTATTTTATAAGACAACTGTATAAATATATTTTCTATTTTAAAATATTTAACACTAACAAATGCAACAAAGATCCTAACACCACGCTATGTACATAGCACAAGATCAAAAGGGCTTATTCAGAAAACAGGAAATTTGTAATCTCAGTATCTAGCAGGGTGGAGCCTGCCTTTGGAATATTCTATAAGCAAAAAGGTATACCAAGTCATCAGATTATGTGAATTAAACTGTAACACAAACAAAGTAAATTTAATGGTGTATATGGCCATTTGGTCAGCTTGCAAAAGCATGCGAAAGGCACTCTATCGAATCTTCTAGTGGACTCAGCAAATTTGACATGTACTGATAGAACCTGAACTGCTCCACTCTGTTAATCTTATCTGAGACTATTATTATACAAGTTCAATGTAGACTCTGCTTATGTTTGAGTGAGTGAGTGTTTGAGTTTTACATCTCACCAACAACTACGGTCATACGAAGACGGGACCTCGGTTTAAAGACTCATCCGAAAGTCTGGAGAAGCCCGGTATCGATCCTGGGATCCCTGGTTTTCAAGGCGAGTAGCATAACCACTACGCCACGGAGGCTTCTACTGCTTATGTTTGAAAGGAATCCCATGATCTCGGGAACTGCATGTAAATCAAAGTTTCTTATTTTTACAAACATCACATGAACAGCAAAGTTTCCAAATGCTATGTAATTTAAAGTCGGTATTTCCTAGATAAGCCCTATTTGATCATACTATACTCAACAACAATAAAACAACCCAAGGAAAAAACTGGTACACCAAAACCTCTACAACACTATAGATGGGGGTCCAAAGCAGATATTAAACTGTGCTAGTTAAACCGTGTTATATCCAAGCAAAAATGTGTAGATTATATAGAAAAATGACCATTTATGGTCATTTTTCTATATAATCTACACATTTTTTGGATCCATCTTGAGACTGTGTTATATCCAAACTGTGTTATAATGAACTGTGTTATAACGAACCATGTTAAAACGAGGTTGTGGTGTATTTGCAGAGCATATCAGATAATGAAGATTAATATGATAGTATTGGTGCTTCTTATTTCTGTATAAGAACATGATGCTCAGGAAACACATTAGGATTGCCTCAGTGAGGTAAATCTAATGAGTACCCACAAGAAATAGTGAACACTTGAGCTAAAGCATGAAAATAAGAAGAGTAAATGCAGGGAAAATTGCAGAATTTATTTCATATTTCAATCACTAGAAACGTATGTTAATGGTATTTGTAAGAATTGCCTCACTGAGAACCCACAACACAATTACACCAAAACCTCTTTATAATACTAGTAACGGAGTCCAAAGCAAAAACCGTGTTAGATAAACAACCGTGTTATATCAAAACAAAAATGTATAGATTATATAGAAAAATGACCATTATGGTCATTTTTCTATATAATCTATACATTTTTGGGATCCATCTTGAAACTGTGTTATATCCATAACAGTTAATGAGGTTGTGGTGTATGTTTCGAACCAGAAATGAGGAAGAATTATGATCCCATATTTATCCTCATTACTCTGCCTTATATGGACTTATTCTGCATTATCATTTGCTGCCAAACATGTACATTATTTCGAAAAAAAAAAAAATGTCTCAAAATACAACTCACTGGTTCCAGCACATTTTTTTTTTCTTTCTGACATTGAGTATGTACACTAAGTTCTGAAAAAATGGCAATACATGTATAAGACAAAAATTCTGTGATATTACCGGTAGTCATTCCTGATGCCCCAAGCCCGAATCCATGTTATGGAACTGTTTCCATGTTTTCTCATTTAGAACGTTTTCAGTGCTTGATGGGACTGATTTCAATGATTTGTACAAGTTTGAACCTGGATGGCAAAAAAACAACTCATCTTGCAGGGTTTGAACCTGGGTCATCACAAAAACACACCTATATAATTTTGACCCCCTTGAACCCCACTTTTATATAGTAAAACTGGGGTTTCTGGGGGTATACCTTATTTTTCTTACTTCTGCTCTAAAATATAGATTGTGGGTACTCGTTAGAACCGCCTCAATGAGGCGGTTCTGACGAGTGCCCACAATATCTATTTTGAGCAGAAATAACAAAAATATCACAAATTTTCATCATAAAATTTTCATTTTTTCAGCAATAAAGGTGGCAATGTATTTGTATAGGCGTGTTTTCGTAATGGGCAAAAAAAAACATGACTCATCTTGAAGGGTTTTGAGTACATATTATGTTACAATAGCACACAAGCTTCAAGTCCATGTTTAACCCTTTTTGTACCAAATGGAATCTTCCTCCTTATATTTAGCAGGAGTCCATTTCAAAATTTAGGGGTGTCAGGTTGTGTTTTCATCAAAATTGATTTGGAAAATGACTGAACTTTTAGCAAACAGTGGAGACCCTGATTAGAGGCCGCGTTCTGTGGTGTCTGATCTGGGCCTGAACTGTTTGCCAGGGTACCCGTTTAGGGACCCGTTTAGGGGTTTCTGGTACTAAATAGGTTAGGCACAGCTTCCAATCCATTTGGCAATGGCAATTTACAGATTTGTACATCAGTATTTATGAAAGAATATGTATGTACAAAGTTTAAACTTCAATGGCTTTAATACCTTTGGATCCATAAAAATTTGTTCACAGGAACTTGAAGTTGTTTCTCGTTAATATTTAAAATCTTATTTTACGATTTCGAAAATCGTGAAGACAATAAAAACTGTAAATATTAACTTCAAGCACCTGGGAAGACAGGGATAGATTACAGCCACTGAGGGTTAACCCATATAGTACCAGAAACCCCAAAATGGGTACCTTGGCAAACAGCGCAGGCCCAGATCAGACGCCAAAGAATGTGGCGTCTGATCAGGGCCTCCACTGTTTGCTAAAAGTTTAGCCAAGTTCCTAATCAATTTTGAAGAAATCACAACCTGACACCCCTAAATTTTGAAATGGACTCCTGCTAAATATAAGGAGGAAGATTCCATTTGGTACAAAAAGGGTTAATCACACAGCCAGGAGGCATAATAGGGATATCTTTGCTCTTTCCTTTAAAAATAAAGTATGCTGTGTGTACTCATTAGAATTCCCTCATCAAGCGATTCTTGTTATAGTGAACACAACATACATTTTCAAGATGAAACAAGAAAACTGTCCCAAATACAATGTATATCAATATCTACACTTTTGAACAAGTTTGAACAGCCATGCTAACCCATAAAATGCCAATCACGACAATTGTCGTCTGCTTTGATGCCTGCTGGTTACTTTAAAAGTCATTTTTGCAAACAGTGTGATTTGGGTCCACACTGTTTGCCTGTATGCAAAAGTATTTTTAAAAAGTTTACAAAAAAATTTTAGCAGACGACATAAGCAGATGACATTTTCAGATGTTGTTTTTCTCGGCATCGTAAGGGTTAAAAGAACCATCATATCAGTCTGAGTCATTGAGGTTTCACTATATAGTAATAATACAGTTGCATTAACTCTTATCATGCTGTTCACGACAACCCCTATCTTTGGAAACAGTGTGGATCCAGATCAGATGGCTGGCTTCTGAAGAAGCCATCTGATCAGGATCTACACTGTTTGGCATTCAGTTTATGAATTTGGAGCAATAAATTACATCAAGTAATTTGATTGGTTGATAGACAGAAATGGGTGTGGCTTAAATGAATATTCAGCAAGATAAGGGATAAATCACAATTTATTGTATCACTAGACTGTGCCTACCTGTAATACTGTGATTGGAATACTGCTATGTGTATATGGTTAATAACAAATAAATCAACATAAAACAGGAAAAGCCCTGCCTTGCAAAGTCACGGGTGGTAATCAGGGGAACTAGCTCGAAAATGAGTCAATGGAAATTTGTTCCCTCGACAAATCCGGGAACTCTCGAGCTAGCTCCATCACCAAGAAACTCGTAAACAAAGGTAGGTCTCGAAGAGTTTTATCACCATTTTTTTCTTTGTAAGCTATGTATAAAAAAATCCGTCAATGCAGTTCCACATAGAAATGATATAACTTTGTACTCCGCTAGAATTTGCCATGGAAATTTGCAGCGCTGGAGTATGAATGAAACCCAAACTTTTTATCACGGACCGGACAAATTGTCAATTTATGTCATTACGGAGATTTTGGCCGACGATTTTTCATTTTCCGTCAAAAGTACGCCCTTCACACCCACAGAAACAACATCCCTGGTGAAATGGAACATGGACAGTTTGAAATAAGCAAAAAAATTTTTGCCGTGATTACGTAACTTGCGACTTATTACGAAATCACTGTCCGAGCTAGTCTTCTCGACAAGGAGCTAGTTCACTCGACATAAAAAAGAAAATGAAACATTCATCAGATTCGATGTCTTTCTATGGTCCCACCCAGGTTATCCAACTGGTTTCTTTACCACTGGCTAGTTGGGTAACAAGATGCTATGCCCCAAAGGCGTCCCCCAGTCGTTTCTCCCTGTTCGTTTCGCCCCCATTTTACACCCCTGTTTTGCCAACAGAGCCTGGTCTTTTCGCCCCCCTTAGTCATTTCGCCCACCTAGTTGCTTCGCCCCCTCCCATTTGGAGCGGATCAATGGATGTTGGATGGATGGATGGATGGATGGATGGATGGATGGATGGATGGATGGATGGATGGATGGATGGAATGATTGATGGATGGAAGGGTGCACAATAGAAAGGGATGAGTGGGTATTTGGAAGGACTGGTCAATTGGAGGACGGATGGACGAACGAACATATAGACGGACAGACGGACGGATGGATGGATGGGTCGGTGGGTAGATGGATGGAAGGATGGATGGAAAAAGAGAGAAAATATATATGCACACAAATGTCAGTATCGTGTAAAGGTTTGATTAAATAAATGAAGTATTTGATTCCTACCGGTAATCTTTTTGATGATTTTTGTTTCACTCAGAAATCGCATATTGTTCCCGCAGGTGATCTGATTATTTTTAATAAACCTAAAGTCATCGTTTATACAAATTATGTTGTGCTGCAGTCCTAGGTACTACAAGTTTCTTGAAATCAGCCCACTGGTTCTAGAGAAGATTTTTAATGGTTTCACCATATATGGGCATGGTAACCATCTTGGTCATGTGACCCAGATGCCTCGAACAAACTATCGTTTCCCCTATACCCATAAATGCTCAACACAGTTTTCGACTAAATTGTTGAAAGATAAGATGGTGCTTATTAGTTGCTTAATATATCACAGACTGGAAGTCAGTCGTTATAGTGAATAGATCATGAGCGCGTAGCGCGAGTGATCACGGGCGCGTACCGCGAGTGATCTCTGCACTTGTGCCCGACAGACAGTGATCTATTAAGCAACTAATCACCTAACAACATGAATCTATGTCGATTAGGTATCCTGTCGGTGTGGTTCGAGCCTCTCTTGAGTCATATATGGATGTCCTAGTTCTGCAATGGAAAGTCGCGTTCATAAACAGAGCCTAACAAATTTCGAAGTTTACGTCTGCATTTCTCTTGGAGCCCATAACTTCCATTTATGTTATACTACAAAATTGAAAATCGGTATGACGCTTACTCAGACCTTGACCTTTCTGTTCATGATACGATTGTCCCAGGGCCATGCTCCTGAGCGTGTCCGAGTGTCAGATGCCATTGCCCAAGAGTCCTAACCAGAGTCTAACAAACGTTAAAGTTAACGTTCGCGTTTCTCTTGGAGCCAATAATTCCCGTTTCTGTTATGCTACAAAGATGAAATTTCGCATGACACTTACTCAGCCAAAGAACTTTCCGTTCATGATACAATTGCCCCTGGATGGGCCTTGGGGTAAAATTACATAAAACGTAAAATTGACATATAGGCATTTGTATGGAAAACTCAAAATGTCTAATATTTTGAAAATAATTCAGCTCCCAACCCCTAAACCATATATATCATTGTTCCTTATGATAAGACTCTGTTTTATTTCACCAGGAATGTTGTTTCTATGGGTGTGAAGGGCTTACTTTTGACGGAAAATGAAAAGTCGTCGGCCAAAATCTCCGTAATGACATTAATTAACAATTTTTCAGGTCCGTAATAAAAAGTTTACCTTCATTCATACTCCAGCGCTGCAAATTTCCATGGCAAATTCTAGCGGAGTACAAAGTTAAATCATTTCTATGTGGAACTGCATTGCCGGATTTATTTTATAAATAGCTTACAAAGAAAAAAAAATGGTGATAAAACTCTTCGAGACCTACCTTTGATAGCCAGAGGTAAAGAAACCAGTTGGATAACCTGGGTGGGACCATAGAAAGACATCAAATCTGATGAACGTTTCATTTTCTTTTTTATGTCGAGTGAACTAGCTCCTTGTCGAGAAGACTAGCTCGGACAGTAATTTCGTCTTAACTCGCAAGTTACGTAATCACTGCCATATTTTTTTGCTTATTTCACACTTTCCATGTTTCATTTCACCAGGGATGTTGTTTCTGTGGGTGCCAAGGGCGTACTTTTGACGGAAAATGAAAAATCTTCGGTCAAAATCTCCGTAATGACATAAATTGACAATTTTTCCGGTCCGTGATAAAAAGTTTGCTTTCATTCATACTCCAGCGCTGCAAATTTCCATGGCAAATTCTAGCGGAGTACAAAGTTAAATCATTTCTATGTGGAACTGCATTGCCGGATTTTTTATAAATAGCTTACAAAGAAAAAAATGGTGATAAAACTCTTCGAGACCTACCTTTGTTTACGAGTTTCTTGGTGATGGAGCTAGCTCGAGAGTTCCCGGATGTGTCGAGGGAACAAATTTCCATTGACTCATTTTCGAGCTAGTTCCCCTGATTACCACCCGTGAAAGTGATCACCTAAATGTAACAGCTCGAAGAGGAAGATTATACATAAGCTATCTGAGCCAGGGCATGACAAATCCTACCAGACCTGTGCAACTAGCAAAGATTCATATCAGACTGCTCATCTGTGCAATCTCATCAGAGTCTTAGCTGTTTGCATGAGCCTTCTATAGCCTCTGGACCATCCAAATTTTGACTCGCAATGACTCTGGTCAGACTTCATAGCAACAGATAAGGTTCGTATTTTGTGATTATTTTTTGACAGAAACATAGTTGCTATCTCCTCAATGAGGCAATCATGCTAACAAGTACCCACAACCAATATTTTAAGGAAAAATTATCAAAAATTATTTATTTATCCAAAAATTAACGTCATAAAATGAATTTACTGGCTACAAGTATAACAACATGGCTGTGTCTTCAAGAATCATATATACTGTACATCCTCTCATTCCTACTGTATATTACAGCTAGATCCACCATGGGGTTTACGAACTACACCACTATTGTCCGGTTCTGGTTTTGAAATCTGTCTTTGAACTCTATTGCGCCTATGCTTCCTCGAGGCTGCCAGTTGTCCAAACATAAATCCAACAGGGTTCAATAACCCAAGCTGATCCTTCATGGCATTATGTGTGTTGTAAACCATTATACCATTCTCAGCATTTGTTATCTTCATGTCTGGAGGTTTCAACTTTATCACATCATTATCTGACAAAGTCAGTGATTTATTCCATTCTGGTTTTATATTGTCATGCAACACAGACCCTAGCTCTATTTCACTCCTGTACACAGATAGGGGCTTAATGATACACTTTTCTGAATTATCACAAGAATGGCCACAAAACTGACAAATTCTTCCACCATCAGAACACTTGTTGCAATTTTTACAATGCCAGTATTTCCATGTAGTGCACTGATGACATTTGGTACAATGTCGATCATGGCCAAGCTGGCCCACTTCTTTACGACAAAATGAGTAATACACGGTATCACTGCACTTTGTCCGGATCAGTTCAGCCACAGTCATTGAGTCAATATCTTGATCACCTAGCATTTCTCCATGATAATCAGACTTATGAAAGCCAAATTGTCTTGCCATAACTGGCATTTCTAAGATTTGAGTCAATTCTCTTACATTGTCACACCGGTAGTTTATATAATCTCTGAAACATGGTGAAATATCATCATCAAAGCTAATATCAAGGTTATCATTGCACATTTCTAAGCCAAAGTAAGTCTCTAATTCGTAATTGTCTAGTATTTTGAAATGAACAAGTATTTCAACTACCTCTTGCCTTAGTTTTTGAATTGGAACATCAGAGTTTCGCAGTGTTTTAGGTGAATTCCTAGCCCTTCTGACATCAGTACTTGATGATACAGCTGAACTAGGTACTGGATCATTTTGGAATAACTCACTGATATCGGTGGATTGTCTTCTGAACACAGAGTACAACCCTTGCTGGAAAGTGTCTTTTAGAATTGGAATGCTAGCAAAAATCAGGGCTACAAGTTCATTTAGCTCACTCATTAGTCCACCCAGATATAAATACAGTCCTGGACTAGCAAGTGTAGGCTTTTCAGTGAAAAAGTTGGACCTTTTCTGCCACTTATTCTTATCTTCAGCACTGGTATGAAGCCATCTTTGATAGAATTCTGCTTGTTTCTCAAATTCCAAAATTAAGACCCCTTCATTTTCATCTCCATTGGGAGCATGTAAATACATCTGCTTCACACTCTTTAGGTCTACATCTAATCTTAACTGTCTTGAAACTTCAAACTGTTGCATGTTCTCTACAATATCTTGAGCCAACTCTTTTGACATCTTTGTCTGGTGTAGTGACTCAAGCCCTTCAGATGAAAAGACGGGAGAAAACTGGAAGATACTAACGTAAAGAGTAGCATCTATAGGATTAACAGAAGCTACAAACTGACCTTCCCAGTTTGCTGCCAAAGATTCAGAATTTAAACGTACAACCCACAACATGCTATGTGACATATGCTCTTCTACCATTTCTGCACTGCAGTTTAGAACTGTTTTGTTTGAATTTTCAGTTTCTGCCTTTTTGTCTGTTTTACTCAAAGCCTGCTTGAAACTCAGGATATTCTTTTCTGCTGTTCTAGTATGTATTTCTGGAAACATTACAGACCGGATCCCTTTATCATCAATGGAGGCTACCAATTTAGATACTGCATCTACTTTATGTTGAAATGCTGCTTCTTCTTTTTCATTTCTTGGAAATGACAAACAGAATGATTCAAACTGAACAGTAGTTCTAAGATTATTCATCAAAGAAGTTACAAATTCATCTCTAGCACTTGAGTCAAGTAAGTTTATATCTTGTGTGCCGTTCTGTGGTTTATTAGTATCAATATATACTGGCTGGTTCTGTTCTGACAACAGTATAGATGCCACTGTCTTGGAATGTCCTCCTAAACTTGAGTTGGATGGTTTCCTTCGCCTGGTCTTGGCTGGGCCTGAACCATTATTTGACTGCTGCTTACGTTTTCTGACCATACCATTGGCAACAGAATCATTAGCCATATTGTTGTAAACCTGTGACTTGTACAAGTTTTCGGCGCTCCAGTTTGTGTCCATGATGCTCTGAGATATTTTCTTTGCCCTATTATGAAGGTCCAAATTTGATGCAAATCCAAAATTTGGATGAGTATGATGATTGAGATTGTTTGTCATATTACTGGGTTGATAAGGCATGTTTTGAGGATAGCCATGCATTGGTGCCATAAAGGATGGTGCTGAATTGTTGGTGGTGTTGTGATAGTAATTCCAGTCTGATACACATGTGTTTGGTGGGTACACTATGTCAGGAGACTCAGATTGCAACATGCCACCAAACTGATCATCAAAATCTATTTTTTCTTTCTTAACCACTACACCATCACTGTTGCTAAGCATATCCACATACCCATTCTTTTCTCCTTGAACATCTTTAAAAATATCCCGGACTGGTTCCAGGTTTTGAACTGGCTGACTGTACATGTTGTCAGGGTAATGGTTGTCATAGAAACCAGATCCCAGCAGTAACTTTGATTCCTGTCTAAAGTGCTGTAGATTAATATCAGGGGGTGGTGTCATATGACTATACCCTAGACCACCAACATGGGAGTTGTCCACTGCCCCCATGAGCTGATCAGAGACCCCAGTGCTACTGTGGTTGCCTGGATACAGCCCATTTGGACTTAGCTGGGAATCAGCCACAGAGGATGATACAAGCTGCTGTTCCAGGTCAAATAGTTGCAGATTTCCTTCCAGGGTTGGCAGGGTGCTGCCATCTTCTGTCATCTGAAATAAAGATAAAACACTGCATGACAGCACTGGTGGGTCGATTGTCTCCGGAAGTAATAAAGTCTTAATCTGAGAATCAGACTGTTTCATTTAACCCTTAACCCTTATCCTGCTAAATATTTTAATAAGCCACATCCATTTCTAGCTATCAGCCAATCAGATTACATGATATAATGTCTTTGTTCAAATTCATAAAATGAATGACAGTGTAGATCCTGATCAGATGGCTTCTTCGGAAGCCATCTGACCTGGATCTACACTGTTTGCAAAGGTAGGGGTTGTCGCGAATGGCAGGATAAGGGTTGAATTCCTGTATTTAAACCCTGATCAGATGCCAGTAGAATATGGATCTACAATACATGCCTAACTCAATACACAAGTCCAGTCCACATCACCTCTTTACACAACACTGGTAAGAACTGTATGGTTATAAATAACCACTAACTCTATTTGTACAGATCAGTGAGTCATATCCCTGCAGGTACATCACATCAACGTCGGTACAACGTCATGATGCTTATGCAATGTCAAATCTATTTCGGTTGCACCAACGTTGATTTGACATTGCCCTAGTGACGTGTGCTTGCTGGGATGGACATCAGTACATAAAGCTACAGCGCTTAGCAATTTCAGGTAAACTGACAATAATTTCAACCGTAACCCTTACACTACAGAGGCGTAGCCATGAATTTGATATTGGTGCGACAAAAACTTATACAGCGCCCAAGGCGTGAAAATCTCCTAGGGTAGGGTGGGGGGTCCACGGAAAATTTCGAAAAAAAAAAAAAAAAATAAATAAATGGTTCATTCTGGTGACTTCTGGAGTATTTTGGGAAGGGTTTTCTCTGCTCGAATGATAGCAACAATATTGCACTTTTTGCCTAGAATTATTCTCTATTTGTGTCAAGCTATTGGTGAGACTAGTCGCACCAATACAAAATATTGGTGCGACTAAATCGCACCAATCTCACCAACAGCTACGCCCATGCACTATAATAAATTATACACTGCCAAACTCAACTGGAGTAGACATTGTCAAATATTGATATGTTTTTGTCTAGACAGATGATTCATATGAAATGTTGCTCCAAGTTTTCTCTGAAAACAAAAGGTACATGGACCTGAATCGCTCACCTGAGTAAAGATGCATTACCATTTGATAATTATAAGTTTATTTTAGCTTTATTTGCCATTTTGATCAGTGGAGCAGAACCATTTTAGCAATTCTGTTGAAAAGTTCAATGAAACTATTTTTAAACCAAGTCACTGGCTTCAGAGGATATGTTTTTGATTTGAGGTTTAACGTCCCCGTCAACACTGTGTATGTCATTTTGGAGACGTTGCTTCTAATTTTGTGGGACTTTTTCCCGGCATTGAGATGAAATAACATCTCAAGCCCTGCTGCCCAATGAAACCAATAGGGTTTATAAGCATGGACGATCCGATGCGCACCGCTTTGCCTGGGCAGGCTTAGATCCTCTAAGCGGTTTACCAGTACTCGTGTGCGGGTCGGTTTCAAATCTGCATGGAAGCATCATGCAACCCATCTATTTCTTCAAGCCCTGATGGGCGGGGCCGATTCTTTAATTTGTCTGTAGTTTAAAACAGAAGTGAATTTAAGGCAATGAACAGGAATCAACACAATTAACCCACACCTCTCATAAGAGACACCAAAGGGAAAGAAACACAAACATGAAATAACTAGATCTTAATGGAAACACCAACAGAGGAAACCCAAAAGGACAGTTACTTTCCCACAAAATGGCAATATGGCTTCCCAAAATAAAAAGACAAAGCGATACACACACTCAAAGACAAAGACAAACCATAAACCGCGACAGATGAACTGCCTTGAAACGGCCAGTGAAAAGATTTTTCACTGGTAAGGAGGGGCTTAACCTTCAGTGTGCTGGAGGCGACTTCAGTCACCCAAGGGGTAACGGTCCAAATTGAGCAGCTTATCACGCAGTACACTCCATCCGATGAGGTTGTCCAATGCAGGTGGGATCCTTCTTTCTTAGAAGGGCACAGGTTTAAACAACACTACCGGCTGTTAGATGTTACACCCGGAAATGACATAAAAATTGACAATTACTCAAGTATCAGTTTTCAACAGATCGCCCTTACGGTACCTGTTCTATCACAATTTTGTGCATTCTAGACCCAATCAATCTAAACAACTACTGGTGATAAAATGTAGCCATAATATAGGTAGCTACACAAGCTATCAATTTTATCCTTCAAAGTACACACTGGGCTCTATTGTCTTGTAGTTATTTTTTAAGGCAATCGCTATTGACAGCCGGCTGTCGATAGCGAATTCGCTATTGACAGCCAGCAAACTAAATTGATGAAAATGGGTTATTGCAAATTTATTGTATGTTTTACTTTATAAACATTTATGGACAGGTTATTCAATATAATTTATTATATAATGGCTTCAGGTACTGTGATTATCCTGTCAGTTGGTCTTTACCATGGAACCTGCTAAAGTAGTGATATTACCAGCTGTTCTAATGATTTGGTGACTGTCTATCTTCTGATACATATCATTTCTATGACTAAGAATATTGTGAGGCCTTATTAATCTTCTTAATGCAAACAAATATTTACTGTTTTGCCTGTGACCGAGGCCATTGTTTGCGGAAATTGCTAAGTTTTTAGCTCACCTGAGCCATAGGCTCATGGGTGAGCTTATAGTATGGTAAGGCTCCGTTGTCTGTCTGTCGTCTGTTGTCTGTCAACATTTACAAACATCTTCTCCTCTGAAACCCCAAGGCCAATTGGAGTCATATTTCATGTGGAGCATCCATGGGATGGGGGAACGAAAGTTTGTTCGCAGAGTCCAGGTCATGTGACCAAGACGGCCGCCATGCCCATATAAGGTAAAAACCCTTCAAAAATCTTCTTCTCCGAAACCAGTGGGCCCATTGGCCTGAAACTTGGGATGTAGCATTAGGGACTCGGGTCCATCGTATTTTGTTAAAATGATGACCCTTGGATGACCTTGACCAATTTTAGGCCAAGGTCAAATTTGGTCGCATAGACTTTTGTATGGGGAAAAGTCAAAACCGTGTATTTTTTGGAAAATATTGCAGCCTGTGATCTGAAAATTAGAAGATACAGTAAGCTAAATGGGTGGATGAAACTACAAGAGTATTCAAGGTCAAGGTCATTCTTTGACCTCTGTTCAAGGTCATTCAGATATGAGAATTATAACTTATTGGATGGGATTTTCAAGGAAAAATTCCGTCTTTTAGAATAGCGATGTCCGTGCGGGCCAAAAAAGCGGCCCAGGTCGTTGATATTTGGTATGAAGCTTCATCTAGTGGACCTCTAACAAGATTGTTCAAAATATAGTCCCGGGGCCGAAAATGCCCCCTCACCAGGGCCCACTGGTTTCACAAAGGCGTATATAGGGAAAACCTTTAAAAATCTTCTGGTCTGAAAGTCTTTGATATTTGGTATGAAGCTTCCACTAGTGGACCACTACCAATATTGTTCAAATTATAGCCCTAGGGCCATAAATGCCCCCGGGCCAGGGCCCACCAGTTTTACATAGACTTATATAGGGAACTAATATAGGGCCAAAAATGCCCCCGTGGGGGGCCCGCTGGTTTCACATAGGTGTATATAGGGAAAACCTTTAAAAAAAATTTTGTCTGAAACAAGAAGGCCCAGGTCTTTGATATTTGGCTTCATCTAGTGGACCTCTACCAAGATTGTTCAAAATATAGTCCTGGGGCCAAATATACCCCCGCACCAGGCCCACTGATTTCACATAGGCGTATGCAGGGATAACCTTTAACTAGAATCGCGCAGTCGATGGCAAGCCATCGCATCTCCCCACGCTTCCCCGCGAGCCCCACCCCCTGGGCCATCCCCTAGGGGTGTTTGACCCGAGGGGTAAAATTTTGATTGTGATGTATTCTACTCATCATGCCGTTCGATTTAATATGCTACACGACCATGTTCTGAAAATTTTGATTTTTTATCCCCAAGGTGCCCCACCCCTGGCCCCACTCCCAGGGGTAGGATCAAAATTCCGAAAGTGTTATGCACTCCCCAGACCAAAGTTTTATCAGTTCCCAAAGTTTCAAGTTTCTATCTATAACGGTCTAGGAGGAGTTATCCGGTAACGAAAATGTATGGGGGTAAAGGGGTCAAAATTAGTTTTTGACCTCTGGTGACCTCAAAATTGACCCCAGGGGTCAAATTGTGGTTGTTATGTTTTCTACTCATCATGCCGTTCGCTTTGATATATTACAAGACCATGTTCTGGAAATTTTTATTTTTGACCCCCGCGGGCCCCACCCCTTGGGCCCACCCATAGGGGTGTGATCAAAATTCCGAAAGTGTCATGCACTCCCCAGACCAAAGATCTATCAGTTCCCAAAGTTTCAAGTTTCTATCTATAACCGTCTAGGAGGAGTTATCCGGTAAAGGGGTCATAATCAATTTTTGACCTGGTGACCTCAAAATTGACCCCAGGGGTCAAATTTTGGTTGTAATGTTTTCTACTCATCATGCTGTTCGCTTTGATATATTACACGACCATGTTCTGGAAATTTTGATTTTTGACCCCCGTGGGCCCCACCCCCTGGGCCCACCCGTAGGGGTGTGATCAAAATTCCGAAAGTGTCATGCACTCCCCAGACCAAAGATCTATCAGTTCCCAAAGTTTCAAGTTTCTATCTATAACCGTCTAGGAGGAAATATCCGGTAAGACGGACGGACGTACGGATGACGATGACCATTACAATATCCCCACTTTTTCTTTGAAAAGCGTGGGGATAAAAATCTTCTTGTCTGAAACCAGAAGGCCCATAAATGCCCCCCGGGCCAGGGCCCACCAGTTTTACATAGACTTATATAGGGAAAACCTTTAAAAATCTTCTTGACTGTCTAAAACCAGAAGGCCCAGGTCTTTGATATTTGGTATGAAGCTTCATCAAATGGACCCCTACCAAGATTGTTCAAATAATAGCCTTGGGGCCAAAAATGTCCCTGCACCAGGACACACTAGTTTTACATAGGCTTATATAGGAAAAAAAAAGTTTTTAAAAATCTTCTTAACTGAAACCAGAAGTCCCAGGTCTTTGATGTTAGGCATGAAGCTTCATCTAGTGGACCTCTACTGAGATTGTTCAAATTATAGCCCTGGTGCCAAAAAATTCCCCCATGCCATGGCTAACTGGTTTTACATAGGCTTATATAGGGAAAACCTTTAAAAATCTTCTTGTCTGAAACCAGAAGGCCTAGGTCTTTGATATTTGGTATGAAGCTTCATCTAGTGGACCCCTACCAAGTTTGTTCAAATTATAGCCCTTTGGCCAAGAATGTAATAGCGAAAGTAATAGAGACACTGATACTCAGGTGAGCGATTCAGGGCCCTGTGGGCCCTCTTGTTTCACAAGTTATCTATGCATCATATCATGGCCAATCATGCATATGGAAAGCGAACAGTTTTATAGGACAAACTGACATTGTAAAAACTCCAAGGTCCACAACAATTAACCATTGTCCTGCTGAATGAATTAATTTTGCCACACCCATTTCTGTCTATTAACCAAATAAATTGCAGTACACAATGTATAATGTATTTGTCCAGTTCACAAACTGAATAACAAACATTAAGATCCTGATCAGTTGGCTTATTCAGAAGCCATCTGATCTGGATCTACACTGTTTTCGAAAGGTGGGGGTTGTCGTGATCATCAGAACAATGGTAAATAGTGATCTGTTGGAGATGTAGATCGGACAGTCCACAATGTTATTTTAGCTCCCGCCCATCGGGGCTTGAAGAAATAGATGGGCTGCATGATGCTTCTCACAGAGCTGAAACTGACCCACACACAAGTACTGGTAAACCTCTTAAGAGGATCTAAGCCTGCCCAGGCAATGCGGTGCGAATCAGCCCGTCCATAATTATAAACCCTATTGGTTTCATTGGGCAGCAGGGCTTGAGGTGTCATTTCATCTCAATATCCGATAAAAGTCCCACAAAATTGGAAGCAATGTCTCCAAAATGACCTTTACAGTGTTGATGGGGATGTTAAACTACAAATCAAACAAACAAAACAATGTTATTTGTTTCCAGCCCATTTAACGTTCCTACAGAGCTCTAGACCCATTTTGTCTAGTCAGTGGTTAAAGAACAGATAAATGTACATGTCTACTGAGAATCAGACAACTAGGCCTTGGTGTGGACATCAGTCTTATGCTAAGGTGGGCTTAGAGGTCTAAATGTCTGTCACACTAAATGCTAAATAAACTGTTACAAAAGCCTGATGTGAATAAATAATCCAGGTATGACGTTTCTTCATCAAACAGTATTTGAGATAATAGGCAAAATCACTGAACCATGAAATATAGGTCACAATGACCTGGATATATTTTGAGGTCAATTATCAGATCACATGAAACTAATAATCCAGGTGAAACATTTCTACATCAAATAGCATTCAAGATAGTAGGCAAAATCACTGAACAATGAAATATAGGTCACAGTGACCTAGATATATTTTGAGGTCAACCACAGGGTCACATGGAACTAATAACCCAGGTATGACACTTCTCCATAAAAAAGTATTGAAGATAATAGGCAAAATCACTAAACCATGAAATATAGGTCACAGTGGCCTAGATATATTTTGACGTCATCAGAAGACCCTCCCAGGTACATGTACTTTGTTATCCCCACGCTTTTCAAAGAAAAAGTGGGGATATTGTAATGGTCTTCGTCGTCCGTACGTCCGTCCGTCTTACCGGATATTTCCTCCTAGACGGTTATAGATAGAAACTTGAAACTTTGGGAACTGATAGATCTTTGGTCTGGGGAGTGCATGACACTTTCTGAATAAGCCAACTGATCAGGATCTTAATGTTTGTTATTCAGTTTGTGAACTGGACAAATACATTATACATTGTGTACTGCAATTTATTTGGTTAATAGACAGAAATGGGTGTGGCAAAATTAATTCATTCAGCAGGACAATGGTTAATTGTTGTGGACCTTGGAGTTTTTACAATGTCAGTTTGTCCTATAAAACTGTTCGCTTTCCATATGCATGATTGGCCATGATATGATGCATAGATAACTTGTGAAACAAGAGGGCCCACAGGGCCCTGAATCGCTCACCTGAGTATCAGTGTCTCTATTACTTTCGCTATTACATTCTTGGCCAAAGGGCTATAATTTGAACAAACTTGGTAGGGGTCCACTAGATGAAGCTTCATACCAAATATCAAAGACCTAGGCCTTCTGGTTTCAGACAAGAAGATTTTTAAAGGTTTTCCCTATATAAGCCTATGTAAAACCAGTTAGCCATGGCATGGGGGAATTTTTTGGCACCAGGGCTATAATTTGAACAATCTCAGTAGAGGTCCACTAGATGAAGCTTCATGCCTAACATCAAAGACCTGGGACTTCTGGTTTCAGTTAAGAAGATTTTTAAAAACTTTTTTTTTCCTATATAAGCCTATGTAAAACTAGTGTGTCCTGGTGCAGGGACATTTTTGGCCCCAAGGCTATTATTTGAACAATCTTGGTAGGGGTCCATTTGATGAAGCTTCATACCAAATATCAAAGACCTGGGCCTTCTGGTTTTAGACAGTCAAGAAGATTTTTAAAGGTTTTCCCTATATAAGTCTATGTAAAACTGGTGGGCCCTGGCCCGGGGGCATTTATGGGCCTTCTGGTTTCAGACAAGAAGATTTTTATCCCCACGCTTTTCAAAGAAAAAGTGGGGATATTGTAATGGTCATCGTCATCCGTACGTCCGTCCGTCTTACCGGATATTTCCTCCTAGACGGTTATAGATAGAAACTTGAAACTTTGGGAACTGATAGATCTTTGGTCTGGGGAGTGCATGACACTTTCGGAATTTTGATCACACCCCTACGGGTGGGCCCAGGGGGTGGGGCCCACGGGGGTCAAAAATCAAAATTTCCAGAACATGGTCGTGTAATATATCAAAGCGAACAGCATGATGAGTAGAAAACATTACAACCAAAATTTGACCCCTGGGGTCAATTTTGAGGTCACCAGGTCAAAAATTGATTATGACCCCTTTACCGGATAACTCCTCCTAGACGGTTATAGATAGAAACTTGAAACTTTGGGAACTGATAGATCTTTGGTCTGGGGAGTGCATGACACTTTCGGAATTTTGATCACACCCCTATGGGTGGGCCCAAGGGGTGGGGCCCGCGGGGGTCAAAAATAAAAATTTCCAGAACATGGTCTTGTAATATATCAAAGCGAACGGCATGATGAGTAGAAAACATAACAACCACAATTTGACCCCTGGGGTCAATTTTGAGGTCACCAGAGGTCAAAAACTAATTTTGACCCCTTTACCCCCATACATTTTCGTTACCGGATAACTCCTCCTAGACCGTTATAGATAGAAACTTGAAACTTTGGGAACTGATAAAACTTTGGTCTGGGGAGTGCATAACACTTTCGGAATTTTGATCCTACCCCTGGGAGTGGGGCCAGGGGTGGGGCACCTTGGGGATAAAAAATCAAAATTTTCAGAACATGGTCGTGTAGCATATTAAATCGAACGGCATGATGAGTAGAATACATCACAATCAAAATTTTACCCTCGGGTCAAACACCCCTAGGGGATGGCCCAGGGGGTGGGGCTCGCGGGGAAGCGTGGGGAGATGCGATGGCTTGCCATCGACTGCGCGATTCTAGTTTGATTTGATTTGATGTTTAACGTCCCTGTCAACACTGTAAAGGTCATTTTGGAGACGTTGCTTCCAATTTTGTGGGACTTTTACCCAACACTGAGATGAAATGACATCTCAAGCCCTGTCGCCCAATGTAACCAATAGGGTTTATTAGCATGGATGGTCCGCCTCGCACCGCGGTTCCTGGACAGGCTTAGATCCTCTAAGCGGTTTACCAGCACTAGTGTGCGGGCCGGATTCAGCTCTGCTTGGATCATGCAGCCCATATATTTCTTCAAGCCCCTATGGGCGGGGGCTGTCCCAGGTACTTAAGTTCCATAATGAGTGCTCTGTGATGAGTGACTGTTGAGATATAAGCATTTAAAAAACTTTAACACAGTGTGACGGGAACGCAAATGTGTTCGCAGACGACCGAGGTGACAACAATAGCTCTCCATGTGCTCCGTACAGGGGAGCTAAAAATAACTGCATATTCATTATTTAGACTCCTTTATTTATTTATTGAGATTGTTAATAATCTATAAACAAAAGATTTATTTATTTATTTATTTTAGCCACAGCATGGAGTTACTCCTTGTAGAGTTCCAACCATTTATGCCTTAAGTGTAATGAACACTTTAATAGTTAATATTATTCTGATGAAAAAATTTCATTTGTATGAAAAAAGTTTAATAGTTCTGTTTAATATTCTATAATTATTATCCCCACGCTTTTCAAAGAAAAAGTGGGGATATTGTAATTGTCTTCGTCGTCCGTATGTCCGTCCGTCTTACCGGATATTTCCTCCTAGACGGTTATAGATAGAAACTTGAAACTTTGGGAACTGATAGATCTTTGGTCTTGGGAGTGCATGACACTTTCGGAATTTTGATCACACCCCTACGGGTGGGCCCAGGGGGTGGGGCCCACGGGGGTCAAAAATCAAAATTTCCAGAACATGGTCATGTAATATATCAAAGCGAACAGCATGATGAGTAGAAAACATTACAACCAAAATTTGACCCCTGGGGTCAATTTTGAGGTCACCAGGTCAAAAATTGATTATGACCCCTTTACCGGATAACTCCTCCTAGAAGGTTATAGATAGAAACTTGAAACTTTGGGAACTGATAGATCTTTGGTCTGGGGAGTGCATGACACTTTCGGAATTTTGATCACACCCCTATGGGTGGGCCCAAGGGGTGGGGCCCGCGGGGGTCAAAAATAAAAATTTCCAGAACATGGTCTTGTAATATATCAAAGCGAACGGCATGATGAGTAGAAAACATAACAACCACAATTTGACCCCTGGGGTCAATTTTGAGGTCACCAGAGGTCAAAAACTAATTTTGACCCCTTTACCCCCATACATTTTCGTTACCGGATAACTCCTCCTAGACCGTTATAGATAGAAACTTGAAACTTTGGGAACTGATAAAACTTTGGTCTGGGGAGTGCATAACACTTTCGGAATTTTGATCCTACCCCTGGGAGTGGGGCCAGGGGTGGGGCACCTTGGGGATAAAAAATCAAAATTTTCAGAACATGGTCGTGTAGCATATTAAATCGAACGGCATGATGAGTAGAATACATCACAATCAAAATTTTACCCCTCGGGTCAAACACCCCTAGGGGATGGCCCAGGGGGTGGGGCTCGCGGGGAAGCGTGGGGAGATGCGATGGCTTGCCATCGACTGCGCGATTCTAGTTTCATTTTTATTTATGCATTCATGTTTTTTTTATCATTTATATGTAAGTATGTATATATATCCAATATCTTAGCTGGCTGTCAATAGCGAATTAGCTATCGACAGCCGGCTGTAAATAGCGAATTCGCTATCGACAGCCCGCTGTCAATAGCCACTTCCTTTTTTTAAGTGTCTTAATTAAACAGTTCTCGGTCAGATCACGTGACCGGCCATATTTGGGAGTCACGTGACCCATAATACTTCCAGTAGAAATGGCAGAAGATGTCTTCCCTATAATGTGTCAAAGTATGAGCAGAATCGGTTCAGGTTTCAGGAAATTATGGCTACCGAAATAAGGGTACCCCTCTCCAAAGGGCAAGTATTGAATAAAACTCAGCATGCTAAAGGTTAAATCGATTTTATGTGGCCGCAATCCTCGCCCTTACTTCCGTCGCGATTTAGACAAATAATTTGTTCAGTCTGCATGAAGGCCTCTATTTCATCAGTGCAACTCCCCTGAGAACACAAAAATCAAACAACCACATAGATGAAACAACTGAGGACTCGACAGCAAAAAAACACTGAAATGCTGGTTTGTTTTTGTTTGATTTGAGGTTTAACGTCCCCGTCAACACTGTAAAGGTCATTTTGGAGACGTTGCTTCCAATTTTGCGTGACTCTTACCCAACATTGAGATGAAATGACATCTCAAGCCCTTTCGCCCAATGAAACCAATAGCGTTTATAAGCATGGACTGTCCAACTCGCACTGCTTTCCCTGGGCAGGCTTAGATCCTCTAAGCTGTTTACTAAGAGGTGCCGTTTTACTATAAATCCCCTATTTTGTGATATCACTAAATCCAAATGGTGATATCACTAATTCTATTTATTGATAACTAAATATAGATGAATTTGTGATATCACAAAATCAAATTACATTGTAGTGACATCATTATATTTGCAAACAATGTGATGTTTACTCCCTAACCCATTGTATACTAGTGGCCTCTTCCACTGCTATATGTTGGACAAGTCCATTTGTCATATAAGGGCCGGGTGTCAGGCCTATTTTTTCGGTTTTAATTCTATTTTTGACGGGGAATTCTGCTAGCAAATAGTGCAGGCCCTGATCAGATGCCGCGTTCTGTGGCGTATGGTCTTGCCAAGGTGCCCCTTTAGTGTTTCCCGCATGCAATTGACTAATAGATCAAATTAGTTGCCTGGCATAGAAGGTGCTCCCCTAACAACCATCGTCACCGTTACGTCACATATTGTGTGGTTTTTAATCGTTTTTGTAGTTTGTTTGTTTGTTTGAGGTTTAACGTCCCCGTCAACACTGAATAGATCATTTTGGAGACGTTGCTTCCAATTTTATGGGACTTTTACCCGACTTTGAGATGAAATGACATCTCAAGCCCTGTCACCCAATGAAACCTATAGGGTTTATAAGCATGGACTTTCCGACTCGCACCGCTTTGCCTGGGCAGGCTTAGATCCTCTAAGCTGTTTACCAGTACTCATGTGCGATCGGTTTCAGTGTGAATCGCCTTACTAGCAGTAGCAGACGACTTACATGAATACATTAGTTTATTACTACAATGCCTACAAAGTCTCAGAAATCTAAGCCCAACAGTTCTTGAGAAATCTTTGGCGGAACAAAGTCACACACGCACGCACGCAAACGAGTGACATGTCAAACTGGTAAATGCCGGTTTTGAATAGCAGTCATTGCTGCATTCACCATGCAGATGGTTTTCCGTTACAGCATGTGCAGTGGTATCGCATGCGCAGTGATCATTTCTGGAGCCCTCATTATTCCAAAAATTCAAAAAGAATTTATGAATTTGTGTTATCACAAAATCGATATAGTGATATCACAAATTCATATCTATTTAGTGATATCACAAAAATCGAATTAGTGATATCACAAAAAAGACTGTGATATCACTAAATAAAGATGAATTTGCGATTTGAATAGAATTAGTGATATCACTAAATAAAGAATTAGTAATATCACAAAATGATGCCAATTTTGTGATATCACAAAATCAATTTTGTGATATTACACATTCAATTTAGTGATATCACTAAAGTGATTTTTTGATATCACAATTTCAGTTTTACTTTTTGATATCACAAAATAACAAGAGGCTCAATGAGCCTAAACCGCTCACCTGAGGAACTTAAGTTTTAACAATTCACAGACTTGACTACTAAATCTGCTAATAGAATCCAGCCCATTGACCCTTACAGGATATAAGTCATCATTATTGCATTGCATTCCAAGTTTGAGACTTCTAGCTTCTATAGTTCCTGAGAAATCTTTGACGAAAATTTAACATTGGTCAAAATGGAGAGAAAGAAGAATGAAAGAACAGATGAACAAATAAGCTGAGAAAGCCCAATGTCTCTTACACAAAATAAGTCATCATTATTCTATTGAATACCAAATTTGATGCTTCTAGCTTTTATAGTTCCTGAGAAATCTTTGATTAAAAATTTAACATTGGTCTATTATCTCTATATGGAGAGAAAGAAGAATGAAGGAACAAATGAACCAGACTAGCTCCAAAACCTAATGCAGCCTTTCCCCTTGCCCAATGGTGCTACACATAAAATTTAAACAAGACTGGTCGACTGCCTTCTGAGATATGCTTCATTGAAAGTGTGGACGACGGATGGACGGACGACAGACGACGGACTCCGGAGCCTTGGTATACTATCGGCTCACTGGAGCCTTTGGCTCAGGTGAGCTAAAAATTCAAGTCGCTATTTCTGTCACAACATTTTCCCTACATTAAGTCTATGGGCAAATTTTTTGGTCTCTCAAGGTCACGTTACTCCGAGGTCAATATTCCGATTCGGCCAAAAATCGAACTTAACCGAGATTTTATGCCTGTCCTCGTTACCTGCAAGTTTGAAGCTGATATGAATAAAAATAAAGTTGCTATCGTGGTCACAACGTATTTTTTTATGCTCAAGGACAGGTAACTCCAAGGCAAATAATCCGATTCGGCCCAAAATCGAACTTAACCGAGATTTTATGTCTGTCCTCGTAACCTGCAAGTTTGAAGCTGATCTGAAAAAAATTCAAGTCGCTATCGTAGTCACAACATTTTCCCTATGTAAAGTCTATGGGCAAATTTTTTGTCTCTCAAGGTCATGTAACTCCGAGGTCAATATTCCGATTCGAACTTAACTGAGATTTTATGCCTGTCCACGTTACCTGCAAGTTTCAATGAAAGTGTGGACGACGGATGGACGGACGACAGACGACAGACTCCGGAGCCTTGGTATACTATCGGCTCACTGGAGCCTTTGGCTCAGGTGAGCTAAAAATTCAAGTCGCTATTTCTGTCACAACATTTTCCCTACGTTAAGTCTATGGGCAAATTTTTTTGTCTCTCAAGGTCACGTAACTCCGAGGTCAATATTCCGATTCGGCCCAAAATCGAACTTAACCGAGATTTTATGCCTGTCCTCGTTACCTGCAAGTTTGAAGCTGATATGAATAAAAATAAAGTTGCTATCGTGGTCACAACGTATTTTTTTATGCTCAAGGGCAGGTAACTCCAAGGCAAATATTCCGATTCGGCCCAAAATCGAACTTAACCTAGATTTTATGTCTGTCCTCGTTACCTGCAAGTTTGAAGCTGATCTGAAAAAAATTCAAGTCGCTATCGTAGTCGCAACATTTTCCCTAATTAAGTCTATGGGCAAATTTTCTGTCGACTCCGAGGTCAATATTCCGATTCGGCCCAAAATTGAACTTACCCGAGATTTTATGCCTGTCCTCGTTACCTGCAAGTTTGAAGCTGATATGAATAAAAATAAAGTTGCTATCGTGGTCACAACGTATTTTTTATGCTCAAGGACAGGTAACTGCAAATAATCCGATTCGGCCCAAAATCGAACTTATCCGAGATTTTATGTCTGTCCTCGTAACCTGCAAGTTTGAAGCTGATCTGAAAAAAATTCAAGTCGCTATCGTAGTCACAACATTTTCCCTATGTAAAGTCTATAGGCAAATTTTTTGTCGCTCAAGGTCATGTAACTCCGAGGTCAATATTCCGATTCGAACTTAACTGAGATTTTATGCCTGTCCACGTTACCTGCAAGTTTGAAGCTGATCTGAATAAAAATAAAGTTGCTATCGTGGTGACAACGTATTTTTTCATGCTCAAGGGCAGGTAACTCCAAGGCAAATAATCCGATTCGGCCCAAAATCGAACTTAACCGAGATTTTATGTCTGTCCTCGTTACCTGCAAGTTTGAAGCTGATCTGAAAAAAATTCAAGTCGCTATCGTAGTCACAACATTTTCCCTATGTTAAGTCTATGGGCAAATTTTTTGTCGCTCAAGGTCACGTAACTCCGAGGTCAATATTCCGATTCGGCCCAAAATCGAACTTAACCGGGATTTTATGCCTGTCCTCGTTACCTGCAAGTTTGAAGCTGATCTGACTAAAAATAAAGTTGCTATCTTGGTCACAACGTATTTTTTCATGCTCAAGGGCAGGTAACTCCAAGGCAAATAATCCGATTCGGCCCAAAATCGAACTTAACCGTGATTTTATGTCTGTCCTCGTTACCTGCAAGTTTGAAGCTGATCTGAAAAAAATTCAAGTCGCTATCGTAGTCACAACATTTTCCCTATGTTAAGTCTATGGGCAACTTTTTTGTCGCTCAAGGTCACGTAACTCCGAGGTCAATATTCCGATTCTGCCCGAAATCGAACTTAACCGAGATTTTATGCCTGTCGTCGTTACTAGCTACAGTGATGACAACATTTTCCCCATGTTAAGTCGATAGGCAATTTTTCGGGCGCTCAAGGGGACGTAACTCTTGAGTGAATTATCTGATTCGGCCCAAAATCGAACTTGACCGAGATTTTATGCCTGTACTGGTTATCTGCAAGAATGAAGTCGATCAGAAAAAAATTGACGGAGCTAGAGTGATGACAAGCTTTTTCCTATGTGAAGTCTTAGGAGCTAGATGTTGCCATGGCAACCAGAGTTCCACTCAGATCTGCCTGAAAACCTAATGAAGCCTTTCCACTTGCCCAATAATGCGACACATGAAATTTGATCAAAGTTGGCCAAGTAGTCTTTAAGATATACATTTTTGAAATTCCCATTAACCCTAATGCAAAAACACACAAGGGCAGGTAACTCCTAAGTGAATGATCCGATTCTGCCAGTTATCGAACTTGACCAAGATTTCATGGCTCTGCTGGTTATCTGCAAGAATAAAGCCAATCTGAAAATAATTGAAGCAGCTACGGTGATGACAACATTCTCCCCATGTTAAGTCAATAGGCAATTTTTTCAACGCTCAAGGGCACGTAACTCCTGAGTGAATAATCCGATTCAGCCCAAAATCGAACTTGATCGAGATTTCATGCCTGTCCTCGTTATCTGCAAGAATGAAGTCGATCAGAAAAAAATTGACGGAGCTAGAGTGATGACAAGCTTTTTCCTAACGCTCAAGGGCACGTAACTCCTGAGTGAATAATCCGATTCAGCCCAAAATCGAACTTGATCGAGATTTCATGCCTGTCGCCGTTATCTGCAAGAATGAAGACAATCAGAAAAAAATTGACGGAGCTAGAGTGATGACAAACTTTTTCCTATGTTGAGTCTATGGGAGCTATTTGTTGCCATGGCAACCAGAGTTCCAATCCGATCTGCCCGAAAACAGTATGCAGCCTTTCCCCCTACCTGATAATGCTTCACATCAAATTTGATCAAGATTGGCCCACTGGTTCCGGAGATATACTTCTTTGAAAGTGTGGACGACGACGACGGACGACGGACGACGGACGCCGGCTCGTGGTATACTAATACCTCACATGAGCTAAAAATTGATTTAGTGATATTAAAAAATGGATTTTGTGAAATCACAAAATAATTAGTGATATCACATAATAATTAGTGGTATCAAAAAATGGAATTTGTGATATCACAAAATCGATTTAGTGATATCAAAAATAGGTGATTTATAGTAAAACGGCACCTCATAGTTCACCAGTACTCTTGTGCGGGTCGGATTCAGCTCTGCGTGGAAGCATCATGCAGTCCTTATATTTCTTCAAGCCCCGATGGGCGGGGGCCTACTGAAATGCTGGAGCAAAACAAAACCAACAGTTCCCTTATCCCGCTGAACATATTATTACATCACACCCATTTATATTTCTACCAATCAAATTACTCGATTCAATTTATTCATTCAAATTCGCAAACTGAATGACAGTGTAGTTCCTGTTCAGAAGCCATCTGATTTGGATCTTCAATGTTTGCCAAGGTAGGGGTTGTCGTGAACAGCAGGATAAGGGTTAACCAATTTTGAAAGGAATTTCCTCCCTAATTATCCCATTGTATGCTAGTGGACTCTTCTACTGCTATATGTTGGACAAGTCCATTTGTCTTATAGCCCCTGTGAAAAAAGTTCAAGAACTTGAAGTTTGTTCTTGAACTCTTCGAGAACTTGAAGAACTGTTCTTGAACTTATTGAACGTAGTTCGTTGATCTTTTTCAATTCTTGAACTATTGTTCTTGAAGAGATGAACTTCTAGAACCTGGGTTCTTGAACTTGAAAAGTTCTTGAACTTGCATTTTAAATTGTGAAAAAAGTTCAAGAACTTGAAATTTGTTATTGAACACTTCAAGAACATCAAGAACTGTTCTTGAACTTTTTGAACAAAGCCTATGGATCTTTTTTGGTTCTTGAACTATTGTTCTTGAAGAGATGAAGTTCTAGAACTAGGATTCTTGAACTTCCAAAGTTCTTGAACTTGCATTCTAGATATTTAAGTACGAAACTTCTATCGTTTAGCTTTACATAACATTTTTATTACTAAACTTTAGTTGTTTAGCTTTACATAAACTGTCCAATCAAAAGCCATGATATATGTAGTACATTCAGACATCAGAAAGAGTGGGAAAATAGAGCTAAATCAGGATTTTTTATGCATTTTAATTTCTTGAAATAAATTGCATGATGAGATACACTGCACCTTACAAGACATATTTGTTATCTACCACTAATACACTGAAGTATGCTCAAGTCGGAAAAACATGGACTATTTATTGTGTAATGGAATTTGTCAGGATTTAGGGGTAAAATCATCAATTTTTCTAGTAAATTACATGTACTATGCATTTGACCTGTAAGCTTTTAATAATGTTCATTTGTTTGCTGATATTAATGATTTTCTAGGTTAAACTTTATTATGATTTTCTGTTATTTCACAGCTAAAATGGAAATAATTGTTTAAATGCATGCACATACAAGAAACAATTCCTTTGGGCTGCTCAGGGAACAGGTAGAGATTATGTTACAGATAAGTAGTATAGGAGATTGCCAGGGGTCAGTGTGTCAATTAAACATGTGCACTATGAGCATTGGGACATATTCAGGAAATGGTTCAAGATTTTATATATGGTTCAAGAACTGTACTAGAACAAGTTCTTGAACTGTCCATGGCCTCTAAATGGCTGGTTCTAGAACTCCCTTAGTTCATGAACCAGTCCAAAATATTTTTCTTTAAAAGTTTCATTAATTGAAGTTCTCGAACTGTAAAGAACTAGTTCAAGAACTTGGGAGTTCTAGAACCGGTTCAAGAAGTTCTTGAACAGTTCTTGATTTGTTCTTGATAATTTCAAAGGGGCTGCACATGCATTATCTAGAACAAATTCTAGAATTGTTCCAGAACAAATTCTAGAATATGTTCTAGAACTTTGTTCTAGAACGGCCATTTAATGTTCAAGAACAATTCTTGAACTAGTTCCAGAATTGTTCAAGAATCATTTCTTGAATTCCTCTTAGGGGAAGGGGTGTCAGGCCTATTTTTTTCGTTTTTATCCTATTTTTGATGGAAAATTCTGTTAGCAATTAGTACAGGCCCTGATCAGTCGCAGCATTCTTCGGCGTCTGATCTGGGCCTGCACTGTTTGCCAAAGGTACCCCTTTAGCGGTTTCCCGCATACAATGGATTATATACAACTGTTACAGTTGAGTTGACCATTTCAAAATTTAGGGGTATTTAGAAATCTATTCAGAAAATGGCTGAACTAGCAGAAGTTCATTTCAAAATTTGGGGGTGTCAGGTTGTGTTTTCATCAAAATCTATTTGGAAAATGACTGAACTTTTAGCAAACAGTGGAGGCCCTGATCAGACGCAGAACGCGGCGTCTGATCTGGGCCTGCACTGTTTGCCAAGGTGCCCCTTTAGGGGTTTCTGGTATTGAATGGGTTAATGTCCCTGTCAACACTGTATAGGCCATTTTGGAGACGTTGCTTCCAATTTTCTGGGACCTTTACCTGACATTGAGATGTAATGACACAAGCCCTGTCGCCCAATGAAACCAATAGGGTTTTATAAGCATGGCAAACAGTGAAGGCTCACATCAGACGCTGTGTTTCGCGGTATCTGATCTGGGTCTGCACTGTTCACTGATAACCCGTTTTAGGGGTTCCCATACAAAATGGGTCGTAAGGCCCGGTCAATTCTATATGTATATATTATGTTACCTAACCACACTTTTCCTGAGCAGACTTATACATTCTAACGCCAGAAACTGTACAAAAGTTGTACTGAGGTAGCTACTCCTAGGACTGACGAGTTCAAGTTGGATTGTTACAATCCAAAAATTTTGGCTGTCAAGATATCTCTCATGGTCTATGGTAACAGGACTCCTAAAATAAGCGGGGATAACTGCCGCTGCTACCAGCCTGTGAGATTACAATAATTAAGCACTACAATTTATTTAGCTCATAGCTGCTGGTCCAAAATCAACTTTTTGTGGAAGCTGGCATCGCTTTACCTTTTGAATTACTTGCACACAGTGAAGACTCTGATCTGTGTTCAGAGATCTGGGTGTCCACTGTTTAGGTATGTCTGTTTCAGGTTGATTATTTATCAATTAACCAAACAAGTTGCATAGCTTCTCTAGAATCGTACAGGTGACCAACAGAGTTAAACTTAGCACATGTGAGTAGGTTGAACTGTGTCCACTCTGGCTGTAAATATCAGAAACAACAGCTTTTATTGTGACACTGCTCATTTAATGTATAATTTTCAATTCCCAGCTAGCTTTTTGAGACCATGTCTGTCTTATATTTATGCATCCATTAGGGGTATATAAACAATTCAATTTTTTACTATACACCAGTCAACATTAAATCAGTCAGTTTTAATGAGGGATGAAAGGATAAATAAACAGAACATGTGATCAATCATTTCTTAGATTTAAGGGGTTTTCGTCAGTCACAGGACTGTAGCCTTGGCAACCCACAGAGTGTAATGACAGAAATATATTGTATGTAAAATCAGTTTAAATCACTCTACTTTCATATGAGATTGGCTGCATGTTCATTAGAGTCAATATCGCTCGAAGATCTTTCATTGGCTTGGCTGGCAGTTCATAAAGGTTTTTCAACTTTTAGCTCTGTGGCCATCTTGTTGAACCATTTTATCAATTTTGGAGCATGGTAATTAGAGAAACATTGGGTAAAGTTATTTTGAAATCGACACAGTGGTTTAGGAGGAAAAATCATTAGAAGAAATTGTTGATGACTAATAGACAGACTGGTGGATGGCTGAAAACTGTCACATATTAGCCCTTGTCCTGCTGAGCCCGGATATGCCTTACCTTTCAAACAATGTAGATCCAGATCAGATGGCTTCTTCAGAAGCCATCTGATCAGGATCTTCATTGTTTGCCATTCAGATTGTGAATGTGTTGCAATAATTTGCATCAAGTAATCTGATTGGTTGATAATTGGAAGTGGGTGTGGCATATATGAATATTCAGCAGAACAAGGGTTAGCTATCAGCTCAACTTCAGCAGCTTGTGAGCCAACCAATCAATGTTTTTTTTATTTGTTTGTTTGGTTTTGGTTTTACGGCCCTTTCAAGATTATTTCACTCATATCGAGCCGATCGTTAATCAGAGGTGGGCGAAAACCGGAGTATCTGGAGAAAAACCACCTGATCTTCCGTTGCAGAACTTGGCGTCTCACATGTGACCCGAGCGAGGCTAGAACCCACATTGGTGAGAGACCTAATGATTAAGAGTCAGCGCTCTAGGCCACGGAGGTCCGTTCAACCAATCAATGAGCCAAAGGAATCAGATAGTGATAAAAAAGAACATAAATATAAATTTTTTTTTGAAATCCCAGAAGATCTTTGAAGTATATATTCTTTCATAGTTCTGCATGGATTGCTATGAAATTTCAGCAAAATCAACCAAGGGTCTCAGTCGAGATGATGTTAGTGAATGAAGAATAGATAAGTGAGTTTTATGGGTAATAGGCTAATAGCTTAACCCTTTTCGTACCGCATTCTGCGGCGTCTGATCTGGGCCTGCACTGTTTACCAGGGTACCCCGTTTGGGGTTTCTGGTACTAAATGGGTTAATTGGGTATTTGAAACAAAAGGCCCATGGGCCACTATGCTCATGAGCTCAGAGGGGCACAGTGCCCACTGGCATTAACTATGGAAGCCCTGCACCCAAGGATGCTGCAGATAAATTCTGGACCCAATCAGCCTAGTGGCTTCAGAGGTCTGATGTCGCTTGAATGTGTTGTTGCAGGACAACAGCTAGAATCTGATGACAACTGACACTTTCCCATCTGTGTCAACCAGTAGGCCTAAAAGAACAATATTTAAGGAACATTTCTATAAACAAAATATCTTGAAAGGCATAAATGTCATTTATCAATTTTCTCCCATTATACAAGTAAGTCAACGGAAACTCTTAACTTGCCATAGCAAACAAACTAAAGAGCCAAATTTCATAAAACACACACACACAAAGGCAAATATGGTGAATATTTCCATAAAGTCCCAGCCTCATAGAGCATATGGTACATGTACATACATGTATATGGTTTCTGAGATGTTTTTTTTTGTTTTTTCGTTTTTTAAGTTTGGTTTCCAATGGCAACCAATAACAAGAGGGCCAACTGGCCCTGTAGCGCTCACCTGTGCGCCAGAAAATCATCAGTGATGTTTAGAATGCCCATCGGAGCTTGAAGAAATAGACTGGGCTACATGGTGCTTCTACGCAGATCTGGAACCGAACGCAGATGAGTACTGGAAAACAGCTTAGAGCTTCTAAGCCTGCCCAGGAAAAGTGGTGTCAGTTGAACCGTCTGAGCATTTTAAACCCTATTGGTTTCATTGGGCAGCAAAGCTTAAGATGTCATTTCATCTCAATGTAGTTTAAATGACCCACAAATCTGGAAGCAAAGTCTCCAAAATGACCTACACAGTATTGACCGGGATGTTAAACCTCAAATCAATCAAAAATCGGGGCCCTGTGGTTTCAGAAAAGAAGATTTTTGAAGTTGATCCATTATAAGTCTATTGGGGTTAAGGAGCCTGGCGAATGGTCAATTTGGACTCCAGTTAAACTATTGGAGTTACACTTCTGAAACTTTGCTTATTGGATGGTCTTTGGAATATAGAATATGTTGGGCTACTTTTGGTGTGACCTCGACCCCAAGGTCAAAGGTCAAAAAGTATGACTTTGCCATATCTTCTAAACTATTGGAGTTACACTTCTGAAACTTGGTTATTGGATGGCTGTTGGAATATAGAATAAATTGGGATACTTTAGGTGGACCTCAACATAACCCCAAGGTCAAAGGTCAAAAAGTATGACTTTGCCATATCTTCTAAACTATAAGTTACACTTCTGAACCTTTGCTTATCAGTTAGAATGTTCTTTGCAACTTTTTTTAACTTACATGTAGTTTTGGCTAGCTAATACATAGTCATTAGTGTTATTAATAGAAAAAGCGAGTATTTGCGATGGTTTACCATCGACTGCAGATCTAGTTGAAGTTTTTTTTTTTTTCATTTTAAGTCTATGGGAGCTAATGGGCCCATGGGCGTGGCCAATTTTGATCCCAGGAGCATTGTTGGCAGGATTTATGTAGATGATCACTTGACGTTGCTACATGTTACATATTTAAGCTCTGGGCCCTGTGGTTTCAGAGAAGATTTTTTATTTTTTTCCACTTGTAAGTCTATGGAAGATAAAGAGCCCTGGAGTGTGGCCAATTTGGATCACAGGGGCATAAATGGCAGGATTTATGTCCTTGACCTTGCTACAAACTAAATATCTATTATGAGTCTATGGGAGCTAAGGGGCCCTGGGGTGTGGCCCATTTGGACCCCAGGGGAATGATTGCCAGGATTTATGTAGGTGACCACTTGACATTGTTACAAGCTAAATATCTAAGCTTTTTTTCCATTATAAGTCTATGGGACCTAAGGGGCCCCAGAGCGTGGTCAATTTGGACCCAAGGGACATGATTGGCAGAATTTATGTAGGTGACCACTTGCCGTTGCTACATGCTTAAGATTTTGAAGCATTATGAGTCTATCGGAGCTAAAGGCCCCGAGGCGTGGCCCATTTGGACCTGAGGGGCATGATTGGCAGGATTTATGTAGGTGACCACTTGTCATTGCTACATGCTAAAAATCTAAGCTCTGGGCCTTGTGGTTTCAGAGAAGATTTTTGAAGCTTTATCCCATTATGAGTCTATGGGAGCGAAGGCAACCCGGGGTGTGGCCCATTTGGAACCCAGGGGCATGATTGGCAGGATTTATGTAGGTGACCACTTGACGTTGCTACTTGCTAAATATCTAAGCTCTGGGCCCTGTGGTTTCAGAGGAGATTTTTTAAGCTTTCTCCCATTAAGAGTCTATGGGAGCAAAGGGGCCCAGGGGCATGGCCCATTTTGGAACCTAGGGGCATGATTGGCAGGATTTATGTAGGTGACCACTTGCCATTGCTACATGCTAAATATCTAAGCTCTGGGCCCTGTTGTTTCAGAGAAGAAGATTTTTGAAGCTTTTTTCCATTATGAGTCTATGATCCAGGGAGCTAAGGGGCCCTGGGGCGTGGCATGTTTGGACCCCAGGGGCATGATTGGCAGGAATTATGGAGGTGACCACTTGCCGTTGCTATGGGCCCTGTGGTTTCAGAGAATAAGATTTTTGAAGCTTTTTTCCATTATGAGTCTTTTGGAGCTAAAGGGCCCCGGGGCGTGGCCCGTTTGGTCCCCAGGGGCATGATTGGCAGGAATTATGTAGGTGACCACTTGTCATTGCTACATGCTAAAAATCTAAGCTATGGGCCCTGTAGTTTCAGAGAAGATTTTTGAAGCTTTTTCCCATTATGAGTATGGGAGCGAAGGGGCCCCAGGGTGTGGCCCATTTGGAACCCAGGGGCATAATAGGCAGGATTTATGTAGGTGTTGCTACATGCTAAATATCTAAGCTCTGGGCACAGTGGTTTCAGAGAAGATTTTTGAAGCTCATTTCCATTATGAGTCTGTCGGAGCTAAGGGGCCCTAGGGTGGGGCCCATTTAGACCTAAGGGGCATGATTGGCAGGATTTATGTAGGTGACCACTTGCCGTTGCTACATGCTAAATATTTAAGCTCTGGGCCCCGTGGTTTCAGAGAAGAAGATTTTTGAAGCGTTTTCCAATTATGAGTCTATGGGAGCGAAGGGGCCATGGGGCATGGCCCATTTGGAACCCAGGGGCATGATTGGCAGGATTTATGTGACCACTTGTCATTGCTACATTCTAAATGTCTAAACTCTGGGCCCTGTGGTTTCAGAGAAGATTTTTGAAGCTTTTTTCCATTATGAGTCTATGGGAGCTAAGGGGCCCTGGGCTCTGCATATCAGCTCGCTGAGGGGGATATTTGATGTAAGTTTAATGAAAATCCTTCCAGGGGTAAAGGAGATTTTCATAGTTGCTATACCAGTTGTATGCCCTGCGAGAAAAGTTCCCTTTGGTCTGCAAGTTTGAAACTTTGTATTTTGTGTCCGTTCCAGGGCCTGACAAATCCAAAAATTTTCCACTTGCCCACCGGGCAAGTAAAATATTTTTGCACTTGCCCAGCTCAAAATCCTACTTGCCCAGGATTTTGGAACTCAAAGTGGGGTTGGATGTGGGGGGGGGGGATAATGGTGACGATAATGACGACCAACATTTATAAATATAATCCAATGTTTCTGCCAAATTTCAAGCACAACCACTTTCCATTAGTGTCTAGTTATTTTATGTTTGTGTTTCTTTCCCTTTGCTGTCTCTGATGCGAGCTCAGGGTTAATTGTTTCGATTCCTGATCGTTGCATTCACTTCTATTTATTTCCCTCTGTGCGGTAATATGGTAGAAAATACGGTTGTTGTCATAGTCAATAACGGTACTTTTTCAAGTTAATTGCTGACATAATACCATAACCGATTACGATTAGCAATTTAAGACACTGTTATATAAACTCATTCAGCTTGACACGCATGATAAACACGAGCTGCAGCCGATACCAGTAAAAAATATTTTCTCGATAGCTAAACGGTTGTGGAAAAAGGCGCGACTAATCCGCGGTTACCAACATTAAAACATTCGTCTTTTCCTGCCAGCGTCTGCTATTTGGCGCCAAAACATAACCATTCACGAGATAGTAGAATAGTCCGTTTTTACTACCGTAAGATGTAGCAAATCGTCTTAGGAGCTATTAAATAATTTTCACATTGATTGTAGATTAAATTTTATGGCAGGGATAAACGCAAATTAACATAACTTAATCTTATTTTCACACCTTGTCACGCTTATCGATAGCGCTGGTGGTACACACTACACCAGAAATGAAAGACATGCATCGCCGGGCAATCATGTTTAATTGGTAATTATATGACCGGGATTAACAATAGTGTCATAATTGAGCCGTTATAAAAACATAGATGGTTTTGTCTCTGAATTGCCGACAAAGCGGGAATTATTGTGATTTACTTACTGGCCTAGTTTTACCGTATTAAAGGACGCAAAAGACTGACAGTTGTAGACGATTGCCATGGTTTTTGCACTTGTCCGACCGGGCGTCGAAAGGTCCAAGTGCACCTGCCCGGCGCGATTTCGGACTTGTCCCGGGCGGCCGGGCAATGGATTTGTCAGCCCCTGGTCCGTTCCATATTTCTTTTACCCCTGGAAGGATTTTCATTAAACTTTCGTCAAATATCCCCCCAGTGAGCTGAAGTGCTGAACCCGTAAATAAACCATGCCAACTCAAGGTCAAGATCACAGGTGAAGGTTACAAGTTTGAAGCTTTGAATTATGTGTTCGTTCCCTATCTCCTTTACCCCTGGAAGGATATATTTTCATTAAAGTTTGGTGAAATATACCCACCCCACTCTCAGTTAGCTCATGTGCAGAACCCATAAATAAACCATGCTAACTCAAGGTCAAGGTCTCGGGTGAAGGTCAGGAGTTTGAAACTTGGAATGGTTTTCATTAAACTTATGTGAAATAAACCCCCTCAGTGAGCTGATGTGCAGAACACATAAATAAATCTTGCCAACTTCAAGTCAAGGTCACAAGGTTGAGCCTTGATTCAAAGTGAGGCGGGGGATTTGGCTGTCCCTCAGACTGCTTTCTTGTAAATATTATTATAAGTGGTTAAGGGTGACCAAGGTCCATATTATCCTGTTTTCTGACAGACAGGCCTTGGCAAACAGGGTATACCCCAATGAGACATCACACAATGAGGTGTCTCATCAGGGTCAACACTGTTTGCCACTCATCCAGCTATTTTTAGATACAACATTAGGGGATTAAAATGTACTTATTCAAATTTTTTTAACAAGTACAGTAAGGACTCGAGGTGTCCGTATATCTAGGGTAAATACGGTACCAATATCTGCTTTCAAGTGCATTTCATTCTTTTTTTTTTCCTGTACTTATCTGGGATAACATTGCGCAATAAAATCAGCTTATTGGTCATAATTCAATACTGACTGACCCACATTTGACAAGTAGTACAGAATACAGATGTATTTATTCTTTAAATCACACCTTGACCACTGGCTATTTGATGGTTACACAGGTGACCATATTTACTTCCTTGCAAGTTGCAAGGAAAACGAAAATTGTTAAAAAAAAAACTGTTTGTTAACCCTTTTTGCACCAAATGGAATGTTCCTCCTTATATATAGCATGAGTCCATTTTAAAAATTTAGGGATGTCAGGTTGTGTTTTCTTCAAAATTTATTGGAAAAATGGCTGAACTTACTGCAAACAGTGTAGGCCCTGATCAGACGCCACATTCTGTGGCGTCTGATCTGGGCCTGCACTGTTTGCTTTATTTAATGTCACATAAAAGACAAACTTAACCAGCTCTGCCATAGCCCCAGATAAGTGGGGGTATCGTCATATTATTTTTCTTATTTCTGCACAAGAACATGTTGTGGGTACTCATTGGATGCGCCTTGCTGAGGAGCTTCTAATGAATACACCTCAACCTCTTTATAACACTATTTATGGGGTCCAAAGCAGAAACCGTGTTAGTTAAACAACCGTGTTATATGCAAACAAAATGTATAGATTATATAGAAAAATGACCATTTATGGTCATTTTTCTGTATAATCTATACATTTTTGGGATCCATCTGGAAACCGTGTTATAACGAACTGTGTTATAATGGAGTTGTGGTGTACCAACAACATGTTTTCTTGTAGAATTAAGAAAAACATCAGTACTTTTCCAATGAAAAAAAATGTCTTATCTGGAGCTTTGCTGAGTCTGCAGAATTTTTGTGCAAAGAAGTATCCTTCAACAAATACTTACCTGCCTTTGTTTATCTATAGCCCTCGCGGGAATTTTCTGCAGGTGTACATTACGTACACTCCAGATTTGCAGGATGAAACCCTACACAGTAACCATGTAGTTATAGTAGGGAACTTTAACCTGCACAGGGGATGGTTCTCCCTGCACAGGGGGCCTCCAGTTAACGTCCCGATCCAAGCATCAGTCATGGGAGCTCTTAGTACCATTTTTCATCCCTTTGGTATGACGCGGCCAGGGATCAGACCTCAGACCTTCCGATCCCGAAGCGAACCTCTCTACCACTGAGCTATAGGGGCCAGTATGTTCTTTCAAAACTTGACATACATGAAACCAAGCTTGATGAGAGATTGGATACACCCTACATAGTGTCTACTAAATTTCTTACTTCCCTTTGGAAAACACGCCTATGCAAATACAATAAAACGTTTATCACCAAAAAAATGAAAATTTCAAGATGAAACATTGGGCTATTTTTCTTATTTCTGCTCAAAATATAGATTGTTGGTACTCATTAGAACCGCCTCATCGGTTCTAACCGCCTCATTGAGGTTCTAATGAGCACCCACAATCTATATTTTAGAGCAGAAATGAGAAAGATAAGGTATACCCATGTAAACCCAATTTTTACTATATAAAAGTGGGGATTCCAGGGGGGCAAAATTATACAGGGATATAGACTAAGTATTTTGCTTTAGGCGCCCAGACTGCCATAAATCCAAATTTTATATTGAGTTAATAGGCATTTTTATTCAAAAATTAGGTGCCATGGGCGACTGGGCACCTGTTAGTCTGTATCCCTGTTATATGGGCCTGTTTCCTAATGATGTGCTGTTTACTTTCCTACCTAAAAAAAGGTTTACTCTTCAAATCTGATCAGGGCCTACACTGTTTGCAATAAAGTTCAGAAATGTTCCAAATAAATTTTGAAAAAAAAAAAACATGTCACCCCTACATTTTGAAATTGACTCCTGCTACATTAAAGGATTGGTACAAAATGACAAACCTTAAAAAAAAAGTGTTGGCTCCCCTTCTGATTTTTTTCAGCCACTCTTACAGTTGAAAATAATATGTCATGTTCCCTTACTTTAATGGAGAGGGCTATACGAACTAGGCACATAGGGGGCGTCTTACAAGCGTGTAACATCGACTCGGTGCGTTATTGGCTAGACAAGTTACGTCATAATCTGATAATTGCTCTGTCTGAATACACATCCTGTGAATACACATCGCAGACTAAAAAAAGTCGATTGACGAAGCACATGGTGCAAGAAATCCACGACGAAAGCCATTTTCCAAATATCAACCTCAAACCAATGTCCAGTATGCTTCTCGCAAACATCCATGTGGTATTGATTCAATATTTGTTGGACAAATGACCAATTCTTTTTTTAACTCCAAAATTTATCAAATCATAGAATTAGGGCAAATCAAAATGTAAAAAGTTTGCTCCCCAATCAGTAATGAATATACGGAACAAACTGCCATCTGCAAAATCTTCTCGACTTGCAGGTGAAAATGTGTAATGTCCATCGAAGATAAAATGGCTACCCGGAAACTGACCACTGGTCAAGCGACCTTCAAACAAGAAATGCCCAAATCCTTTCGAAGATTTGTCAAAATTGCTATAAATTCTTGTCATATTATGCCTGCCATTCCAACGCGTTCTTGCAGCCAAAACAGTCTCTGATAGGGGGTTCAATAAGTTAGGGAAGACACTGGTCATTGTGGCCTGGGTCAAGCAACGGTCAGAAATAGGTCGGAAAGATTTCAACAAGTGGTCAACCTGCGGTCATCAGCAGGGTATTTACACAATAGATGTCAATGGTTTTATCATGCCTCCATATGCATGAACAGATAATAAAACATGTTACCTTGCAATTCCAGGCAGTCACTTATTCCTTCATAGTTTGGAGACTGCTGCTGATCCGTTATCAACCACAGATTTTAACTCTTTCCATTCCGATTTCTACATACTAACGCCACATCGAGGTTTGTTACGTAATGGTATTACGCTACACTTGTACGAGTTATTTCCCTTCGCTTGACCATCGGTCAGTGTTGGTCAGCCCAGCTGTCGACGGCTTATCATATTAAAGCAAACAGACTAAAGACCTATGACGTTGGACGGACGTCGCAAGTTCTAAGAATATGACGTCAGTTAGACGTTAACAGGGATCCGTTTGTTACCGGGTGTACTGAGTGGGCTGCCCAACAAGAATCTGCTGACGTCACATCAGTAAACATTAAGAAAACACGCCTACAAATACATTGTAAATTTTACCGCCGAAAAAAAAAACCCCGAAAATTTTATGATGAAAATTGAGATATTTTTTTTCATTTCTGCTCAAAATATAGAATGAATACTCGTTAGAACCGCCTCATCGAAGCGGTTCTAACGAGTACCCAGTCTATATTTAAGAACAGAAATAAGAGTAAATAAGGTTTACCCCTGTAAATCCCAGTTTTACTATATAAAAGTGGGGTTCAAGGGGGTCAAAATTACATAGGTGACATTTGAAATTCAAGACGACTGCATTAAACAAAACGAAAATAAATAGATCGGGCTGCATGTTGCTTCCACTGACCATTCATGAGTACTGGTAAACCGCTTAGAAGGACCAGGCAAAATCGAGTCAGACCGTCCAGTGGATATTGGGTGACAGGGTTCGAGATGTCATTTCATCTCAATGTCGGGTAAAAGTCCCTAAGGCTCTAAAATGACCTAAATAGTGTTGATGGGCACGTTAAAACCTCAACTCAAACAAACTTCACCAAAAACACAGAAAAGCTCCTCGTTACAGTGCAGTTTTTATGTAATGTCAAATACGGCCCTATTAGCAAGACTCACAAAATACCACAAGCGGATCAGAATCAGATCAGAATCAGAATCAGAATTGTTACTGGTGATACGTCAAAAGACATTCATACACCAGGACCTGTGATGTGGAAGGTTAGTCCCTAGCTCTAACCAAAGAGGTAAATTTAGCTACACAATCATCAGCACCTTCAGCTGTCGAAATAATCGAATCGGGAAGGGCATTCCAATCTCTAATGGTTCTGGGGAAGAACGACTCTTTATAAATGTCAGTTCTTGCAGTAAGGGTCTGAAACGCCAACGAATGGTGATTTCTACAGTGTCTAGCTGGGGGAACAAGGTCATCTGTTGGAATGCTGGCAGCACCCTTTAGATCTTTGTATAATAGAATTAGCCTACTGTCTTTTCTCCTTTTCTTGAGAGACTCCCATTTTAATTTTCCAAGTATTCCAGTCATGCTCCCAGTTTCAAAGCAGTAATTGCCTGTTACAAATCTAGCAGCTCTATGCTATGTCACATAGACGTCAATACGTTCAGATGTTGTGTGGGCCCATGAAACAATTCAGTTAGAGAGAGAGAGAGAGAGAGAGAGAGAGAGAGAGAGAGAGAGAGAGGTGGGGGAGAGAGAGAGTAAATGATAACGATAATGAAAATTGCGCACGTTCTTGGTGGTCTATTTAGAACAGACTGATCCACAAGGAACTGAGGGAGTTGCGAACTGGGTAGCAGCCCTCTACATACATACATACATACATACATATAAACATGCTTCGCCACCGCCCATCGGGGCTTGGAGAAATAGACTGGGCTGCACTATGCTTCCACACAGAGGTGAAACTGACCACGCATGAGTACTGGTAAACCGCTAAGAAGGACTAACCGCCCCCGCCCATAGGGGCTTGAAGAAATGTATGGGCTGCATGATGCTTCCACGCAAAGCTGAATCCGGCCCGCACACTAGTACTGGTAAACCGCTTAGAGGATCTAAGCCTGTCCAGGAATCGCGGTGCGTGGCGGACCGTCCGGGTAAAAGTCCCACAAAATTGGAAGCAACGTCTCCAAAATGACCTTTACAGTGTTGACGGGGACGTTAAACCTCAAATCAAACAAAAGAAGGACTGAGCCTGCCCTGACGAAGTGGTGTGAGTCGGACCGTCCAATGCATATAAACCTTTTTGGTTTCACTGAGATACCATTTAATTTAAAAGTCCCACAAAATTGGAAACAACGTCTCCAAAATGACCTGAAGTGTTGACGGGGACGTTAAACCCCAATTGAAACATACATACATACATACATACATACATACATACATACATACATACATACATACATACATACATACATACATACATACATACATATACATACATACATACATACATACATACATACATACATACATACATACATACATACGTGCATACATGCATACATACATGGTTTCATTGGGCGGCAGGGCCTGAGATGTCATTTCATCTCAATGTAGGGTAAAGATCCCATAAAATTGAAAGCAACGTCTCCAAAAACTAGACAAAAGTGCCCAGTGGGGCACGTATACCCCCGGCCAGTGCCATCACCTCAGCTGAAAATAGCAATGTCAAAAGCTTCTTGGCATATACAAAGGGCAATAACTCTGAAAGTAGGAAAGCAAGAGTTACGGTTCATGTGTTCTGCAAGTCGTCTCATGGTGTTTAACATTTATGTGAAGTTTCTTGAAAATAAATCAAGCGGTTGAAAAGATATGGAGCGGACACGAAAATGCAAGTTAAAACATACAAAGGGCAATAAGTCTGAAAGTAGAAAAGCAAGAGTTACGGTTCATGTGTTCTGCACGTCGTCTCATGGTGTTTAACATTTATGTGAAGTTTCATGAAAATATATCAAGCGGTTGAAAAGTTATGGAGCAGAAACGAAAATGCAAGTTAAAACATACAAAGGGCAATAACTGTGAAAGTAGAAAAGCAAGAATTACGGTTCATGTGTTCTGCATGTCGTCTCATGGTGTTTAACATTTATGTGAAGTTTCATGAAAATATATCAAGCGGTTGAAAAGTTATGGAGCGGACACGACAATGCAATTTAAAACATACAAAAGGCAATAACTGTGAAAGTAGAAAAGCAAGAGTTACGGTTCATGTGTTCTGCGTGTCGTCTCATGGTGTTTAACATTTATGTGAAGTTTCATGAAAATATGTCAAGCGGTTCAAACGTTATGGAGCGGACACGAAAATGTTAACACACACACACACACACACACACACACACACACACACACACACACACACACACAGAAAATACGAAAACTATATACCCCCATGGCATACTGCATATGCCGGGGGTATAATGACCTATACAGTGTTGACGGGGACATTAAACCTCAACTCAAATAATATAATATACATACAGACATAAATACGTATACATGTAAGATTGTATTTGTAACCGAGCTCATCACGAAAACACGCCTATATAATTCTGATCCCCTTGAACCCCACTTTCATATAGCAAAACTGGGGTTTACAGGGTAAGCCTTGTTTTTCTTATTTCTGCTCTAAAATATAGATTATGGGTATGGTATTCGTTAGAAGCGCCTCGACGTCGAGGCGGTTCCAACGAGTACCCACAACGTAAATTTTGAGCAGAAAAAAATATAAATAAACAAGAGGGTCATGATGGCCCTGGATCGCTCGCCAGATCCTTATGGTAGGTTTTGTTTTTGTTTGATTTGAGGTTTAACGTCCCCGTCAACACTGTAAAGGTCATTTTGGAGACGTTGCTTCCAATTTTGTGGGACTTTTACCCGACATTGAGATGAAATGACATTTCAATCCCTGTCGCCCAATGAAACCAATAGGGTTTATTAGCATGGACGGTCCGCCTCGCACCGCGGTTCCTGGACAGGCTTAGATCCTCTAAGCGGTTAACCAGTACTAGTGTGCGGGCCGGATTCAGCTCTGCGTGGAAGCATCGTGCAGCCCATATATTTCTTCAAGCCCCTATGGGCGTCTTATGGTAGGTAATATAAGGTGGAGTTGAGGGTAAGAGCAATTTAGGCTGACAGTGACTCAAGGAACATTTCAAAAACAATCTAGCTATTTAGGAATTTAAGTCATTTTAAGTGTTGTACATTTTTTTTCTAGTGGCTGTCATGGTCAGTGGAAATTTGTCAGAGTGTCACTGATGGAACATTCGTCTATGCTTATAAACACTACTGGTTTCATCTCATTGTCGGGTAAAAGTCCCACAAAATTGGAAGCAACGTCTCCAAAATGACCTTTACAGTATTGACGGGGACGTTAAACCTCAAATCAAACAAACAAAATCCTTCAAAGTTGTTTTCTTTTTTTTTAGGAAGAAGTCATTCAAAAGTTCCCTTTGACAATACAGCGCCGACTTGTATGTCCCTATCTGGGCACCTTGTGGGCATTTAGGGTCAGGTCCTAGTGCACCAGACAGAGATAAATAGGCTCAGTCTAACTAACTAACTAACTAACTAACTAACTAACTAACTAACTAACTAACTAACTAACAAACAATGACACCATGTCACTGTCTGGGCACCTTGTGTACATTGAGGGTCAGGTCCTAGTGCACCAGACGGAGATGAATGGGTTCAGGCTAACTAACCAACAATGGCTCGTGGTGACAAGGGGTGGGGTGGGGTGGTACCCATCCCTTTGACAATACAGAGCTGACTTGTATGTCACTATCTGGACACCTTGTGGACATTGAGGGTTAGGTCCTAGTGCACCAGACGCAGATGAATGGGCTCAGTCTAACTAACTATGACCCATGATGACAAGAGGGGAGGGGGGTATCCATACCTTTGACAATACAGAGCTGACTTGTATTTCACTATCTGGATACCTTGTGGACATTGAGGGTCAGGTCCTAGTGCACCGGACGGAGATGAACACGCTCAGTCTAACTAACAATGGTGACAAAGGGAGTGGGGCGGGTGGGAAGGGGGTGGCTCTTTGTAAAAGGTACCACTATATTCCTAAAATAACCCTCTTGACCAAGGTATTACCAAAAGAGGACAATTCTGAGAAAGTTTGATGATGATTGGACTAAAAGTGTTAACAAGGTTTTTCTATGATTTAACCTACTGACTTACTTTTTGACCCCACATGACCCATATTCGAACTTGACCTAGATATTGTCAAGATGATCATTCTGAGCAAGTTTGATGATAACTAGACTAAAATTGCGGTCTCTAGAGTGTAAACAAGGTTTTTTCTATGATTTGGCATACTGACCTACATTTTGACCCACATGACCCATATTCGAACTTGACCTAGATATTGTCAAGATGATCATTCTGAGCAAGTTTGATGAAGATTCGACTAAGAGTGTTAACAAAGTTTTTTTCTATGATTTAACCTACTGACTTACCTTTTGAGCCCACATGACCAATATTCGAACTTGACCTAGATATTTTCAAGATGATCATTCTGGGCAAGTTTGATGATAATTAGACTAAAATTGCGGTCTCTAGAGTGTAAACAAGTTTTTTTTTCTATGATTAGACCTGCTGACCTACTTTTCGACCCCACGTGACCCATATTCGAACTTGACCTAGATATTGTCAAGATGATCATTCTGAGCAAGTTTGATGATGTTTCGACCAAAACTGTGGCCTCTAGAGTGTAAACAAGGTTTTTCTATGATTGACCTACTAACCTACTTTTTGACCCGACATGACACGTATTCGAACTTGACCGAGATATTGTCAGGGTGATCATTCTGAGCAATTTTGAGGATGATTGGATCAAAACTGTGGCCTCTGGAGTGTTAATAAGGTTTTTCTATGGTTTGACCTACTGACCTACTTTTTATCCCACATGACCCATATTCGAACTTGACCGAGCTATTGTCAGGATGATCATTCTGAGCAAGTTTGAGGATGATTGGACCAAAACTGTGGCCTCTAGAGTGTTAACAAGATTTTTCTATGATTTGACCTACTGACCTACTTTTTGATCCGACATGACCCATATTCAAACGAGAGCGAGATATTGTCAGGATGATCATTTTGAGCAAGTTTGAGGTTGATTGGACCAAAAATGTGGCCTCTAGACTGTTAACAAGGTTTTTCTATGGTTTGACCTACTAACCTACTTTTTACCCGACATGACCTATATTCGAACCTGACCGAGATATTGTCAGGATAATCATTATGAGCAAGTTTGAGGATGATTGGACCAAAACTGTGGCCTCTAAAGTGTTAACAATGTTTTTCTTTAATTTGAACTGGTGACCTTCTTTATGACCCGACATGACCCAGTATCGAACTTGACCTAGATTTTATAGAGGCAAACATTCTGAGCAAGTTTCATGAAGATTGAAGCAAAACTATAGCTTCTAGAGGGTGAACAACATAATTGTTGACGACGAACGACGGACGACTGACGACGGACAAAGGGTGATCACAAAAGCTCACCTTGAGCACGTTGTGCTCAGGTGAGCTAAGAAAAACTGAAAAGTCTGAAACGTTTCTTAACGTGTCCACTAAAAACGGATTGGGGATGATCCGGTAGGCAAATTGCACCAATGGGGCGTCCAACTGATATTGGCTTACAGTTGGTTTTGTTTGTTTGTTTTGAGGTTTAACGTCCCCGTCAACACTGTATAGGTCATTTTGGAGACGTTGCTTCCAATTTTGTGGGACTTTTACCCGACACTGAAGTGACATCTCAAGCCCTGTCGCCCAATGAAACCAATAGGGTTTATAAGCATGAACGACCCGACTCGCACCGCTTTGCCTGGGCAGGCTTAGATCCTCTAAGCGGTTTATAGCGGCGCAGATCAGATTGACTAGGCGGAGCTATTCAGGTGTTGTCAGTATATGTTAAATTCGCTGAGTCCACCAGAAGATTCGGTAGAGTGCCTTTCGCATGCTTTCTGCAAGCAGAAAAAATGGCCATATTTACGCCACAGCTTTGTTTGCGTTATGTGTACAGTTGAATACACACAATCGGGTGACTTGGTTAACCTTTTTGTTAATACACCTGTGGACACAAAAGCGTTCAAACTCCTATGAAAAAACATTCAATAAATCTCTTTGCATCAAGTTAGTTTGACAATCAAATGTCATTCATCAAAGAATTCTAAAACTAGATCAAGCAATTGATTGGCCTCATTTTGGAAAACACTTTCTGATTGACATTTGAGATGTATTTTGATTGGACAGTGCAGAAGTCAGCAAGGAAATGTACACCACCTTGTGTTTTGAATTTATTTCTGTCTGGCAGTTGACTGATAGGATGTTAGGATACATTGAATGGTGTTTCAAGTCAGAATGAAATGAAGCTCATCAAAGTTTGAACGCTTTTTTGTCTACAGCTGTAGAGCATTCCAAAGGCAGGTACAAGCGGAAGCTCCGCCTAGTCAATATTATCTGCGACTATTATACCAGTACTCGTGTGCTGTCGGTTTCAGCTCTGCGTGGAAGCATCATGCAACCCATCTATTTCTTCAAGCTCCGATGGTCGGGGGCGCGGCTTACAACTGTCCTTGCAGCAGGTAAGGATAGAGGGTGGAACGTTAATCTTTTCTGTTTCTACACTTCCATTCATTTTCCCCTTTCTCCCCTGTCTCTCACTTTCATCTAATCCACCATCTCTTCTTTCTCTTACTTTTTATGGGAGGCGACACAAAATGACCCACCAGGGTTGATGTGTCGTTAAACTCAAAACAATCAAAATCAAAACTGGGCACCTCTTCGAAAAAGCCATAAGCAGAAGGGGGTGGGGGTGCATGTTGTCTCAAAAAAGGGTCAGTGGCATGGGTCATTGGCATTTTAGACCCACCGCAGAACGTGTCGTCTGATCAGAGTCTACACCGTTTGGCAAGAACATGAGAGTTTTCGCGCACAAAATACAATATTAAAACTACAAACCGGACACCCCTAAACCTGGAGCGGGCATCCTAATCATAATACCGCGGAAGGACCTAAGTGGCGAGAAATATAGGTCGAGGCCATCAAATTAAGCTGTTACCGTGTAATGCTTCCTGACATGAGCATGAAACTTGATACATATATAGTTTCATTAACTCCGTTAATAGTTAGGGAACCGTAACCCTGAAACTATATGCGCTGTTCCACATTATGGTCTAACTTGATATATAGTTAGACCAATGGAGCAGTGCTTATCGTTTCGAGGTTACGGTTCCCTAAATATTAACGGAGATATACCCCTTTGAAAATTGATTTTTTTTTGTAAACCTTTCGTTTCCGGCCAACTTCTCCTAAAATTAACATTTGATCAAGTATAGTTAGACTATGTTGTGGAGCAGCGGATATTGTTTGGAGGTTATGGTCAACCGAATATTAATAGAGTTATGCCCCTTTGAAAATTTCTGTAAACATCTCGTTTCCGGGTATCTCGTGTACTTTACATCTGATCAAGCTTAAACTTGATATATAGCTAGGCCATGATGTGGAGCAGCACATATAGTTTCGAGGTTACAGTCCACCAAATATTAATAGAGTTATGCCCCTTTGGGAAGTTCTGTGAACATTTCGTTTCCGGACACCTGCTACATTTTATATCCAATCAAGCTGACTCTTGATATATAGTTAGACCCTGATGTTGAGAAGCGCATAATATATTGAGGTTATGGTCCACCAAATATTGATAGAATTATGTCCGTATGCATTTCGTTTCTGGCTAATTCCTCCTATAATTTAGATCCAATCTAGCTGAAACTTGATTTGGAGCAGCATATATTGTTTTTAGGTAATGGTCCACCAAATACTTTATTGTAAACATTTTAGCTTCTGATTAACTTCTTCTTCGGTTACCATTCAAGCTGTCACTTGATGTATAGTTAGATCACAATGTTGAGCAGAGCATATTGTTTCGAGGTTACGGTATGCTAAATATTTCTAGAGTTATGCCCCTTTGAAAATTTCTGTAAACATTTAGTTTCCGACTAACTTCTACAATTTGTACCCGATCAAGCTGAAACTTGATATATAATAACACCATGATGTGGAGCAGTATGTTACGAGGTTGCAGTTCACCAAATATTATCAGATTTATGCCTTTAAACTTTTGGTTTCCGGCAAACTCCTCCTACAATTACCATTCAGTCAAGTTGAAACTTGATATACAGTTAGACCATGATTTTGAGCTGCGCATATTATTTTGAGATTACACTCCACAGATATGATCAGATTTGTGGCCCTTTGAGAATTTCTGTTATTATTTTGTTTCTGGCTAACTGCTCCTATGATATATATCAGACTAAGCGGAGACTTTATAAATAGTGTCATCACTATGCAGAGCAGTGCATATTATTTCTAGGTTACAGTCCACCAAATATTAGCAGAGTTATGCCCATTTGAAAATTGAGGTAAAGTTTTCATTTCAGGGTAACCAATCCCACAGTTTAAATCCCATCCAGCTAAAACTTGATTTATAGTTAGACTGTGATGTGAAGCAGTGCATATTGTATCAAGTACGCAGTGCACCAAATATTAACAGAGTTGTGCTCCTTTGAAACATACTGTGTAAACCTTTCGTTTCTATCTGACTCCTATATTTACATCTGATCAATCTGAAACTTCTTGATTTATTGTGACACATTGTTTTGAGATTACAGTCCATCAAATACCATAAAAAATGGCCTTTTTAAATTTTGTAAGTTAACTCTCCCAATAGTTTATATTAGATCAAGCTGAATCATTGTAAAAAAGTTACACCATGATGTGGAGCAGCACATACCATTTTGAGGTTACAATCCGTCAAATATTAGCAGAGTTATTCCCCTGTCACTTTTCATTTCCAGCTAACACCTATGGTTTACATCCCATCAAGCTGAAAGATGATTTATAGTTAGACCATGACATGAAGCATCTCATTTTATTAAGAGGTTACAGTCCACCAATTATTAGCAGAATTATGTCCATCTGTTCATCCACTAACTTTTCTTTTTGGGCTAACCCCTCCTACTATTTGTCAGTATATATAGTACAGCCAATTAGGGGCTTATAATGCCCCGGTTGCGAAACTCTTGTTTATACAAGGTTTGATGGCTGTGAAACAGCCAGAGTCTGAAATATAGAACAAGGTCACCAGGTCAAGGTGCATACTATTTTCAGCATGATAAGAGCCTTTATTTCATAGGGAAGACTCCCTCTATCTTACATGTAATGTAAGAAATGCTTTCTTCACTTCTGAAGAGCATAAAATTATACTTTATGGTCATGTCAGAAAGTTTGTGAAGCTCTCACTTTTCTACTTGACAATATTTACATAAGATTAGACAAGTTGTGGGTATTCATCAATTGCGCACCACTTGTGGCTGATTTGTTCTTGTTTTGTTATGAAAGAGACATCATGATTTCCCTTTCCTCTGAAAACCAATCTGAAATCATTGAAGCCTTTAGCTCGACTTCTAGATATTTGGATGATTTATTAAATACTGACAATACCTATTTCGATGTTTTGATCAGTCAAATTTACGCCCCCACCACCCAGAACTTCAGTTAAATAAAGCAAATTCTTCTGATACCGAGGCCCCGTTTTTATGGGGCGCTGTTTTACTATTTAATCCGTATTTATGGATATCCATAATTCGATTTATGAATATCCATAAATCAGCCAAATAATGGATATCCATAATTCAAATTATAGACATCCATAAATCGAATTATGGATATCCATAATTCGAGTAATGGATATCATTAATTCAAATCGATTTATAGATATCCATAATTCGAATTATGGATATCTGACCGATTACCTAAGAAGGCGTGGAGCCAAACAGTGATTTCCCCTCTTATTCTCCAAAGGAGCTTCGAGCGCAATGCAGGCTAAAAGTCCCACAAAATTGGAAGCAACGTCTCCAAAATGACCTAATTTGTGTTGACGGGGGCGTTAAACCTCAAATCAAACAAAGAAAAACAAAACATATTTCTCCCAAACCATAGGTCACCACTAAACATACCCTACTCTACCTCCACCTCCCCTTTCCCGCCCATCGGGGCTTGACGAAGTAGATGGGCTGCATGATGACTTCCACGTAGAGCTAAAACCGACCGCACACGAGCACAGGTAAACCGCTTAGAGGATTTAAGCCTGCCCAGGCAAAGCGGTGCGAGTCGGCCCGTCAATGCTAATTAACCCTATTGGTTTCATTGGGTGACAGGGCTTGAGATGTCTTTTCATCTCAATGTCGGGTAAAAGTCCCACAAAATTGGAAGTAACGTCTCCAAAACGACCTATACAGTGTTTACGGGAACTTTAAACCTCAAACAAACAAACAAACAAACAAAAAAAAAAACTCCACCTCCATCCCGGCTTTTATTACACTCTAACGGGAATAGTCGAGATTTTTATTTTTTTTTTTCTTTTTTGCAAAGGGTGCACTCATTATTCATTTGGTTTATTTGGAGAGGGGAATTATGGATATCCAAAATTCGAATTATTGATATCCATAAATAGACCGAATTATGGATATCCACAATTCGAATTATGGATATCCATAAATCGATTTATGGATATCCATAAATAGATCTAAATTAATGATATCCTTAAATCGATATATGGATATCAATTATTCGATTTATTGATATCAATAATTAGATTTATGGATATCCATAAATCAGCCGAATAATGGGTATCCATAATTCGATTTATAGATACAAATATATCGAATAATGGATATCCATTATTCGATTTATGGATATCATTAATTCATATCGATATATGGATATCCCTTATTCGAATTATGGATATCCACAATTCGAATTATGGATATCCATAAATAATGATGGATATCCATAAATTATAATGGATATCCATAATTCGATTATGGATATCCATAATTGGAATTATGGATATCCATAAATAATTATGGATGTCTATAAATAGGGAATATATAGTAAAACGGCGCCCCACACGTTTTTGGTTTTACACCTATCTATTGTAGATGGATTTGTTGATAAACGCGATGATTTTGATTTTGAGATTGTAAATTTTCCTTTCTTGGATTGCGGCCCCCGCCCATCGGGGCTTGAAGAAATATATGGGCTGCATAATGCTTCCACGCAGAGCTGAAACCCACCAGCACACGAGTACTGGTAAACCGCTTAGAGGATCTAAGCCTGCCTAGGCAAAGCGGTGCGAGTCGACCCGTCCATGCGTATTTATAAACCCTATTGGTTTCATTGGGCGGCAGGGCTTGAGATGTCATTTCATCTCAATGTCGGGTAAAAGTCCCACAAAATTGGAAGCAACGTCTCAAAAATGACCTTTACAGTGTTGATGGGGACGTTAAACCTCAAATCAATAAAAAAAACTCTCTTGGATGGTGATGTTCCTCGTGCGGCATCCTATGGCGTTTATTCCGCAATTAATTCGATTTGCTAGAGTGTCTAGTCATGTAACTGACTTCAACACTCGTAATAAATTGTTAACTGCTAAACTCCTTAATCCGGGTTATCGGTATCATAAACTACGCAAAGCCTTTTGAAAATTTTATAGACGTCATTCCGATTTAATTTCAAAATTCAATTTTGGACTAAAATCTCTTCTGCAACAAGTTCTATCGGGACCCGAATTGTATGGTGACTTAGTATATACGTTCAGATAAAATATATAATTGCAATGACTTCAGTACACAATTTCGTAAAATCATTCTTCGATATAAAAAGATTGGATACAACATAAATGTTATACGACATACCGCATGCAATCACGGTAGACAACTTTGCTTCCCTCTTTAAATGCACGCCGCTGGGTCAGGCCTCAGATTCTATGATGGTTCCAGCGTAAATGCTTACTGAGAATTAGAGAGAATCTAATTTTATGTAATGTTGGTTGGTGCCTGGTGCTCTGTCTCTGGTTGGGTCCATCGGAGTCGTAACTGTTGGCTTTCTTTTGCTCCAGCATTTCAGTGGTTTCTTGCTGTCGAGTCCTCACCGTTGTTTCATCTCTGTGGTTGATTAATTTTTGTGTTCACGGAGATGTTGCACTGATGAGTTAGGATGCCTTCATGCGGACTGAACAAAATGAAATTATTTGTCTAAATCGAGACGAAAGTAAGGGCGAGGATTGTGGCCACGTAAAATCATTTTAAGCCCCCAGTGGAATTCGTTTCACTGACCGTTCCAAGGCGGTTCTTCTGTCGTGGTTTATTTTTGTTATGGCTATGTATGACCTTAACATTGGAGGTAAGGACCTGGGTCTTGTGCGCTACTCATTGGCTAATTAACATTACTGCGTGGTAACTTTAAAAATTCTATCCAGAAATAAAAAGTAATTGACCTGACATGGAAAAAAAAAAAAAACACCTTTTCATACCTTTGATCTCTATGTATGACCTTGACCTTGGAGGTACTGACCTGTGTCTTGTAAATGACACATCATCTCATGATGGTTTACATTTCTGCCAAATCATTTCAAATCCATCCAGGAATAAGAAAAATATTGACCGGACCCGTAAAAAAAGGCCTTTTTTACCATAGACCTCTAAGTTTGACCTTGACCTTTGAGGTACCAACCTGGGTCTTGCGTGCGACATATCGGCTCATGATGGTTAACATTTCTGCCAAGTAGTTTCAAACTCCATCGAAGAATAAGAAAGTTAATGACTGGACACGAAAAAAAGAGCCTTTTTTTACTTTGATTTCTAAGTATGGCCTTGACATTGGAGGTACGGACCTGGGTCTTGCGTGCGACACATCGTCTAATAAAGGTGAACATTTCTGCAAGGTAACATTAAAAAGTCTGTCCAGAAATATTGCATTGCTGTTTTAATTACGAGGGCGAGTCAATAAAAACAGCTTATTTCTGGCGATCTCTTCTTTTTCGATGAAATTACCCTCTACAATGATGCGCTTGCACCAACGCTGTTCCAGTGCCATCAGCCCAGAACTGAAGAAGCCAGGGTCCTTGTCTCCGACCCACTCCTTAATGCCGCCGCGACTTCTTCGTTGGACCGGAAATGAAACGGATATCCTTTTTCAAGTTTGTCAATAGGAAATAGTCACTAGAAGCTAAGACCGGAGAATAGGCAGGGCGCGGTATTAGCTCATACCCATTCGGGTCAACAGTATTCATTGTGGACTCTTGCATTGTCCTGTTCAATCAGAATCCCTTTGGGGAGCTTACCTCGGTATGTTTCACGGATCACAGTTCTCAGTTGGTCGAGCAAATTTGCATAAAACGCACTTGTTATTGTACTTTTCTTTGCTAGAAAGTCCAACTTAACTGCAACCTCCAACTCTTCTGCAACAAGGTCTATCGGAACCCGAATTTTATGGTGACTTAGTATATAAATTCAGAAAAATATATAACCGCAATGACTTCAGCACCCAATTTCGTAAAATCATTCTTCGATATAAAAAGATTGGGTACAACATGGATGTTATACGACAGACTGTATGCATGGTAGTTAACCCAATCACGGTTGGCAACTTTGCTTCCCTCTTTAATTGCACGCCGGTGGGTCAGGCCTCAGATTCTATGACGGCTCCAACGTAAAGGCTTATTGAGAATTAGAGAGATCTAATTCAAGGTAATGTTGGTTGGTGCCTGAAGCTCTGTATCTGGTTGGGCCCATCGGAGTCTAACTGTTGGTTTTCTTTTGCTCCAGCATTTCAGTGGTTTCTTGCTGTCGAGTCCTCACCGTTGTCTCACCTCTGTGGTTCTTTGATTTTTTTGTATTCACGGAGATGTTGCACTGATGAGTTAGGAGGCCTTCATGCGGACTGAACAAATTATTTGTCTAAATCGCGACGGAAGTAAGGGCGAGGATTGTGGCCACGTAAAATCGATTTAAGCCCCCCAGTGGAAATCTTTCCACTGACCGTTCCAAGGCGGTTCTTCTGTGGCGGTTTATTTATGGTGTTGTTTGTTATTTACTGTATGTATCACTTGTGTCTTTTTATTTTGGATGGCCATATGGCCATTTTGCGGGAAAGTAACTGTCCTTATGGCCTTCCTTTGTTTAGGTTTCCATTATGGTCTGGTCGCTTAATGTTTGTGTTTCTTTCCCTTTGGTGTCTTTGATGGGTGGAGTAAGTTAATTGTATCGATTCCTGATCTTTGTTTTACTTCTACTTTTAATAACGCATTGTGCGTCCTAAAATGCAGACGCCATCACCTTGCCAGCAGAGCGTTGCGTGTTGAACTTCTTTGGCCTCGGAGGCGCCGGCCCTACCCACTGGCGACTTTGTGTTTCATTCTTTGGCTCATAATAATGGACCCAGGTCTCACCTACAGTCACCGGACGTTAAAGTAAATCATCATCCTTTGACCTAAACTGCTTCAATAATGCACTGCAAATTGATGCTCTGGTTGCCAATTGCTCATCGTTAAGGGTTTTGGGACCCAACGGGCTGTTAGCTTGTGCATACCCAAATGATCATATAAAATTGTTGAAACTCTACCATGTGAAATGTGTAATGCATTCTCTATTTCTTCCACCTTAATTCGCCTATCAGAGTACACCAGATCCCGTACTTTGTTACACATTTCTTCATCGGTGGCATCTGATGGGCGTCCAGACCTTGTTTCGTCTTCTAAAGACGTTCTACCACATTTGAATTCACCAACCCAGAGTTTAACTTGTGCATACGATGGTGCAGAAGACTCATAAAAATTGGTCATCTTGCAATGTATTTCCTGACCTGTTGTCCCTTTCAAATACAAGTACCGAATTACAGCACGGTACTCAACTTTTGACGAAAAACTTGCTTTTGCATCGCTAGCCATGTTTGACGTTCAATATTTAATGGGTGAATGACATGTTAAGGGTGCAATTTTGCCCGCATGCCTAAAACATGTATCGTTACTTATTGACTTGCCCTCGTATTGTGAAGTTGTTTTATGCTGGTGTTTCTTTCCCTTTGGTGTCTTGGATGGGCGGTGTGAGGATCAGTTCCTGATCATTGCCTTCACTTCTATTTTTCAGTAAGTTCCAGCTTTCAGTGTAATGGAAGTAAAAAAAAAAACGTTCAAACTTAACTTTTATAGTCAGCATGTCAAGGAGAAATACTATGCTGTATCTATACTCAGATTCAATGAAAACGCACCAATTATAGAACTTTGATTTCTTTAGTTTAAGGTAAAAAAGACTGACTGTTTCAACTGATAAATACAGTATTGTAAAGTTGTCACCGAAGCAGGAGTTTTTATACGAATATTGCGTGATTTTCATGATGTGCATGTTCACGTGCAAAATGCAAAAATTGCAAAATTTTCGTAATGAGGATATTTTGGGCACTTTCTTTTCTGTTATTATAAGATCCCGATTCTCTTACGCTAAAAGCCAGCAAAACATTTCATAAGAACAAGCCAAACGGACGTCTAAGTAACGTATGGTTGAAGGTGGTCTTTCATACCGCCAAGTTGCAGAGCATATGGGTTGTTCGCACACTATGATTGTTCGATTGGTTAAAAGGACCAACGCTGCGGGGTCTGTGGACGATAGACAACACCCTGGACGTGAACGTGTTACTACACGTCAGCAGGACCGGTACATTGTTTTGAGTCACTTAGGCGACTGATTCAGGACGTCTGTGGAAACTGTCCAGGAGACAGTGGCAACCCATAACCTACGCGTAAGCGCCTTAACTGTACGGCGGCGTCTCCAGGAACGCGGTAGTTCTAGCCATAAGACGTAGCCTATAGGGGAACATTTTGACGGCTGAAAGTCGAATCAGTCGCTTTAATTGGTGAGGACGGTGTATCCGATGGACACAACAGCGTTGGCGTGGTATACTGTTCACGGATGAGTCCCGTTTTTGTGTAGAAATGTTTGATAGGCGGCGTAAAGTATGGCGTCGACGTGGGGAAGGGCGATTTCAAGACTCTTGTGTTAAACAGATGTCACGTTGGGGTAGTGGTAGCATAATGGTGTGGGGAGGGATCTCATGGCGCCACAAAACCCAACTCATCGTTGTTGATGGCAATTTGACGGCACATCGATGAAATCTTGGAGCCTGGGGTGGTAGCGGTTTTACGCAATATTGGTGACGTTACGCTTTTCCAACAGGACAATGCACGTGCTCGTTCTGCGAGGCTAACCATGTACTTTTTCAATCAAAATGGCATGCAAGCTCTTCATTGGCCTGCGTTTTCGCCGGAGTTAAACCCAATTGAGCACCTTTGGGACTAGCTCCGAAAACGTGGGTACAGCCGACGTCATCCGCAAATCAACCGTCAGCAGCTTGCCATGGTGCTACAGGAAGAATTGGACATCACACAAGACCAGAGACTGCGTTTAATTCGAACCATGAGGCGTCGATGCCAAGCAACACTTGATGCTAATGGTGGACATACCCGGTATTAGGATATGTGATTTTGATTTTTCGGGTGTGTGGACTTATTCGAGTCTTCGTATCTCCGCATCTATTTATTAAATGCTGTAACTCTGTAGTGAGTCTGTGGATAAGTTAGTGACAATTTATTAAACGCGACCAAATGCTGGAAATATTGTGAATCAATTAAAATTTGAGGTATATTACTAGTGGTGCGTTTTCATTGAATCTGAGTATATTAACCCTTTTTGTACCAAATGGAATCTCCCTCCTTATATATAGAGCAGGAGTTCATTTCAAAATTTAGAGGTGTCAGGTTGTGTTTTCATCAAAACTTATCTGGCAAATGAATGGACTTTTAGCAAACAGTGGAGGCCCTGATTAGACGCCGCGTTCTGCGGCGTCTGATCTGGGCCTGCGCTGTTTGCCAGGGTACCCGTTTAGGGGTTTCTGGTACTGAATGGGTTAAGCGCGACCAAATGCTGGAAATAATGTGAATTGCTGGACATATTGTGACTCAATTAAAATTTGAGTTATAGAACTAGTGGTGAGTTTTCATTGAATCTGAGTATATTAATGCAGGTATTACAGATGAATCTGTTACGTTGCAACTGGTGAAATTGTTAGAATTGATGAAAATTTTGTTTGATATGAGGTTAAACGTCCCCGTCAACACAGTATATGTCATTTTGGAGACGTTGCTTCCTATTTTGTGGGACTTTTACCCGACATTGAGATGAAATGACATCTCTAGCCCTGTCTCCCAATGAAACCAATAGGGTTTATAAGCATGGGCGGTCCGACTCGCACCGCGGTTCCTGGGCAGGCTTAGATCCTCTAAGCGGTTTACAAGTACTAGTGTGCGGACGGTTTCAGCTCTGCGTGGGAGCATCATGCAGCCCATCTATTTCTTCAAGCCACGATGGGCGGGGGCGGAAAATCTGACAAAGTAACAGCAGTGCAAACCAGAGATTCAACTTCGGTGAAGTTGATGTCGCACCAGCTCCCCACCTGCCCCACAAAAAAAAAATAATAAAAGTTTATTTAGGCAGAAGAAATGAATATAGGGCTTTGAGAAGAATCCATAGTCTATATATGTGAGGTAAAAAACTGACTAAGTTAACAATGTGGAAAAAGTGATAAAAATTGATCCCAAGATAAAGTCCAAACCACATGCACATCCTCATACCATAGCAAAAACACACACAAAGTTTTAAAATAATCAATATAAAACTGTAAGAGGAGTTGTGATGACAAGAGGTACCTCTTAAAATTGGCTAAGTTCACAATGTGCAAAAAGTGAAAAAAAAATGTTCTGAGAATTATGTCAAACCACATGCACATCCTCATACCATGGTGAAAGCACATCCAAAGTTTCAAAATTATCAGTATACAACTGCAAGAGGAGTTGCGATGACAAGAGGTACCTATCATATATCAATTGAAGGTTAAAAATGACTAAGTTCACAATGTGGAAAAAAGTGACAAAAAATGATCTGACGATAAAGTCCAAACCACATGCGCATCCTCATACCATGGCGAAAGCACACGCAAAGTTTCAAAATGATCGGTATAAAACTGCAAGATGAGTTGCGATGACAAGAGGTACCTATCATATATCAATTGAAGGTTAAAAATGACTAAATAAGTTCTGAAGTTAGATCCTTTGAAAGCAAGGAATACACCAAATAAACGAAAATAGCAGACTCGGTTTTATTGAGTCTGTTCATGACCAGTACTGAAATGTGCAAAACCGGCCACGCCCTCTAGCACCGGCTTAAGCAGAACTCTATTTCCAAAATGATACCAACTGAATCCAATGATCCCAAAGGACCAGAAAATATAATCTGCACTATGATGATGTACGGGGAGACGTTTTACGGCCGCCACACGGCACAACACCAGCTACAGTTCACAATGTGGAAAAAGTGACAAAAATTTATCGGAAGATAAAGTCCAAACCACATGCGCATCCTCATACCATGGCAAAATCACACACAAAGTTTCAAAATAATCGGTATGAAACTGTAGGAGGAGTTGCAATGACAAGAGGTACTTATCGTACAACAAATGAAGCTTAAAAATCTCTAAGTTCATAATGTGCAAAAAGTGGAAAAAATATTCTGAAAATTATGTCCAAACCACATGCACATCCTCATACCATGGCGAAAGCACATGCAAAGTTTCAAAATGATCGGTATAAAACTGCAAGAGGAGTTGCGATGACAAGAGGTACCTATCATATATCAATTGAAGGTTAAAAATGACTATGTTCACAATGTGGAAAAAGTGACAAAAAATGATCCGACGATTAAGTCCAAACCACATGCGCATCCTCATACCAAGGCAAAAACACACGCAAATTTTTAAAATAATCAGTATGAAACTGCAGGAGGAGTTGCGATGACAAGACACCCAGTATAAAATGTTGATGGAAAGACGGATGGACAACCGGACGGACGGACGAATGGACAGACGAACAGACGGAAACTTGCACGCCTATGTCTTCCTGCGAAAACAGGTGCGACAATAAAAGCGCTGCAAGCACTGCCCGATGCCCCGCCACTGCACATACATCAAGCAAGTGATGCATCTCTGTCAAAATGAAGTCTGATAGAAACTGCTATGTTCAATGTTCAAAGGGCAATAACTCCAAAATTAGGAAAAGCAGAGTTACGTTTTTATGTTCTGCAGATCCTCTCATGGTGCTCTACATATCTGTGAAGTTTCGTGTCTGCACTTTATTTCATGAACAAATTGAAGAAAATTGGTCAAAATTTGTACAATATACAGTATCAATGCAACATACTAAAGATTTGATTAGATTTTGGTGACCTTGACCTTGACCTCATTTTCAAGGGCACATAAATCTGACCAAATCTTTGGTAGGTTGCAATGATGTAGTGTACAAAGTTTGAGTAAATTTCATCAATTTAGTCATGAGACAGGGTGCAGACAAGCCAAAATTGAATTATATCTCCTTCAAACAGGCTATGCCGATGCCAACGCCGACACAAATGATGTGTACCAAGAACAATATGTCCCCCTCACCCCTGGTGGGGGCACACAATAATACAGGTTCAGGTCACCAGGGTGAGGTTCATGCATTTAGGAAAATCTTAATGCAAAGTCTGATGTTCAATATCATATTAATATATAGATATTCAGTATAGTTGGCTCCCTTCCGCTGAATCAAGCAGGGCAGTTGTCAGTTTCTGCCGAAAGAATGTGCACTGTACTGGTTAGCCGCTTACATGTACGTATAAGTCTACCCAGGAAAAGTGTGGATAGGTAAACTGACCGGCTCAAAAATGACCTAAATAGTGTTGACTGGGCCGTTAAACTCACATACAAACAATTCAGTATAGTTGATGAGATTGTGTGTCTGACAACTGGACAGAAAGACAAATAGAAAATCGGGCAGCTACAAGTTTATCACACCATAAAGGGTGCGACAGAAAATATCACAAATTTTTAACTGAAAAAGATATTTTTTTTAGATAAGTAACATGGCATTATGTCACATGGTAGTGTAATAGTAATGGTGATAGGTGTAAATGAACACAGTCAGTCTCACTAGTAAAGATCAATAATCACATCATTAGGATAACAGCTGTTCAAAGCATTGTGAGCTTAACTCTTATCCTGCTGTTCATGACAACCCTTTTCTTTGCAAACAGTGTAGATCCTGATCAGATGGCTTCTTCAGAAGCCATCTGATCTGGATCTACACTGTTTGACATTCAGTTTATAAATTTGTAGGAATAAATTAATTCAAGTAATCTGATTGGTTCAAAGTCAGAAATGGGTGTGGCTAAACTGAATATTCAGCAAGAGAAGGGTTAACGACTCGTTAGTGGTCATATTGTTAACTGTTCCAGCAAGTGTAATATCTAAAATTTTGTAATTTTTGTTGAACAAATGAGAGCTGCTCACATTTTTTTTTCAGCAAAAATAATAGCATACAGTCAAACTTTAGTAACTCAAACACCTTCGGGACCATGAAAATTTGTTAGAGATTGGGATAGTTCGAACTACTGAGGTTTAATTATAGTTTCAGGTCATGAAGCATAATCAGAATGACTTTAATATCATTACAATCTTCTATAAAATAAAGGTATGTTGTGTGACCTCATTAGAATCGCCTCACTGAGGCGATTCTAATGAGTGAACACAACATACTTTTTACAGATCAAATCAGGGAAATCTTCCAAAAATATCCAAATATGCAGACAGCTGGAGCTGCTGGGAAAATTCTCTAGGGACTCAAGAATGGATTCGATTTAGCCATGGAAAATGAGCTATCCGTGTTCGAGTTTTCAAAGTTTCACTGTATTTGCCATATTTAATGATCAAAGTTTTAACGATTCGTTAACTAACGACGTCGTTAGTTTTGAACAAATGGCCCCTGTATTACCAAAAGCTTATCTGTAAACCCCAGTTTTCTCTCTCCCTGGGGTTTACAGGTGTGTTCATTACAAAGACATGTTAACCCTTATCTTGCTGAATATTTAAATTAGCCACACCCATTTCTGACTAGTCAATCAGATTACAGGATATAGTATTTTGGTTCAAATTCACAAAGTGAATGACAAACAGTGTAGATCCTGATCAGAACCCATCTGATCTGGATCTACACTGTTTGCAAAGGTAGGGGTTATTGTGAACAGCAAGATAAGGGTTAATATGATGCAAAAGAAACTTCTCACAAACTGGTTCCCGCTTAGATAGCTCCTTTACAAGGGTAAAAAGAGAAAACAACCGTATAAATTTTATTCCAGTTTATTATCACAATCCTCTTCTTTCCAGAAAAATGAGAAGATATTAACCCATTTTGTACCAGAAACCCCAAAATGGGCACCCTGGCAAACAGTGCAGGCCCTGATCAGACGCCGCAGAATGCGGCATCTGATCAGGGCCTCCACTGTTTGCTGAAAGTTCAGTGATTTTCCTAATCAATTTTGAAGAAAACACAACCTGACATCCCTAAATTTTGAAATGAACTCCTGCTATATATAAGGAGGAAGATTCCATTTGGTACAAAAAGGGTTTAGGAGAATGGATACACCTTCAAGGGAGGCAAGTCTTTGAAAAATATTTTTGTCTCCCTTACCAATAAGGGGTCTACCGTAATTATCCTAAGTATTGGGAGAGATAAGTCTAAGCAAACATTGCAGGCCCAGATTAGACTTCTCCTTCAGGATCTACACTGTTAGGCATTCTGTCTACACTTTTTGGACTCCTTGCTGAATTGTGAAACAAATTTGTTAAAATTTTAGGAGAATTATACGAAGTCCTCAAGGTGTCTGAATTTTTAGGATTTTTACAGTGTATTAAGTTAAACCCTTCTCTTGCTGAATATTCATTTAAGCCACACCCATTTCTGTCTATCAAGCAATCAAATTACTTGATGTAATTTATTGCTTCAAATTCATGAATGCCAAACAGTGTAGATCCTGATCAGATGGCTTCTTCAGAAGCCATCTGATCTGGATCTACACTGTTTGCAAAGATAGGGGTTGTCGTGAACAGCAAGATAAGGGTTAAAATTTAAGAGTCTGAATGTGTTGGGGTTTCATGACATTTGTGTCGTCTGCCAAAGAAGGGGACAAAAGAAACAAAACAGACAGCAGAAAAGAGGAAAAGGAGACTCAGGGGAGTATATGACCCGTATCCTGCTGATTATATAGAGGATCTTACATGAGTGTTCGTGTATTATTGCATTTATTAAACGAGTTGAGGGAAAGGGATAAAAAGCACGGCTTTGCCGAGCATTTTATCCCTTTTTCTCAATAAGTATAATAAATTCAATAATACAGGAGCACAAACACAAGATTCTTTTTATCATATGACATTTAAAACGCATTTTAGTCATGATTTTTGTACAAAAATGTCAATATTCCATTAGAAAATGTGACGTCGTTAAGGACACCGTACATGTAATGTTACTTGGCGTATCAAATTAATTTGCATATTTAATCCACTAGTGGATTATCAAATTTATTACATGATGCTACATGTATTACATTCTCAGACGTGACGTCATATGATAAATTAAATAAAGCACACCCATTACCAGCTATCAGCCAGTCAGATTAATTGATATATTCATGTTCACCAACAGCATGATGCATAACAAACAGTGTAGATCCTGATCAGATGGCTTCTCAATCTGGATCTACACTGCAAAGGTTGGTGTTGTTGTGAATAGCAGGTTAAGGATTAAAGCGGAGAAACAGAGGAAATAAAAACCAGAGGGCCAATGGTCCTGTGCCGCTCACCAGAGTGCTGAAGGTTTATGGAGCCATTTCATTTCTGAGAAGATTTTTAAAGGGTTTTTACCATGGCAGCTATATTGGACATGTGACCTGATAATGGGCCCAATGATTCTGGAGAATAAGATTTCTGAAGGGTTTTTACCTTATATGGGCAAGGCTGCCATATTGGTCATGTGACCAAACTCATATTAACTAGAGCTGTCAGTGAAACTGACTAGGGCCCCGGCAGCGCTATCAGAAATTTGTGGACGGATAGACGGACAGACAGACGGATGGACAGAGTGATTACTATAGGGCACCCACACTTTCAGTGCGGGGCCCTAATAAGAAAGTTATGGAGGATAAAAAAATTTGTGGACGGACAGACGGACGTTCTGACAGACAGACAGACGGACGGACAGAGTGATTACTATAGGGCACCCACACTTTCAGTGCGGGGCCCTAACCGTCACATTATGGTTAACATTTCTGCCAAGTAATATTTAAATCCATCCAGGAATAATAACAAGTTATTATTGGACACAGGAAAGACCCTTTTTTGACCTTTAACCTCTAAGTATGACCTTGACCTTTGAGGTACGGACCTGAGTCTTGCGCGCAACACTCCATCACATTATGGTTAACATTTCTGCCAAGTAATATTTAAATCCATCCAGGAATAAGAAAGTTATGGAGGATAAAAAAATTTGTGGACGGACAGATGGATGGACAGACAGAGTGATTACTATAGGGCACCCACACTTTCAGTGCGGGGCCCTACACCCACACTTTCAGTGCGGGGCCCTAATAAATTTTCATTTGTTTGTTCCCAAAAGCTTTCCTGTGACATTTGGTTACTAATGGAGCAGAGAGTTTCATATCTGAATGACCTTAGGCCAAGGTTAGATAATGACCTTTATCTTTTAATACTCAAGTTGTTTCATCCACTCAGCTAGCCAACTGCCTCTACCAATTTTCAGATCACAGAGTACCCAATGCTACATACCAAGTTTCATGGCAATCAGCCCATTGGTTCTGGAGGAGAAGATTTTTGAAGGGTTGTTACCATATATGGGCATGGCAGCCATCTTGGCCATGTGACCTGTACCCCCGACCAAATGTTTGTTTCCCCATCCCATGGACGTTCCACATGAAATTTGACTTCAAACGGTCAGTGGTTTCAGAGAAGTTGTTTGAAAATGTAGACAGACAACAGACAGACAATGGAGCCTTGACATACTATAAGCTCACCTATGGGCTCAGGTGAGCTAAAAAAAAATGTTTCCTCTAGCCAACATGCTGTAATGACAGCAGGCTTTGTCCAGTTGCAAGCCTGTATCAGATGTTGAAAGATACACAACACCTTCACTTCACCCAGCCATCCTTTTCTTTAGGAGTAGAGTAGACCTCTTTTCTGGGAGCCCTCGGTTTAATAAAAAGGCAAAAAATGAAGTTCTGAGAGTTGTCCCCCTTATAAAAATAGCAGAAAATATGCCAAATGTACCCATACACCATGATACTACAAACTGATTTTACTATGAGCCATGTCAGGGGAAAACTTAATTTCACCATTTGCAAACGACCAAGGTCATTACGATAACAAACCCGTGCAACATAGTGCTTTTTTCCACATCTCCAAAACGGCTACTTTTCTGGTGAAAATTTGTGATATTTTTCTTACTTTTACTGCAAACATAGGTTGAACTGCCTCATTGAGGCAGTTTTAACGAGTATCCACAACCTATGTTTTGGAGCAGAAATAAGAAAATAATGTACACCCCCGTAAACCCCAGGTTTCTCTACATAAACAGGGGTTTAGGGGGTGTTCATTTCACGGACTTGTTCACATGATGGTGCAGATCAGCCTGGCATGAACCCAATCTGATCAGCACCATAGTGCTCACTGCTCTGATAGTACAATACCTCAAAGATTTCAAGACTCTTGCTAGTCTGGGTAGATAAGCAGGCCTGTGTGAATCTTATGTGACTGCACACCCTGAACACAAGATTTCATGTGACAAGACTCTTTAACCCATTGTATGCTAGTGGACTCTTCCATTGCTATATGTTGGACAAGTCTATTTGTCATATATGGGGTGGCAAGCCTATTCTTTCATTCCATTTTTGATGGATAATTCTGTTAGCAAATATTGCGGCATCTGATCTTGGACTGCAATGTTTGCCAAGGTACCCGTTTAGGGGCTTCCCGCATACAATGGGTTATACAGAAATATACAACAAACCCTTTAGATGCCAATCACAACAACTGTCGTCTGCTTTCTTGTCTGCTGGTTTCGTTAAATGTCCTTGTTGCAAACAATGTGGACCCTGATCAGACTGCTCCTGTTGTAGCAGTCTGATAAGGGTCCACATTGTTTGCCTGTATCCAAAAATATGGTTAAAAAGTTTGCAAGAAAATTCAGCAGATGACATAAACAGATGACATTTTCAGATGTGGTAAGAAATTCAGCAGATGACATAAACAGATGACATTTTCAGATGTAGTTTTTCATGGTGTCTTATGGGCTGAGAGTTTTTCTTTATTACAGGTATAATATTTACAAACGTAAAACATACACTTAAAACATAATTATACAATAAATGTCTAATACATGCTTTTAAAATACTTCTACTTTGCATTGGTAGATAAAAATGCCGGTAGTGAATAGCCCTGGAAAATAAAATATATTCCCTGTATTGACAATTATCATTGGCTGGTAACTGACAACTACCCTTTTTGAACTAGAGAAAGTGACCAGGGATCAGTTATACCCCCAGCAGGCATCCCCCCAAAAACAAAAAAATCTGTACTCATCCTAAGTCCTGCTCTTTGAAATCCATCCAACATCTAGAGTCAACCATGCATATGTGAATGTAAATGAAACTTTACCTCAGTCTTCAGAACATAGCTAACAATTTAATGCTTCACAAATGCTGTGTTAAACATGTCTTTGTGTTTAAGTCAGCTGCAGCAGTAGGAAAAGGTCAACACAAGTACTGGTAGGTTATTTTCTAATACAAATTTCCTAGATAATGGACAAAATGTATGCTGAAGATTATTTGCCAGGTTTACAACCAATCAGCACATTTATAATAACCACATGAAATTGACTTTGACCTACTATAGGGATCAACCATGGTTTTTCATGCATTAACATTTGCCTGGTCCCGAGGAAGCTGTTTGAACATGAGGCCGCCAGGTGATCGCTGTTCTTGCATAACTTACGAGTACGACTGCAAATTTTGACGTAAATGCCCAAAAGCTCCATATAAATTCCATATAAACTCTCCAAATGTGACGGGCAAACCAAAATGGCGGCCAGTTCAGAATGCTGTTTATAATGACGTTGTCATGCAGTAACCCTCTGACGTCATCATAGAACCCTAAAACGCTACGTTCAGGGCGATAACGTTACGTCGCTCAACGTAACATAAACAAAGCAAGGCCCGTCTTGTGATATCAAAAGCTCAAAATCCATGTCCAAACAGAACGCGAATTTCATGATTTGAACATGGTTTTTGCTGTTTGAGCACGGCTTTCGGTCCATTTGTCAATAGCTTCAAACAGCCATGCGCATACATATTTATGCAAGAAACTGAGTTTGTAAGTTATGCCATAACAATCAATCATTGAAAGTATGATAACTATCTGTCAATTAGACTGTTCCATAAAATGCCATCATGAACTACTTCAAGTTCAGTTGCCAGTCAGCCAGATGACAACAATCAGTGATGGAGAAGTGTCAACCCTTGTAGGTCATTTTGTGTCATCTCGCTGAGAAAGGGAGAAAAGAGATAGAAGAGATAGGAAAGGAGATAAAAGAGTTGGATAGTGGAGAAAAAGAACACTCCCCCTCTACCCTTGTCTGCTGCAAGGACAGTACCCAGTAGGCCTTGCTCATCTGTAAGCCAGTATCAGTTAGGTGCCCCTGTGACCTAAGATACACAACACCTTCGCCTCACCCAACCACCCCTTAAAGATGGAGATACATGTATTAGCCAGAATCAATGGACCGTGAAAAGTAAGATCAATTTTAAGGGCCTAAGTTATGCCACTGCAATTAACCATACAAAACAAATTGCAAGATAAGAATGTTGCCAAGCCGGGGTTGAATGTCACCATTTGACCAGTCAGACATACATCAAACAAATCTAATGGACAGAAAAATTACCAAAATGATCCTACGTATTGGGATAGACAGGCCAAAGCAAACAGTGCATACCCAGATCTGTCTGGGCAGTCTGATCAGGGTCTACACTGTTTGCCAGTCTGTCTGCAACTTTTTTGGACTCCCTACTGGATTGAGAAACAAATTTGTTAAAATTTGAGAAGAATTACAGTAATTCCTTAAATGGTTCGAATTTTTAAGATTTTTATGGTAACCTTTTTCACACCTTTTTTTTCTGAACTGGTGTTTTCCATCTCTGAATCTGGACACATATAAGATTTAGTCAAAATCATTAAGAGTATAAGTAACAGTACTGATTCTAACTAGAGCTATCACTAAAGGTGATGAATACCCCCACAAAAACTGCCTTGATAGTACAACAGCGGCATTTTGCAATTTTTTCACTTGAAAGGGGCCATAACTATGTCGAAAATTGACGAATTGAAGTTGAAATCGAACTTGACCTGTATTTTATGATGTTACATCAGTGTACCAAAAATTATAAAAATCGGTGAAGTGCTTTTTGAGTTATCGTCTGGAAACCCAGTCAACAGACCGACAAGCTCACTCCTATATACCCCCCCAAATTTCATTTGTGGGGGTATAATGGGATAAATTAATTAACCCATTGTATACTGGTGGACTCTTCCATTGCTATATGTTAGACAAGTTCATTTGTCATATAACCAGATTTTTTTTTGCAACGAAATGGATGTTATGTGACTGAAACTTTGACGGAATAAACTCCATGTGACTGGAGTCACCTAAACCCAGAGAAGTAGAGTCACATAAGCATCATTTCGTTAGCCCGGACAGACGGACGGATGGATGCATATTATGGATAACATAATATGTCCCGTTTTTCAAACGGGCGTATTAAAAATGGAGGCAAATTAACAACAAAGCACAAAATAACAACTTGCCCTCAAAATGAGCAAAAAACAAATACGCAAAAAAAACCAAAAAGCTCTTAAAACGAGCACTCACATCTGCACCAAAATAATTAATATTTCCAAGCTCTGGAATATTTAGTATCCTGGGGCCAGTTGTTCAAAACTAACGACGTTGTTAGTTAATATATCGTTAAAACTTTGATCATTAAATATTGCAAATATGCTGAAATTTTTGCTGAAAAAATGTGGGCAGCTTTTGCGGACGCAAAAGCTGCTCACATTTTTACAGCAAAAATACCAAAATTTACGATATTGTAGTTGCTAGAAGAGTTAACAATATGACCACTAACGAGCTCGTTAAGCTAACAATGCTTTGAACAACTGGGCCCTTAGGAATATCAGGTTCATCTAAGTTTGGAGCTTAACAGCCCAGTCAACACTATTTAGGTCATGTTGAGCTGATCAGTTTACCTTACCACAGTTTTTCAGGGTAGGCTTATACATAAGTGGTTATCCAGCACTGTGCAATCTTTCTCCAGAAACTGAGAACTGCCCTTCTTGAATCAGTGGAAGGGAGAGAACATTCTATAGAAAATATTTTATGATCAATATCCACAAAAAAAGTTGCCGACCCAATGGGGACTGAAACCCCCTACATCTTGATAGCCAGGGAACGGGAGGTCTCGGGTTCGATCCCGGGCCGCGACATACCAAAGTCGGTAAAAATGGTACTAGCTGCTCCTCACTTGGCACTCAGATTTACGGGGTAGAGCTAGTACTGGTCGATCCAGTGTCAGGATAATGTGACTGGGTGTGGTATCATGTAATGTGTCTGGGACATGATACTTCAGTGAGGCAGCACTATAAACGTGAGCATTGAGCTCCCTGTCACAACCAGACACCGTCGTGATATGACTGAAAAAATGTTGAAAGCTACGTTAAACCCGAATTCACACACACATCTTGATAGCCGGTCAGATATTACGAAAACACGCCTATACAAACATATTGTAAACCTTACCGCCGAAAAAACGAAAATTTTAAGATGAAAAATTGTTAATATTTTTCTTATTTTTGCTCAAAATATAGATTGTGGGTACTCGTTAGAACTGCCTCAATGAGGCAGTTCTAACAAGTACCCACAATCTATATTTTGGAGGCGGTTCTAACGAGTACCCACAATCTATATTTTAGAGCAGAAATAAGAACAAGAGGGCCATGATGGCCCTGGATCGCTCACCTGATCCTATTGTACAAACGGAATTGTGGGTAATATATGGTGGAGTGGAGGGTTTAAGCAATTTTGGTTGAACCCAAAGACCATTTCTGTGAAATTAATTCAAAATCAGTCTGCCTGTTTAGGAGTAGAAGTCATTTTGAGAAGTAGAAGTCATTTTTGATGAAATGACATCTCAAGCCCTGCCGCCCAATGAAACCAATGGGGTTTAAATGTATTGATGGTTCCACTCGCACCACTTTGCCTAGACAGGTTAAAACCTTCAAAGTGGTTTACCAATACTCCTGTAGAAGCACCTTGCAGCCAAGGTGGGTAGGGGCCAAAACTTTCAAAAGACATCTGTCTCTTAAAGGAAGCAATTTTATAGGAATGTACCATGAGTGACCCTCTAACAAAATTGCTAATAATATTTTGCTTAACTGAGCATGATTGCCACCACAGCTAAAAACTTCAAACCTCATTCCTGTCAAATAATTTCATAATCCATCCACTGGTTAAGGAGAAGTTGTTTAAAGGTTTTTTCTATTTTTAGCTCTGGCAGCCATCTTGTTCATCAGAGTGGCATAGTTTGAGCAATTTTGGTGGAGGGTCACCCAAGGAACATTCCTGTGAAGATATTTCAAAATCCATCCATGGGTTAAGGAGAAGAAGTCGTTTACCGGTAAAGGTTTTTCTATTTTTAGCTCTGGTGGCCATTTTATTCAACCGAACGGAACGGTTTGAGCAATTGTGGTAGTGGGTCACCGAAGTAACATTCCTGTGAAATAATTTCAAAATCCATCCACTTGTTAAGGAGAAGTTGTATAAAGGTTTTTCTATTTTTAGCTCTGGTGGCCATTTTGTTGACCTGAGCGGAACAGTTTGAGAAATTTTGGTAGAGGGTCACCCAAGGAACATTCTGGTGAAATAATTCCAAAATCATCCACTGGTTAAGGAGAAAAGTGTGTTTAAAGGTTATTCTATTTTTAGCTCTGGCGGCCATTTTGTTTACCCGAGCTGAACGGTTTGAGCAATTTTGGTAGAGGGCCACCCAAGGAACAATCCTGTGAAGTAATTTCAAAATCCATCCGCTGGTAAAGGAGAAGAAGTCGTTTAAAGCTTTTTCTATTTTAAGCTCTGGCGGCCATTTTGTTCACCCGAGCGGAACAGTATGAGCAATTTTGGTAGAGGGTCACCAAACAAACATTCCTGTGAAATAATTTCAAAATCCATCCACCGGTTAAGCAGAAGAAGTCGTTTAAAGCTTTTTCTATTTTTAGCTCTGGCAGCCATTTAATTTTTGTTCACCCGAGGGGAACGGTATGAGCAATTTTGGTAGAGGTTCACCAAAGGAACATTCCTGTGAAATAATTTCAAAATCCATCCACTGGTTAAGGAGAAGGTGTTTAAAAGTTTTTTCTATTTTTAGCTTTGGTGGCCATTTTGTTCACCCGAGCGGAACAATTTGAGCAATTTTGGTAGAGGGTCCCCCAAGGAACATTCCAGTGAAATAATTTCAAAATCCATCTACTATTTAAGGGGAAAAAGTCGTTTAAAGGTTTTTCTATTTTTAGCTCTGGTGGCCATTTTGTTCACCCGAGCGGAATGGTTTGAGCAATTTTGGTAGAGGGTCACCCAAGGAACATTCCTGTCAAGTACTTTCGAAATCCATCCACTGGTTAAGGAGAAGAAGTCCTTTAAAGGTTTTTCTATTTTTAGCTCTGTGGCCATTTTGTTCACCCGAGCAGAACGGTTTGAGCAATTTTAGTAGAGGGGCACCCAAGAAACCTTCCTGTGCAATAATTTCAAAATCCATCCACTGGTTAAGGAGAAGAAGTTATTTAAAGGTTTTTCAATTTTTAGCTCTGGCGACCATTTTGTTCACCCGAGCGGAGCAAATTGAGCAATTTTGGTAGAGGGTCATCCAAGGAACATTCCTGTGAAACAATTTCAAAATCCATCCACTGGTTAAGCAGGAGAAGTCGTTTAAACGGTTTTCTATTTTTAACTCTGGTGGCCATCTTGTTCACCCGAGTGGAACAGTTTGAGCAATTTTGGTAGAGGATCACCCAAGGAGCATTCCTGTGAAATTAGATCAAAATCTGTCCAGCAGTTTTGGAGGAGAAGTTGTTTAAAGCAAAAGTTGACGACCGAAAGACGCATGCACCGACGACGGACAAAGACCGATCCCAAATGCTCACCTGGTGAGCTCAAAATAAGGTTTACCTCTAAACCCCAGTTTTACTATATAACAGTGGGGTTCAAGGGGACAAAAATTATATAGGCGTGTTTTCGTGACGTACACATTTGACTGATCTATCAAGACAGCTTACAAATATCAGAATTACCCATATATTGTAGCTGAAGTATCAGAAGGTATAGTTTTGTTTGTTTGAAGTAATTGCCCAGTTAACACTATCCAGCCTGTGAGTTTACCTACCGGTAACCAAACACCTCCTGGGCAGGCTAATACATAAGCAGTAAGCTAGTACATTGCACCTTCCTTCACTACAAACTGACAAATGCCCTTCTTGAATTGGTGGAAGGGAGAGAATGACCATAGAAAAGATTTCATGATGAAGATTGTTTCAGAACTTGGCAGGAATCACACCTTCTAGTAAAATGTGCATATCTTATCATCAGGAGTAATGATAAATGCTAGGATGCCTTATAAGTGTCTACTACCTTAACCCTTATCTTGCTGAATATTCAGTTTAGCCACACCCATTTCTGACTGTGAACCAATCAGATTACTTCATGTAATTTATTCTTACAAATCCATAAACTTCATGTCAAACAGTGTAGATCCTGATCAGATGGCTTCTTCAGAAGCCATCTGATCTGGATCTACACTGTTTCCAAAGATAGGGGTTGTCGTGAACAGCATGATAAGAGTTAAAGTTCTGTTGCTTATCAGTGTTTGTGTATACATGTATTTCAAATATTTCTTCTGTTTGATTACAGTAGGCATAAAATGCATGACTTAAAACTCCATATGATAAGGATAGCTATATCCTAGTTTACCCATTTTGTACCAAATGGAATCTTCCTGCTTCTATATAGCAGGAGTCCATTTCAAAATTTAGGGGTGTCAGGTCGTTTTTTCTTCAAAATCTATTTGGAAATTGGCTGAACAGTTTGCAAACAGTGTAGACCCTGATCAGATGCTGACCTGGGCCTGCACTGTTTGCCTACTACCCGTTTTGGGGTTTGGGGTACAAAATTGGTTAAAAATTCATAATATAACATTTATAACTGTTTACGTAATGTCTCCTTAATATGTGTCTTTTATAATCCTTTATGTTTTGGATTGAATACAGAATAAAATCTGGAATCAATGAATCATGCAAATGTTCGAGAAACTAAATCTGAGCAGCAAATGCTGGCTTATTTGTTGTGTGAAGGCATCATATGAAATAACATATGGGCCCCATCAATCGATTTTGGTACTAACAGCCTATGCGAGCAGCCAAGGTTCAGGTGAGCCTGCGCATCCAGACAGAAAGCCATATCCCTGGCCCCTCTGAATGGCTGGGCATGCGCAGTTAAAATTTGTCATGACGGAATGCTCGAAGACACAAATTCCCTTGGCGGGGCTCATATGTCATCAGCAACTTGTGGCGGTTATCAGAAACAAATGACTATTGGAGAGAACTAACATCATTTCAGAAACGACATATTATGTGCAAAAACATTGAAAACAAATAAAATACTGTAATGGATCTTAATATCAGGACTTCTTTACCCATTGCCTACTAATGGACACTTCCATTTCTATATGTTGGACAAGTCCATTTGTCATATAAGGGGTGGCAGGCCTATTTTTTCATTTTTATTCTATTCTCGACGAAAAATTCTGTTCGCAAACAGAGCATGCCCAGATCAGACGCCGCAGAACGCAACGTCTGATCTGGGCATGCATTTTTTGCCAAGGTATCCATTTAGGGGTTTCCACCTACAATGGGTTAACCCACCTAAAATTTGTACACATAGATTTTCTGTCTGGTGATTTGTCATTAACATGCAAGCAGAATGGCGAGCTGACTAGACTTTCCAGAGTAAGAAGGGTATTTAAGGGATGATTTTCCATGATCTTCGGCAGAAACCCATGTTGTGAGCACTTGTTATAATAGCTGGGATGAGGCGATTCTAACAAGCCCGCAACAAAGTTTTATGAAGAAAAAGAAAATCATTCCTTAATTATCTTTGTTACCCACCACCACCATCACCACCCCCAAAACCCCACCTCACACTCCCAACCCCATCCCACACTCCACCTTATCCGTAGCTTTTATGGGTGTACTCCATTTCACAAGGATTACCTATTTCAGTTATGTAGGATAATTAGGATACAATTATTAACGGTGAAAGAGTACACATATTTTTCAAAGGAATACCACTCTATCAGAAAAGAATAGAATATCCGAGTAATACTTTATGCATATGTCTCAAAGTAAGACTATGAGAAAAAGGGGTAGAGTTTGCTCCCTGGAGCAGCCAATTCTTACTTTCCAAACCAGCCCCTGTGATACTGAAAAATCTCTTCAGAGTTTGGGCTTCTCAAAAATGTAAGAATCTGCACCCAATGGAAGCAATTTTCCCCCTTTCTGGAGCCCCAAAAAGAATGGAGAAAGTACTTCTGAATCTGAGTGGTCTCCCTTTAGTGTACCATTTCACCTTCATCTGGAGTCTAACGGTTTATGGCAACTGTCAACGCTCTTCAAAAAGCCTCTGCTATAATGGTGGTGTGTGTTCTTTTTCTGTGGGGTATTCTGGCACTTTGTGTTCCAGTCTTTTACTTAGATGCTTTATACACATCAAACAAGCGAGTCCAGAATGGTCTGGTTCCCCGTTAAAGCCCTGTATCACATTATCATGTATCACAATGGAGTACCTGAAACAAGGGAAACAGAAATATGAGTGTCAGGTTATTTGAACTAAAAAGAGGGATCTTGTCAAATCTGTGAAAAATTTTCACTTGAAAGCAACACTAATGTTTTTTTTTTTTTTTCTAATCCTATTTTGCTTTATTCAAACTATAAAAGCACTATAGAGACTGCATGGAAGCACAAACTTGCCTTAGACTTTGTATGACACGGTCATTTACCCCAACTACCGTAGTAACTGTCTGATATAGCAAGTAGAGTCTAATAGTGGCACTTTTGCTGAATAATCTGAACAGCATTTGCAATGCAAAAGCTTCTCACTTTTTTTTAGCGAAAATGACATTTTGCAATATTGAATAATCACCACAATGTTAAGTAATGACTTCATTAATTTTGTATACGGTACCCGGGGCAAGGTATGTTTTTATCTCTTGGCTCTTGGTCATCTAGATTTTGCCCACCATTCACACTGACTCGGAGAATCATTTATCAAATTTCATTGCATGCACCTTCCTATTTTTTTATTATTATTTTATTTTTTGTTTTTTTGCCACCCTTTCAAAATTATTTCACTTATTTCACGCCGATCATTAATCAGAGGTGGGCAAAAAATTGGACTATCCAGAGAAAAACCACCTGACCTTCCATTGCAGATCTTGACGTCTCATGCATCTTCATATAACACTTCTATCATATACAACTTATTGGTTATCAACAATGTGACATTTTTGTTAGCTATGCTTGTTTCAGAGTTTCAAAGCCCAGTCAACACTATTAAGGTATTGCCAAGCTTGTCAGTTAAAAACATGTTTTTTTTCCTGTGCAGGCTTAGCCCTTCTGTCTGATTAACCAGTACTGTGCATTTTTTTTTTCAAAGTAACTGACAACTACCATTCTCGATAAGCAGAATAGAGAGAATAACCATAGAAAATTCAGGATCGACCACAAAGTGACATTACATGTAATGATATACAGTAAACTTTGGCTATTAAGACCACCTAAAACTAAGACTAAATCTGCTGTTAAAAGCTTATTGTGAAAGTTTCAGTTATTCTTTCTTTGTGTTTTCCACATTCAGTGTTTCCCAACAAGAGACCACCTTTGGGACTGTTCAAAAGTGGTCTTAATATAGGAATTTTACTGTACTTCACAGTTCCAGATAAGAGTGAGTGAGTGAGTGAGTGTTAGTTTTATGTCCCACCAACAGCTGAGGTCATACGGAGACGGGACCTCGGTTTAAAGACTCATCCGAAAATCTAGTTCCAGATAAGAAGTAACAAGGATAATTTTCCGATACTTTTGCTATTACCCCATAAAAACATAGGTTGTGGGTACTTGTTAGAATCACTACAAAATTTTGCTTATTTCTCCATAAAACATGCTGTGGGTACTTGTTAGAATCGCCTCGACGAGGCGATTCTAACAAGTACCCACAACATAAGTTTATAACAAAAAATGAGAAATTATCCCTAACTTATTCTCAATACTCCTCCATAGTTACGAGGGTCGTTCAATATTTAACTGGCTTAACCCCGTTACTGACCCGTAGCAAGTGCATGCTTTTCACATATACATCAATCCCTTAAACATGGTTACACAAAAAGGGGAGTTCCAGCCTATAGTAAATTTCCATAGGGTTCTGCCCACGCACAGATGTCCATGATATTGTGCATCATTAATACCTGGTAAATGACTGTTCATTAGTTAGCTATTTCACTCTCATATCTGTGTTCATTATAAATCTACAATGTTTTGTTTATTTCTGCATCTGAAAATAGGGGTACCCCCAAACAAGTATACATATACACAACAGCTTCTTATTTTTTGGAGTTATTTTGTTCTCATGCGTGATGCGTGTAGTCATTTGAGATTATTTTTGTATCACATTTACTATTGTTCAGGTAAAGTTCTATAGAACGTGTACATTTCATATGGAGGAGACCCTAGACTTCACAACCATAAAATCTTTGGGAGTATGTTTGACTTCTGATTTCATACTGTTGCAGTTCTTGTCACCTCATCATTTTAATAAGAAAATTGCCCATATATGTGTAGAACATTTTATCAAATTTTCTTGAAAATCTGAGACCGGTAACATACTGCATTTGAACATTGAATAATAATGGTCAGATTTTTAATTTTTTCAAACCATTTGTAGATAAGGTATAACATTTTCAATCGAGAAATTGCTCGCAAATAATATATATAAACATGAATATATGTATGTTTAAACCATGATGTGTATAGTGTGAGCTCATATAATCAGAGCTGTATCAGTTATGGTACCCTGGGGGACACCAAAAACACAATTTATTTTGAGCGTTCATTAACAATTTAATAAAAATATATTTCATTATATGACAAGTTATTGCATTTAATGTAATCCTAAAGTTTGCTGAAGCTTATTATGACCAAGACTGTTGAAATGGCAAGTAAAATGGATGGTTCTGTAAACCAGACAATTTTCTTGATTCTCTAATAAGTATGTATTATGCAGTATTATAAGTATGATGCAGTCAACTTTAAATGTTTGAAAGGTCTGTCATACCGGAATGGCACAGCTTGCAAGAATAGCCAAGATTTATGATGTTTTTATTATAGTGTGCCAGGTAGTTCATAATACCACAGACTTTTGGCCCACTGTATACACAGATTACCGTAGACAAAATGGAAACACTGTTGTTTTGGCTCTTTTGCCACTCTGACAATGTCCCCTCAAGATCTGAACTAAGCTACAGTCTACTTAAAACGTAACAAATGTCGCCTACTGTGCAAATCCTTTTAAGAAAGTTATATTCTTAAATATGATCTGGAAAACAACCAGTTATTTTTGAGTAACATGATTTAATATAATAGAGAAGACTATTCATACTTTCAAATGATTTCAGTGGAAGAAAAGAGCGAACAGTATATTGGCTAGCAGTGCTATAGAAAAATATATAGCCAACTGCAGGTTTTGGCTCCGCAAATATGCTAGTAGTACAGCTAACAGCTGATTCATGCCATATGTAAAACTGATCAATATAGAGCTAGAAAGCTTAACATTGATGGCAAGTATCGCATACATATATGAATAAAAATGTGAATGGTATAACTACATCTAAATATAATATCAGCTATATAATAAATTTGTTACAGCAACTTGCCTTCCATCTATTTCATTTAGGGAAGTGTATGCCAAATGCCAATTTTACAACTAGTTCCAGTGTGACTAGCTCTGCATTTATTTTGCAGACTAAAACATTGTACATTAAAATTTTGCAGATGTTACAATGAACCTAGAAAAAAAAATGCAGAAAATTCTTTCCATGATCTCACAAAAGTTTTGGTGGGGGAGCTGAGTGTGAGTCTCTTTGACCAAGTGATGTAAGAAAACATCAACAATACAAGGACCAATCAATCATAAGAACAAATCAGAAAATCAGTCTGTCCCTTCAAGTTTGCAAATTATTGACTGCTGTTTTATTGTAAAGAAATAAATTACAACAACAAAAATAATTAAGGAAAAAATAGGATTATGAAAGTAATTAATTAAGCAAATTCATAGCGTCATTGAGTATTACTGACATCAAGTGCCTTTGTATTGCAGGGTTTAAAAATAGCCATCGGAAGAGATGGCAAATCCCCCGACCAAAAGCCAATATGGCCTTCAGAAGATTGTTCACCAATAGAAAGTGCACCAGAATTAAACCAGCAATATATCACAAACGTATTGCAGTTATGGCCATCACAAGATTATACTGTCAGGGGAGATAACTAAAAAACCAGGGCACTCAGAAATGTGGTTCTTGCGCATGACATGCCTGCTTAAGCTCATGTATTTCTGTACAAAGTACCATCAATATGTCTCAAAAGGTATTGGAGATATGGTGATCACAAGCTGGTCATACTGTTATATTGGAAGGGTAGGTAACTCAAATCCCACAGCACCAACACTTGTGGTTCTTGCACATGACATCCCTTCTGTACCTTGTATACAATTGCGCCAAGTTCCTTCTATATATCTAAAAGGGTGTTGGAGTTATGGCCATCACAAGGTTATATTGCCAGGGGAGATAACTAAAAAAACAGAGCACCCAGAGTTGTAATTCTTGAGCATGACACACCTGCTTAACCCCATGTACATCTGCATCAAGTACCACAAATATGTCTCAAAGGGTATTGTAGGTACGATGATCACAAGGTTGTCATACTGTTATATTGGAAGGGGAGATAACTCAAATATCATGGCACCCAGAGTTGTGGTTCTTAGGCATGAAGTGCCGTCTCAACGTTGTATACAATTGTGCCAAGTACCATCAATATATCTCAAAGGGTATTGGAGTTATGGCCATCACAAGGTTATATTGTCAGGGGAGATAATTAAAAAACCGGGGCACCCAGAGTTGTGGTTCTTGCACGTGACATACTTGCTTAACCTCATATACAACTGTACCAAGTATCATCAATATATCTCAAAGAGTGTTGGAGATGTGACCATCACAAGGTAGTGATTCTATATTATTGGAAGGGGAGATAACTAAACAAGAGGGTCATGATGGCCCTGGATCGCTCACCTGATCCATAGAGTAACAAGTGGGCCCCAGGGTGGGCCATTATTGACCCCAGGGCTATAATGTGCATAATGTTGAGGGAGGTCTAAAAAGGTGAAGCTTCATACCAAATACGAGGACTGTTCAAATATGAATGCAAGTAGAACGTTTTCTCATGCACTAATGCGAAAATCACCTGCAAATAAATATCACAGTATAGAAAAACATTTTACCTATACATTGATACCAAACCTGTTAAAATCTGTGCACTTTAGCCATGTATATCGTTCGATAAACACTGCTTTATGTGCTTAGTTGCATACATATTTGAACAGTCCTCGTGTCAACAAAGGCTATAATTTGAACAATCTTGGCAAAGGTCCACTAGATGAAGCTACACACAAAATATCAAAGACCTGGGCCTTGCAGTTTCAGAGAAGAAGATTTTATAAAGAAATTTCCTACATAAGCCTATGTAAAACCAAATGGCCCCGGGGCGGGGGCATTTTTGGCCTCAGGGCTATAATTTAAACAATCTTGATAGAGGTCCACTAGATGAAGCTTCAAACCAAATATCAAAGACCTGGGCCTTGGTGTTTCAGGAAAGAACAGTTTCAAAGATTATCTCTATATAAGTCTATGTAAAATCAAAGGGCGGGGGCATTTGTGGCCTGAGGGCTATAATTTGAACAATCTTGGTAGAGGTCCACTAGATGAAGCTCCATACCAAATATCAAAGACATGGGCCTTGCGGTTTCAGAGAAGAAGATTTTTAAAGATTTTCCCCATATAAGCCTATGTAAAACCAAAGGGGCCCGGGGAGGGGCATTTTTGGTCTCAGGGCTAAAATTTAAACAATCTTGGTAGGGGTCCACTAGATGACGCTTCATACCAAATATTAAAGACCTTGGCCTTATGGTTTCAGAGAAGAAGATTTTTAAAGATTTTCCCTATACAAACCCATGTAAAACCAAAGGGCCCCGGGGTGGGGGCATTTTTGGCCCCAGCACTTTAATTTGAACAATCTTGGTAGGGGTCCACTAGATGAAGCTTCATACCAAATATCAAAGACCTGGGCCTTGCAGTTTCAGAGAAGAAGATTTTTAAAGATTTTCCCTTTATAAGCCTATGTAAAACCAAAGGGACCCGGGGCAGGGGCATTTTTGGCCCCAGCACTATAATTTGAACAATCTTGGTAGGGGTCCACTAGATGAAACTTCATACAAAATATTAAAGACCTGGGCCTTGTGGTTTCAGAGGAGAAGATTTTTAAAGATTTTTCCTATATAAGCCCAGGTAAAACCAAAGGGCCCCGGGGTGGGGGCATTTTTGGCCCCAGCACTTTAATTTGAACAATCTTGGTAGAGGTCCACTAGTTGAAACTTCATACCAAATATCAAAGACCTGGGCCTTGCGGTATTAGAGAAGAAGATTTTTAAAGATTTTCCCCATATAGAGTAAGCCTATGTGAAACCAAAGGAACCTGGGGCAGGGGCATTTTCGGCCCCAGCACTATAATTTGAACAATCTTGGTAGGGGTCCACTAGATGAAGCTTCATACCAAATATTAAAGACATGGGCCTTGCGGTTTCAGAGAAGATGATTTTTAAAGATTTTGCCTATATAAGCCCATGTAAAACCAAAAGGCCCCGGGGTGGGGGCATTTTTGGCCCCAGCACTATAATTTGAACAATCTTGGTAGGGGTCCACTAGATGAGGCTTCATACCAAATATTAAAGATCTGGGCCTTCTGGTTTCAGAGGAGAAGATTTTTTAAGTTTTAAGGGAAAAAAATCTATTTTTAGCTCCTGTGACCTAGATGTGCAACAGACTGGAACCATTTGAACAACTATGAAAGGGGACCACCTAAGTATCATTCCTGTGAATTTGGTCAAAATCCGATCAGTGGTTTAGGAGGAGATATCGTTTGAAGAAATTGTTTACGCACGCAAACACGAACGTTCTTACAGATGGACATTTGTTGGGTACTACAGTGTTAATTTTTCACCTATAAGTACCCAACAATCAGCTAAAATTTGCACAAGTACCAAACATGTCCCATCAAATTTGTTGGCTACTTTTTCGGACACTAATGAAATAAACGGCAAGTACCCAACTTATGTCTACCCAACATATGCCCACGGATGCGCTCGCACGGACGCACTGACGCACGGACGCACGCACGACGGACGACGGACAAAAAGTGATCCCAAAAGCTCACCTCGTCACTACCTGACAGGTGAGCTAAAAACCATGGCACCCAGAGTTGTGGTTCTTGTGCATGACGCACGGTCTCGGCCTTGTGAACAACTGTGCCAGGTATCATCAATATATCTTAAAGGGTACTGGAATTATGGCCATCACAAGGTTGTCACTCTATTTTATTGGAAGGGGAGATAACTCCAAAATCATGGCAACCAGAGTTGTGGTTCTTGTGCATGACACGCCGTCTCAGCCTTGTGAACAACTGTGCCAGGTACCATCAATATATCTCAAAGGGTATTGGAGTTATGGCCATCACAAAGTAGTCGTTCTATTTTATTAAAAGGGGAGATAACTAAAAAAGTATGGTATCCAGAGTTCTGGTTTTTGAGCATGACACACCGTCTCAGCCTTGTGAACAATGTGCCAAGAATCATCAATAATCCCAAAGGGTATAGGAGTTATGGCCATCACATGGTTGTCACTCTATTTTATTGGAAGGGGAGATAACTCCAAAACCATGGATAAAACTTGACTTATACGTTGATAATGTATGTTCTCATTTCCTTTGTGTGTGTGTGTGTGGGGGGGGGGGGGGGGGGGTTATTATATAAATGCCTATGCTAAGCTTTGTATGATAAGGTGGCCCTAAATGGACTTGAAACACAATAAAAATTCACATTAAGAAAATCTTGTCCCCTGGTATTGAAACTGATTTTGGCACAAAAATTGACCTGAACCCATATCTAGCTTTCAAACACAATGTTACCGGTTTCTGATTTTTTTTAAATTTGTTTGCTTTATAGAGCACATATGTGGCCTATTTTATATGCAATATCTTGGGGTGACAAGATCAGTAACACATCTAATACTTATGATGAACATCTTAATTTTTGCAAATTTTCATGAAAAATAGAAGAAATGTTGTAAAAAAATTTATCAGGAAGATTAAAAGACATAGACACATTTACATTTTTTGTATTAGATTAATCCTTATGGAGTTCTGTTGCCAATCAAAGCAACAAAATTTGAAAATAATCTTACATATTGATTTAAGACTGAAAAGTTCACAGGTGTGTATGACTGCTTCAGGGGATTACCTCAGGGATCTCTCCTGAGACTTGTAGTAATTTATCAAATGAAACAAAGTTATAGTTGATAGACCTCATATAAACAACAACTGAAGTTTCAAGAAAATCTGTGCGTGGGCAGATTTGGAACTCCCCCTTTATCGTTCGATCTAGTATTTGTAGTCCGTGCGAGGTAAAATAACATCACAGGGGTCAGTGCTGTCAAATTTCTTCACAAACTGAGTACAGAGCAGTAGTCAGAAACCTGTTTTGAAAGAGAAGACAATCGGGTCACATGTGAGACGCCAAGTTCTGCAACGGAAGGTCATGTGGTTTTTCTCAGGGTACTCCGATTTTCGCCCACCTCTGATTTACGATCGGCTTTATATGAGTGAAATAATCTTGAAAGACCATACCCACCCCCCCCCCTCCCCCCCCCCAAAAAAAAAAGAGAAGGCAAACCAGGTATTTGATGACGAACTGGATGAAGTTTACGGCACTGTTAACAATTGGGTGGCTGATTTTAAACAAAACATGATCGGGTAACCCTGGAAGACGAGCATTGTAGGGGAAGACTTGTGAACGTTCTGATGACGTCACTAGTGAAAAATCAAAGGGAACGAATAAAGCAGGACAGGCAAATGAAAGTTTCAGAAATGGCTAAAAGATTGGAGCTTTCTGAGGGTAGCATTTTTACCATTTTACATGAACGGCTGGGCATGAGGAAGCTTTCATCGCAATGGGTGCCAAAATGCCTTAGTAACGAATAACAAGCTGTCCAAGTGTCCATGTCTGAGTCACTTTTGGAAAGATGAAGACATTCTTGAAAGAATTGTTACCAGGAAAGAAACATGGATCCATCACTATGATCCGGAGACTAAACATCACAGTAAACAATGGACTGGTCACAGTTCACTGGGTCCAAAGAAATTCAGGGCTCAGTCTTCAGTTGGCAAGGTCATGACAACTGTGTTTTTGGATAGCATGGAGTTCTGTTGGTGGACAATTTACCTCATGGCCAGACTATTAATGGGTACTATTATGCTAATATTTTGGACCAGTTACTTCAGCTATAGTACAGAAAAGGCGTGGAAAAAATTACAAGAGGGCCATGATGGCCCTGGATCGCTCACCTGATCCATAGAGTAACTAGAGCTGTCAGTGAAACTGACTAGGGCCCCGGCAGCGCTATCAGAGGAGTAAAAATTTGTGGACGGACAGACGGACAGACAGACAGACGGACGGAGGGACAGAGTGATTACTATAGGGCACCCACACTTTCAGTGCGGGGCCCTAACAAGTGGGCCCCAGGGAGGGCCATTATTGACCCCAGGGTTATAATGTGCATAATGTTAAGGGAGGTCTAAAAACAAATATCACCAAAGGCTATAATTTGAACAATCTTGGCAAAGGTCTAGTTGATGACGCAACACACCAAATATCAAAGACCTGGGCCTTGCTGTTTCAGAGGAAGTTTTTTTAAAGATATTCCCTACATAAGCCTATGTAAAACCAAATGGCCCCTGGGCGGGGGCATTTTTGGCCTCAGGGCTATAATTTAACCTTTAGCATGCTGTAGGCGCATTCGTCCGCCCGTGAAAATGTAATGGCGCCACGCTGTAGGCGCAATCGTGCGCCCAAATTGACTGGTGTGCTTGGTGCGACTCATAGAAAAGGAGGAACTCTCCTTTTTCGGTGCGGTTTGGCATTTCGGTATCAAATAACATCCGGGCATCGATGAAAAAAAAAACTTGCCGTTTCGATGTTTTTGGATGGGTTTTCTTCGGGTTTTCTGGGTAAGGATGCAATTTTTTTGAGGAAATCGCTACTTTTTAACGAACTTGATCTCATCAAGCCCAAAATACGCTCTGAAAGGGTGTTTTAAACGATTTTTCGACTCAGTCAGCTGAGTGACAGTAGGCTACTTTCGTTTTCCATATGCTTTGAATGGTGGAGAAATCAAGAAAAATACGGGTTTTTGCGTGTTAAAAGTTGCTGGAAATGGTAGTATTTGATAAAAACAATTCAGTGGGACGGAGTATCGATAAAAAAATTAATTCAGCATGCTAAAGGTTAAACAATCTTGATAGAGGTTCACTTGATGAAGTTTCACACCAAATATCAAAGACCTGGGCCTTGCTGTTTCAGAGAAGAAGATTTTCAAAGATTATCTCTATATAAGTCTATGTAAAACCAAAGGGCCCCGGGGCGGGGGCATTTTTGGCCCCAGGGCTATAATTTGAACAATCTTGGTAGAGGTTCATAAGATGAAGCTTCATACCAAATATCAAAGACCTGGGCCTTGTAGTTTCAGAGAAGAAGATTTTTAAAGATTTTCCCTATATAAGCCTATGTAAAATTATAGGGCCCCGGGGCAGGGGCATTTTTGGCCCCAGCACTATAATTTGAACAATCTTGGTAGGGGTCCACTAGATGAAGCTTCATACCAAATACCAAAGACCTGGGCCTTGCAGTTTCCGAGAAGAAGATTTTCCCTATATAAGCCCATGTGAAACTAATGGGCCCCGGGGCGAGGGCGATTCTAATGAGGCGATTCTAATGAGTATACACAGCATGCATTTTCATTATAGAACACCGAAAAGATGTCTAAAAGTATCTCGTTATGCCTCCTGACAGAAACTTCAGTGGCTCGAACTACCCCTGTCTCGAACAGATTTTCAAGGTCCCAAAGGTGTTCGAGCCATTGAAGTTCAAATGTATTTACCTTTTGGAGCGTACAGTTCCCATGATGTGTCTGCAGTCTAACTCCATTTTCATAGCTTTGGTAAATTCAGCATGCATATCAGATAACATCAATATCTGGAAAAATGTACGAAAAAATATGATAAATAATAATGGTTTGCTATATATGTACATCAATTTACTCATTTTTTTTTTGTTTCATGGCCCTTTCAAGATTTTTAACATTTATTTTGACCCAATCTTTAATCAGAGGTGGGCGAATAACCAGCCCATCAAGAGAAAAACCACGCGACCTTCCAATGCAGAACTTGGCATCTCACATGAGACCCCAGCCAGGCTCAAACCCAAAGCAGACCTAATCTTACCCACTAGGCCAAAAAGGCCCATTATTTACCCAGTGATTACTAAATTAACACATTGCATGCATAAAAACCCTAAATGGGTACCTTGGCAAACAGTGCAGGCCCAGATCAGACCGCTGAATGCGGTGTCTGATCAGGGCCTGCACTATTTGCTAACAGAATTTTCTATCAAAAATAGAACAGAAACAAAAAAATAAAAAGGCTTACCACCCCTTATATGACAAATTGTGTTGTCCAGCATATAGCAATGGAAGAGTCCACTAGTATACAATGGGTTAAGGCAAAGAATACATACTTGATCCTAGTATAAACTTTTGTCTCTCTATATACCAACACTGTTTACTGCAGAAAAGATTTCATGATTAACCCACTGTATACTAGTGGTCTCTTCCATTGCTATATGTTGGACAAGTGCATTTGTCATATAACGAGTGCCAGCTTATTTCACTTTTTATTCTATTTTTGACAGAAAAATCTATTAGCAAATAGTGCAGGCCCTGATCTGACGCCGCGTTCTGCGGCGTCTGATCTGGGCCTGCACTGTTTGCCAAGATACCCCTTTAGGGGTTTCCCACATGCAATGGGTTAATCTCTACAAAGTAATGTTGCAACCTGGTAGATATCCCCCGATGTGTACCCGACTGAGGTACTGAGGCCGGTATTTAAGTTCCATAATAAAGGCATAAATAACAGACAATGCACTTTTTTTTACCATCTGTAATTATGTCAGTACAAAATTTATGGACTACATGTACACAGAAAAATGACCTATAATCCATACATTTTGTCAAAAGCTCCAGTTCTATTAATTATCATATGATGTCGTGTCTGATAGTGTAATAATGCCATAAAATAAATTTGATCATCCACTAGTGGATTAAATATGCAAATTAGTTACATACGCCCTATAATGTTACATGTACGACGTCCTTAACAATGTTGTGTTTACTAACGGTGGAATATTGGCATTTTTGTAAAAACTGGTGAATAAAATGCATTTTAAATGTCATATGATAAATAGAATCTTCCATTCATCCTCATGTATCATTGAATTTATTAAACTCTTTGAGGAAAAGGGATAAAATGCTTGGCAAAGCCTCGCATGTTATCCCTTTTCCTCAACTTGTTCAATAAATTCAATAATACATAAACACTCATGTAAGATTCTCTTTATCTAACACCATGTAATGAAGAAAAACACATTACACCTACAGCACACCTGTAAAGGCAATCAAAAGGAACTGTGATTTATTCTGCAACAATTCTCTGGGCAGAAGAGTGGTATGCAAAAAATGCCTTTTTATGAAGTCACGCAAAGATTCCATGACATAAAAAACATTTACAACAGGACATAAATGCATGTGGCACAGTAAATAGTACTGGCAGGATTTCTTCTCAACAGCGAAAAAGTTGGGAGAATTTAAGGGGAATGGGAACAACAACACCTAGTAGATTTTTCTGCCATTTTCCAAAAGGAAACAACTTTCGGGACTTCCTGTTCTCTTTCTATAAGCCCTGTCCGACTGAAAAAGGGGTCTACTCTTAAAGGAAAGAATTTGCTCCTTAGGAGCAAATTCTTTCCTTTAAGAGTTGACACCTATTGACATGGGAGACAAAATTACTTTTGCATGAGTTGCCTCTCCTGAAGCTGTTCCCATTCCCCTTAATGCAAACAACAAAACTGTTGTTGATTTTCATGTACCACCTACCTTTCCATCTGTATTTGCCTGCTTTCCCCAGGCTGACATCACATATGGGTCATTAACTGCCAAACATGCTATCACGTCATATCCTTCTGCCTGAAAAATATATCCAGTAGTTTTCAGTTGCCATGCTAATATACATGTATACAGTAAAAATCCTAAAAATTCGGACACCTTGAAGACTTGGTGTAATGCTACTAAAATTTTAAAAAATTTGTTTCACAATCCTGCAAGGTGTCCAAAAGGTGCAGAGGGAATGACAATCAGTGTAGACCCTGATCAGACTGCTCCTGAAGGAGCAGTCTGATCAGGGTCCACACTGTTTGCTCTTAGGATCATTACAGTGACCAAATTAAGCTATAAAAAAACATTTTGGATGTACATAACCACATATATATTGGTTATTTGCTCAAATTCCCTTTTTATGTAGACTTTAGAATTTTGCTGCATTTCATTTTTTTTTTAAATTTTAACTTTACATTAAGGCGAAAAGATTCAATACCCAAGAACGAGAAACATCAAGTCAGGAGCCTAAGTCAATGCACTGTTGAAAAAACTAGAAATGTGTCCAGACAACACAGATGCCCCCGCCAAGGGCCCCGCCTCACCCCCAAAATCCATGTTGCAACAAAATTTTCTAAGTGTGTGACCTTGTCATCAGGAACATTTGTGAGAAGTTATATTGAAATTGGTGAAAAAATGTAAGCGCTAGAGCAATGACAAAGTTTTTCTAAAAATAGCCACAGTGACCTTGACCTTGAAAGTCAAACTCGCTCGAGGTATTGTCATAAGGAACATTTGTGTGAAGTTATATTGGAATCAGTGAAGAAATGTAGTCGCTAGAGTGATGACAAAGTTTTTCTAAAAATAGCCACAGTGACCTTGACCTTGAAAGTCGAATTTGCTCGAGATATTGCCATTAGGAACATTTGTGTGATGTTATATTGAAATTGGTGAAGAAATGTAAGCGCTAGAGCGATGACAAAGTTTTTCTAAAAATAGCCACAGTGACCTTGACCATGAAAGTGGAACTTGCTAGAGATATTGTCATAAGGAACATTTGTGTGAAGTAATATTGAAATTGGTGAAAAAATGAAAGCACTAGAGCAATGACAAAGTTTTTCTAAAAATAGCCACAGTGACCTTGACCTTGAAAGTCAAACTCGCTTGAGATATTGTCATAAGGAACATTTGTGTGAAGTTATTTTGAAACCAGTGAAGAAATGCAGGCGCTAGAGCGATGACAAAGTTTTTCTAAAAATAGCCACAGTGACCTTGACCTTGAAAGTCGAAATGGCTCGAGATATTGTCATAAGGAACATTTGTGTGAAGTTATATTGAAATCGGTGAAGAAATGTAAGCGCTAGAGCGATGACAAAGTTTTTCTAAAAATAGCCACAGTGACCTTGACCTTGAAAGTTGAACTCGCTAGAGATATTGTCATAAGGAACATTTGTGTGAAGTTATATTGAAATCGGTGAAGAAATGTAAGCGCTAGAGCGATGAAAAAGTTTTTCTAAAAATAGCCACAGTGACCTTGACCTTGAGGCCATTACCTGGAAAGTTAAAATTACTCGAGCTATTTTTATAAGGAACATTTGTGTGAAATTGGTGAAGAAATGTAGGCGCTAGAGCGATGACAAAGTTTTTCTAAAAATAGCCACAGTGACCTTGACCTTGAGGTCATGACCTTGAAAGTACGCTCGAGATATTGTCATAAGGAAGATTTGTGTGAAGTTACATTGAAATCAGTGAAGAAATAAAGATGCTAGAGCTATGTTGTGTGAGGGGATAATTAAAAAATTTTAAGTCTGTGACAAATTTTTTCTAAAAATAGCCACAGTGACCTTGACCTTGAGGCCATGACCTTGAAAGTTGAAATTGCTATTTTTATAAGGAACATTTGTGTGAAGTTATATTGAAATTGGTGAAGAAATGTAGGCGCTAGAGCGATGACAAAGTTTTTCTATAAATAGCCACAGTGACCTTGACCTTGAGATCATGACCTTGAAAGACGAACTCACTCGAGATATTGTCATAAGGAACATTTGTGTGAAGTAATATTGAAATCAGTGAAGAAATGTAGGCACTAGAGCGATGACAAAGTTTTTCTAAGAATAGCCACAGTGACCTTGACCTTGAGGCCATGACCTTGAAAGACAAACTCGCTCAAGATATTTTTATAAGGAACATTTGTGTGAAGTTATATTGAAATTGGTGAAGAAATGTAGGCGCTAGAGCGATGACAAAATTTTTTCTAAAAATAGCCACAGTGACCTTGACCTTGAGGTCATGACCTTGAAAGTCAAACTCGCTTGAGATATTGTCATAAGGAACATTTGTGTGAAGTTAATTGAAATCAGTGAAGAAATATAGACGCTAGAGCTATGTTGTGTGAGGGGATAATTAAAAATTTTTAAGTCTGTGACCTTGACCTTGAGCTCATGGGCATGGATGGGGGTATCGCTGAATAAAATGGACAGGTATCTAACATCATACCAAATATCAACTCAACCCATCGCACGATTTGGAAAATATCAACTCTTAAAATATCTAATTAAAAATTTCTAAGTCTGTGACCTTGACCTTGAAGCCATAGGCATGAGTGGGGGTATTGCCAAATAAACATTTGGACCTGCATCTATCATCATAGCATACATAAGCCAAATCCATAATATAGTTTGGAAAATTTGAGCTCTTTAAAATCTTTCACATTAAAATTGTCTAAGTCTGTGAATTTGACCTTGAGGTCATAGGCATGGGTTGGGGTATTGCTGAATAAAACATTGAACCTATATCTATCATCATATGAACCAAAGCCATCATAAAAGTTCATGTTCTACCAGGTACAAATACCTTAACTGGAGTCTTTAACATGGAAAATTTCTAAGTCCATGACCTTGACCTTGAGGCCATGGGCATGGGTGGGGGTATCGCTGAATAAAACTTTGGACCCATATCTATAATCATACCAAATATGAACCAATTCCATCAAATGGTTTGGCAAATATGAGTTCTAAAATGTTCAAGTCTACCTGATACAAAAATCTTAACCTGAGTCTTTAACATCGAAAATTTCTAAGTCTGTGACCTTGACCTTGACGTCACAGGCATGGGTAGGGGTATTGCTTAATAAAACGTTGGACCTATATCTATCATCATACCAAAGATGAACCAGTTCCATCAAATGGTTAGGAAAATATGAGTTCTAAAAGTTCAGGCTCTACCTGTTACAAAAACTTTAACCTGAGGTTACAGGATCACGTACGTACGTACACACACACACACCTACAGACGGACGTACACATGTACGCACGTACACACGTACGGAAAACCGAAAAACTATATGCCTCCGGCATCATATGATGCGGGGGCATAAAAAACATTTTCATTACATCAGAAAAGTAAACTCTCGAAATGGAGTTTCAACATGCTGGAAGATTTGGTTAAGTGTGGAGATTAATGGCCAAATCAACACTATTAAGGACATACATATTGAGCTGGCCAGTTTACCTATCCACACTGTTCCTAGGTAGGCTTATACATAAGCAGTTAACCAGTACAGTGCATGCACATTCTTCCACCAGGAACTGATAACTGCCCTTCTTGAATCAGTAGACGGGAGAGAGTAATGGATTTGATTATTTTGGGTTTAACGACACATCAACAATTGTGGGTCATTTTGAGTCATCTCCCTGAGAAAGGGAGAAAAGAGAAACCAGTGATAGTAGAGATGACAGTGAGGGACAGCAGAGAAAGAGAAAAATGAATGGAAGTGAAGAAACAGAAGAAATAACAACATGTACCTGCTGCAATGTCAGCGGGCTTTGCCCAACTGTAAGCCAATATCAGTTGGACACCCCAGTGCCACAGGATACACAATACATATGGCCTATTTTCTGCCATTTCTTACAAGAGACAACTCTGGGGCTTCCTGTTAGCTTTCTTATAAATTAAAATCTCTGAAAATGGGACTTCCCTTAAAAGGAAGTATTTGCTCCTTTGTAAAAGGGGACTTCTCTTTAGGGAAAGAATTTGCTCCTATGGAACAATTTCTTTTGTTTAAGAGTACACACCTATTGATAAAGGAGACAAAATTTTTTAACTCTTGTCATGCTGTTCATGACAACCCCTATCTTTGGAAACAGTGTAGATCCAGATCAGATGGCTTCTGAAGAAGCCATCTGATCAGGATCTACACTGTTTGGCATTCAGTTTATGAATTTGTAGCAATAAATTACATCAAGTAATTTGATTGGTTGATAGACAGAAATGGGTGTGGCTTAGATGAATATTCAGCAAGATAAGGGTTAAAAGAGTTGCCTCCTCTGAAGGTATTTCCCTTTAGAATAAACTAAAGTAACATTTGATTCCTGTGCTTCATGGTGAATACATGCATTAACCCCTTTTTGTACTGAATGGAATCTTCCATCTTATATATAACACAAGTCCGTTCAAAATTAAGGGGTGTCAGGTTGGGTTTTCTTCAAAATTTATTTGGAAAATGGGTGAACTTCATGTTCTGCAACATCTGATCTGGTCTTGCACTGTTTGTTAATTACCAGTTCTGGAGGTTCTAGTGTGTATGTGTGTGTGAATTCGGGTTTAATGTCGCTTTCAACAATTTTTCAGTCATATTACGGCAGTGTCTGGTTGCGACAGGGAGCTCAATGCTCACTTTTATAGTGCTGCCTCACTGAAGTATCATGTTCCAGACACATTACATGATATCACACCCAGTCACATTATCCTGACCCTGGGTCAACCAGTCCTAGCTCTACCCCGTAAATCTGAGTGCCAAGTGAGAAGCAGCTAGTACCATTTTTAACGACTTTGGTATGTCACAGCCTGGGATCGAACCCGTGACCTCCCGTTCCCTGGAACGGACACTCTACCAACTGAGCTATCGGTGCCGGTGGAGATTCTGGTACAAAACGGGTTAATGCAGTTTATCCAGAAACCCAGAAGCCACCGCAGTGTAGTGGTTAAGCTACTTGCCTCACTAACCAGGGATTGTGTGTTTGATCCCGGGCTTCTCCAGACTTTTGGATTAGTCTATAAACCAAGGTCCCGTCTGCGTATGACCTTAGCTGTTGGTGGGATGTAAAACACCAACACATACACATATGGGAAACCTAAAAACAGGACATGGACAAACACTTCAGACCCAGATCAGAGACCATAGAATGCAATGTCAGAACAGGGATTTCACTGTTTGCAAAAACATTCAGCCATTTTTAAAGAAATTTAAAAACAATTGAAACCCCCAATTTTGAAACATACATTCGAACTTCGATGGCTCGAACCCCTTTGGGACCATGAAAATTTGTTTGAGACAGCGGTAGTTTGAGCCATAGAGGGTTACTATTAGTGCCATACCAGGAGGCATAATGGAGATAATTGTGGATTTCTTTTCAGTGTTCTGTATTATAAATGTATGTTGTGTGTCCTCATTAGAATCGCCTCATCGAGGCAATTCTAATGAGTACACACAGCATACATTTGCAAGATAAATGAAGAAAATCTTCTTAAATTACCCCCATATCGTATTTGGAGGAACTCCCTCCGGACTCAAGAACGGGTTCGACTCATCCATAGAAAACGAGCGTTTTACTGTATAATGTGGAAAATGTCTTCAGTACAACGTGGGTTAAAGCAATGAAATGCAATGTCCCGTTACCTTGAATTTATCATAGTTCTCCAAATACTCTGGTATGTGACTCTGAAACAGAAAATATACAGTACAGATGAACCCTTTTGTTACCAAAAGAATCTTAGCAGGAGTCCATTTCAAGGGGTGTCAGGTTGTGTTTTCTTCAAAATTTATTTGGAAAATGGCTGAACTTTTTGCAAACAGTGTAGGCCCTGATCAGGTGCCGCGTTGTGCGGCATCTGATCTGGGCCTGCACTGTTTGTCAATAACCTGTTTTGGGGTTTGTGGTACAAAATGGGTTAATAGTGAAAAGTCAGTTCAAATCTTTGGAATTGCATATTTGGATACATATATTTTAGAGAATTTTGTTTATTTGTATGTTCAAGGTTTGACAATGGTAAACGTCAAGTTGTGTTGTTTATTGTTAAGGTAAGTTCGAAGCTGCACCATCAAAAATCTCCAAAATAGGTGACTGTTGACATGACGTCAAGAACAATGTGTTGACATGAATTAAACTTTCCCGCATCTAAATATGACAATTGTATTGGAAAAGTAGGACCCTGCTTTAATTAAGGCAGAAGATTCCATTCAGCTCAAATGGGTTAAAAGTGTAATATCAATCCTTATCCTGCTGAATAAATTAAGTTCGCCACACCAATTTCTGACTATCAGCCAATCAAATTACATGTACTTATTTACTTGATATAATTTATTATATTCATCCAAATTTTCAAACTGAATGACAGTGTAAAGCCTGGTCAGATGGCTTCTGAATCAGATGGCTTCTTCAGAAGCCATTCAACCTGGATCTACACTGTTTGCAAAGGTAGGGGTTGCTGTTCAGTGAGATAAGGGTTAAACAAACCAGGATCAAAACACCACCACTGCAATAATTCTGACTTTGTTTGTATCAGAGTTTAACAGCCCAGTCAACACTATTTTAGGCCATTTTTGAGCCGGTCAGTTTACCTATCCACACTTTTCCTGGGCAGGCTTATACATAAGCGGTTAACCAGTATGGTGGACAGTCTTTCACCAGAAACTGACAACTGCCCTTCTTGAAACAGTGGAAGGGAGAGAATGACTGTAGAAAGATTTCATGCTCAATCTCCATGAAAGAATGTTGCCGACCCAACAGGTATCGAACCCGTGTCCTCCTGATCACCAGTTTGACGTGCATCAGACTGAGCTACCGAGGCCAGCCAAATAATTCCGACACAAAAATATGTTATGTTTCTAAATGAGGGCTGTATTCTCCTACCAGATTAATCATCATTTAGGATCCATACTTGTTTTATTTGTTTGTTTGGAGTTTAACGGCCCAGCCAACACTATTTAGGTCATATGGAGTTAATCAGTTTATCTAACCACACATTTCCAGGGCACAGGCTTATACATCAGTGGTTAACCAGTAGAATGCACATTCTTTCACTAAAAAGTGACAACCAGTAGAAGGGAGAGAGATTTCGTGTTCAATCTCCATAATAGAATGTTGCCACCCCAGCAGGTATTGAGCCCACCACCTCAACACCCGTGATACATGCACTCAACCGAGCTACTGAAACCAGCATTTAAGGAGAATGGGAACACCTAGCAGAGTTTTCCTCCATTTTTAAAGGGAGACAACTTTCGAGACTTCTATAAGCCCTGTCCCACTGAAAAAAGGAGTCAACTCTTAAAGCAAAGAATTTGCTCCTCATTTAAGAGTTGACCACTACTGACATGGGAGACAAAAATACTTTTGCAGGAGTTGTCTTCCTTGAAGATGTTACCCTGTACCCATTCCCCTTAAGTTCTCTATAAAGACATATATAAAGATGATACCTGTTACCAAAGGTTGGGATATATATTACCAACTTCCATGTAATTTATCATCTTTTAGAACAAATTTACTGTAAACCTAAATCAACCATATTAACCTCTTTATAAAACTGTTCATTTAACAGTTTACAGATGGATCCAAAAAATGCATAGATTATAAGGAAAAAATGCCAGTTATGGTCATTTTTCTGTATAATCAATACATTTTTGTTTGAACATAAGTTTATATGACACAGTTGTTTAACTAACATAGCTACGGCTCTGCAACCCAACAGTCTTATAAAAAAGTTGGAGTGGACATGTCCTATCATTAAATTTTAACATAGAGTGTATTATTCATTTGACTATCCAAATATGTGAGCAAAATGAGAAACAATGCAGAGGATCAACACTGTCTCTTTTGGCATATCTGTATTACAAAATTAAATCAGCATAGCCCCAGTTAAGAGTGGGTATCTACATATTACTTTCTTATTTCTGCATGAAAACAAATGTTGTGGGTACTCATTAGAAGCACATAAACATAAAAAAATATGTTTTTGTGCAGAAATAAGAAAAATATCAGAAGTACACCATGACCTCTTTATAACACTTTTGATCGGGTACAAAGCAGAGACTGTGTTATTTAAACAACTGTGTTATATCCAAACAAAAATGTATAGATTTTATAGAAAAATGACCATTTATGGTCATTTTTCTATATAATCTATACATTTTTGGGATCTGACCATTTATGGTCATTTTTCTATATAATCTATACATTTTTGGGATCCATCCTGAAACCGTGTTATATCCAAAACCATGTTATAATGAAATTGTAGTGTATTCTGAGGGAGAAAACGCCTTATCTGAAGCTATGACCAGCCTTACCTGTGAGCAGCCAGGAGTGAAAGCCCCAAGGACAGAGAAGAGAACACCTTTAGTGTTCTTGAAAATGTCTCTCACATTCACTTGATTATATGGTGTGTCAATGTACACCTCTGCAGAGGGAAGACTGGTACCAGCCTGAGAAAGAGAACAAAAGTAACTTGTAGGGTACCAGCAGAATATGAATTTCAGTAATTATGTTATTAAAACAAGAACTTTTTAACTCTTATCATGCTGTTCACGACAACTCCTATCTTTGGAAACAGTGTAGATCCAGATCAGATGGCTTCTGAAGAAGCCATCTGATCAGGATCTACACTGTTTGACATTCAGTTTATGAATTTGTAGGAATAAATTACATCAAGTAATTTGATTGGTTGATAGACAGAAATGGGTGTGGCTTAAATGAATATTCAGCAAGATAAGGGTTAATCATACATAATCATACTTTATAACAGTGAAGATACATTTAGGATAAAAAAGTGATGCATGTCTTTAATTTAACATTCAGCTTAAAATAATCATGCTTGCAAAATTCAGAGAGAAAATGGTCAGCTATATTGACTTTTTTTCCCTTTTTAGTCCAGTTTCTAAGTTGTTTTAATTGATTCACTAGCTATAGTAATCCAATACAAACAGCGACCCCCACCCATCGGGGCTTGAAGAAATAGATTGGTTGCATGATGCTTCCATGCAGAGCTGAATCCAACCATACACGAGTACTGGTAAACCGCTTAGATTATCTAAGCCTGCCCAGGCTTTAGTGTGAGTTGGACCGTCCATGCTTGTAAACCATATTGGTTTCATAAGGCGACAGGGCTTGAGACGTCATTTCATCTCAATGGAAGCAACGTCACCAAAATGACCTATACAGTGTTGGAGGGGACGTTAAACTTCAAATCAAACCAAAATCCAATACAAACAAGCAAATCAATGAAGCTTGATACAAATATTTAATACATGTTCTGCACATAACCTAAATTTGACCTATTTAGTATGGCTGTGACCTTGAAAATAAGGTTATGGTCACCAAAACTATCTTTTCAAGACAGCCTCTTTGTCAGTCATAAGACTAGTTCCATCTGCACTGAGAAGAGGGGTGGTTCTAGAGCTCTGGGGACCATAATCTGTCTTTAGTGCATCAAAGAACTTCTTCATATCCTTTCTGTCTGTAAAAGATGGGATTTCATCAGTCTTATTGCTCAGCCAGGACTCTTGCATATTCCTGGGCCTTAATTGGATTTTTCTTGCATACATGTATATCTAAATAAAGGTGGCCTTGTTAGATACTGAGCTGGTATCACTGAGGTTTGTCCTGTGTTTTTGTTGCTTCTTTTCAAGGAGTCCCTGGATTTCTTTGTCCTTCTCGTCAAACCCGTCTTGGTGTTTAAAAGATCCTGGACCTAAGGAATCCTTTGCTGAAGAGTGAACGTTGTCTCTGAAGACTGTCCAATTCTCTTCTTGATCATCTTAACTGAATTACATTGCATCTAGTCTGCTGCAGATGTCATGGATGAAGGCTTGCCTCTTGCTGTCTTGTTTCAGCTTAGAGACATCCAGTCTCTTGGGCATTTTCTTGCCTTGTGGTCGCCGTGCAGGCTGGATGTGCAGGTTGAGTTTGCAGATAACAATCTCATAATTATAGACAAAAGACTCAAAGGGGATAGTGAGAGGGAAAAAAGATGGTAGGGTTGAAAACAGTTGGCAAAACCAGTGCTTCAGCTGAAGTGCATGACCCGCCAGATGCTTTTAGCTTTATGAGTGTTACCACATATGGGTATGGCGGCCATTTTGGTCATGTGACCTGGACCTAAAACGGTTCCCCCAATAAATGCGCGTAAGGAACAAAAATATATCTTATACTTTAGTACTGTATTCTGAATCGTTTGCAGGATAAAATGCATTCTCACTTTTCCAGTACAAAAGCATATGTGTCAAAGTTTGACCTAGGCACAAAGAAGGTCAAGGTCAATCCAGGGTCACCATTTTAGCAATTTATGATGGGCCTACGTCCTAGATGCTATTTATCAAGTTTCGTGGAAATCTGCCCGGGTGGTTCTGGGGAAGACTATTTTTGAAGGGTTTTTACCATATATGGCTTGGCGGCCATTTTGATCATGTGACCTGGACCCCATGAGCAAATTTTGGTTTCCCTATCCCATAGAGGCTCCATATGAAATTTGACTTCAAACGGCCCAACGGTTTCCGAGGAGAAGCGGTTCGAAAATTTTCACATTTTCGTCTCGGCGAGGCTATACTAAATGGAATGTAATATTTCGCAAGTTCATTTGTAAGATCTCATTGATATCTATCAGCATGCCAAAAATTGTTTAAATATTCCAAGCGGTTAAGTCACTATCACCAATTTTCACAAACGGGTTACAGACGGACAGACAGACAGACCATATATGGCTTGGCGGCCGTTTTGGTCATGTGACCTGGACCCCATGAGCAAATTTTGGTTTCCCCCGTCCCATAGAGGCTTCATATGAAATTTGATTTCAATCGTCCCAATGGTTTCCGAGGAGAAGCAGTTCGAAAATTTTCACATTTTTCGCCTCGGCGAGGCTATACTAAATGGAATGTAATATTTCGCAAGTTCATTGGTTAGATCTATTTGATATCTATCAGTATGCCAAAAATTGTTTAAATATTCCAAGCGGTTAAGTCACTATCACCAATTTTCACAAATGGGTTACGGACGGACCCAAAGAAGGTCAAGGTCAACACAGGGTCACCATTTTAGCAATTTATGATGGGCCTACGTCCTAGATGCTATTTATCAAGTTTCGTGGAAATCTGCCCGGGTGGTTCTGGAGAAGACTATTTATGAAGGGTTTTTTCCATATATGGCTTGGCGGCCATTTTAGTCATGTGACCTGGACCCCATGAGCAAATTTTGGTTTCCCTATCCCATAGAGGCTCCATATGAAATTTGACTTCAATCGGCCCAACGGTTTCCGAGGAGAAGCAGTTCAAAAATTTTCACATTTTTTGCCTCGGCGAGGCTTTACTAAATGGAATGTAATATTTCGCAAGCTCATTGGTTAGATCTCATTGATATCTATCAGTATGCCAAAAATTGTTTAAATATTCCAAGCGGTTAAGTCACTATCACCAATTTTCACAAACGGGTTACGGACAGACAGACAGACAGACCATATATGGCTTGGTGGCCATTTTTGTCATGTGACCTGGACCCCATGAGCAAATTTTGGTTTCCCTATCCCATAGAGGCTCCATATGAAATTTGACTTCAATCGGCCCAACGGTTTCCGAGGAGAAGCAGTTCAAAAATTTTCACATTTTTTGCCTCGGCGAGGCTATACTAAATGGAATGTAATATTTCGCAAGCTCATTGGTTAGATCTCATTGATATCTATCCGTATGCCAAAAATTGTTTAAATATTCCAAGCAGACAAGTCACTATCACCAATTTTCACAAACGGGTTACGGACGGAAGGACACACTGACAGAATGACACGGTGATTTTAGGGCACTCTTAGAAATCAACCGACTTCAGTCGGTTGCTTTTTCTGCGGGTCGTGCAATAGAGGGGTTAAAAATAAATTTAAAATCAACACTTTCAGGAGCTGGGGGCGAGAGTGGTGCAATTTACCATGAATGCATCAAGGGTATTGACTCAGAATGGACATTCTACTGGACTACAGCCAGTGGAAAGAGTTATTAAAAGTTGAGTTGTAATATTTGGATGGCTATGTTTTAGGGTGAATATAATATGGCAGCCACAAGCCCATAAACAATCTGATAAAAGAGACACAGACCAGCTTCTGACCATCTTTGTTCGAGGGTCCACCAATCTAAGTCTTCCAACATTGAGGTAAAACTGGATCAAGGATCATAGTTACTGGTGGTCCATCTTGTGACTCAGTGCTGAACTTCTTCAATATGACCTATTTTATCTTTTGTATGTGGGTCCTATATGGGAGAGACGTATTCTAGTTGGAGATGTACTACTGTGTTGTACTGGCATGCAGCCGCTCTCATCTTGGGATGTTTTGTCTTTATGCTCCTTTTGAGGGAGCCCAGTGTACAATTGCATTTCCTGTAATTCTGCCTGTGTGGGAATTCCAAGACAGGCCAGAGGAGATATCAACCCCCATGTTTCTACTGCTGGTCACAGGCTCATGGACCTGTCCACGTAAGACTGCAAGTAATACATGTACAGGGTATTAACAGGTCTCCTGGAGGCTGTCATCCTCACCACTTGGCACAGAGTGTTGGAACTTCAAGTTCATGTTCCATCTGGCCTCCCACACAGACAGATTGTCAAAAACATTTTGAAGTACTCGGCCATCATTCGGACCTTCACTGTTAGCTATATGGCCATATCACCAGCAAATAGTCAGACTTTAGAAGTGATGAGGTCTGGCAGTTCATCTATAATTGGTCCTAGAGCACCCTGAGGCATTCCTGATGTAAACAGGGTCGAGTCTGACTCCTCACCATCCATAATTACTGACTGGGCCTGGTCACCACATGATGAGTCATGTGATCTTTTCACTGGAAATATCACAAATGTTATTATTAAAAAGGCAAAGCTCTGTAGAGTCAATTGCATGTACTGTCTTGAATTGAGCGCCACATAAACATGTTGAATAACAATTTGAAGTTCATCCTTTTGTTAAAGGATACTTCATTGTTTTTTTATTTTCGAATACTGCCTACTGTCACAGGCATTTTTTGGCAATCAACTTCTTAGGTGAGAACCAGTACTACGCCAATGCAGCAGATTATGCTCCAGCTAGCTACTTTCAATGGGGAAAGCCACACCTCCTGCCCTCCCGGGCCACCCTTCATATGCGCTGCCCTCCTGCCCCCGTGCCCTCTCCAATCTCCCTGTTGCCTTTTTTATGTAATTCCTGGTTTCAAATCCATTCATAATTATAGCCATTGAGCATAATTTAAGACCATTAATAAGACACCATAGGTTTTGTTTGATTTGGGGTTTAACCCGTCAACATCGTATAGGTCATTTTGGAGACGTTGCTTCCAATTTTGTGGGACTTTTACCTGACATTGAGATGAAATGACATCTCAAGCCCTGTTGCCCAAAGAAACCAATAGGTTTTATATGCATGGACGGTCCAACTTGCACCGCTTTGCCTGGGCAGATCATTGCCTCCACTTCTATTTTAGATCCTCTAAGCGGTTTACCAGTACTCATGTGTGGCAGATTTCAGCTCTGCGTGGAAGCATCATGCAGCCCATGTTACTTGTATCAGTGCTTTAACCCTTTTTGTACCAAATGGAATCTTCCTCCTTATATATAGAAGGAGTTCATTTCAAAATTTAGGGGTGTCAGGTTGTGTTGTCATCAAAATTTATTTGGAAACTGGCTGAACTTTTAGCAAACAGTTGAGGCCCTGATCAGACCCCACATTCTGCGGCGTCTGATCTGGGCCTCCACTGTTTGCCAGGGTACCCGTTTAGGGGTCTCTGGTACTAAATGGTTTCATTACTATTTCATTAAATTTTGATAAGATGTAAATACCATGTCTAATCTGTAATGTTCTCCTGACATCTGCCTGTTTACTTGCCATTAATTTTTTCATGAAACAAGTTAAGGGGAAATAATAAGAAAATTTTCATTTTGAAGGTATAAGCATATTGTTATTTTCAATAAACTGTTACATGAGGCTGAACTGCACAGTACACTACTGATCATAATGGTACTCAAAACTGACCACATCAAATACAAAAAAAATGGTGCTCTATTTTTTGACTGCATATGCAAAAGTGCCTTCCCACTGCACCCCTTTGCCCTAAAATCCTAGCAGCAGCACTGTAAGCAATGTAGCAAGTGTCTTGCTGAAGGATAAAACATTTGGTGGCCATGGGGAACAAACTGGCTACCTCTCAATCTTAAGCCCAATGCTTCATCACTGCACCACAGTGCATACTGTTTGTCCCAAAAAAGCTCTAGAGAGCTTACATTGATTGTTTGTAATAAATAACTTGTAATGAAGCTTCTTCATCTCATTTTTATCTTAACCCTTATCTTACTGAATATTCATCTAAGCCACACCCATTTCTGTCTATCAACCAATCAAATTACTTGATGTAATTTATTCTACAAATTCATAAACTGAATGCCAAACAGTGTAGACCCTGATCAGATGGCATCTTCAGAAGCCATCTGATCTGGATCTACACTGTTTGCAAAGATAGGGGTTGTCGTGAACAGCAAGATAAGGCTTAATTGATGCAGAGATCAATGTAAACCACTTTTACCACTTTAAGGCTGTGCTGACTGTCTGGACATTTTATGTGCTCAACTTTTGAAAGTCTTATTTCTCGTAAGATTTATAAAAGGAGGTTTAGGCTCACTGTACGAGGACATTACCGGTACTTCAATAACAGAGTCATAGACAAGTGGAATGAGTTGCCAGAACATGTAGTGATGGCACCCACTCTGAATAGCTTTAAGAACAGACTAAACAGTTTTTGTTTTGGGCATCCCCATAAGTTTGACCCCTGGTGCTACATTCCTGGCGAGAGAACAAGACCTAGAAATGTGACCCATCAAAACACTTCAATAGAGGCTGCAGGGCCTAACCAGACGTTAGCAATGTAAGAAAAAGTAAAGAATATATATGGAATATTGTTTTTTCTTTCTCCTATTACTGCTACTCGCTCACATCTGAGCATTAAGAGCAGGATTTTCTGGGTGGTAACCAGTACTATTTTACTGGTAATTGTAATTCATAGCTATTTTCAAGATGATGTGGACTGCAGAGCAAGTGGTTGAAAGGTGGATTTGTCAGGCCCTATGTTTTTGCATTTCTATATTTTGTTATTCTATGTTTCGTCATAGACCCATTTTAATCCGGCTGTCTCCAGGTTGGGGAAACCAGTATAGCTCTCTGCTGTCTGGAAGGGGAATACACTGCAGCGAATGTAGGACAAAACGTACCAGGGACAAAACGTTCCATACCATTTTTGACCAGGTGGACAAAATGGCCCACGTCATTTTTTCAGGGTGGACAAAACGTCCCACATCATTTTTTCAGGGTGGACAAAATGTCCCACACGATTTTGACAGGGTGGACAAAACATCCCATATTCTTGAGGTGGTGTTAGGGAGGAAGAAGGGATTTCGAAGGGTATGCGACAATATACTCCCATGAACACTACAAAAAGGAATGTGGAAATATACATGTATTTACAAAACATGATTATGCAAACACAATCATTAAAGAGCACATGGTTAAGAGCACATTTTTAACATAAAAGAAATTTTATGATGATAGCACATATAAGAAAATGTGTACAACTTGACTTACTCTGTTAGCATTTGAAACAATAAAATAAAAGTATCTGAAACAGTCTTTTCTAATATCATTTCAACAAACAACAATTAGTTATTCATTTGATAGATTGGACAATTCCTTTTTATTAAGTATAATAATTCTCATTAAGAGAATATAACTCTACCTTCTAATTGAATATGGGACGTTTTGTCCACCCTGTCAAAATCGTGTGGGACGTTTTGTCCACTCTGAAAAAATTATGTGGGACATTTTGTCCATCTTGAAAAAATGATGTCCACCTGGTCAAAAATGGCATGGGACTTTGTCCATGGGACGTTTTGTCCGACTCCCCACTGCAGCACCACTGCATCTCAACTGGTGATGGTCTAACCATCATAAGTCTTCTTCCAGGTAATAGTCAGGATTCTCAGATGGAATGTACTGTTGACCAAAAGGAATGTCTCAAGATACTGTACTGTCATGTCAGTTGAAGGCTTTCGGTAACTCGTTGCAACTTTCACAATCAGAAACGAAAACATGGTTGGGTATAAAAGCCAAGGCCACGCCGGGCCTGGCCCAGCCAAAAAATGACAGTTTAATATAAAATTATTATGAATAACATTTGATAACTGCACGAAGTTTCATCTCTCTACATTGTTTTTTTTTTCTTGTAATAACAATTTTTCCGAAATCGAGGGGTATAAAAGCCAAGGCTGGGAAAAATGGAAATATTTCTTAATTTCTTACGATTTTATCGGTTAAAGAAATTCTTTTTGCCCTGATGATATTTAAATTTGATAATTTTTATCATGTGTACACAGAAAATATAATAAACACATCAAAATCACCTTAAATGATCTTATTTCTTATTTTCTAATGGTTTCTATTTTTAGATTAACTTTACTAAAGGAAACGACCAAAATGTACTCTAAAGGTAAAAAAATATTGTTTCTGCTAGCTGGAATTAAAGAAATATAAAAATTGATTGTTATATTTGCTAACATGTATGTGTATATTACAATGATAAAGAAAACTAGACATGTGTCCAAAGTACACAGATGCCCCCACCATATATCTTTGTCGATATGGCTTGTACCCATCCTCTAGAATGGCCCAGGGGTGTCCGGAGGGACCCAAAGTCTGTGTCTTGGAATGTGTCATATCATACAGAGCTCTCGGAAACGCAGGATTCTGCGTATTTTACGCCAACTTTTGCCGTTGTACGCGTAAAATTCACAACCGGCGATTCTTGTGTACGCATGTTTTTATTTCGACACGCGTCCAAAATTACAGAAGCGGTAAATTCAAAAGCTAATTTAGGCCGCTTATGCAATACCAATAAAAGATCAAATGCGGCGCCGCTTTTTTATGTTGAAAGCGCACATGCCACAAATCAGTAGGCGTGACCTATATTTACAGGTATTTTTGCACCTGTCAGTAGGAGAGACGATATTGGAAAGTGGTCGGTTTGCGGCACGTGTTAAAAATGATTGTACCTGTTTAATCTCGCCGCGCTAATCCCCGTGTTATTACGGAATACAACTAATTAGTTTACTAATTGATGTAAGCTCATATCATCAACGGATTAGCATGAGTCGGTAAAATATCACGTTTAGTTAAACCAGTGTTACGGCGAAGACGATATAATTGACGAATTACCAATGTCATGTATTTTCGCGACTACACGATCGTACTTTTTATGGCTCGGTCAAAGTGTGTTTCGACGTTTACTGGTGACAAAAATGTATGTAATTCTTCAAAATACAATCATTTTTAACAATTACAGGAAGCCAGACGTGGTTAGGTTGCTTCCCCTACGTATTTGTTTACACCAATTAAAAATAATTTAGCTACTGTCACGTACATATACGTCCGAATTTGAAAGCACAAATATAGCTGAATAGAATGCTGCTTTTCTGATCTTAGTTTACATTATATCTGCTGTTATCTTAATACCACCTTACTTTTTTTTGTGGCATTATTTGACAAGAAGTGTGAGAATAAATCTGAGCAACTGCATTGGGGAGGGGATAGACACATCAGTGAAATATTTCAAACTAGTACCCACAATCTACATGTTTGGAACGAAGTTATTAAATGCATTTATCAGAAAAAAAGAGTTTGGGAGCCATGAAAGTATAGAGTTTTTCATATGGACTTGTAGCCTGACAATAAGAAGTTTTTGTCTATGTTCTATGCGCGATCAAGATCAGAGCTCCAACTTTTTTATGTGGGAATCCAACTTTTTATCTGTGAATCCAACTTTTTACAAGGAAGGATTCCTGGAATCCTGGTTTCAAAATCCTAGTGAGAGCTCTGTCATAAGTTACAAGTAGGCATCGCATGCAATACAAATCCCCTCGCACAAGACAACTTCTTGTGTGGCAAACACTGAACTGGCAAAAGTCCAACTTGCTTGAGATATTATCATATGCATCATTTGTGTAAAGTTTGTTTAAAATCCATCAAAAAAAATGTAGGTTCTAGAGTGATGACAATGTTTCTCTAAAAATAGCCATAGTGACCTTGATCTTAAAAGTCTAACTCGCTCGAGGTATTGTCATAAGGAACATTTGTGTGAAGTTATATTGAAATCTGTGAAGAAATGTAGTCACTAGAGCGATGACAAAGTTTTTTCTAAAAAAAAAACCACAGTGACCTTGACCTTGAAAGTCGAAATCACTTGAGATATTGTCATAAGGAACATTTGTGTGAAGTTTTATTGAAATCGTTGAAGAAATGTGAGCGCTAGAGCGATGACAAAGTTTTTCAAAAAATAGCCACAGTGACCTTGACCGCAATGTAGATCTTGCTCAAGATATTATCATAAGCATCTTTTGTGTGAAGTTATATTAAAATCTGTTAATAAATGTAGGCGGTAGAGCGATGACAGTTTTTCTAAAAATAGCCACAGTGACCTTGAACTTGAGGTCATGACTTTGAAAGTCAAAGCAACTTGAGATATCATCATAAGAAACATTTGTGTGAAGTTCTATTAAAATCCATCAATAAATGTAGGTGCTAGAGTGATGACAAAGTTTTTCTAAAATAGCCACAGTGACCTTGACCTTGAAAGTCAAAATCGCTCGAGATATTGTCATAAGGAACATTTATGTGAAATTATATTGAAATTGGTGAAAAATGTAAGTGCTAGAGCAATGACAAAGTTTTTCTAAAAATAGCCACAGTGACCTTGACCTTGAAAGTCTAACTTGCTCGAGGTATTGTCATAAGGAACATTTGTGTGAAGTTCTATTGAAATCGGTGAAGAAATGTAGTCACTAGGGTGATGACAAAGTTTTTCTAAAAATAGCCACAGTGACCTTGACCTTGAAAGTGGGACTCGCTTGAGATATTGTCATAAGGAACATTTGTGTGAAGTTTTATTGAAATTGGTGAAAAAAATGTAAGCGCTAGAGCAATGACAAAGTTTTTTTAAAAATAGCTACAGTGACCTTGACCTTGAAAGTCAAACTCATTTGAGGTATTGTCATAAAGAACATTTGTTTGAAGTTACATGTATATTGAAATCAGTGAAGAAATGTAGTCGCTAGAGCGATGACAAAGTTTTTCTAAAAATAGCCACAGTGACCTTGATCATGAAAGTCCAAATCGCTCGAGATATTGTCTTAAGGAACATTTGTGGGAAGTTATATTGAAATCGGTGAAGAAATGTAAGCACTAGAGCGATGACATGTTTTTCTAATAATAGCCACAGTGACCTTGACCTTGAAAGTGGAACTCGTTGATATTGTCATAAGGACTATTTGTGTGAAGTTATATTGAAATCAGTGAAGAAATGTAAGAGCTAGAGCGATCTTTTTTTTTTTCTTTCTATATATACTGCCATACGCCCTCGCGGACATTCTAGGCAGGTGTATATTACATACACTAGTTTTGCAGGATGAAAGCCTACACAGTAATCATGTAATTATGGTAGGGTTCTTTAACCTGCACAGGGGATGGTTCTCCCTGCACAGGGGGCCTCCAGTTAACGTCCCGATCCGAAGGACGGTGCACTTAATGACATTCATCCCTGCAAATGATGCCAATGGAGCGTGTTTGGACACCGAAATTTTATAGCCGCTGCCGGGGATCGAACCCGGAACCTCTAGCATCAGGGGCAAGTGCACTAACCACTGAGCTATCACGCTCCACAAGTTTTGACAAGTTTCTCTAAAAATAGCCACAGTGACCTTGACCTTGAGGCCATGACCTTGAAAGTCGAACTCGCTCAAGATAGTTTTATAAGGAACATTTGTGTGAAGTTATATTGAAATTAGTGAAAAAATGAAGGTGCTAGTGCGATGACAGTTTTTCTAAAAATAGTCACATTGACCTTGACCTCATGACCTTGAAAGTCGAACTTGCTCGAGATACTGTCATAAGGAACATTTGTGTGAAGTTATATTGAAATCAGTGAAGAAATGTAGGCCCTAGAGCGATGACAAAGTTTTTCTAAAAATAGCCACAATGACCTTGAGGCCATGACATTGAAAGTCCAACTCGCTCGAGATATTTTTGTAAGGAACATTTGTGTGAAGTTATATTGAAATTGGTGAAGAAATGTAGGCGCTAGAGCGACGACAAAGTTTTTCTAAAAATAGCCACAGTGATCTTGACCTTGAAAGTAGAACTCGCTCGAGATATTGTCATAAGCAACATTTGTGTGAAGTTATATTGAAACTAGTAAAGAAATGTTGGCGCTAGAGCGATGACAAAGTTTTTCTAAAAATAGCCACAGTGACCTTGACTTTGAGGCCATGACCTTGAAAGTAAAACTCACTCGAGATATTTTTATAAGGAATATTTGTGTGAAGTTATATTGAAATTGGTGAAGAAATGTAGGCGCTAGACCGATGACAGTTTTTCTAAAAATAGCCACAGTGACCTTGACCTTGACGGGGGGGGGGGGGGGGGGGGGGGGGGGGTCGGGATGGACCCACTGTCTGTATCAGTCAATGCATCTTATTATAAGGAACAATAATATATATGGTTAAGGGATGGGGATATGGATAGTTTCTGAGATATAAAGACTTTAATGAAGCAAAGGGGGCGGGGCATGGCCCAGGGGTGACCGTAGGGACCCAAAGTCTGTGTCATGGAATGTGTCATATCATAAGGAACAATAATATAAATGGTTTAGGCGTACGAATCTGATTAATTTTCAAGATAATTAGACATTTTGACAGTTTTGCATACAAATTCCTATATGACAATTTTGACCCGTTACGCAATCTGATCCCTGGGCCCACCCAGGGGCACGACCCTGGGTCAACTTGAACATGAACTGATAGGTCTTGGTCTGAGTAAATGTCATACCAAATTTCAACTTTGTAGCACAACAGGTAAAAAAATTATGTGCCCCGAGGTTTCAGCCCGAGGTTTCAGCTCGACATTTCAGCCCAAGGTGGTTACGAACTTGACATACATACATACGCACGTAACATCACGGCGAAACACAGTATGCCCCACTCCTGCCAAGGCAGGCAGGGGCATAAAAACGTTTTGTAGTTTTTATTTTTCTTTAATTCCAGCTAGCAGTAAACAAAATTTTCTTTCCTTTCGGCCCTTTTCCGTCTAATCAATCTAAGAATAGAAACAATTAAAAAGTAAGAAAATTGATAATTTAAGGTACAGTTGTCGGAGGATAAGTTGAAAGTGACGTCAGCGGATGTTTTTGTTGTTGAGCACTGTCCACTGTTGCCAGAAGGTAACGACGCTTCTGTTACGATAATTATAACGGTACAATTTCTCTTGCCAACCAATGAAGGGTGTGATAATGATAACGGTACAACCTGCCAAACCTACCTGTGATGGTTTACTCTTTTAAGTCACTGTCAACTTATCTTCCGACAGCAGTAGTCTTATAGTCTATGTTTGTTTTATTTTTCTATGGACAAGTGGTGACAATAATCAAGTTCAAATATTTTCAGGACAGAAAAGAAATACTTTTACCTGTAGATTTGCCAGAAATTAAGAAATATTATCATTTTCCCCGGCCCTGGCTTTTATACCCCTCGATTTCAGAAAGGAAGTGGCTAGTTGTCCGGTACCGGACGACCAGCCTAAGAGTCCGCCCGTTCTGTACCGGACGAGCAGACTTGTTGGCTGGTCGTCCGGTACCGGACGACTACCAGCCCACGTAGGAATGGCTAGCCGTCTGGTAGTAAATTTAAATCTATCATTTTATATAGGATATGCGTTCCAAATAATATTACCCAAATTATGATGCAATGAAAATATTTCTAAATTACTCTAATTGTATTCTTACCACCTGTTTGTCGCCATTTTTTTTCCAATAAATTTCAGAAATGGACATAATTGTAATTGACCCTGATGCAATAGACTGTCGGGGCACTGTGACAGTTATTATTATTATTATCATTATGTCAATGTTATAATTTCTATCTATTATTATTGTTATAATTAAAATCTGCAAATAATTGTCCAATGTTGAGCTTGATATTTATCATGATAGATTAACATTAAATTTTGGGAGCATATTAATTTAACATATCAGTTCAACTTGGTAGGTACAAAGAAATATCAGTTAGGGGTAATTATCTGGTAAGCATGGCACACATAAAGGCAATGATCCGAAACACCATGAGTAGAACAATTAAGGTAATAATCCTATGTATTGGGACAGATAGGCTCCAGCAAATAATGCAGTCCCAGACAAGAATGCTCCTGAAGCAGGGTCAACACTGTTTGTCATTCCATCTACACCTTTTGGACTCTTTGCTGGATTGTGAACATTTTTTTTTTTAAATTTTAGGAGAATAACTGCAAGTCATCCAGATCCTTAGTTTTAAGGATTTCATGGTACTGCTCAATTGCTTTTTCTTTCTTTCTTCCGATACTTCTAAACCTGCTATTATTAGTTGTTTTTTGCGACGCTTGGATCAAAGTTTAAATACCTTCATACCGCATTTACATAAAGAAAGGAAAGGTAAAATATATAAACTTTAAGCATTACCGATACGGCTATGTTTATTTGCCTTATTTTTAATATGACGGGCGAGGAAAATCTCAATGACATTTACATAGTCTCAAAGTAGGAACTATTTAGCATCCAGTACCCTATATGAAATGAGAGACTAAAATTTACTACCGGACGGCTAACCATTCCTACGCAGGTTGGCTAGCCGTCCGGTACCGGATGAGCAGACTCGTAGTCTGGTCGTCCGGTACCGGACGGCTAGCCACTGCCTTTCAAAAAATCGGTTATTTCAAGAAAATGAAACATTGTAGAGAGATAAACCTTCGTGCAGTTATCAAATATGTTATTTATAATAATTTGATACCCAACTGACCTAGATATATATCTTAATTATAACAAGATACGAAAATCTTCGGATCGGCATTTTTGGCTCGGCGGCTCGGCCCGGCCCGGCCTTGGCTTTTATACCCGACCAGAAAACATCGCTATGCCTAACAATATTGTGACTGTGAAGAAATAAAGCAATAGATCCATTGTATTTTACCTTGACATAAAGGTTTCTAATCAAAATCTGCTTAAGTTTAGAAAAAGAGAGAAATTCTGGAGAACTACTTCGACAGCAAAACTTTCTGACACATGCCGCCATAGTTTTACGGTCGCTTTGATTGAATAATCCGGTAAAAGTTTCGGTGCAAAGGGCTGACAAATGTGGACTAGAACATTCATATGAACTTTCCTTCGACTACATTGGACTAGTAGGGGTTTTTTTTTGGGGGGGGGGGGAGGGAGGGTTTTACGGCCCTTTCAAGATTATTTCACTCATATCGAGCCGATCGTTAATCAGAGGTGGGCGAAAACCGGAATACCCGGAGAAAAACCACCTGACCTTCCGTTGCAGAACTTGGCGTCTCACACGTGGCCCGAGCGAGGCTCGAACCTACGGCGGTGAGAGACCTAATGACTAAGAGTCAGCGCTCTTATCCACTAGGCCACGGAGGCCCGTTTGGACTAGTAGGCCTAATCCATATGATTACTTCCCACCACAAGACACCAAAGAGAAAGAAGTAGCAGGAATAAAAAATCGATACAATTGACCCACAGCTCCCATCAGAGACATGGGACCATGTGTAGATCCTAAAAAGATGGCTCATGACCAGCTTTCTTGGCAGGACCTAAACTGTTTAAATCAATACGGGGGACTACCTATGACGTATAGCATGTACTGCTCACTGAAGTGATACAAGCATTGTATTCACAAGCGGGGAACCAGTCCATTTAATACCCGAATTTGCAGGAATTTAAAAGGCTACAAAACATGTGAGAAATCTTTTATAAACGCTATATTAACTTTCATAAACATTTTTTAAAAACTTAACAAGCGGTTGACAACTTTGCTTCCCTCTTTAATTGCACGCTGGTGGGTCAGGCCTCAGATTCTATGACGATTCCAACGTAAAGGCTTATTGAGAATTATTCTTGCTGTCGAGTCCTCATCGTTACCTCTGTGGTTCTTTGATTATTTGTGTTCACGGAGATGTTGCACTGATGAGTTAGGAGGCCTTCATGCGGACTGCACAAATTATTTGTGTAAATCGCGACGGAAGTAAGGGCGAGGATCGTGGCCACGTAAAATCGATTTAAGCCCCCCAAGTTGAATTCTTTCCACTGACCGTTCCAAGGCGGTTCTTCTGTGGTGATTTATTTATGCTGTTGTTTGTTACTTACTGTGTGCATCACTTGTTTCTTTTAATTTAGGATGGCCATATGGCCATTTTGTGGGAAAGTAACTGTCCTTATGGCCTTCCTTTGTTTAGGTTTCCATTATGGTCTGGTCGCTTAATGTTTGTGTTTCTTTCCCTTTGGTGTCTTTGATGGGTGGAGTAAGTTAATTGTATCGATTCCTGATCTTTGTTTTACTTCTACTTTAGAGAGATCTAATTCAAGGTAATGTTGGTTGGTGCCTGATGCTCAGTCTCTGGTCGGGCCCATCGGAGTCTAACTGTTTGTTTTCTTTTGCTCCAGCATTTCAGTGGTTTATTGCTGTCGAGTTCTCACCGTTGTTTCATCTCTGTGGTTGTTTGGTTATATGTGTTCACGGAGATGTTGCACTGATGAGTTAGGAGGCCTTCATGCGGACTGAACAAATTATTTGTCTAAATCGCGACGGAAGTAAGGGCGAGGATTGTGGCCACGTAAAATCGATTTAAGCCCCCAGTGGAATTGGTTTCCGCTGACCATTCCAAGGCGGTTCTTCTGTCGCGGTTAATGTTTGTTATGGTTTGTCTTTGGGTGTTTGTGTCACTTGTGCTATTTTATTTTGGATAGCCTGTTGGCCATTTTGTGGGAAAGTAACTGTCCTTTTGCCTTTCCGCTGTTGGTGTTTCCATTAGGGTCTGTTGTTTTATGTTTGTGTGTCTTTCCCTTTGGTGTCTCTGATGGGAGCTGTGGGTTGATTGTATCGATTCCTCATCAGGCACCAACCAACGTTACATTGAATTGAATTAGATCGCTCTTATTTTCAGTTAGCCATTACGCTGGAACCCTCATAGAATCTGAGGCATGACACACCGGCGTGCAATAAAAGAGGGAAGCAAAGTTGTCAACCGTGATTGGGTTAACTACCATGCATGCAGTCTGTCGTATAACATTTATGTTGTACCCAATCTTATTATATCGAAGTCTATTAAGTCTATGGAAGCTAATGGGCCAAGGCTGGTGGTCATGGCGGCCATGTTTTTGTCTGTTCAAAATTTCTTCAAGGAATCTGACAGAGGTTCACCCAAGGAACATTCATGCAAAATAGGAATGAAATACATTGAGTGTGTTTGGAAGAGAAGATTTTTTTTTTAATTTTCCCTTTATAAGTCTATGGAAGCTAATTAGCCAAGGGGTGTGGCCATGGCGGCCATGTTTTTGTCTGATCAATTTTTTCAAGGAATCTGACAGAGGTCCACCCAAGGAACATTCATGCAAAACAATAATGAAATCCATTGAGCGGCTTTGTAGGAGAAGATTTTTAAAGATTATTATTATTATTATTTGGGTTTTGTTGCCATAGCAACCTTGCCATAGCAACCAGAGTTCTGCGTGTAACAATTTTTGAAGGAATTTTGAAGAGGCCTATGTGAGGAACATTCCTGTGAAGTTTGGTTACAATCGGCCAAGTTGTTTAGGAGAAGAATATGTTTAAAGAAAAAGGTTAGCGCATGGACGGACGGACGCACGACGGACACATGGCCATAACATAAGCCCCGCTGGCCAGTCCAGTCGAGTCTATCTAATAAATAACTAATTGTTGTTTGTTAAAATGATATTAGGCTTAGCTCGATCATACACAGTGTGAAAATATTTTGACTAATTGCAATTAACACATTCTGATTAGGAATTGAGACCTATCTAATTAAAAAAACTAATTGAAATAAAATGATATATATTTACGAATGCGCACATATAGCAGCATATATAGAGTTTCCCCCAGGATTCAAAAAGGGCATGGTAAAGATTCTGAGAAAGGGCACTTTTAACGCGTGTATACCAATAAAAAGGGCACTTTTTACGCGCAAACTCCAATAACAAATGGGCAGTTTTTAAGATGCACTCCAATAAATGCTTAAATGCTTTTGAAAAAGGCCTTTTTTTAACCAGTAAAATATTATCCTTTGTTTGGGTTAGATAGTTATTGGTATAAAGCAGTAGTCTTTTGAAATGCTTATTAGAACAGGGACAAAATAGACTGATACGATGATGCCCTATTCACAATCAAGTTCAGCCTACATGTAATTGGTGCATGATCAGTTGGAGACATTTTTTTTAGCTTCTGAATTTTCCTTAGTTCCTTCCTCTATCATTGAAATTGATTCATTGTTTTTGCATCCATTGTTTTCTTTTTCACCTATCTGGACACACAGAAAGTATTTTTTCCTCTACCATTGTTTTTCACCTACCTGGACACACAGCAAGTATTTTTCACACCTCCATGCATCATTAGTTATATGTGGTTATTGTCAAGATTAAGCAGTAAGTGTCAATAAACAAAAGGATTAGACAGTGTTTGATTTTGTAAACTCTAGGCATGGAAATAAAATTGTGTAACTTTGTTATTTCTGGTCCAATTTTCATGAAATTTTCACCAAATTAAAGGGCTTTTAATGTATTGTTAAAAAAAAGGGCATGGCGCCATGCAAAAAGGGAAACACTAATATAGCAGCTTTGTAGATAAACAACAACAACATTTTCTTATATGTGCTATCATCATAAAATTTCTGTTATGTAAAAAATGTGCACTTAAGCATGTGCTCTTTAATGATTGAGTTTGCATATGCATGTTTTGCAAATAAAAGCATTTAACTATATTTCCACATTCATTTTTGTAGTGTTCATGTCGCATACCCTTCCAAATCCCTTCCTTCTCCCAAAGACCACCTCAAGAATATGGGACGTTTTGTCCACCCTGTCGAAAAAGCATGGGACGCTTTGCCCACCCTGTCCAAATCGTGTGGGACGTTTTGTCCACCCTAAAAAAATGACGTGGGACATTTCGTCCACCTGGTCAAAAATGGGGTTCCGGATCATTTCGACCCATAACAAAATCGGCATATAGCAATTTCGGCCCATTAATGAGGCCTAATTGGCCGAAACTAGCTAGTCTGGCCCAGAAAACATGTACACTCCATATTTTTCACTTCTGTGGTGTATTCCTTGCTTCCAAAGGATAACCCTTTTATAGAACATATTCAATGTTGTTATAGGGGCCAATTATCAGCAAAAATATAGAACAATGAAACATATAGTTAATTTATGATAAAATAAATGTATATGCAATTTTTTTTACCCCTTTTCCCCGTATCATTATTTTCAATAATTACCTCCCTCAGATGTGTCTTCTCGCAATGCAAACTTTGTGATGCATTACGAAAACACGCCTATACAAATACATTGTAAATTTTACCACCGAAAATGAAAATTTTCAGGTGAAAAATTGTGATATTTTTCTTATTTCTGTTCAAAACATAGATTGTTGATACAAGTTAGAGCGAGGCGGTTCTAACGATTACCCACAATCTATGTTGTAGAGCAGAAATAAGAAAAATAATTTATAGCCCTGCAAACCCCAATTTTACTATATAAAAGTGGGGTTCAAGGGTGTCAAAATTATATAGGCATGTTTTCGAGATGGGAATAGATATGAAATAAAAATAATATAAAAGAGGGTCTGTTTATTTTGAAAAATAAAAGTATATTTATGGACTTGGAAATTGTAGTTGTTTACATTGTTGGCACATGTCGGTATGCAAAATGATCAATGATCACTTTACGTTGTTACCGACACGTGCCTTAAAGTGACAAACAGAACGATTATCATATTACTCAAACCTCAGTCATTATTGGGGCACGTGCCAATCATCCACTAATTTATGTCTCTAATGCGGGTCTTAAATACTTGTTTGTTTCTTGCTTTCGGTTTCGTTTAATGAATGTTATTTGGCAGGGGCACATCTATAGCTATTTGTGGGTCTTGCGCTGGGGCATTATTTGCGAAGACTCACATTAGTCTGTGGATCCGCGCAGTCTGATTTGTGTGTAACCATGAATCATAAAGTAGCCTCATGCCTCCAGCTGGGCTCGTGAAGTAGTCAAAGCTTACTCCTCCAACGATCATGACCATACTATGCGGCTGAGCAAGCTTATCTGTGTATGCTCGGCGAATTGTAGAAATTGCTTACTTATTTACTTTGTGTTTCAATCGGTCTTATGTTAATGCTCGAAAACTTGGGCCCTGTGGGTGATTCCTGTAATAAAATGGAAGATTTCTTAAATGGAAATACGAAACCAATGTACACAACGAAACCCTTAGCAATTTCATAAGCCCAATGTGAATAGCACTTGACGTCAGTTTTTCTAACCTTTCTTTCTTTCTTTCTGCTGATTCTGCGTCGGTCATATTTGACCATTACCGCAGGTGTACATTACAAACACTCCAGGTTCCTACACAGTAAGCTGTAATTACATGTAGACAGTAATCATGTAATTACGGTAGGGATCTTTAACCTGCGCAGGGGATGGTTCTCCCTGCCAATGGAACGTGTTCGGACACCGAAATTTTATCGCCGCTGCCGGGGATCGAACCCGGGACCTCTAGCATCAGAGGCAAGTGCACTAACCACTGAGCTATCACGCTCAAGCGGTCGGGTATAAAAGCCAAGGCCGCGCCGGGCCGGGCCGGGCCGAGCCGCCGAGCCTACCGAAAATTTTATTTTTAGTCCCTAGTTACAAGTTAGATATATATTTGGGTGAATGTGGGATTAAGTTATTATATATTAGATATGTTATAACTAGAAGTAGTTTTAAGTATCTACATGGCTTATTTATCTTTTAATAGCTGTTTTCCGAAATCCAGGGGTATAAAAGCCAAGGCGGCGAAAAAGTATTGACAATTCCGAATTTCTTTCAAATTCATCGGTTAAAATACTTCTTTTTGGCCTTATGATATTTGAAATTGATTATACTTATTATGTGTTCGTGATAAAATTAAATATATTCACCAGAATCACCTTAATGATCGAATTACTTATTTTATTTTTGTTTCTATTTTTAGAATTACCTTATTACAGGAAACGACCGAAAAGGACCGAAAGGGAAGGCACACAACGACCGGAATGATCCGAATCGAATGACGACCGATGCTGTTCAGTGACATCAGACTGTTATCCCAGTGAACAAAATTTGTATATGCGACGTTGTTTAAATGATTGTCCAAGGACTTCAGGGTTTTATGACGTTGATTCGACGTCGTTAAAGGGAAATCAACACTCTTGTCCACCAAACTTTTTTTTCATAAAAAAGTGTAAATAGATGTTCCGAGCAGGCACTCCACGTTGAATCAATGTTGAAACAACGTAGATTCAACGTTGTGTGCCTGAAGGGTTCTGTTTACTGCCAGTAGGAGCTGTTTACTGACTGGTGACCAGAAGGACGCGGGTTCGATACCTCCTGAGGTCGGCAGCATTCTTTCGTGGAGATTGAACATGTAATATTTTCTACAGTCATTCTCTCTGTTCCATTGATTCAAGAAGGGCAGTTGTCAGCCTGCTATGGAAAAGTGTGGATAGGTAAACTGACCGGCTCAAAATGACTTAAAATAGTGTTGGCTTGGCCGTTAAAAATAGAAATGAAGGCAAAGATCCAAATTCAAACAAAACAATAAAGAATTAAAAATCTTTTTTTTTTTTCTTTTTTATTCGAATGTATACATGCATAATGATAATAATAATAAAGAACATTACTGCTATGCAGTTTATGTCTATTTAATTTAGAATCCATCAAACCCCAATTTTTATAGTATATACATTATTTACATTAAACATTATTTCGGACACATAGAATGTGGGTACTCGTTAGAACTGCCTTGTCGATGTTGTTCTAACGAGTATACACAATCTATGAACACATAGATTGTGGGTACTCATCAGCACTGCCTTGTCGAAGCGGTTCTTACGAGTATCCACAATCTATATTTACGACCCTTTCAATCACCAAGGCGGTGGTATTGCCCATCTATATATGCAATCTATTAACACATAGATTGTGGGTACTCATCAGAACTGCCTTGTCGAAGCGGTTCTAACGAGTATCATGATGATCGCGGTTCAGTTAACTTAAAGAATCGAATGCTTTAAGAACCTTAATTGACAAGATCTCACTAATTAAAACAATTAGATGAGTCAATTAATGCACTAATCACTTACTGACTGATGCATATTAACAAGCAATACTAATACCATAGGTAAGTATCAAAACATAATTAATTTGTCTAAAACATGATTAAGAAATATGATGAGTTTCATAATATGAGGATTGTGGCCACGTAAAATCGATTTAAGCCCCCCAGTGGAAATCTTCCACTGACCGTTCCAAGGCGGCTCTTCTGTGGCGATTTATTTATGTTGTTGTTTGTTACTTACTGTGTGTATCACTTGTGTCTTTTGGTTTTGGATGGCCATATGGCCATTTTGTGGGAAAGTAACTGTCCTTATGGCCTTTCTTTGTTTAGGTTTCCATTATGGTCTGGTCGCTTAATGTTTGTATTTCTTTCCCTTTGGTGTCTTTTATGGGTGGAGTAAGTTAATTGTATCAATTCCTGATCTTTGTTTTACTTCTACTTTTCATAAAGCTCTATCTTTATTTCCTACCATTCAGATATTATATTTAAATGCCATTATCATTTATTTGACATTGCCGTCCGTTGCGGTTCATTACGACGTGGCCTACATAAATCCACCAAAAATACGGTTATTACAAATACTAAAAGGAATTGACTGGAATTTTTACAATAAAAGGTTTAGAAAATACTTTTTTGGGGTTGTCATGTACATGTTTTCACACATTCATGTCTATTTCATTCAAATTCGATCAAAACGTACGAAAAAACCGCCTTGGCTTTTATACCCCCAAAATTTGGCAAATTTGCTATAAAACAAAAATTAGGGCACCAAAAAGAACAAAATTTATGCTGAGTATCAGATTTGATATAATTAACATTATCATATCAAAATTTACCACTATCATTTCATTTTCGGTTAAAATTCCGAAAAATAAAATCTTCGGATCGGCAAGTTTTGGCTCGGCGGCTCGGCCCGGCCCGGCGCGGCCTTGGCTTTTATACCCGACCCGCTCAAGCCATTGCCTGCAGGGAAAACAATAAGATATTATAATCCCTTAAGCATTTTCAAAATTCTTAAGAATGCATTTTCTTTCTTTATATCCATTATGGTAACACACCCGTGACAAAGTGCATTCTTTCCTTTTCTCGAACATGACTACCTAGTACTTTTCCGACAAAAATGTGATATTTGTCTTATTTATACTCCAAGTGTACGTACGCTGTCTTTGCTCTATAGTACGGGCCCCGATAGCTCAGTTGGTAGAGTATCCACTCCGGGGAACGGGAGGTCACGGGTTCGATCCCGGGCCGCGACATACCAAAGTGGTTAAGAATGGTACTAGCTGCTACTCACTTGGCACTCAGATTAACGGGGTAGAGCTAGGACTGGTCGACCCAGTGTCAGGATAATGTGACTGGGTGTGGTATCATGTAATGTGTCTGGGACATAATACTTCAGTGAGGCAGCACGTACTATAAAAGTGAGCATTGAGCTCCCTGTCGCAACCAGCCACCGTCGTGATATGACTGAAAAATTGTTGAAAGCGACGTTAAACCCGAATTCACACACACACGCACAAACACTTTGCTCTATAGAACGCGTCTAACGAGTACCCACAACCTACGTCTTAGAAATAAGCATAATAACATACACCCCTTTATACTCCAAATTTCCCTGTATAAAGTGGGGTTCAGAGCGGTATTATTTTCTTGGACTTGTTAACATGGTGTGATTTTTTTATCAGTTGAGGAAAGAATTTTAATTTCTCAAACTGAACATATTTTTCACTTTATCCCATTGTTCGACTTACATGCTACTGATTTGGCCCTATATGCAAACACAGTAATTATACCATCATTAAAATTTTGGATCGAAATTGCTATGGGCCGATTTTGTATGGATCGATTTTGTCATGGGCCGATTTTGTGTCCAGGGACCAAAAATGGTATGGGACGTTTTGTCCACGGGACGATTTGTTCACATTCGAATAATACACATCTGCCAACAGAGACACCAAAGGGAAAGAAACACAAACATGAAATAACTAGACATCAATAGGACAGTAATGGTCTGTTGGCTATCTAAAACTATTCCTAGTTTTACATTTTGCCATAGCAAATTGCGCGTGCGCATTGTAATTTATATAACAAACATGGCTGACAAAGGCAAAGGCCCAAATGGGCCTAGCCAAAAAGTCGTCTCTATGAAGCTATTTGCTACTTGGGAAGTAGAGAAATCATCTCCGAATTGCATACCTAGGTATTTCTTAATTTTTAATATACTCAGCCTTGGCATGTCCTTCTAAAATTCAGTAAGACGCTTACTGCACAAGAGGAATCTGGAACAAATTTTGTAAAGTAGTTGTTCCAGTACATGTGTTGTACTGATAGGTATAAAATACACTTTTGCTTCCCTGTGATCCAAGTAACTGGTCAACTCGTACCAAAGTCAACTCATACCTTTGTCCACTCTTACCTGTTTTTGGTCAACTCATACCACCAAGTCAACTCGTACCTTTGTCAACTCGACCTGTTCTGGCTAGTCTGCACTTTACTGGGTGCTGTCTGTCATTTTGTTCCTGTTTTAAGCACATGTCAGAAAAATGTTACTAAGGGGCGTGGCTGAACCAGCATCCTTCAACATTATGGACACTGCCATCGTTGATTTGACAATCTGAATCAGTGCGATGGTAGTGAGAAAAGGACAGGTGTTTGGTAGTCTTTAAATACCAGTGAAAGCCATACCAGGGTTCTCGGGGATGCATGTTTCTGCGTCCAGGGATGCATTAAGAAACGTCAGGACGCATAGAAAAATTACCATAGACACGTCTGCGGACGCATGATTTTGGTGGCTGGACTCGCTCAAAAGTGTCTATTTGACAGTCAGTCACTTAGCTTTGATCTTAACAAACACTGACAAACAGTTGACACATTGATGGTTGGCAGATAACACCTGTGTTTTTATCATTGGATTAGCTTCACAACTGGACACTTTGATTAGTTGATTAATACTGTGGGCGGTATTCAAGACCGCAAGTTGTCATGTTGCTGCTGAAATATTTTAATGATCTAGTTACATAAAGGTCGAAGAAAAAGTGTTGCCTTTGATTTTTATGACGCAAATAGATACGGATATATCCCCTTTTCTCATAACTCCGTTTACCCTCGTTTTTAATTAATATGAAAATGAATAATTTTTACAGTTATCACACATCAGAAGTTGTAATGAATAACTAACATTGCAACCTGTTTTGAAGAAAATCAGTTTTGATTTATAATTTAATTCACAGAAATCGAAATTTATTACAAAATGCTTAATATTTTAGGGGTCCCCCAAAATAATCTCTAACCAGTGACAAGCGTGTGATTGAAAATAAAAAATATCAACAAATTAGAATAGTACACAGTCTAAATAAAATGCTCATCATGTATATAATATTCATAGAATGAATCTGAGTACTTATAAAAGTCAAATAAATTTGGGTGAACGGAGTTATGAGAACATGCCCCAAACACGCCCTACATTTCTAGACGGCTGTAGAATAAACAGAAGTAAGATTTATATTCTTAAATATTGAGATCCTCATAGGCATTTAGTCAAATGTTTAGAAAATACCTGCAGAAAATTGTTCTTGCAACAAAAATTTGAAAGCAGGATTGCGCAACCTTAGGTGAACGGAGTTATGGGTTTCCAGGCTATATTCTTGAGTACATGGTCACATAAATATGTGACAACTGACAGGCATCCGTAATTCGAAATATTATCTTTGCATTTTTTCAAAAAGAGATAAAATAATTGCCCCAATCAACCCTTGGCCAGTTGTTATTATGTTTGGAAGAACTGAACACTTTTGTTATTTCAGGACAAAATTAAAAGATGATTATGACGATAAATTACCGATGTCACGTATTTTCGCGACTTTACAAATTCGTCTTTTTTATCAAATGGGCTAAGAATATTGTGGCATTTTAGTATTATTAAAACACTGTGATTCTGCAGAAAGCAATTATTTTAACAAATGTTGTTGTTGTTTATCTATAAAGCATTTCATCGCTGCTTATTATACCCCCGGCATACAAAGTATGTCAGGGGTAGATACAGGAGTGTAAAATTCCACTCGCCCGCTCGCATTTGCGAGTAAGTTTTAAGGCAGGGCGAGTAAGATTTTTAAAAATGACCTTACTTTTTCTTCATTTTTAGCACCTAAATGAAAAGTTTAGACAATAAAGGCGAGTAAGATTGAGGGAAATTTTACACCTTTGTAAATAGTTTTCATCTTTCCACCCGTTCGTTGGTTTGTACTTCCGTCTGTCCCGCCGTTCGTCAGCCTTTACGTCAAAGTTTTGCATTAAACCTTTTTGATTGCTCATATCGCTGTAACCACATGTTGGATTCCCTTCATATTTGGTACAGGATATCTTAGCAACCCCAATACCTGTCTAATATCGGCTGGAATTTCCGCATATTTCGAGGGTCACTGGTCTTAATCCTATTTTTCTCAAACTCATCTATTTTTGTGTTCAATAACCTGTATATCATCAAAAAGGTAATAAAATTTGCTTTTATCTGATATATGATATGTGTTTGTTGCTAATTTACATATTTTATGGCTATCGGTTAATTATCAGTGAAGTCGGTATTTTTCCACCCACGCAATAAACAAGATTCAGGTCACTCGCGCATGGACAATGAAATTGCGGGTTGTTTGAATCCTATGAATATTTATGAGCTTTGACTCCTGGGACAGAGAAATGAATGAAGAATGCCCCGGAATGTGAATCATAAAAATCGGTGCATAGAAACAGCAGTTACAATCGACCAAAGTTAAACCTCCGTGGATCGACCAAATTCCAAAATTTGAAAACCATTTTGATATCATGATATTCTAAAGACTCTGACCTTTAATTTGATGCATTAATCACCGCTTTTGACCGAGGATAAGTATTTCGCATTCTTGTTCAAAGTTACGAAAAATTCCATTTCATTTAGCGGCAGTACTCAGGTTGTCGAATGTCAAATGGCCGCCATATTGGATAAGATCGATACGCTTGAAAACGAAAGTGTCGATGTTAGTTTCTGGATAAAACCATGAAATATGGTCCAAACCATGTAACAAATCATCTCGGGATAATTCCCAGAGCATCCCCGTATTATTTTAATATTGTTTGTAAAATAAATGAGCCGAAATTGGCTCGACATTAATTACGAGATTCGCACCCAACATAATTCGGTCCCGATTTCGGCCACTTTTAGATTTATTAATAATTGAAACATTATTTACTAAAATCGTCAAGAATAGGAAAAAACACACCTCAAAATCCTTCTAATATTAAAATACCAAGCTTTTATTGTAGCAAAACATAATTGTTTTACTGCATGGCTATCTATCTATCTATCTATCTATCTATCTATCTATTATCCATTCTATCTATCTATCTATCTATCTATCTATCTATCTATCTATCTATCTATCTCATTTGATTTAAGGTTTGACACCCCTGTCAACATTGAGTAGGTCATTCAGGAGATGCTCCTTTTAGTTTTGTGGGGCTTCTACCTGACATTGAGATGAAATGGCATCTTAAGCCCTGCCCCCTAATGAAACCAATAGGGTTATATGCATGGCCGGTCCAACTCGCACCACTTTTCCAAAGCAGGCTTAGAAACTCTAAGCGACTTATCGGTGCTAGTGTGTGGTTGGTTTTGGCTCTGTGTGGAAGCAACATGCAACCCTTTTTATTTCTGCAAGCCCTGATGCTATCAATCTATCGATCTATCTATCTATCATCTATCTATCTATCTTCCCTGTCCTCTCTTTGTATTTCTTATGTTGACATTCCACAGTCATGTACATTACATGGTTCTGCCCCCGCCCATCGGCGCTTCAAGAAATAGATTGGCTGCATGATGCTTCCATGCAGAGCTGAATCCGACCGCACATGAGTACTTAGAGGATCTAAACCTTCCCAGGCAAAGGGATGCGAGGCAGACCATCCATGCTTATAAACCCTATTGGTTTCATGCGGCGACAAGGCTTGAGATGTCATTAAAGTTGGGTAAAAGTCCCACAAAATTGGAGGCAACGTCTCCAAAATGACCTTTACAGTGTTGACGGGGACGTTAAATCCCTAATCAAACAAACAAAGTACATTGCACGGTTATAAAGGGGTATTAAGTCCATTTTTGTTAATATTTTTTTCTTATTTCTGCTCAGAATATAGATGGTTGGTAATTGTCAGAAACGCTTTGCGGAGGTGATTCTAATGAATACCCACAATCTATGTTTTGAGCAGAAATAAGAAAAATAGTGAATGCCCCAGTAAACCCCAGTTTTTCTATATAGAAGTGGGTTTAAGGGGGTTAGAGTTCTCTGACTCATGTTTTGTATACATGCAAAATAAGCTTTTGTAAATAATCCATTACACTTTCTTCTCACATTGGAAGGAAACAGTAAAAACTTTGATCAGACTGTTCTAATCTAGGGACAGTCCGAACAAGGCCTTCACTATTTTTTCAGTGCTGGGTAAATAGGAAGTCAGGAATAGACTAAGGAAGAACACTGTTAATATTGTATATCATTATTATTAATTTATGATTATAATGTATTTTGACATTGTACATGTTGCTAGGTTGAAAGCATCACCTGTTTATACAAATAAGGAATCAAATCGATATATCTCAAAAACAGAAGTATGAAAAGTTTCACATTTATTCTTAAACAACTTGCAGACTATGCTACATACTGAAAAAACAAGTTTAGAAATGAAAAGAACAGGAAAAAAATACATATAGCTGCCAAGTTTCATAAAGATATCTGAAAAATAAAAAGTTACAGCAGTTTGATTAAATTTTTTAATCGCATCGGGTCCGTCATCGCGGCCTGCAATTCAGCATCTTATATAGCAGAAAAATTCCAGGAAATGTGCGATTTCCTGGACCTTCAAACAGCTGTAACTTTGGTTGTAGTAGAGGTATCTTAAAAATTTAAACTGTTCTGTGCAGCTTTTTAAGAGATCTATATGATGCATATAGTTTAAAAGACTTCTTATGAGATAAAAAAAAAAAAATCAGCTGGGGTTGCTAGATATCTCTATAGCATTACCTTCCATTTGGAATATCTAAGCTCGCGGGTCAAGCCCCTGGGTGGGCTGTCTGTCTGTTCATCAACATTTACGTCAAATTTTTGTGTTAAACCTTTTTGATTGCTCATATCTCTGTAACCACATGTTAGATTCTCTTAATATTTGGTAAAGGATATCTCCAAAGCATTACCTTTCATATGGAATATCTAAGCCCCTGGGTGGGCTGTCCGTCTGTTTGTCAACTTTAATCTTTTTACGTCAAAGTTTTGTGTTAAACCTTTTTGATTGCTCATATCTCTGTAACCAAATGATGGATTCTCTTCATATTTGGTACAGGATATCTCTATAGCATTATCTTTCATTTGGAATATCTAAGCTCGCGGGTCAAGCCCCTGGGTGGGCTCTCCGTCTGTCCGTTTATCAACATTTACATCAAAGTTTTGTGTTAAACCTTTTTGATATTTGGTAAGTCTAAGCTCCTGGATCAAGCCCCAGGGTGGGCTGTCCATCCGTTTGTCAACTTTTACATCAAAGTTTTGTGTGAAACCTTTTTGATTGCTCATTTCTCTGTAACCTCATGTTAGATTCTCTTCATATTTGGTACAGAATATCGCTATAGTATTAACTGCCATATGGAATATCTAAGCTCCAGGGTCAAGCCCCTGAGTGGGGCTAGGGGTCAATAATTAAGACTGAGGCATTTTGATTAAGTCAAAGTTTTGTGTTAACTGTTTTCATTATACTCCTGGCATACAATGTATATCAAAGGTTATATAGTTATCCCCACGCTTTTAAAAAAAGAGTTCGGAGATATTGTGAACGCGTGCGTCTGTCCGTCCGTCCATCCGGGCACACGAATGGGCACTAGTTGGGTAGGACGTTGTTGAGTATTTGTCGTTTATTCCATTAGAGTCCGAAAAAAGTAGCCAACAAGATTTTCTGCTTTGTTGGGTAGTTTAGGGGTATTTTTGTGTCTTGTTGGGTACTTTTTAACATGGAAGTACCCAACAAGTGTCCATCTGTGAGGAAGTGCGTCCATCCGTCCGTCACGCTATCTCCTCCTTAACCACTGGTCGGAATGTAACCAAACTTGGTACACAGCTTCCTTACACGATGAGGGCGTGCAACGTCACATTTATTTTTGGCCCCGCTCCCAGGGGCCTTGGGGAGGGGTTAAAAGGTCAAATATCAATTAAATTCAATTTCAAAGTCAATTTTATAGATTTTGAAATCAAACTTTGCATAAGTAATGATTAATGATATATGTAACACATATTGGACGGGATTTTGGCTGTGACCCCTGGGTCATGCCCAAGGGGTCGGACTTAGGGGGGGGTAGAATACAATCCAAGTAAAATTTTGACCCTAGGGTCAGATTTGGGCCCTGGGGGAGGGGTCAAAGGGTCATGTTGCATATCAAATTGAAGGGCATGATTAGTAGAATATAATACAGGTAATATTTTGACCCTGGGGTCAAATTAGGGCCCAGGGTGAGGGGTTTTTGGTACTTGGCCCCTTTGTAGAAAGCGTGGGGATTTGCGATGGCGCACCATCGACAGTATTCTAGTATTTTTAGCTCGTCTGTTTTTTGAAAAAAAACTTTCGAGCTATTGTCATCACTCCGGCGTCTGCGTTGTCTGGCATCGTCGTTCCAAAAATACTTAACCTTGGCTATAACTTAAAAAGTATTAGACCTAGCCTCATGAAACTTCATACACACACTCATCATCACAAGAGCTACATTTTGACCAAGGACCATAACAACATTGTTGATTTTGGCTGAATTATCTCCCCTTTTCCAATTTTTTTCTGAAACACATTTTTTGCTCTCATTTTAATACTATTCACAACAGAGCCTTCAAACTTCACATGAATGTTCCTTGGGACAAGACCTTTTCAGTGATACCACACTTTTTGATCTGTAACCTTGACCTTTGAACTTTGACCTATTTTTCGAAAATTTAACCGAAAACCTTAACCTTGACCATATTTCCAAAAGTATTTGGCCTACCTTCATGAAACTTCATACACATACTCACCATCACAAGAGCTACATTCCCTACAAGTTTTATAACTCCATCTTGTAATTTGATTGCTCTTGTTTGACTTAGAACTTCGGTTTTCTAAAAGAAACTGCAGACGAGCGTTGGCACCCGCATGCAGTGCTCTTGTTTTATAATTAGGAGTCCCGGACTCCACTTTTCAAAATCCTAGTGAGAACCCTGCGTACATATGTTACAACAACACAGATAAATGAAATGACACTTACCTTAAATAAAATCATCACCACTTGACTCATTAATAGCCGCGTGACGGTGGTCCACTCGAAAGGCCGGTGAGGTTGATAGGGGATGTGTTTGAGCTTGTTGGGGTTAGATGACTTTCAAGGGACATCTGGATGGTTTTGGGGGATTTTACACAGCCTTGATGCTTTCAAGAAAGGCGAGAAATTGATCATTAGCAGAATTCAGATATTTCTTTCCGAAATTGTTCTCCACGAAGTAGGATTCGTACATAGTTTTTCGAGTACCATGTTTTGGAGGGAGGTCTTAACTGCTCTCCAAGTAGATTCAGTTGTATTTGTGTGTGCCCCTGTGTCTTTATTCACAAATTCTTTTGAGCGATTTACAGTCAGGTTATTGTAGCCTTATTCTTGCAGCTTGGAAGAACTCTTCCAGCAGTCTGAAATGATTGTTGTATCGGGTGGAACATTCTTCTAATTCTTTATGATAGGAATCAATGTCGCTGCAGTTCTTTCAGTAACAGATTCTAAAAAACACCCTTTACTATCACATTCTGCAATATGTACCTCCAAATACCCATACGCCATCCTTTCTCAAGTTGTGACAAGGGCTTCCCACCCATATAAAAGTTTTGACCTGTGACCTTGACCTTTGACTTTTTTATGCCACGCCATTCAAAAAATGGCGGGGTATTATGTTATACCCGCTGGAGTTTTGAGTGTCCGTCTGTATGTCCGTCGGTCCGCCAGCGCCTCATAGTTTCGTGTCCGCTCCATAACTCTGATACCGTTTGAGATGTTTTCACGAAACTACACAGATATGTAGAGCACTAGCAGACGATACCGTTTGACATATTGCCCTTTGAACTTTGCATATCTATAGCTGCTGCTATCTATTTCGTGTCAGATCCATAAATCTATTAAACTTCACAGATATGTAAAGCATCATGAGACGACATGCAGAACATATGAACCATTACTCCGATTTTCCTACTTTTGGAGTTATTGCCCTTTGAACATTGAACATAGCCATTTCGGTCATAGTTTTGTGTTGCTTCCATAATTTCGATACCGTTTGTCTTTGAGATATTTCCATGAAACTTCACAAGTATGTAGAGCACCATGAGACAACATGCAGAACATATGAACTGTAACTCTGATTTTCCTACTTCTGGAGTTATTGCCCTTTGAACTTTGAATATAGCTGCTTCTTTCAGTTTTGTGTCCGCACATAACTCTGATACCATTTGAGATATTTTCAATAAACTTCACAGATATGTAGAGCACTATGAGATGACATGCAGAACGTATGAACCAGGGCTCGAGAAAATGCCGGTTTCCCGGTCCTGGACCGATTTTGGGCTTACTGAACCGATTTTAACTGAAAAAGAAGACTAAAAAATCGGTCCATAATTTATTAAAATTTTCAAAAAATCGGTTCGAAAATTTTCGCCAAGCCGTTATTTTGTAAAAACAAACTGACCTTTTTCCATTGACAATCCAAGCAAGTACACAAAAATGCCTGAAGCGCAAGGTGTTAGACTGGTTCATTATCTAACTAGGTGAAAATCGGACAAGTCCACGTCGGGGTCTTTGATCTTATCACAACGAAATTTGATCCGCGTGTCAAAATCATGTAATCTGATCTGTACACTTGGGTGAGCGCAATTTGACCTGTGTGTCAAAATTATTAATCCGTGAAAACTGGCCTGAGGCGTTATCGGCAAGCTGGCAAGGTGAGAAAATAAGGTCAATAAATGCAGGACATACGCTAGTTTGTTTAGACAAGTCATTAATTTATGGCTTACTATAGAACCAGTATTTGAATATATTTTTTTTTTCACAGGGCGCAATTTTCAATACACACCTTCATGTCTGAACATTGCGTGTTATGCCTTCAAGGGAAAATGCTTTATTTCACCCATTCTAAACGATATTTCGATTTATACGCTCCATTGAAACCAATAACATAATCCACGTCATTTGTAGACAAAGCGATTTGTTTCAGGCTTGTGTAATCGTGGAATATGTATTTATATTCTTTGAAACACGGTTCGACCATGTAAGATTTTCAATAACTCTCGTTCGGCCATGTTTTGTTTCGAGAGTGAAGAAATGTTTTTCGATTTTTTAACCCGTGCAAAACGAATTTTTTAGAAATACGCTCTATTAAAATCAATCACGTAAAACAGGTGTGTGGGTTACGTCCTTGACTGCATTAATGTGTATTGTGTAAACGGAAACCGTATGACGTCATTTTCCGACCACGTTGCTGCACGTTGTCGCCATTTGTAAACAAAGCAATTTGGGCAAAATAAAATGCGTGAAATAAGAGAAATATTTTAAAGGTTTTAAAAAGGGGGGAAAAATATAGTGACCATCGAACTGGTCTTTTACTGCCCCAAGTCGGTTGTTTCCCTTTAGCGGTCTTCAGGTTCTGAGTAACCCGGATATTGGGAAAATGAAGGTAGATGAAATCTGGCGTAGAAAATGAAAGTAGATGAAATCTGAACGATGTGAGCAATAATTGCAGTTTATAATCGAGATACTGGTGCTCATACCCGTTGACAAGTGTAAGAGCAACATCGGTATGTCATTCGTTACGCTAATAACACATTTTGAAATTGAAAATCGCCAACTGAGTTTACGGAAATTACCGAAACCGATCGGCAATTTCCGTAATTTTTTGGCGAAATCTGGCTGGACCGATTTGGATTCTTCAGTTTCTCGAGCCCTGGTATGAACGGTAACTCTGATCTTCCTACTTTTGGAGTTGTTGCCATTTGAACATTGAACATAGCCATTTCTGTCATAGTTTCGTGTCCGCTCCATAACTTCAAAGCCATTTGAAATATTTCCATGAAACTTCTCAGATTTGTAGAGCAGAATGAAACGACGTGCAGAACACATGAACCATAACTCTGGTTTTCCTACTTTTGGAGTTATCACCCCTTGAATATTGAACATAGCCATTTCTATCATGTAGTCTGTTTGAAGCACTGTACATGTATCTCCTGAATTCTGACCAAACTCGCATGGTTACATCACAAGGATGGGGGAAACAGCATTTAGGTTTTGGTGGCCTTGACCTTATTTCCAAGAGCACAGGCCCCCAAAAACTGTCAATTTTGGGCCAAAGATGGCTTGTCTGCACCCAGTCTCATGAACACATCAATGAAATGTGGTCTAACTATTACAATTGATCAAGCATTTGACTAGATTTTGAAGACCTTGGCTTTAGTTTAAAGGGCACCGGCCCCCAAAAACTGAAAATGAGAATTTTAATTCTGGTTTACTTTCTTTTAGAGCCATGGCTCTTTGAACATTGAAAATAGTCATCTTAGTCATGTATTCCTGTCAACTTTATTAAGGGATATAGTAATGCATCCTTACTTTGAATTCCTTTTTCACTGTGATATGGCACTTGCTTGATGTAATTGTAGTGGCGGGGCATCATGCAGTGCTTGCAGTTTTATTTGTCATAACTTTTGACAAGGGCTTCCCACCAATACAAAAGTATTGACCTGTGACCTTCTTTGTTATAACTTTTGAACCATTTGAGATAGAGCCTTCATATTTGGCATCTACCGTATTCGGGTGTGTATTACCCGCATTTGCGTACTACCCGCACCCCCTTTTTTCCAAAATCTGGGGGAAAACTGTTATACTGTTGTATTTCCCGCATGGAACATTTGCTGAAATTTTGGTGGATGCGTAAGTGAGAAAAAGTAAGAATTTGGCCAGTTTTTGTAGCACACAACGGAACGCGCGATCGTCTTCAAAAGGCGGGAAAATGCACGTGGGTGCGAGTATCACCAGAAAGCATGTATTTTGATTAAAATGTTGAAAAAAACTTTACCTGTTCACCAGTGTTATTTATTTATTAACCCACATATGCCCGTAGCCCTTTTTTGGGACATCGGCAAACAGTGCAGTCCCAGATCAGAAGCCTCAGAAAGACGCCGAAGACGTTTCGTTTTTTGGGACATCGGCAAACAGTGCAGTCCTAGATCAGACACCTCAGAAAGACGCCGCAGATGTCTGATTTGGATTTACACTTTATTGATTTATAACGGTTCAATTATGACACTATTGTTAATCCCTGTCATATAATTGCCACCCTGCGGTGCGTATCGATAAGGTGTGGAAATATGGTCAAGTTATGTCTCTAATTTGCGTTTATTCCCCAATCATAAAATTTAATCCGCAATCAGTGTGAAAATTATTTAATTGCTCCTAAGACGAGTTGCTACAACTATTCTGCTATCTCGTGAATGGTTATGTTTTGGCGCCAAATAGCAAACGCTTGGCGAGAAAAGTTGATCTCTTTGTGTTAACACATCTGTATTCTGTTGTTGGTTATTGACACGGAGCTTACGGAAAGCGCTGTTTTGCTAGCGAGAATACTTTTACCGTTTCCAAACATTTTTTTATGAGACAGATACGCCCCATTAAGCTAAAACAATAGACAAGTGTGGGGTTGCTGGGGTACGATGACGTCATTTACCGATCGTGTGCAGAAAAAAAACTAGCGGTGATTTGTGGGCGGCAGTTTGGATGCCGGAAAACTTTGATGTTCGCATTGAACTTGCTTGTTTATTTTGTTTAAAATCAGAGTTTTAGGAATAATACTCACAAAATAGTAATAGAGATTGTTATATTACTCATGTGTAAGTAAAATTGAGTGGACAATTAAAAGTTATTTATGTCGGGAATCGTAAAAGGATAGAGCATAACATGAGATGCATCGTATTTTCAGCTGTAAAAAGTAAAAATAAAATGGTCCAAAAATAATTCGGGCGGATTACCCGCACCCAGAACTTGGGCCTGTAATTTGAGGGAAAAAACTGCGGGTAATACACACCCGCATACGGTATGTTCCTTCTGACAAGGGCCTCCCACACATACAAAAATTTTGACATGTGACCTTGACCATTGACCTACTTTGCCATGTAGGTTCATAATGACATGGTCTTCTCACATTTTGACCTGTGACCTTGACCTGTGACCTACTTAATCATAACTTTTGAACAATTTGAGATAGGGCCTTCATATTTGGCATGTAAGTTCCTTGTGACAAGGGCTTCCCACTCATACAAAAAGTGTGACCTTGACCTTTGACCTACCTTATCATAACTTTTGAACCATATGAGAAATAGCCTTCATATTTGGCATGTATGTTCCTTCTGACAAGGTACCTTACTGCATGTATATAACCTACCATTTCATTTCTGCAGTGTGGATCAGGTGAGCGATCCAGGGCCATCATGGCCCTCTTGTTTGTTTTTTTTACAGTATTTTCTTGTCTTCACACTCCTTTTTTAGCTCACCAGAGCCGAAGGCTCCGGGGGAGCTTATAGGATAGGCAGTTGTCCGTCGTCGTCTGCGTCGTATGTCTGTCATCAACACTTTCAAACAACAGCTCCTCTGAAGCCACTGGGCTAATTGGGTCCAAATTTTATCTGTAGCATCCTTGGGTGGGGGGATTGAAAGTTTGTGTTTTTTATGAAAATCGGCTCATTAGTTTTGTTGCTATGGCAACTTAGAGTTCCCATAGACTTATAATGGGGAAATAGAAAACTGGCATTTACTGCCAAGCCTCTGCAGATATTTTTACAAAACTTTCATAGAACTGTTCCCTAGGCAATCTACCATCTGCCATATGATTTTAGGCCTACTGCTTATTTTAATTGGTTGCCATGGAAACCAAAATGCAAAAAAAATAGAGAAAAAATACTTAAAAAATCATCTCCTCAGAAACCATATGCTCTAGGAGGCAGAGACTTTATGAAAGTATTCACCATATTTGCCTTTACAGGTTTTGTGTTTTTTAGCTCACCACAGCCGACGGCTCCGGGGGAGCTTATAGGATAGGCAGTTGTCCGTCGTCGTCTGTGTCTACGTCAACACTTTCAAACGACATCTCCTCTGAAGCCACTGGGCCGTTTGGGCCCAAAGATTAACTGTAGCATCCTTGGGCTGGGGGATTGAAAGTTTGACTTTTTAATGAAAATCGGCTTATTAGTTTGGTTGCTATGGCAACTTAGAGTTTCCATAGACTTATAATGGGGAAAATTGAAAAATGGCATTTACTGCCAAGCCTCTGCAGATATTTTGACAAAACTTTCATAGATGATGATGATGATTTCGTGTTTAACGACGCGTCAACCCTCTTGGTGGGTCATAAGCGTCAAACGGTTAATGGTTAAATAAACTTTCATAGAAATGTTCCTTAGGCAATCTACTATCTGCCATATGATTTTAGGCCTACTGATCATTTTTATACCCCACCACACGATAGTGGCGGGGTATTATGATATACCCTCCGGTGTCCGTCCGTCCGTCCGTACGTGCGTCCGTCCGTCCGCACCATTTCCGATCGATAACTTGAGTAATGTTTAACGAATTTTTTTCAAATTTTGCATACATGTATATATCGGGAATGAGTGGTATGGGATTGTTAATGGACAAAATCCGTTAACATTTGACAGAGTTATGGCCCTTTTTAGTTCAAAATAAGGGGTTTGGGGGCGTTTCCGATCAATAACTTGAATATTTTTTCACGGATTTTCTTCAAATTTTGTATACACATTGGCATTGGGTATGAGTGGTTTGGGATTGTAAATGGGCAGATACATTAACATTTAACGGAATTATGGTCGTTAAAAATTCCGATTAAATGGTTTTTGGGGACTTATTCCTTTACTATATGGAATATTTGGATGAAACTGCGCTGATGTATAAACGACCATAATAAGCAGGTTTTGTGTTGTGAATACACAAAATGCGTTAACATTTAACGAAAAATTGGTCGTTATCAATTCCCATTAAATAGTTTTTGCGCATTTATTCCTTTAATTTATGAAATATATTGATTATCACTGCCAGTGTAGTGGTTAGAGTGCTGGACTACAAATCCTATTGTTGACTATGAATCTGAGGGGCGTGAGTTCAAATCTCCGTCGAGGAATGGAAATTTTTTTTTTTTTCGTTTTTTCTTTTTTTTTTGTGTGTGTGTCCTTTTTTCTTTTTTCTTTTTCTTTCTTTTTCATTTTGGCAATGAATTTATTTTTTTTTTTTTTTTTTTTTTTAATTTTCCTCATTTTTGGTTTTTCATTCCTTTTTTTCCCTTTTTTTTTTAACCCTTTTCTTCTTTTTGTTATACCCCATCACACGATAGTGCTGGGATATTACAATATACCCTCCGGTGTCTGTCCGTCCGTCCGTCCCCACCATTTCCGACCAATAACTGGATTAATTTGTGCTATGAATCTGAGGGGCGTGAGTTCAAACCCCCGTGGAGGAATGGAATTTTCTTTTTTTTTTCCTTTTTTTCTCGTTTTTTCTTTTTTTTTTTTTCCGTCTATTTTTCTTTTCTTTCTTTTTGCAATGAATTTTTTTTTTTTTTCCTTTTTTTTTTCTCATTTTTTGTTTTTCATTCCTTTTTTTTACCTTTTTTTTTTTTTTCCTTTTCTTCTTTTTGTTATACCCCATTACACGATAGTGCTGGGATATTATAATATACCCTCCGGTGTCTGTCCATCCATCCGTCCGTCTGTCCGTCCATCCATCCCGACCATTTCCGACCGATAACTTGATTAAGTTTTCACATTTTTTTTTTCAAATTGTGCCTACATGTTTATATCGGGAATGACTTTTTTTTCTTTTCTTCTTTTTGTTATACCCCATCACACGATAGTGCTTGGGTATTATAATATACCCTCCGGTGTCTGTCCGTTCATCCGTCCATCCACACCATTTCCGACCGATAACTTGATTAATTTCTCACAATTTTTTTTGGGAGTTTGCGATCAATAACTTAAGAATCTTTTCATGGATTTTCTTCAAATTTTAAAACGCTAAAGGACACATATTATTGCCAAGGACAGTCACTCTGCTTTTCTGGTTATTGTATTATCTGCCCTTTTGATATACATGTATGTAGTTCCTTTACTATATTGAATGCCTTAGTGAAGTTTTACAGATAACTATAACACTTAAAAGTACCACTATTATGGGCAAGGCTATAACCATATTATCTTGCAGTGGTGGGGTATCATGCAGTGTTAGCATGCTTTTATTATTGGTTGCCATGGAAACCAAAATGCAAAAAAAATAGAAAAAAAAATACTTAAAAAATCATCTCCTCAGAAACCATATGCTCTAGGAGGCAGAGACTTTATGAAAATATTCATCATATTTGCCTTGACAGGTTTTGTGTTTTTAGCTCACCGTCACTTAGTGACGAGGTGAGCTTTTGGGATCACTTTTTGTCCGTCGTGCGTCCGTAAACAATTTCTTTAAACGACATCAGCTCCTAAACCACTGATCGGATTTTGACCAAACTTCACAGGAATGATCCTTAGGTGGTCCCCTTTCAAAGTTGTTCAAATGGTTCCGGTCCGTTGCACATCTAGGTCACAGGAGCCAAAAATAGATTTTTTTCACCAAAAACTTAAAAAATCTTCTTCTCTGAAACCACAAGGCCCAGGTCTTTGATATTTGGTATGAAGCTTCATCTAGTGGACCCCTACCAAGATTGTTCAAATTATAGTGCTGGGGCCAAAAATGCCACCGCCCAGGGGCCCTTTGGTTTTACATAGGCTTATATAGGGAAAATCTTTAAAAATCTTCTTCTCTGAAACCACAAGGCCCAGGACTTTGATATTTGGTATGAAGCTTCATCTAGTGGACCCCTACCAAGATTGTTCAAATTATAGTGCTGGGACAAAAAATGCCCCCGCCACCGGGACCTTTGGTTTTACATTGGCTTATATAGGGATAATCTTTAAAAATCTTCTTCTCTGAAACCACAAGGCCCAGGACTTTGATATTTGGTATGAAGCTTCATCTAGTGGACCCCTACCAAGATTGTTCAAATTATAGTGCTGGGACAAAAAATGCCCCTGCCACGGGGCCCTTTGGTTTTACATAGGCTTATATAGGGAAAATCTTTAAAACTCTTCTTCTCTGAAACCACAAGGCCTAGGTCTTTGATATTTGGTATGAAGCTTCATCTAGTGGACCCCTACCAAGATTGTTCAAATTATAGTGCTGGGGCCAAAAATGCCCCCGCCCCGGGGCCCTTTGGTTTTACATAGGCTTATATAGGGAAAATCTTTAAAAATCTTCTTCTCTGAAACCACAAGGCCCAGGACTTAGATATTTGGTATGAAGCTTCATCTAGTGGACGACCCCTACCAAGATTGTTCAAATTATAGTGCTGGGGCAAAAAATGCCCCCGTCCCGGGGCCCTTTGGTTTTACATAGGCTTATATAGGCAGAATCTTTAAAAATCTTCTTCTCTGAAACCAAAAGGCCCAGGACTTTGATATTTAGAATGAAGCTTCATCTAATGGACCTCTACCAAGATTGTTCAAATTATAGCCCTTGGGCCAAAAATGCCCCCGCCTGGGGCCCTTTGGTTTTACGTAGACTTATATAGGGAAAATCTTTAAAAATCTTCTCCTCTGAAACCACAAGGCCTAGGTCTTTTATATTTGGTATGAAGCTTCATCTAAAGGACCCCTAATAAGATTATTCAAAATATAGTGCTGAGGCCAAATATGTCCCTGCCCCGGGGCCCTTTGGTTTTACATAGGCTTATATAGGGAAAATCTTTAAAAATCTTCTCCTCTGAAACCACAAGGCCCAGGACTTTGATATTTGGTATGAAGCTTCCTCTAGTTGACCCCTACCAAGATTGTTCAAATTATAGTGCTGGGGCAAAAAATGCCCCCGCCCCGGGGCCCTTTGGTTTTACATAGGCTTATATAGGGAAAATCTTTAAAAATCTTCTTCTCTGAAGCCACAAGGCCCAGGTCTTTGATATTTGGTATGAAGCTTCATCTAGTGGACCCCTACCAAGATTGTTTAAATTATCAAATTATAGCCCTTGGGCCAAAAATGCCCCTGCTCCGGGGCCTTTTGGTTTTGCATAGACTTATATAGGGAAAATCTTTAAAAATCTTCTTCTCTGAAACCACAAGTCCTAGGTCTTTTATATTTGGTATGAAGCTTCTTCTAAAGGACCCCTACCAAGATGATTCAAATTATAGTGCTGGGGCCAAAAGTGGCCCTGCCCCGGGGCCCTTTGGTTTTACATAGGCTTATATAGGGATAATCTTTAAAAATCTTCTTCTCTGAAACCACAAGGCCCAGGACTTTGAAATTTGGTATGAAGCTTCATCTAATGGACCTCTACCAAGATTGTTCAAATTATAGCCCTGGGGCCACAAATGCCCCCACCCTGGGGCCCTTTGGTTTTACATAGATTTATATAGCCCCAGGGCCATTTGGTTTTGCATAGGCTTATGTAGGGAATATCTTTAAAAAAAATCTTCTTCTCTCAAACTGCAAGGCCCAGGTCTTTGATATTTGATGTGTAGCTTCATCTAGTGGACCTTTGCCAAGATTGTTCAAATTATAGCCTTTGTTGATGTTTGGTATGAAGCTTCACCTTTAAGACCTCCCTCAACATTATGCACATTAAAGCCCTGGAGCCAATAATGGCCCTCTCTGGGGCCCACTTGTTACACTATGGATCAGGTGAGCGATCCAGGGCCATCATGGCCCTCTTGTTTATGAAATTTGGCCAATTAGTTTTGTTGCTATGGCAACTTAGAGTTTCCATTGACTAATAATGGGGGAAAACTGAAAAATGGCATTTACTGCCAAGTCCTTGTAGATATTTTGACAACATTTACATAGAAATGTTCCTTAAGTAAAGGGCTTGGTTCACAAATGCCAGTTAACTGCCCTGTAAATTCCTATGTGAGCAACCTGTTCAATACAAAATGATCTTCTATTTTTTGTATACTATGACCTCTTGTGTCTCCGACAATGTATGAAATAATCAACAAATCTGCCAATATCTGAATGAAAATTATGTAAAAATAGACACAGTTTACACCAAATCGAACATTTTCTCCATATTTATCATAAAGAAATCAAGAAAAAATATGAAGACGTACATGCGACACAAAGATTTTTGGTTGAAAGCTCCGAAAGTACAAGAAAACATTTGATTAAATTTCCAAGGTGTCGAAGATATGCATTCATTGTTAAATTAAAGGAAATGTACCCTGTCCCCCTACCTAATTTGTACGAGGGCTCGAGCTATCTTTACTGCCAAACAGCAGAAATTTAGAAAAAAAAAATCAGTCAAGATCAAGGCAAAGAAAATGAGACCCATTAGAAGGTTTTGCTTATGATGTTTTATTTCTAACGCATTGCTTGTCTAAAAAATCACGGTATTTTGGCAAGAACGCCGTCAATCAAACAAGGGACATTACTCTTACTGCAAGTTACTGTGCGTCATTGGTGACGGATAAGAGACTTGATTCCATGTTACAAGTTCAGAGCCATTTACCATGCATATTTTTAGAGTTTACAGACCCTTGACATTCATAGAGAGTACAATGACAGATGATTTGATGCATTACTATGGCAGCTACGTCACGTCTATATCAATATCTACCTTAGTATTGGACGATGACGTCATCAATCACAATGGCCTAATGGTTACACACTTCGGTTAGCATCTAAAAGGCCCCCGGTTTGATCCCCACTGCCGGCATTTTTTTTTTTTTTTTTTTTTAACTACTGTTCTGCTTTGAAAAATACTTTTTATGCTTTGACCATTGTTTTTATTTTCCACAGTTGATTATAGCCCCGCTTTGAAAAAGTGGGGCTATATTGGATTTGCCATGTCCTTCTGTCATTCCGTAATTCCGTGATTCCGTTAATTTGTGTTGGCTCCATAACTTTGTATCTGCTTAACATATTTTCATGAAACTTCACACAAATGTTAAACACCATAAGACAATGTGCAGAGCGAAGGAATTATAACTGTGGATTGCCTTCTTTTGGAGTTATTGCCCTTTGAACATTTTCCGTAATTCCTTAATTCCGTGATTCCGTTAATTTGTGTTGGCTCCATAACTTTGTATCTGCTTAACATATTTTCATGAAACTTCACACAAATGTTAAACACCATAAGACAATGTGCAGAGCGAAGGAATTATAACTGTGGATTGCCTACTTTTGGAGTTATTGCCCTTTGAACATTGAAAAATGGCAATTTTAATTGTGTCCGCTTCATAACTCGAAAACCGTTTGAGATATTTTTAGGAAACTTCACACAAATGTTAAGCACTATGAGACGATGTGCAGAGCGCAGGAACCATAACTCTGCATTGCTTATTTTTGGAGTTATTGCCCTTTGAACATTGAAAAATGGCAATTTTAACAGTGTCCGCTTCATAACTCGAAAACCGTTTGAGATAATTTCATGAAACTTCACACAAATGTTAAGCACTATGAGACAATGTGCAGAGCGCAAGAACCATAACTCTGGTTTTCGTATTTTCTGTGTGTCTGTCTGTGTGTCTGTCTGTGTCTGTTAACAATTTTCGTGTCCGCTACCCATTCACATATTTTCATGAAACTTCACACAAACATTAAACACCATGAGATGGTGTGCAGAGTGCAGGAACCATAACTCTGGATTGCCTAATTTTTGAGTTATTTCCCTTTGAATATTGAAAAATATCAATTTTAGCCGTCTTTGCTCGATAACTCAAAAACCGTTTGAGATAATTTTATGAAACTTCACACAAATGTAAAGCACCATATTACGTGTGCAGAGCGCAGGAACCCAAACTCTGGATTGTCTACTTTTTCAGTTATAGGCTTTTGAATATTAAAAAATGGCAATTTTAACTATGTCCGCTCCATAACCGTTTCTGATATTTTCATGAAACTTCAAATAAATGAAAAGCACCTTGAGATGATGTGCAGAGTGCAGGAACCATAACTCTGGTTTGCTTACTTTAGGAGTTATTGCCCTTTGAACATTTAAAAAGGCAATTTTGACTGTGTCGGCTCCATAACTCACAAACCATTTGAGATATTTTCATGACACTTCACACAAGTGTAAAGCACCATGAGACAATGTGCAGAGCGCAGGAACCCTGACTCTGATTTGCCTACTTTAGGAGTTATTACCCTTTGAACATTGAAAAATGGAAGATGAAATTTAGTATAAACATGGACATTCTGGTAATGTATCATGCTCATTGAAATGAGGGACAAGGGCTCACAACTCTTAGAGTTTTTCCAGATAATGTAAAATTTTCAACAGTTATTTCTTGTTCATAACTTTTCTCTGCAGCTTAAATAACTTTCTTCTCTGACAGCGCTGAAGCGGGGCTATAGTCAGATCCTCTGACAGCTCTAGTTTTTTTTAATTATTGCCATGCTATTAAATGGGCGAGTTTATGAATGTTGCTCAGAGGAAAAAAAACAACAAAAAAACACCGGCCTCATCAGCATGAGAACAATGCTTTTGAGATGTTTTAGTAAATAATCCACTGCAAGAAAACTTCTGCTATTGTCGTTATCATTGAAACAATTGAAACGAACACGTCATCAGCAGACCATATCAATAAGTTATGATAGCAAGTTTGTATACGATGCCCTGCTTGTTGAACTCGTGTTTTTAAAAAGACAAAGGGCAAAATGATGCTCGTATGATAAATTCCATGTATGATAATGTAAGTAGCTCAATAAACTGGATTCTGGGGTTGAAGGAAATTCAAATGCGGGAAAAAAAGATGGAAGTACTTGTCATATATAAAATAAATTCATGTATGATAAAAAGTCGTATTTGATAAATGTAAGTAACTCAGTAAACTGGATCCTGTTTTCATATACGATCAGATGTAGAGGCTTCAAATGTGCGAATAAACAGATGGAAATACTTGGACAAATCTGGTTCCTCTCTATCTATCTATTACAATATGAAATTACAGAGGTATGCTAAAACGGATACTTCTAGGTCTCAGTTTTATTCTGTACGGTTTTTGAGCATCTCTGTTTACTTGGCATTCACCGCAGAAGAGGGAAGAATATGCCACTCAGGAATAGTTAAAGGAAAAAAGGGACGTTTCAGGGCATCACTACAGGACTGGTGCCAACGATATTGTGAGTTGTTTACTTTTGATTCTCTTGTTTGGGTTGAAGCTGTCTCAGGGGTTAAATATCTGTCTTTATTAATAGAGTACTTTATAGAAGAATGTTAAAGATGACTGCTCATGAAGGGCCTCTCAGGATGGCCATTCTAGATCGTTAAGCATGTCACGGACTCTTCTTCTATTTCGCCATCATCAGCAGGTTCATCAAGAAGCTGTCCTCTGCACCCTCCCCCACTTGCTGAATCTGAGTTTTAACATAGGCATGCCAAATGTGTGTTGCATGTTCAAGTTGATGGCGAACCAGTGTTTTATATGCAACACCCATTGTCTGCCTAGGTGCAAAGGCAAAGTTACGTCTAAGAAATGCCAAAGTCCTAGTTGCTTTCGATGTTATCTCTGAAATGTGTTGACCCAAATCAGGATCGTCAGTGATGGTGATACCAAGATATTTATTGGTTCAATTTTTTTTATTGTGTATAATCAAATTTAATTTGCTTGTCCGGAGCATGCCGTGACACCCTCATTGAATGGTATTGGGCCACATTGAACTTCATCTGCAGTCAATCAGCCTCACACTGTGCTGGTCGATCCAGGCCATCTTGTAAAATAAGACAGTCAGAAGGAGAATATATGTCCCTTTAGCGGACAAAGCCATCAGCAAAAAAACGGACGGATGACCTAATATTATGAGGGAGAACATTAATGAATACCAAGAAAAGAACCGGCCCAAGAACTGAACCTTGGGGGACACCAGATAAAACTGGGACTGAATCAGAAGAACAACTTATTGTGAACGTCCGAAACCAGCCTGTGTGTAGATCCTCTTATCCGCTAGTTGAACAATAAATACAATAGCCTTCCGTGAGGTTGTTGTCAAGGGCCTTGACAAAGTCCATGGTGATCAGGTCAGTCTGTGGCACGGTTTATGGCCCCATCCAGATTGTTCACTATATCATTTTAAAATTGAGCTAATTGAGTTTCGCAAGACCTTTGACTTCGGAAAACATGTTGCCAGTCAGCAAGAATGCTCTCAAAGGTTTGGTGCTTGTTGATGTTGCTAACTACTATATGCTCCAGGGTTTTGCAACAGGGTTTTCCAGTCATAAAAAGAACACAAGAAGAAGCGCACAGCCCTGATTTTACAATGACATTTAACAATCGAATGTATGTTCAGTAAAGTAAGAAAATACAAACATCTCAGTGGTATTCCAGCAAAATATATCCGAAATGCCAGATAATCCTGCAGTGTATACGACGTTTATTAGCTTTCTGTAATTGAAGTAATATATATATATTATTGCATTGAAACGTTTTTGAAGTGAATGATTTTTCATTAATTTCGTTCCTTCTTTCTTTCTTATTTAAGGTAGCGTAAAGTAAAAAGTTCACGCAACAATAGGCCCATGGGCCACTATGCTCACCAGAGCTCTGATGAGCCACTATGCTCACCAGAGTTCAGGTGGGTACTGCTCACTGGAAGCCATCTGTTTTATCAAGCAGAGGCAGACCCCAGCCAAGGACGCTTCGGATGAAATTTGAAACCATTCAACCCAGTGACTTCAGAGATGTCTTTTAACGTGCTGGCACCAGATGACTTATGATAATGGACAAATGCCCATCCTTAAAGTTCCCCCAGCAACCTTCGGCTCTGGTCAGATAAAAAAACAACAACAACCAAACCTGTAATGGCTAATATGGTTAATATTTCTATAGTGTCAGATTCATGTAGTATATGGTTGCTAAGGAGCCCAATGTTATAAAGCGTTGAGCATTCTATGGTTTCTGAGGATATGCTTATTTATTTATTTATTTCCCTTTCTATGACAGCCAATATAAAGGAGCAGCAGCCAAAAATCATATGGCAAATAGAACATGGCTTAAGGAACATTTCTATGAAAGTTTTGTCACAGTAACTGCAATGACTTGGTAGTTAATACCTTTTTTCATTTTTCTAACTCTAAGTTGCCATAGCAACCAAATTAATGCGCCAAGTGTCATGAAGATACATAAACTTTCAATTGCCCAGTCCAAGGATTTTACAGATGAAATTTGGGCCTGATTGGCCTAGTGGATTCAGAGGAAACGTAGTTAGAAAGTGTTGACGGAAGACAGACGACGATGGACAATTGCCCATCCTCCTATATGCGTCCTAGGAGCCTTTGGTTCTGGTGTGCTTAAAAATCTTTTACTCGAAGAAAAAGTTATATAATAAACACATTATAACTGTGTCAACTTGATCTGCCGTTCAATATTGCATCTCGTGATCTTTCCTCAATAAACAGTCACATTTGTGATACAGTGCGGCAGATCAAGTTATGTTATAATAATGTGTATTTAATGAACATCTAAACCCGTTCGTTACCATGGCAACATAAATTTTAACGATATGTTCTTCCATATAAATTGTTGCAGAACCTGGAATGCGTCTTCCTAGTAATTACAAATATTATTGTTATCCTTTGTATGTTTTCTGACCACAAACGGGATAAAATTAAATCAAAAATGAAGTTTTCATCTGATGTTCTTTTGTTGCTATAGCAACCATACTACATAAGCTTGGAACTAAGTTTTGCCGTTTTTTAAGATACCATGCCATATACTATTAACACAAAAAATTTTAACAATTTTTGAAACAGGGCCATTTTTGGCCCTTCGTGAACCAAGCCCTTTCTCTTAGCCCTATGCTTTTTTGCCAACCTGGGGGTCCCCTAGGTCGTGCCGGGTCCATGCCCCGCCCACTCCACTTCATAAAATGCCTAATATCTCAGAAACCTTACAGATCCCCACCCCTAAACCATATGTATTCTTGTTCCTTATGTCACGGGAAAGATTTGCTGTCTCGGGATGTTTGTGAATGAATGGATTTAAGGTGGTTGTGGCCACATGATGATGATGAACGACGTTGATACAACGTTAGAGCTTCTCCCGTATCTCAAGGGGGTTCGGGGTTCAAAGAATGACAACTATAGATGACGGTTCCATGTTTTTGGAGATAGATGTCATGAACCTTCTCTCTCTCTCGACCTCGTCCATCTGAATAATAATATGAATATCCTAAGTAATTAGGAATAACATAGATTGTGTCCGTCAGGTGGTCGTGAGACCTACCCTCGCCAGGGACAAAGGAAGACTGACTCGGAGGTCGAGAGATCGAAATGGCAAGATATGAATATTCATGAAATAATGACAATTATGATAATTTACAAATGTTCAACAAGATAATGAAATAAAGTAAACGCATACCTGAATAATAATATGAATATCCTAAGTAATTAGGAATAACATAGATTGTGTCCGTCAGGTGGTCGTGAGACCTACCCTCGCCAGGGACAAAGAAAGACTGACAAAGGCTGAGGTAAGAATGTGCGCATGCGGTGTTAATCAGTGAAGTGAAAAGCGCGCGAGACTTACATAAGGACACCGGAAATAGATATACGCTACTCAGGAATGCTTAATGCTTAATGAGAGATGAAATATATGAGTATATGATGTATGAAAAATAACTATGAATGGGGGAAATAACTGGAAACGACTAGAAAGTCCTAAGCGCAAGCGCTCCTCCAGTTTCCATAATTTCACTCTGTGACATTTATGATAAGATGCATTAAGTGACACCAACCTGGAGATCCCCTGGGATATGCCGGGGACATGCCCCGACCCCTCCACTTGATAAAAGGCCATTTATCTCAGAAACCATTCAGATCCCCACCCCTAAACCATATATATATTCTTGTTCCTTATGATAAGACACATTAAGTGACACAAACCTGTGGGTCCCCCGGGATGTGCCAGGGACATGCCCCACCCTCCCCACTTCATTAAATGCCATTTATCTCAGAAACCATTGAGATCCCCACCCATAAACCATATATATTCTCATTCCTTATGATAAGTTGCATTCAGTGACACCAACTTGGGGGTCCCCTGCGATGTGCCGGGACCATGCCCAACCCCCTTCCACTTCAAAAAGGCCAAATATTCCATAAACCTTACAGATCCCCACCCCTAAACCATATATATTCTTGTTCCTTATGATAAGACTGATTTGGTGACACCAACCTAGGGGTCATCCAGGGCACACCCTGGCCATGCTCCACCCTTTGACTTCACAAAAGACCATATATCTGACAAACTGTTCAGAGCCCCAACCCTAAACCATATATATTCTTGTTCCTTGTGATAGTACGCAATCAGTGACACCAGCATGGGGTCCCCCGGGGTGCCACGGGCCATGCCCCACCCCTTTACTTCATTAAAATCCATATATCTCAGAAACTGTTCAGATCCCCACCCCTTTACCATATATATTCTTGTTCTTATGATAAGACTCCATTTCATAATAGGCCATATATCTCAGAAACCATTCAATTCCCCACCCTATAATCCCATATTATAAAAGGGCTCATGTCTCAGAAACCATTCAGATCCCACCGTTTAACCATATATACTCTTGGTCCTTATGATAAGACATACTCAGTGACAACAATCTTGGGCTTTTCTGGGATCTGCCATGCCCGAATCCCTCCATTGCTTAAAAGGCCTTGCATCTCAGGAACCATACATATCCCCACTGCTAAACCATATATGTCTCTGTTTCTTTTGATAAGATGCATTTATTGACACCAACCAGGGCTCCATTGGGTCCATGCCCCACCCTCTTTACTTTATAAAACACCTAATATTTCAGATACAGTCCACATGGGTGCTCATTTGGGTATGGGGTTTGTTTGGGAGACTTTATAATTGATATATTAAAATCATATCATGTTATAATACATGTCTGCCATTGGACAGTGTCCACCTGAGCTCTAGTTTATGGAATTTAGCTCTTTGGTTTGTTTGCTATGCCAAGGTAAGAGTTTCCATTGACTTATAATGGGGAAAATTGAAAAATGACATTAATGTCTCTCAAGAAATTTTGCCACACTTTCATAGAAATGTTCCTTTAATAATGTTCCTTTTGGCCTATTTGTTGCCACAGATGGGAAATTGTCAATTGTCATCTGTTGTAAGGCAACAACACATTTAAGCAACATCAGAATCTGAAGCCACTAGGCTGATTGGAATTCAAATTTTATCTGTAGCATCCTTGGGCACAGGGCTTCCATGGTTAATAAAAATACATTGCTGCCAGTGGGCAGTGGCCCCCTGAGCTCTAGTGAGCATTGTGGCCCATGGGCCTCTTGTTTTTGCCTGTTGTGATTAGTTGCATAAACAGACGTTTTGCAATGATTATCACCAAAGTGTTCCTAGTATATCTGAAATAAATAATGACATCTGTGTTTGAATGAAAGTAATAACTGTAGTGATTGCTTAATTGGTTAGTGTTAATGGTTTTCTGGTTGTTTGCTGTATAAGAGTTAATGAGAAATATCCTGAAATGATACTGTCTGAGGCTACACTGTGATTATCTCTGTCAATATAAAAGTGAAAACTTATAAAATTAAAGGCTGTATGTTCCTTACAATGTACATATTTGTTTGCATTACGAAAACACATCTATATAATTTTGACCCCCTTGAACCCCACTTTTATATAGTAAAACTGGGGTTTCCGGGGGTATACCTTATTTTTCTTATTTCTGCTCAAAAATATAGAGCGTGGGTACTCGTTAGAACTGCCTCGATGAGGCGGTTCTAACCAGTGCCCACAATCTATATTTTGAGCAGAAATAAGAAAAATATCACAATTTTTCATCTTAAAATTTTCATTTTTACGGCGATAAAGGTGGCAATGTAATTGTATAGGCGTGTTTGCGTAATGGACTGGAAAAACCCACAAGTGTTTTACAGAGGACTCTTGTTATAAAGACAGTATTTGTTTCAATACTTTTTGCCATTATGAAGAATTTGCTGTCATAAAGAATCCAAATAAGGAATAGTAAAATAGGTATTAAAGGGCCTTTTCCCCTCAATTACTTTAACCCATTGCATGCGGGAAACCCTTAAACCTTGGCAAACAGTGCAGGCCCAGATCAGATGCCGCAGAACGCAGCATCTGATCACGGCCTGCACTATTTGCTAACAATTTGCCATCAAAAATAGAATAAAAACGAAAAAATAGACCTGACACCCCTTATATGACATATGGACTTGGCCAACATATAGCATTGGAAGTCCACTACTGACCACTAGTACCGGTGTATAATGGGTTAAGAAACAAATTTGTTAGAATTGCCTCGTCACTATAAGAAATGTGCAGCCCCCTTCCATCGGGGCTTGAAGAAATAGATGGGCTGCATGATGCTTCCACGCAGAGCTGATACCAACCCGCACACGAGTACTGGTAAACCGCTTAGAGGACCTAAGCCTGCCCAGGCAAAGCGGTGCGAGTCGGTCCATCCATGCTCAAATCTTATTGGTTTCATTGGGCGGCAGGGCTTGAGATGTCATTTCATCTCAATGTCGGGTCAAAGTCCCACAAAATTGGAAGCAACGTCTCCAAAATGACCTTTACAGTGTTGACGGGGACGTTAAACCTCAAATCAAACAATCTAAGAAATGTCATTATAAAGAGGGTAATCTGTAAACTATATTAATATTTAGCTTGCCTGGACAAAGTTCAGGAAGAGCTATTGCACTACCCCCTGTATTGGGGCCGTTTCTACCTCAACGTCTGCATTTATGATAAAGTTTTTTTAAGAGCTCATATTTTGCAAACCATACATTGGATTCGGCTCCTGTTTGGTGTGATGATAGAATAGCTATAGGTCCAAAGTTTTATTCTGCAATATCCCCACCAATGGCCTCAAGGTCAAGGTCATGGACTTAGAATTTTTAGGAGCAGTCTGATCTGCGCCCACTTTGTTTGTGTGCAAAAATATTTTTAGAAAGTTTGCAAAAAATTCAGCAGACGACATAAGCAGATGACATTTTCAGATGCAGTTTTTCTTGGCGTCTTAAGGGTTAAAATGTTTGAAGAAGAACTAAAACATTTTGCAAAATGTCAATTCAGTGTCCATAAAAGACAGCATTAAGATGCATAGCTATGCTATCCTAAATATTCTTAGGCCTAATGAAATATTCTCATTTCTATTTTCAGGATCTGTAGTTTAACTTTGACCAATCTTGCCATTCTGAAAACTCTGGAGCCAGACTTGAGTTCAGTGATCATTTCTGTCAGAATGCAGGTTTGTTACATGACACATCTCTAGAAACAGATAAGATTGATATTTGGTGATAATTAAACTTGGCCTGACAAATCCAAGATTCAACCACTTGCCCCGCAGTCCACAGCATCTTGAAAATGGCTTGGAATTACAATATTCTCTATGTATTCTCTACATTTTCTTGTGCGAGTGAAATAAAAAATCACTTGCCCAGCCAAAATTTGGACTTGTCCCTGGCAGCTGGGCAATGGGTTATGTCAGGCCCTGATTAAAGGATAATTTTGCTTATTTCTCAATATAAACCTAATGTTGTGGGTATTCATTTGAATCACCTTCCCCGAGGCTGTTCAATACCCACAACATATTACAAAAAACTCTAAAAATTCGGACACATCGAGGACTTGCTGTAATTCTCCTAAACTTTTAACAAAGGGGGTCTTTCATTTGTGCCCATGCATGTTTTTTCTTTAAACTTTGTATATTAATAACTCAGCACATACAACCTATAAAAATGTATTTAATAAATTATATAAATCAAAGTAGGACTCAGGAGGCCACTCTAACTGACTCCCTCCATGAGCTGGTGTGTGTCTCTAAATAAGTGCGTCTTAAATCTTATGTTTTATTTAGTTTCAAGATCTGTGAACTGGATAGAATGCAGAACTCCATAGGCATTCCTTTGATACTAAAAACTCTTTTGAATTAATTAAAGTTTACATTTTCTGATAATTATCAAAAATCTCATTTTTTAATTAAAATTTTAAAAAACTATCAAAACTCAATCCCTAAGATAAATATTTTGTAGTCTTTGTCAAGATTTCATTTTGCTAGGAAAACTTGCCATATATATCACCTTTAGCTATGCCAAATTTCATGAAAATCCGAAACCGGTAACACTGTAGTTTTACACCTTTAATTGATGTAAGTTGTTTCTGCAAAATTTACTATTTTATTGAAATCATCCAAGAACCTTACAAAAAGGCAATTTGTAACACTTACGTAATAAAAATGAGATTATACAAATCAAAATGAATACATATTAAGCTGATCTAGCTTAGAAACTATTAAAATATAACGAATTTCTGATATTTTCCTTTCATTTATACACTATGACCTATCCAAAATAGTAGATAGTAAAACACTAAATCAAAAGGTATTCTAATCAACAAATTAGACTTAACAAGATATATGACTCTTTTATTAGCAGCAAAATTATTGTGAACATGTGCAACTTTATTTAATGACTTTGCATAAGTCATGCTACTCAAATGGTCTCCGGACGTTAGCCCCCCAGGACGTTTGCCCCCCAGTGACTTAATCTAAAAATGGACATTTGCCCCCAGTTGAAAATGTGACCCGGACATTTGCCCCCCAGAGCTTATTTTTGGTATGGACATCTGCCCCCCAGTGCTTATTTTACAGGTGGACAATTGCCCCCCACTGCTTATTTCAGAAAGGGACATTTGCCCCCCAACCTGGCTAGACAAGGATATTCATTACACAGACTTGTATATAGCTACATAATTTCAATGATAACGTTTTGGTTAAAGTTTTACAGCCCATTCAAGATCATTTCAATTTCTTCAATACATCAGTGTATCCAGTGTAAAAACCACTTGAGTATAGGCGTCTGACACTGGACCCTCAGTGAGGCACAAACTAAATATATGGTTCTGCAGCTGACTTGCTTAACCCTTATCCTGCTGAATAAATTAAGCATATCCAATTATTGTCTATTAACCATCCCATTCTTGGTGTATTTTTGTTAACTTAACAAATTGCATGACAGACAGTATACATGTAGATCCCCATCAGATATGGCATCTGATCGGGATCCATACTGCTCTCTAACGTAGGGGTTGTCCATAATTGCAGGTTATTATGGGATTCATTTTTATATAGATGGAGAAATTAATTGCTTAACATTTTGTATTTCTGATGATAATAAACCAATGAATACATTGTTTTCCTCCTTTTTGTTAGCCCTGGTCTATCTGGGGGGCAAATGTCCCTTTCTGAAATAAGCAGTGGGGGGCAAATGTCCACCTGTAAATAAGCACTGGGGGGCAGATGTCCACACCAAAAATAAGCTCTGGGGGGCAAATGTCCGGGTCGCATTTTCAACTGGGGGGCAAATGTCCATTTTCAGATTAATTCATTGGGGGGCAAATGTCCTGGGGGGCAAATGTCCTGGAACCTACTCAAATAGGTGTAAGGCAAGGAGATCCATTATTTTCATTTCCATACAAAGTTGGTATGCAATGGTCAGTGGTTTGTGGTTACTAGTAAAAATAGTTCTGTTGATAAATCTATGGCCAGATTAAGCCTTAGATATACTCTGTCTTTATGAACGCTGGATTATTATCCTAACAAAAAGTTACAGTAATTATTGGTTAGTATTTCCAAAAATCGAAATGTCACTGATATTGAGTTTCTATTGCAAAAGATATCATTGGTGGATGAGGTGCAGAATATTTGGTGTAAACAAAGCTGTTCCATGACCTAGAGAAATTTTGCTATTAGACAGGGAGAGAAACAGTTTCCTTCCTTATAGTACACATGCATAAATATGTCTCTTTTCTGCATTGGTATTGTAATTGTTGACGTTTCTTTAGTGTCTTATTTTTTCCCTTTACTTTGTCAACATAGTGGTTAATTTTTCGGAAGCAAGCTTTTAGTATTTTTTTTTCTGGTTGTAAAACTTTCAACCACTTCTTTAATGTTTCTACTGAATACAAGTTCACTGTTTTTTTAAGCACTGTTCTTGCTTGCCAGTACATTTCTGTGCAATGTAACTCTCAGCTTAGAAAGAACATTGCAGTGTTTGGACAGGAAAAAAGCATCACAATGTATTTACTGAAAATAATTTAAAATCCTATGAGTAATGCGATAACTACTCACAGATTGAATAATTATTATCAACAGTTTAAATGCTTCTTGATCTCTTACATAATGTGCTTTGTAATAACTGCAACAACTGCTGAGATAGGTAAATGAAGTGAAAGACCTATACAAATATATAGACAACACAATCATGATCACATAAGTTTTGGAACACTGACAAATGTACGACCATGTGAATTCTAAAAGCAAATTCAAATGGTTTTGGAATACAGCTTCAGGAAGCCGTTTGATTTCGTTCATAGGGGCTATACAAAAAGATAGATTGGCTAGTGCCTATGCAGATACAAATTCTGAAAACTTATTGTCCAGAAAATGTAATCTCAAGTGTTATTGATTTTCCCTAGAGTAAACCTTTCTTTTTAAATGGACAGTTAGGGTTAAATAAACAAACAACAGTCTGACTTGAGAGTCATTCATCTCAAGTCGGATAACAAATCTCACAAAATCTGAAGCAACATCTAAAGTGACTGGTATTTTGTTGATTTGAATGTTAAATCTAAACATCTTAGCACCGTTACCAAATTAGACAAGAAAGACAGAAAGAAACTGTGCACATGATTACATGGGTGCGTTTGATGAAGTTTGTCATCAAAACCTTTGCGGTATAGTTCTGTAGACAAAATAGTTTGTTCCATAGGGGGCAAATTTACCGATATGGATGTTTTGAAATACCGTAATTCCCTGTGTATACCACGCACTTTTTTCACCCAGAAAACGGTAAAAAAAATCCCCTGCGTGTAATACAATGGCATAGAAAAATGACATTGTTTTTCTCGAAAAGTCGGCAGGTCACGAAAACCCATTACAAATACAATGTGACACTTTGAGACCCTCATAAAGTTCGTTTGACATATTAATTCATTGAATCATTCATACCATTAAAAATGCAATCGATATTCCTATCTCAGACATCAACCTTTCATCCCTTTGTGGGACATCGGCAAACAGTTCAGTACCAGATCAGACACCTCAGAAAGACGCCGCAGACATCTGATTTGGATTTACTCTGTTTGATGATTTATAACAGTTCAATTATGGCACTATTGTTAATCCCTGTCATATAATTGCCACCCTGCGGTGCATGTCGATAAGGTGTGAAAATATGGTCAAGTTATGTCTCTAATTTGCGTTTATTCCCCGATCATAAAATTTAATCCGCAATCAATGTGAAAATTATTTAATTGCTCCTAAGACGAGTTGCTACGACTATTCTACTATCTCGTGAATGATTATGTTTTGGCGCCAAATAGCAGACGCTTGGCGAGAAAAGTTGAACGCTTTAAATTGTGTTAACACATCTGTATGCTGGTGTTGGTTATTGACACGGAGCTTACAGAAAGCGCTGTTTTCCACTACCGTTTTGCAATCGAGAATTTTTTTACCGTTTCCAAACAATATTTTATGAAAGAGATTTGCCCCATTAAGATAAAACAATATACACGTGTGGGGTTGCTGGGGTCCGATGATGTCATTTACCGATTGCGTGCCGATTCGCCCTAGTCAATTTCGGATGCGCGGAAGTTCTATGCGCCGGATTCAAGTCTGCGGGTTGTCAAAGATCTATTTCAGCGAATCGGCCGATTCGCCCCCGTCAATTTCGGACGCTCGAAAAAAACGGCCGGTTCGCCCCAGTAAATTTCGGATGCGCGGAAGCTCTACCATGCGACGGATTCAAGTCTGCGGCTTGTCCCGCATCTATTTCAGCGAATCGGCCGATTCGCCCCCGTCAATTTCGGACGCTCGAAAAAAATCGGCCGGTTCGCCCCAGTCAATTTCGGACGCGCGGAATCTCGCCCGACGGAAAAAAATCGTACATGATTTTTATTTTCTTTGCGTGATTCACGTAAGATTTTGCGTGAGTGGGAACTCTGATTAATTATAATAGTTAATGCATGTCAACAAAGTTTCAAATTGCACAGGAAATCGGGTTCCTTGAAGTCAGGCATGAATCACCGTTTTATTAACAGTAAATGCAAAATGGGCTTCTTTAATTGAGTGAGATGTTTGACTCACGCTGAGAAGGTGTTAATTATGGGATTAGCATAGAGAACGTGTGAATAACCAGAGGTGTCAAAATACTCAATCTACCTGTAGAAATTTCTGTCAATAACGCTATGGAGCACCTGCCTTGGAGGCATGTTGTCACAATTTTACCTTTGGAAAGAAACCTGTTTCTATCTTTCCTTGTGAAAGAAAACTGGGAAAACGCATTGTCATCTTTCATAACAAATGAATAACCGCACCCTTAAAATGTCACCTTGTCACACACCACCGTCATGGGTAAACGGAGAACTGCCTATGCTGCAAGAGAGAAAATAACCACTATTCTATTCTATAACTACTAGGAAATATACCTATAACCAGTCAGGCTATTTTGATAGTACTTTCATTTTCAATCAAAATGGCGTCTGAGAAAAGCATTCTGTGATACTGGGGAAAAGCATGTGCGTGTTTTAGACTGGAATATTTTTTTTTCACATATCTTGGACTCAGAATTGAGGTGCGTGTTATAGATGAGTGCGTGGTATACACAGGGAATTACGGTACTTATACAAACCATACTATACTATAGCCATCCAAATTGAAAGCAATAGTAAAGTATTATAAAACAGCATGACCAAAACATGATAATCATATAATTTCACATTTTGCTGAATCTGGACTATCAGTATTCAGTCTGTTAAAACACAATGTTACCGGTCCTCAATTTCGATCAAATTTCATCAACATGTTCCTAAGATATACGGGTAGTTTTTTTGCTAAAATGGTATCTTGACAAAAAATGGAACATGGTAAAAATGCATATAAAATTTTAATGAATATAAAAATAGGAGCTGAAATGTGGGGACCCCATCAAAGAAAACTGAATGCCCAGCCACTACTACTAGACATATGAGGTCATTCATAGGATCAACTAACTCACCAATCATGGCTTTAATTCATAAAACATAGCAGCATTAGATATATGAAACTCTAAATAGTGTAGACAAGTTTATATGAGAGTACTCTCTGTTATGATAGAGACTTCATAAAATATGTAATAAATTTACTACGGAAATAAAATTTAAAAGTGAATGCATCGTAATTATAATGGTTTTACCCAAGGCAATTATTCTGCATAATTTTATCAAAATCCAAGCGTGGGCAGAAACCAATGCGAATTTCCTATACCTTGAAAGACCCCCTTTGATTCACGATTGAACAAGGAGTCCAAGAGATGCAGGCGGAATGGCAAACAGTGTAGGCCCTGATCATACTGCAATCTGGTCTGGGCCTGCACTGTTTGCTTAGGCCTACCTGTCCCAATACTTAGGATAATTAGGGTAGGTGTTTATGGAGAATTGACAAAAAATGTTCTTTAGATGTCACTTAACCCTTGTCCTGCTAATCCCGGATATGCCTTATCTTTGAAACAATGAAGATCCAGATCAGATGGCTTCTGAAGAAGCCATCTGAACAGGATCTTCATTGTTTGCCATTCAGATTGTGAATTTGTTGCAATAATTTGCATCAAGTAATCTGATTGGTTGATAATCGGTAGTGGGTGTGGCATATATAAATATTCAGCAGGACAAGGGTTAATACCCAACATATCTATTTCTATACATCACACTTACAAGACCATGACATGGTCGCCAGCCTAAGTGGCTCATTCAGATATATCAGGAAGTCACAGGTTCAGCCTCTCTAGATCCAGCTTCATTCTTTCATGGAGACTGATTGCACCTGACTGATTAAGAAATAGATTGGCTCTAACTGTGATTTATTGAGTAATAAATCACAGTTTGGAGATCAGTTGTAAATTAGATCAAATCACAAGCGCACATCGCATGTGATTTGTCTACTTCCAACTGACCAACAAGCTGTGATTTATCACTCAATAAATCACAGACTAGAGATGATATATTTATGTCTCCCCCGAAAAATTTTTTTTCGGAGAGACATATTGTTTTTCCCCCGGGCGTCTGTCTGTCCGTCTGTCACACTTTCGTGTCCGCTCTGTAACTTGAAAACCGTTAGAGCTATCGTCACGAAACTTCGTATAAATATTAATCAGCATTAGACGACGTGCAGTGCGCAAGAACCATAACTCTCGCATTTATACTTTTTGAATTATCTCCCTTGGAAGTTTGTTGGTATGTATATATGTATGGGCAAATCGTGTCGGGTCAATAACTTTCTTATTTTTTGGTGGATTTTAAAATTACTCGGCAGAAATATTAACAATTATAAGACGATGTGTGGTGCGCATGAGGCAGGTCGGTACCTCAAAGGTCAAGGTCATACTTAGAGGTCAAAGGTCAAAAAAGGGGCCTTTTTTTCGTATTTTGTCAATAACTTTCTTATTTTGAGATGGATTTTAAAATTACTTGGCATAATTATTAACAACCATAAGACGATGTGTGGTGCGCATGAGGCAGGTCGGTTCCTCAAAGGTCAAGGTCATACTTAGAGGTCAAAGGTCAAAAAAGGGGCCTTTTTTTCGTATTTGGTCAATAACTTTCTAATTTTGAGATGGATTTTAAAATTACTTGGCATAATTATTAACAATCATGAGACGATGTGTGGTGCACATGAGGCAGGTCGGTACCTCAAAGGTCAAGGTCATACTTAGAGGTCAAAGGTCAAAAAGTGGGCCTTTTTTTCGTATTTGGTCAATAACTTTCTTATTTTGAGATGGATTTTGAAATCACATGGCAGAAATGTGAACAAATATAAGGCGATGTGTTGCGCGCATGACCCAGGTTGGTACCTTAAAGGTCAAGGGCATACTTAGAGGTCAAAGGTAAAAAAAGGGGGCTTTTTTCGGGTTTTGTCAATAACTTGCCTATTTTTAAATAGAATTTGAAGTTACTTGGCAAACATGTTAACTATCATGGGACGATGTGTTGCATGCATGATTCAGTTTGGTACCTAAAATGTCAAGGTCATACATAGAGGTCAAAGGTAAAAAAGGGGCCTTTTTCGTGTTTTGTCAATAACTTTCTTATTTTTAGATGGATTTTGAAATTGCTAGGCAGAAATGTTAACCACCATGAGATGATGTGTTGCACGCATGACCCAGTTTAATACCTGAAAGGTCAAGGTCATACATAGAGGTTAAAGGTAAAAAAGGGCCTTTTTTGTGTTCTGTCAATAACTTTCTTATTATGCCCCCAACTTTGAAAAAGTTTGAGGGGCATATTGGTTCTGGTTCGTTCGTCCGTTCGTCTGTCCATTACGCTTTTGATGCATAGCATAACTAAAGAACCGTGTATGCTAGGGTTTTGAAATTTCATATATGGATTTCTCATGGAAAATTAGCTGACACGTATTTTTTTTCTCGTTCGGATTATGCCCCCTTCAAGAGTTATTGCCCTTTGAATTTTTTTTTTTAATAAAATCTTGTCAGCAAGATATCTCAAAAACTAAAGGAGCTAGAGCCTTGAAAGTTGGTGATTATATTGATGGTGATAAGTAGATGAACTGATTAACTTTTGACAAAATTCCGAAAAATACTTTGTGAGTTATGGCCCTTTGTCATTTTGGTAATTTGTGCCCATTGTAATGTATGCTAAAAGTGATGCATAGCATAACTTTAGAACCATGTATGCTAGGTTTTTGAAATTTCATATATGGATTCCTCATGGAAAATTAGCTGACGCTTATTTTTTTTCTCGTCCGGAATATGCCCCTTTCAAGAGTTATTGCCCTTTGAATTTTTTTTAATAAAATCTTGTCAGCAAGATATCTCAAAAACTATTGGAGCTAGAGCCTTGAAAGTTGGTGAATAGATTGTTGGTGATGAGTAGATGAACTGATTAACTTATGACAAAATTCCGAAAAATACTTTGTGAGTTATGGCCCTTTGTCATTTTGGTAATTTGTGCCCATTGTAATGTATGCTAAAAGTGATGCATAGCATAACTTTAGAACGGTGTATGCTATAATTTTGAAATTTCATATATGCATTTCTGATGGAAAATAAGCTGACGCGTATTTTTTTTCTCGTCAGGATTATGCCCCTTTCAAGAGTTATTGCCCTTTGATTTTTTTTTAATAAAATCTTGTCAGCAAGATATCTCAAAAACTATTGGAGCTAGAGGCTTGAAAGTTGGTGAATATATTGGTGGTGATGAGTAGATGAACTGATTAACTTTTGACAAAATTCCAAAAAATACTTTGTGAGTTATGGCCCTTTGTCATTTTGGTAATTTGTGCCCATTGTAATGTATGCTAAAAGTGATGCATAGCATAACTTTAGAACGGTGTATGCTATAATTTTGAAATTTCATATATGCATTTCTGATGGAAAATAAGCTGACGCGTATTTTTTTTCTCGTCAGGATTATGCCCCTTTCAAGAGTTATTGACCTTTGAATTTTTTTTAATAAAATCTTGTCAGCAAGATATCTCAAAAACTATTGGAGCTAGAGCCTTGAAAGTTGGTGAATAGATTGTTGGTGATGAGTAGATGAACTGATTAACTTATGACAAAATTCCAAAAAATACTTTGTGAGTTATGGCCCTTTGTCATTTTGGTAATTTGTGCCCATTGTAATGTATGCTAAAAGTGATGCATAGCATAACTTTAGAACGGTGTATGCTAGGGTTTTGAAATTTCATATATGGGTTCCTCATGAAAAATTAGCTGATGCGCATTTTTTTTCTCGTCCGGATTATGCCCCTTTCAAGAGTTATTGCCCTTTGAATTTTTTTTAATAAAATCTTGTCAGCAAAATATCTCAAACACTATTGGAGCTAGAGCCTTGAAAGTTGTTGAGTATATTGGTGGTGATGAGTATATGAACTGATTAACTTTTTACAAAATTCCGAAAAATACTTTGCGAGTTATGGCCCTTTGTCATTTTGGTAATTTGTGCCCATTGTAATGAATCCTAAAAGTGATGCATAGCATAACTTTAGAACTGTGTATGCTATGGTTTTGAAATTTCATATATGCATTCCTAATGGAAAATAAGCTGACATGTATTTTTTTCTCATCCGGATTATGCCCCTTTCAAGAGTTATTGCCCTTTGAATTTTTTTTAATAAAATCTTGTCAGCAAGATATCTCAAAAACTGTTGGAGCTAGAGGCTTGAAAGTTGGACCATGAGTCATGTGCAAGACCAAGGTCCATACCTCCAATGTCAAGGTCATACCTAGAGGTCAAAGGTAAAAAAAAAGGACAGTCAATAACTTCCTTATTCTTTGATGGATTATGAAATTACTTGGCAGAGATGTTAACCATCATGAGACGATGTGTTGTACCGCAAAGGTCAAGGCCATTCTTAGAGGTCAAAGGTAAAAAAGTGCTTTTTTTGTTTACGGCCAATAACTTTTTTATTTTTCTATGAACATTTTTAAAGTTACTATGCAGAAATGTTCATCTTCATTAAATGATGTGTTGCACACAAGACCCAGCTCAATACCTCCAATGTCAAGGTTATACGTAGCAGTCAAAAACGGGGGAGACATCTGTGTTTTTGTAGAAAAACAAATTCTAGTTCGATTCTAACAAGCAAAAATCGGCAATAATGTTGTTGTTTCCTTCAAATTCTAACAACTTTTTGCTATTGTCAGAAGAAATCCTGCAAAAATTATTGACTGTAACACATGTATTTATGTCCTTTGTAATGTTTGGTACTTGAAAGTGACCTTACGACATTCAGTGTCAAGGAATCCATGAGTGATGTCATAAATTGGCAGCTTTAAATGACTTCACTTGGCACGCCTTTCCGCCACATGGCTCGCTTATTTGACCCCGGGCTCTTCCAAACCTCTTGTTGAGGCTTTAAACTCTGAGGTCTCCATATGACCTTAGCTGCTTGTAGGATGTAAAACTCAAACATACATGTGTACATAGTTCCAGATAAGGAGGAGAAATGCCGATTTTTCTTATTTCTCCATGACACCGTATATTGTCGGTACTTGTTAACCCTTGTCCTGCTGGATATTCATATATGCCACACCCACTACTGATTATCAACCAATCAGATTACTTGATGCAAATCATTGCAACAAATTCATAAAATGAATGGCAAACAATGAAGATCCTGATCAGATGGCTTCTTCAGAAGCCATCTGATCTGGATCTGCATTGTTTGAAAGATCAGACATATCCGGGCTCAGCAGGACAAGGGTTAAAATCGCCTCATTGAGGTGATTCTAACAAGTACCTACAACACGTTTCTAAGGAGATACAAGGAAAATTGTCCAGTAATTAGCTTCATTGGAGGCTATGGACTTGTTATCCAGTTGAATTACAGAAAGGAACAGTGAGAGTATTTATGCTCAAATCAAATGTGAGCTGCCACATTCTGCAATGAAAAAAGGAAAAGAGTGGAGGAGGGGTGGGTAGTAAAGGATATTTCCTCAAACCATATGATGTTTTTGTGGTTCATTGTTGTAATCTCCTCATTGAGGCAATTCTAACTTGTAGCCACGATTCCTGCTTAAGGGGAATGGGTACACCTTCAGGGGAGGCAACTCCTGCAAAAGTATTTTGTCTCCCATGTCAGTAGGGGTCAACTTGAGGAGCAAATTCTTTCCTTTAAGAGTAGACCCCTTTTTCATTGCAACAGGGCTTATAGGAAAGTGAACAGGAAGTCCCAAATGTTGTCTCCATTTGAAAAATGGTGGAAAAATCTGCCAGGTGTTCCCATTCCCCTTACTGATCTGACTGGCTAGACTCATCTGATGATCTGAGTCCATAGGCTGCCTGATTTTCAAACAAGTTTCATATGCAACAAGTTTTAACCCTCAAGACACCGAGAAAAACTACATCTGAAAATGTCGTCTGCTTATGTCGTCTGCTGAATTGTTTTGAAAACTTTAAAAATATTTTTGCATACAGGCAAACAGTATGGGCCCAGATCAGACTGCTCCTAGAGGAGCAGTCTGATCTGGGCTCACACTGTTTGCAAAAAAAAAAATTACTTTCAAGGTAACCAGCAGACGGTAAAGCAGACGACAATTGTCATGATTGGCATTTAATGGGATAAGTAGACACTGGGTCTAATTACCACATTAATTGGACAGAAATACTTAATCCTTAAGACACCAAGAGAAATTACATCTGAAAATGTATGTTTATGTCATCTGCTGAATCTTCGTTCAAACGTTTGAAACATATTTTGCCATACACACAAACAGTGTGGACCCTGATCAGGAGCCATCTCCTCTGGGTCCACATTGTTTGCAACAATGACTTTGAAGGTATTCAGCAGAGAACGAAGCAGATGGCATTTGTTATGATTGGCATGTTAAGGGTTGAAATTGGTACAACTTCCTATTGTAAAGCAGAAGATCTATCAATTGAATAGAAGTGCACTATATCCTACTTCCTGTGGATTTAGTGAATGAAGTAAATAAGATGCAAAAATACTAAAATCCCCTATAAAGATCTTATTAGTAACCCATCTAATCCTAAGTGAACTACATGTACATGTATAACATTTTTAATATTATGGGTGTCAGCTTGAGTTATTTATAGAAATTTATTTAGAAAATGACTGACAAATACACGGCTGGTAGACTCTTAAGGGGTAACTGCCGGTTATGCACTCAAAATCCTTTTGGGAACTTCCAGTTATGCCTTCCGAGACCACAAATATGTCAACAAACAGGTATGTGTTCCCAATATATGATTTTTAGTCATTTTTAGCTCGTCTGTTTTTTGAAAAAAAAACTTTCGAGCTATTGTCATCACTCCGGCGTCTGCGTTGTCGTCGTCCTGCGTCGTCTTGCGTCGTCGTTCCAAAAATACTTAACCTTGGCTATAACTTAAAAAGTATTAGACCTAGCCTCATGAAACTTCATACACACACTCATCATCACAAGAGCTACATTTTGACCAAGGACCATAACAACATTGTTGATTTTGGCTGAATTATCTCCCCTTTTCCAATTTTTTTCTGAAACACATTTTTTGCTCTCATTTTAATACTATTCACAACAGAGCCTTCAAACTTCACATGAATGTTCCTTGGGACAAGACCTTTTCAGTGATACCACACTTTTTGATCTGTGACCTTGACCTTTGAACTTTGACCTATTTTTCGAAAATTTAACCGAAAACCTTAACCTTTACCATATTTCCAAAAGTATTTGGCCTACCTTCATGAAACTTCATACACATACTCACCATCACAAGAGCTACATTCCCTACAAGTTTTATAACTCCATCTTGCAATTTGATTGAATTATCTCCCCTTTTCCAATTTTTTTCTGAAACACATTTTTTGCTCTCATTTTAATACTATTCACAACAGAGCCTTCAAACTTCACATGAATGTTCCTTGGGACAAGACCTTTTCAGTGATACCACACTGTTTGATCTGTGACCTTGACCTTTGAACTTTGACCTATTTTTCGAAAATTTAACCAAAAACCTTAACATTGACCATATTTCCAAAAGTATTTGGCCTACCTTCATGAAACTTCATACACATACTCACCATCACAAGAGCTACATTCCCTACAAGTTTTATAACTCCATCTTGCAATTTGATTGAATTATCTCCCCTTTTCTCTCCGTTTTTTTTAAATTGTTTTTGTCTCTTATTTCAATACTATTCACAACAGAGCCTTCCAACTTCACATGAATGTTCCTTGGGACAAGACCTTTTCAGTCATACCACGCTTTTTGACCTGTGACCTTGACCTTTGAACTTTGACCTATTTTTCGAAAAATTAACCAAAAAACTTAACCTTGACCATATTTCCAAAAGTATTTGGCCTACCTTCATGAAACTTCATACACATACTCACCATCACAAGAGCTACATTCCCTACAAGTTTTATAACTCCATCTTGCAATTTGATTTGACTTAGGACTTTTTTTTTCTAAAAGAAACTGCAGACGAGCGTTGGCACCCGCTTGCGGTGCTCTTGTTGTAAACATATTTTGAGAAATTGGGCAATGCTATTCTCAACAACTTTCATTTCTGCATCAGAAAAGATGGCTATGGACATGAAACGGCAAGCGTCGATTTTTAATTAAATTTCTTCCCGAGGAAGGAAGTCAGATATTTCTGTTTTGACCTGTTTTCTAGTGCCAAATGAAGGCATTTTCAGCTACCCAGACGATACGAAACTAATCGGACATGCCAAATAATACGTAATTCAAACCACTTTCATGTTGAAATACATGAGTTGCAAAATTTCCGCAGAATTTGTTCCAGGAGCTTTAATATTTGTGCCGATTCTGACTTAAGAGGACTGATTACCCCTTACGGGAGCATTATCCCTTACGGGGACAGAAGAAGCCAACTAATGGGTGTCTGATTGAAATGCGTTTCTTCATTCAATAATTCACGCAAACGGTTCATCAAAGCTGTAAAGACACTGCAGTTGCTCGGTACAACTGATAATACTGTTAACTTTATTCAGAACGAGAACTTAAAATCGAAATTTGTGCGCTCGTATGAATTGCTCGTACGAATGTATCAAATTCATGTACTCTAACGTGAAAACCTGATATTAGTACATTTTCAAAGCATTTATCTGATAGGCTCGTACAGTAGAATAAATTTCACATTAGATGAAACCCACCCACCCCCATCCCATCAGGGCTTTGAGAAATACTGTTTCTGTGCAGAGCTGAAACCGACCAAACTGGAGTACATTTACACTGGTAAACATTAGAAATCACTCATGTTTAAGGAGTGTTCCCACTCGCAGCAGTTTTCCTAGGCAGGTTTAGACCTAAACCGTTTACCAGTACTCAAGTTCGGTCTTTTTCAGCTCTGCGCAGAAGCACTATTTCTCAAAGCCCCGATGGGCGGGACTTATAGTAAAATGCTTACCTAATATGAAATTTATTCTACTGCACGAGCATATCAGATGAATGCCTTGAAAATGTACTAACATCAGGTTTTCAGCAATTCGTTCGAGTACATGAATTTGGATACATTCGTACGAGCAATTCATATTTCGCATTTCAATCAGACACCCATTAGTTTTTTGGATTTTTTTCTGTCCCCGTAAGGGGTAATGCTCCCGTAAGGGGTAATCAGTCTTCGTAAGTCATAATCTGCACAAATATTAAAGCTCCTGGAACAAATCTGCAGAAATTTTGCAACTCGTATTTCAACATGAAAGTGGTTTGAATTACGTGTTATTTTGCATGTCGGATTAGTTTTGTATCTTCATGGTAGCTGAAAATGCCTTCATTTGGCACTAGAAAACATGTCAAAACAGAAATATCTGACTACCTTCCTCAGGGAGAAATTAAATTAAAAATCGACCGCTTGCCGTTTCATGTCCACAGCCATCTTTTCTGATGCAGAAATGAAAGTTGTTGAGAATAGCATTGCCCGATTTCTCAAAATATGTTTTCAATAATGACTAAAAATCATATATCGGGAACACTCACCTGTTTGTTGACATATTTGTGGTCTCGGAAGGCATAACTGGAAGTTCCCGTAAGGATTTTGAGTGCATAACCGGCGGTTACCCCTTACAAGTCTACCAGCCGTGAAATACTGTAGAACACATCAGATCTGGGCCTGCGCCGTTCGATGATTCTGGATTGTTCAACAGCAAAATAAATTTTTAACCCTATTTGTACCAAATGGAATCTTCCTCCTTATATAAAGCAGGAGACCATTTCAAAAAGTATAGGCCATGATATGCAGCGTCTTCACTGGGCCTTCACTGTTTGCCAAATACAAATCTGGTACAAAATTGGTTAAAGCAGATGACAATATGATTTTTCATATATTTTTCCTATTTAATAAGGCTTGACATTACGAATTGTCAGCTTGGCAGATGATTCACATGTAATGTCAGGCATTATATTCACTGAATAATAAGAAAAAATAAACTTTGAATACACTTGTTGGTCGTGATTAGCAGTCAAAGGGTTAACACTTAAAGAGCCACAGAAATTTTTGGAGTAGACAGCAATTGTATTTTCTAAATTATTAATCAGCGGACCTCATCCATCAGGGCTTGAAGAAATAGATGGGCTGCATGATGCTTCCATGTAGAGCTGAAACTGACCGCACACATTTACTGGTAAACCGCTTAGAGGATCTAAGCCCGCCCGGGAAAAGCGATGTGAGTCTGACCATCCATGCTTATAAACCCTATTGGTTTCATTGGGTGACAGGGCTTGAGATGTCAGTTCATGTCAGTGTCAGGTAAAGTCCCACAAAATTGGAAGCAACATCTCCAAAATGACCTATACAGTGTTGACGGGGACATTAAACCTCAAATCTAACATATAAATTATTTATTAGAGAAAATAAGGCTTGCCATTACATGTGAGTCAACTGCTCCGCAGATGATTTACATAGAATGTCAAATCCTATTTCCGCTGCAAAATGTGAAAAAAAATACTTCAAAATGATAACTGCAAATGTCATGATTGGTATACATAATTATATATGTACAAAAAATATCCTTGAAGGATGTTTTATTTTCTTGGAATATGGGAAAATATACAATATAGCTAGAAGGATAATTTCAGTCATAGTTTTCCTTATTTCTGAGAAGAAACATTAACATACATTGTATACGCATGTACATAGGAGAAGTACATCATTGATTGCCATTTAAAAAGGGTTAAGAAAAATTATTCTTAATTATCCTCATCACTTTCCTGTATCTGAAGCTAAAATATACCATAATGATTCTAATTATCGGGACAGATAGTCCTGAGCAAACAGTGCAGACCCAGATCAGACTGCTCCTGAAGGAGCAGTCTGATCTGGGTCTAAACTGTTTGCCATTCCTTCTGCATCTTTTAGGCTCCTTGCTGGATTGTGAAACAAATTTGTTTAAGATTTTAGTAGAATTACAGATCCAAATTTTTAGGATTTTTACGGTTAGTAAAAGCAAAGGCTGTTCTTAGACAGATTTTCCGCTATTCGTTCATTGAGCCATCAACATTTGCAACCACCGTAGCTATCACCCTAACATTTCTCAAGAAGGATAAGAGCTTCATTAATGATACATGGTACAAACTTGCATCTTGGAATTGCAACTTTAATGCAAGCATCCTTCTCTGACCTTGACCTACATTTCATGGTTCACTGACTTAGTGAACTATTACGACCACCCTAACTTTCACCCTCATGTAAGAGTCCGTTTCTCAGGAACTATAAGAGCTTCATTAATGATTATTTGTTACAAACTTGCATCTAGGAATGGCAACTGTAATGCAAGCATCCATATTTCACCTTGACCTACATTACGCTGACTTTGTGAACTACATTCACCCAAATTGTCAAGTTCATTTCTCAAGAATTATATAAGAGCTTCATTCATGATAACTGGTACAGACTTGCATCTAGAAAATTTACTTCTTTAATGCAAGCATCCATATTTGACCTGGACCACATTTCATGGTTCACTGACTTGGTGAACTATTGCATCAACCCTAGCTTTCATCCTAATGTTAAGTTCATTTCTCTCAAGAACTATAAGAGCTTTATTAATGATACTTGGCACATGCTTGCATCTAGGAATGACAACTTTTATGCAAGCATTTATGTTTAACTACGACCTATAATTTATGGTTCGGTGGCTTTGCACCCACACAGACGCTACATAGCCTTTGGTGGAATTCTTCTTTGGTCATGTTCGCAACCAGACACCGTCGTGATATGACTGAAAAATTGTTGAAAGCGACGTTAAACCCGAATTCACACACACTCTTTTGTCATGTTAATTAGCTTTGTGTTTTTTTAACCCATTTTGTACCAAAACCCCAAAACGGGTACCCTGGCAAACAGTGTAGTCCCAGATCAGACGCCGCAGAATGCGGCGTTTCAGAATAAATTTTAAAGAAAACATAACTTGTCACCCCTAAATTTCGAAATGGACTGCTTCCGTATATAAGAAGGAAGATTCCATATGGTACAAAAAGGGTTAAATAAAGAAACACTGCAGCCAACATTTTTCATTTTCAGAATTCTAAGAGAGTGTTACGGTCGGTAGAGGTGGAAGTTCCTACAACAGTACCCTGTGAGGTGCCTCTAGATTTGTCTTTCATTATGCAGGTAAGATAGTAGCTATATTGACCTAATTATTTAGACACCTACATGTTATACAATAAGCCTTGAAAAACAGTGTAGACCCTGATGATCAGACTGCTTCTGAATTAGCTTGCCACTAGCATACATGTAAATCCTTGTGGCCAAAATATATACATGTAATGAATAATTAAAGATGCTGTAATGAACCTAGAAAAAGATGAGCTGCATGATGCTTCCATGCGGAGCTGAAACCGACGGCACACAAGCACTGGTAAACCGCCGCTTAGAGGATTTAAGCCTGCTTAGGCAAAGCGGTTCGAGCTTATAAACCATTGGTTTCATTTGGTGATAGGGCTTGAGATGTCATTTCATCTGAAGGTCCTGTAAAAGTCCCACAAAATTGGAAGCAACGCCTCCAAAATGACCTATACAGTGTTGACGGCGGCTTTAAACCTCAAATCAAACAAACACATGTACTGAGATGTAAAAGCCTGAGCAAACAGTTCAAGTCCATATCAGACTGCTCCTGAAGGTGCAGTCTGATCTGGGTCTTCACTGTTTGCCCTTCCGACTGCACGTTTTGGACGCCTTGCTGGACAGTGAAACTAATTTGTTAATATTTTAGGAACATTACAGCAAGTCTTCAAGAATCCTCAGAATTTTTATGGGACTATAAGGCTCATTCAAAAGTGTCTGAATATGTAGGGAAAATACGGTATCATTACACATGTACTATTATACCTTTCCTAGAATTACAGTATTGTATTACTCATCGGAATGGCCTCATTGAGGTACTTAACCCTTTTGGTACTGGAAACCCCAAACAGGGTAATTGGCAAACAGTGCAGGCCCAGATCAGACGCCGCAGAACGCGGCGTCTGATCAGGGCCTCCTCTGTTTGCTAAAATTTCAGTCATTTTCCAAATAAATTTTGAAGAAAAGACGACCTGACGCCCCATAATTTTGAAATGAAGTCCGGCTATATATAAGGAGGATCATTCCATGTGATGCAAAAAGGGTTATTACTACTTAATGGATTCACACAAGGGCTCGCTAATCAAAGCAGAAAAGACAATCAGTTATCAGTCCTGCCATTGTGATCGATAATCGATTAGTAATCACTGAAGATTTGGTCATAATTTAACCTTTTTGGCTTACTGTCTGAGTATGACTGATAATTTACCATATGCATTTTGACAGACAGGCCTGAGCAAATAGAGTAGACCCAGATGAGACATGCAAAATGTGGTGGATGCATCAGGGTCTACACTGTTGTCACTCATCTAGCTCATTGTGTAGTAAATTGTACTTGTTCAAATTTTGTAACAAGTATGGTAAAGAGTTGAGGTGGCTGAATATTTTGGATAAATTGGGTCATGTAACAGACATAAAAATCAAATAATTGAGTATTAGCAAATCAATAACGATAATCATCATTGTGGAGTTTATCTATCGATATATTGATTATCCAATTAATCGTGCCAGCCTTAGTTCACATTTTCATGATGAAATAATAAAAAAAATTTCCATAAATCATTCCATGATTATTTATTTTCTAGAGCTAAGGAAAAAATCTTTGGACTCAAGAACAAGTTCAAATCTTCTAGTGGACTCTTCCATTGCTATTTGTTGGACATGTCCATTTGTCATATAAGGGGTGTCAGGCCTATTTTTTTTCATTTTTTTTTTCCTTCTATTTTTTGACAGAAAATTCTGTTAGCAAATAGTGCAGACCCTGATCAGACGCCGCATTCTGCAGCGTCTGATCAGGGCTTACACTGTTTGCCAAGGTACCCCTTTAGGGGGTTCCAGCATACAATGGGTTAAGAAAATGACAGGTTTGTTTGTGAGAATTAATATGTAGCTTATTTCTCCATTAAAACATGTTGTGAGTTAGAATGAGGAAAGGTACCACAACATGTTTGTGACAAGAAATAAGGAAAAACATGCATTAGTCATCTACGTTTATGACTGTACCAAGGTCTTGCAAAATAGTGAAGTTATGTAGTTGTTTGTTGATTGATAAATTACTTATTTGATCTTGGTTTTCCATGATCAATTACTATGCATTTTAGTGTCAATTAGACTTTCATTCAAATGCAGTCAGATCAAAGTGACAAAATTTCAGAGGTTAGCCCATTGAATACGGGAAACCCCTACCTTGGCAAACAATGCAAGCCCAGATAAGAGGCGGCAGAATGCGGCGTCTGATCAGGGCCTGCACTATTTGCTAACAGAATTTTCCGTCAAAAATAGAATAAAAAATAAAAAATATAGGCCTGGCACCCCTTATATGACGAATGGACTTGTCCAACATATAGCAATGGAAGAGTCCACCAGCATACATGGGTTAGTACACATCAAGCTTTCGTTCAAAAGTATGCTATTAACCCTTGACCTGCTGAATATTTATATATGCCACACCCACTACCGATTATCAACCAATCAGATTACTTGATGCAAATTATTGCAACAAATTCACAATCTGGATGGCAATTGATGTAGATCCTGATCAGATCAGAAGCCATCTGATCTGGATCTTCATTGTTTGGAAAATAAGGCATAGTCGGACTCAGCAGGACGAGGGTTAAGAGTTTGTGATGTATGTCTATCTGTTTCAGTACCCCCATTTCATGAAGCGTGACAATAAGCTAGAAATACAGCTACAGAGACGAAAACGATACAAGAACAGACCTATGATAGGCTATAAAACATTAGCAATAGGACAGCTCAGCTTAGCACAGGTAAAGGCAGTTTTTGAATGGGTTTTATTAAGGGAAACAATATCTTCCAGCAATTGAGCTCAGCAAAGACTCAAGCCAATATGCATACCTACTAAATTAACTAGCTTTATTAACTGACCATCCTGTATTGTTTGGAAGTCATCCGTCTTAACACTGTGGTCAAAAACAAATAAATCATGTTTTTAATGGTGTCAGTTAATAAAACTCATTAATCAAGTAATTTCATATTGTCCCAGTTACAGGCCCTCGGTCAGCTGTATTGGCCTCGGCCTTTGGCCTCGGGCCAATACAGCAGACCTGGGACCTGTAACTGGGCCAATACAAAGTTACTTGATTAATAACATTATAATACAGCGGGCTAACAGCTGGCCATTGTCAAGCCGACAGCAATATGACATGTGTTGCTGTTGGTCTGACTTTTGCCGGCTGGTGTAGCCTTGCCTGTCTGCCCTCCTGGGCAGACTGCTTGGATGTGCAGGCTGTTTATCCCCCTAATTATAATGCCATACTCTCTAGTGTGGGCCGTAATAAACACATGTTTACCAGGTATCATCCTGCCTTGTGACCTCTTGGAGAGTAAGGCAATAGAATCACAACTGAATTTTGATAGTGTGGTAGTCCAGTACACCGATTTTAGCGAAAACGACCTCTTGAACGAGAAAACCTATTTTGTTAAAAATTCACTTTACACTGAACATCGGCAGAAAATACCAGATCCTATATTTTCTGCTTGTATTAGTTCTAAAACTTAATTTTTTTTTGTTATTTCACTGACCTTGAGCAAAAAAAAAAAAAAAAATCCGGAATATGTGTTTCACAACTATTTCAGAATACACCCGGACCTCGTTATAGCACAATTCGTTACAGCACGAATTCGGATATAACACGGTTTTGGTTTGGACCCCAAATTTTCCCCAACCAACATTTATAAATATTATCCAAGCAACTTTATTTTCCTCTCACCTTTGACTGCGGTAATACGGTAGCTAACATTGTAGCAAACACGGTTTATAAAGGTACTTTTTGATATTTATTGCAGGCCTCCAGCAGAGTTGAATATACAGTATATAAACTTGTTTAGCTTGACACGCATGATAAACATGAACTGCCATCGGCACAATCAAAAGTGTTGGCTTAGTGAGATAAAGAGATTAAATAATTCAATTACGCAACCGGAAAAAAATATTTATCACGCTCTGTTAAGGATCACTGCTCAGCAGAATGCAGACGATGTGATCGGTCAACTGCAATAAAACTCATTTTCTAGAGCTGCATGTAAAAGAAAGTAGAATTTATTCCAGCTTAAAAGCAAATGATAAAACATATTCAAGATCGATTTTCGCGGTAAAATAATCATTCAAAGCCATGTGCGCCATTAAAAATCGTTTCAAATGGCTAAAATATTAAGGGTAAGACATTTCAAGGGAAGTAATTCAAATTTCTTGAAAGCGGTGATCATTATCCGGTTCCGAACCCTTACCCGGTAATTTCACCATTGAAATGTATTAACGGTACTGTAGTTCGGTACGATTTCGGACGCTCAGTTACGACAAAGTTAGCCGGGAACCAGCTATCACAATGGCGTCATGTTCGCTGTCAGATCGGACGATTTCTGGATATAAAACATGGTTTATCAGCTGGTTTCGATTAAAGTGACTTGTTTGACTTGATGGGTCATGGTATTTACTGCCATTGATTAGTTCTAAACACATTTTAGTAGGGAAATACGGTCATTAACCGGACCGCACATCATCTTGTTTGGGAAACTATTGATCATCATTGTGTCAATGGTTGATCTGTGACAAATACGGTCGGCGTTTATAACACGATTCGGTTAACTAACACGGTCCATTGATTGGACCCGGAGTTCCGTGTTATAACGAGGTTAAGGTGTATGTTGTTTGTTTATACTACCATTTTATCCAATTAAGTTAATCAATAGGCATAAAAATGTACAGTCTCTATGTGCTTAGTCATATTGACTGTTTGCTAGTCCTAATCTGACAGATTAGGACTAGCAAACAGTCAATATGACTAAGCACATCACATGACATATGATGTCCTCCTCCTTGTTTGACCACACTACCAAGTACCCCATTGCCATCAAATTCTAGCTGCAGCACGGTTCAATGTATGTTTCTATTAAGAAATAAGGAAAATTATCTCATGATGATCCTTGTTACCGTAATGATCCTAAGTATTGAGACATACAGGCCTAAGCAAACAATGCAGACCCAGAACAGACGGCTCCCGTCTGATCAGGGTCTACACAGTTTGCAATTCCGTCGGCCCTTTTTGGACTCCTTGATAGATCATGAAACAAATTTGTTTAAATTTTAGAAGAATTACAGCATGTCCTCAAGGTGTCTGTATTTTTAGGATTTTTACGGTACTCCTTATTTGGAGCTATTATGTAGTTACAGACTGTGACATTTCTGTCTATTTAACAGGTTTTACAGCATTCAGTAGACAGAGATCTTCATTTATTTAAAGACCTGAAGAATCAAAAAGAATATATAGCTTGTGTGAAGATGGTGTCCCTCTCTAGTCAACCTGTCAATCATGAGTATAGTCAAAATGGTCACAGAAAACTAGTCTCGTCAGATGTGGGTAAGATATGTTGTCCGTTTAGCTGTTTCTTTTCCGTACTCTTTCATAGAGGGTGGTGTAGTGGTTATGCTACCTTCCTTGTAAACCAGGGGTTGCAGGATCGATCCCGGACTTCTCCAGACTTTCAAATGAGCCTTTAAACGGAGGTCCCGTCTCCGTATGACCTTAGCTGTTGGTGGGACGTAAAACTCAAACACTCACTGGACCTTTACAGTGTTGATGGGGACTTTAAACCTCAAATCAGACAAACAAACAAATTGTACTCAAACTTTAAGAATCTAAAAAACAAAAACAGCACTGTGCTGTTGTAGCTATACCAATAGACATACAGTGTTTCTGTTTAGCTTCAATTATCGTTATTATCAAGATTGTAATTTTTAGCTCGGCTGTTTTCAAAGAAAACGGCGAGGCATTGTCATAGCTCTGGCAGTGTCTGTGTCGTCGTGCAAAAACTTGGACATTTTGTAATATCTCTGTCATTACTGAACATATTTACTTGAAACTCGGACTAGTTGTTTATTATGAAAAGGGGAACTCATACCAATAGGTGAGGTAACCCTCAAAATATTTTTGGCACAGTTATGCCCCTTTTTTGACTTAGAATTTTTGCAGCCGAGCACTGGCTCCCGCATGGGTTGCTCTTGGTTACTATTATTATTATCATTACCATTATTATCTTATATCATATGTTGTCTCAGTGTTGAAAGCAAGACTTGTGACCAGTCTTCTTCCTCTGAACCTTAAGCCGCGTGTGTTCCAGCATGGAAACCTGCATAGGCATGCTCCATTTGCAGCCTTAGTCAAATGGCCAATATCAAGCGGCAAAAAGAAAGAGCACTATTGAATCACTTATCGCTCTTGAGCATAGTATAGAAATCACAATTTGCAGTCGTATTGGCACTGATTTCTACACATTTTCCGCTCATTTTTTGGCCAGCCTTTTAAATTTCAAAAACAGGCAGTGCTTCATTTTTCTATGGTGGGGCACCGGCAGCCCAACGCCATTTGCTCTTGTTGGACAAACTGGTACGATTTGCAGCCCAAAAGCTCTTAACCTATGTCTTGTTGTGGAGCTATGGAGTTCTGTCCGCTGGACCATGGCAGACATAAAAAGCCTTAACCTGAACGAACGAACAAAATTTAGAGGTGTCAGGTTGTGTTTTCTTAAAATTTTATTAGGAAAATGGCTAAACTTTTTGCAAACAGTGTAGGCCCTGATCAAACACCATGTTCTGCGGCATCTGATCTGGGCCTGCACTGTTTTCCAATTACCAGTTTTGGGGTTTCCAATATTAACCCTTATCTTGCTGTTCACGACAACCTCTATCTTTGCAAACAGTGTAGATCCAGATAAGATGGGCTTCTGAAGAAGCCATCTGATCAGGATCTACACTGTTCGACACTCAGTTTATGAATTTGCAAGAATAAATTTCATCAAGTAATCTGATTGGTTCAAAGTCAGAGATGGGTGTGGCTAAAATGAATATTCAGCAAAAGAAGGGTTAAATGGGTTAATTCCCTATTATATCAAATATGGTCATATTTTTGTAATTCTGATGCACTTTGAGAACTGTTTGCATATGCCGGCAGGACCTGAAAGGTCATCCGACTGGTGATCAAATATTGATATCTTATCCAGAGATATAAAAATAGGAATTTGAATATTGGATGTCTCTGGGTGTTTCAGATCGGTCTCCTGATATTGATGCTGACTCTGAAGAAGAAGAGGGAGAGGAAGATCAAGAGATCTGGTCGAATGACGAACTGTCGGACAGTGAACCAACTATGACTGAGGAGGAAGGAAGAACGCGGGCTAGGAAATCTAGTCGGAGTAAACGACAACATGATACTCACAATGCCAGGGTATGTGACTTGTGGATCTATGTTGCATCATCCATTGATTTGGCATTTAAGCAAGCATGTGTAGGATGCAAGTTTAGTTGGTGACCGTTTATTCCAGTTATCAGCAGGCTGTCACAACTACAGCTGCCAAAACTACAGCTGCCACAATAATTTGTTTCGCATTTCAGTTTTTTAACCCTTTTTGTGCCACATGGAATCTTCCTTCTTATATATAGCAGGAGTCCATTTCAAAATTTAGGGGTGTCAGGTTGTGTTTTCATCAAAATTTATTTGGAAAATGACTGAACTTTTAGCAAACAGTGGAGGCCCTGTTCAGATGCAGCGTTCTGCAGCATCTAATCTGGGTCTGCACTGTTTGCCAGGGTACCCATTTTGGGGTTTCTGGTACTAAATGGGTTAAGAGCTCATATTTTCCAAATGTTATGGTGGATTATGTTTATACAGTAAAATTCCTACAAGGGAGAGATTGACCCTATAATAGGTTTTATAATCAGTCTTCATGATAGAGTGTTGCTGACCCACCAGATGTCATACCCGGGACCTGGTCACCTGTCATTCCGATTTTGAGAAATTTTCTGAGCGCTCAGGACCCTGTTGTTCAAAGCTTCTGAAGGAGCAGTCAGATCAGGGTCTACACTGTTTGACATGCTGTCTGTACCTTTTGGACTTTGCTTGATCATGAAACAATTCTAGAATGTCTTAGATAATAAAATACTATTATGTCTGAGATAATACAATGCCATCATGTCTGAGATTATATAATACTGTTTCTGAGATTATACAATGCTGTTTCTGAGATTATACAATGCTGTTTTGAAGATGATACCATAATGTTATTAATCAAGTAAATTTCGTATTGGCCCAGTTACAGGTCCGAGGTCTGCTGCATGTTATTATACTTGATTGATAACAATTTTATTAATTGACACCATTAAATCATGATTATTGATTTTTGACCTCGGTGTACATACGGACGACCTCCAAACAGTACAGGATAGTCAATTAATAAAATACTGTAATGTCTTAGATTATATGATGTTAATCTTATATGGGCGTGAGGGGTGGATTGAAAAATCCGTCCCATGGGTCACTGTCCGGCATCACGAGGCTTGCCGAGTGATGCCGGACAGTGATCCCGAGGGACGGATTTTTCTAACACCCCTCACACCCATGTAGGATTCTTTTTCTTGCACACCTTCCATTTCTTAGCTCGGATTGTAATGCTGCAGTCACTTTCGTTACCGACGTCCGTCATATTGTGATGACACTACAGGAATGTTTGGTGATGTCACATAACATGCATGACCTCAACCTTAACTGCGGCGCATATGAGGTCGTATTCAACCAGTGCATTTATCAAACACGCGATTATATTCGATTTAGGGTCGGAACACCAGGGTCAGAACATAAATTTCTATCCCAGGGTAAAATCATGGATTTCCTTGTCTGGTGTGCAAGAATATAATATCTGAGATGAAACAAAACTATATCTGAGAATATGATGAACTAGAACAGCAGAGATATAATGCAATCAAGATCACCAATTAAGACAGTGCAAGGCCAGGTTACGAGAAAAGGACAAATTTATTAGCTGCTGATTCTGTCAAGTAATGAAAATCTTGGCTTTGTTTTTCAGCAAACCAATCTGAAACAGAAATTTATTGCACTGCTGAAAAGATTCAAAGTCTCAGAAGATGTAAGTAGTATTTTGAATTACACTCCAACCTCTTTATTACACTAAAAGTTGGAGTCCAAAGCAGAAACCATGTCAGTTGAACTACTGTTTTATATCCGTGCACATATAGATTTAATAGAAAAAGGACAATTTGTGGTCATTTTTCTATATAATCAATAGATTTTAGGAACCATCTTTACATCCTTGAAATATGCATCCAAAACCATGTTATATTTAACAGTGTTATAAAGAGTTTTTGGTGTTTTGGAAAAACATGCATGCACACATATATACACATTCATGAAAAGCTGCAGATTTGCACACACCTGTGCATGTACACTCATGCACACACGCTGTAACACAAATATTGAGTATTGCTTATTAAACATTTTGTCATTTTGTAACAAATATAAACAAACACACCAATCATATTTTTCAGAGAAATAAGGCTTCAAATGTGCAGATGATTCACTTTGTCTCTGAAAAATAATAAAAAAAAAAACACAAAAAACAAACAAACACAAACAGCAGATAATTCACATGTGATGTGATGCCAAGCATTATTTTCTCTGAAAGGTGCTTAAAGGGTTTCAATGGATACATTTAACAGCTTTCCAATGGTAAAACTTCGAGGTCATCTTTGCCGTATTTACCGAAAATATTTTGACCCCTCAACTCTTTGCCATACTTGTTCTAAAATATGAACAAGTACAATTTAAATCCAACGTTTTGTCTAAAATACCTGGATGAGCTGCAAATGATGTAGATCCTGATGAGATGCCACATTCCACAGTGTCTCATCAGGGTTACATTCTTTGCTCAGACCTGTCTGTCTGAATACATACTGTAAATACCATTATTTTGTTCAGTGCCATAATGATCCTAAGTATTAGGACAGAAAAGCCTGAGCAAACAGTGCAGATTCTGATCAGACTTCTCCTTCAATCAGACTGCTCCTGATCAGGGTCTACACTGTTTGCCATTCCATCTGTAGTGAACACAAGTTGTCTTTGGATCCTACCAATAGTATTATAAGAACATGTTATCTACAGCTGAACTTCAAGAATTCGAAAACCATGAAAATTTTTTCAAGATAGGTGTACTTGGGTTTATCTTAGTGCCAGGCCATGAGACATAGTCAGTCATAGACATAGTCAGGAAAACTTCTATATATTTTTATATTCTACAAAATAAAAGAAAGTTGGATGTGCTCATTAGAGGTGATTCTAATGGGGATAAACAACTCTCCTTTTTCATGATAAAATCCTAAATATATGGATATCATGAGCTATGGAAAGAATAAACAGCCGATAATTATATACATGTACTTATTGGCAGAAATAACAAATCATCAAATAAACTTATTAATTGGTACAGCACTACTGGTTTGTTCGGCCCCTGCCAACTGGGGCTTGAAGAAATAAATGGGCTGCATGACGCTTCCACACAGAGCTGAAACCGACCCACACGAGTACTGATAAACTGCTAGAGGATCTAAGCCTGCCCAGGCAAAGCGGTGCGAGTCCATGCTTATAAACCCTATTGGTTTCATTGGGCGATTGGGTTCGAGATGTCATTTCATCTCAATGTCGGGTAAAAGTCCCACAGAATTGAAAGCAACATCTTCAAAATGACCTATACAGTGTTGACTGGGACGTTAAACCTCAAATCAAACAAAAACCACAAAGAATGTTGCCGGCCCTGGCAGGTCTCGAACCCGCGTCCTCCTGATCACCAGTCAGATGCACATCCGACTGAGCGACTGAAGCTGGCCACATTGGCTGAAACAACAAACCATCAAATATTGATTGGCACAGCACTACTGATTTGTGATGTTCTGTATCTACAGGTATTAGTGTCTGAAGCTGAGAATGTATTGGTTGATCAAGAAGGCAATGCTGGTGACTTAGGAGACCTGTTTGATGACTTAGACAGTTTGTCAGACAGTGAACAAGATGAAGATGTGATCAGTGTCATGTCAACACCAAAACCTAGATTAAGGTAAGTTATGGTCTGGTGATTTAGGAGACTTGTTTGATGACTTAGACAGTTTGTCAGACAGTGAACAAGATGAGGATGTGATCAGTGTCATGTCGACACCAAAACCTAGATTAAGGTAAGTTATGATCTTTTCCTGCCCCCCAGCCATTCATCATAGCATCGATGAAGTGAAAAATGTTAGAAACATAGGTTGTGGGTGCTCGTTAGAACCGCCAACGAGGCGGTTCTAACGAGTACCCACAACCTATGTGTTGGAACAGAAATAAGAAAAATGATATATACCCCCTTAAACTCCAGTTTTCTCGATATAAAGTGGGGTTGTAGGGGGGTGTTCATTTCACGGGCTTGTTCACGTGATGTCATCGCTGTTCTTGTTCCATGCTCATGTCGACACCAAAACCTAGATTAAGGTAAGTTATGGTCTTTTTCTGCCTCCCAGCCATTCATCATAACATTGATGAAGTGAAAAATATCATCCTGATAACACATCCGTGAAATGAAGACTCCTCTAAACCCCACTTAATATAGAGAAAAAATGTGGTTTACAGGGGGTTTACATTATCCGCCTTATTTCTGCTCAGATACATAGATTGTGGGTACTTGTTAGAACGGCCTCATTGAGGCGGTTCTAACGAGCACCCACACTCGATGTTGTAAGCTTCTATCAAGATGCTATCATTTTTTACCCAAAATTGTCATTTTGGACACCATGTTGGACGCCATTATTTCACAGGGACATGTTTTCCTAATGTGTTAGAAGAGCTAGAAATTATTTAACCCTTTTTGTGACAAATGGAATCTTCCTCATATATGGGAGGAGTCCATTTCAAAATTAAGGGTTGTCAGGTTGTGTTTTCTTCAACATTGATTTGGAAAATGGCTGAGCTTTTTGCAAATAGTGTAGGCCCTGATCAGATGCCACGTTCTGTGGCATCTGATCTGGGCTTGCACTGTTTGCCAGGGGTTTTCGGTACAAAATGGGTTAAAAAAAGAAGGCCAAATGTATATTCATTATGACAGGTACATCAAATTAACAAAACGAAAATACCTTGATAAAAATTTGACCATAGGAGATGGCTTCCATACAAGTGCATTGCTTACTGTCAAATCTCCTGTATACCCATGTATGTAAGATACATGTACATGCATTTGTGTTTTAAAATTCAATAAATATTGTTTAAACCAAACTAAAAAACAGTAGGTTTTCATAGCATAATGAGTGCAAATTTGGGACTCTACAAACAGTGCAGGCCCAGATTGGACACTGCAGAATGGGCATCTAACCAGGGCCCTCACTGTTTAATAACAAAAAGTTCAGACAGTTTCTGAATAAATTTTGAAGAATATATTGACCTGACACTCTTATTTCTTGGAGATAATGTATGTGACAATTTACTTTGGATCTTTAGAATTGCATGTCTTAGTTTTGGCTTGTGAATTGTAATGTCTCTTTACTAAGTAAAGTGAAGAGTTTCTTTAACAATGCACTAAAACGAGAGTATAGTCAGATCCACTGACATTTTAGTTGTCTCTCTTTCAGACCATTTTTCACTGGTAGAGGCAGCTCAAACGATATTGACCGCCACAGTTTAACAGTGAGTAGCCTTTATGTAGCTAGTCTGGTTGTCATTGTCATGCAAGTGGAAAACCAAGGCTCAGTTGTTCAAAGCGAGCTTGTTAGTGGCCAAAAAGTTAACTGTTCTAGTAAGCAAAATGCCTAAAACTGTGGTATTTTTGCTGAAAAAATGTGAGCAGCTTTTGCATTTGCAAAAGCTGCTCACATTTTTCTGCAAAAATATTAGTGTTTTTGCCATATTTGAAGATCAGTTTAAATGATACATTGACTAATGACATTGTTAGTTTTGAACAACTGGCCCAGTTTGTTAAACGATATAGAAGTCCTTTATGTTGTTGCATACATTACATAACACTACAGCTATATCAGCAGTTTTGGAAGCTACAGTTTCAGATGGGAAGTAACAAGGATAATAAAGGGATTATTTTTTCTTATTTGTTAGAAACATACGTTGTGGGTAGACTTGTGGGAACTTGTTAAAATCACCTCATTGAGGCATAAATAGAGAACCAAAGTTTCCTTAAAACTTAAAATGAGTACATAGAAGGAATATGTAAAATAAAGTTTAAAGTTTTTATCTTTGTCACAGACAGCCAAGAAATATTTTTGAACTTTTTCCATGTTGTAAGAGGCTCACCACTAGCTGAGTAGCAGTATCACTCCTTTACAAAGCTGTGGGAGTTTGCACTGGGAAAAAGGTGAATCCAGTCATGTGAACAAGAACTAAATGTTTTTTGCAGAAATAGAGATACCTGAAAGTGAAACAAAATAGAAAAGTAGAAAAAAAATGCAATTATATAAACTACAGCCTGCCTGCCAAGCTACAAAAACAGTTAACCATCAAGCACTAAGTACATTTAACAGCTGACATTTCAAAGTACTTCTCTTATTTTTCAGCGAAAAATATTAGTTGACATTACGTGTGAATTGTCAAGTGTTATTTTTGCTGAAACAGGCCACTGTGGCCAGCTAGTGGGTAGAAGCTCTGTCTCTGAAACATTACATCTCTCACTGCTGTTGGGTCTCCAGCTATTCCTGAGTACAAGAATTAACATCTGATTAACAAGTGAAATAATCTTGAAAGGGCCATAAAACCAAAAACGAGAAAAAAGAAAAATCTTGCTAAAAAATGAAAGAAATTAGATTGCTGTCTGCTGTGGAATATTCTGTTATGTAGTGCTTATAAGGTTGATAGAAAAATCCTTTTTATGTTCAGTTGTATGAAATTGTAAGTGTTGTTTGTTGTAAACAAGTTATAAATAATGTGATAGGGAGAGAGAAAGTGTGTGACCAAGATCTTACAAATCCAGATTCCAACCACTTGCCTGGCAGTCCATACATCTTCAGAATGGTGCAGAGTTACAACATTCCTTACGTACTCTATGCATTTTTCTGGGCAAATGAAATGAAAAATAACTTGCTGAACCAAAATTTGGATGTGTCCCAGGCAACTGGGCAATGGATTTGTCAGGCTATGTGTGTGTGTATATGTGTGTGTCTGTGCATATGAGTGTGTAAAATGCATGTACGATATTACATGATACATGTAGTATTACTTCCTTGATAAAATTCCATGAGCATGTGCTATATATTTCACAGTTGCTGTATTGTTTTGTTATTAGTTTCTGCATAGGTAAAATGAATCAGTGTTTTAGGTGAATGATTCAATGTTTAAATACATTCTGTAATGGTAGAAATTGTCCAGGGAAAAAGATGCAACTATCAGGGAGGTAACCCTTTTGAAAGAAAATATTTTATCTCCCTTACCAGTAGGGGCCAATCCTTAGGGAAAAGAATTTGCTTGTGAGGAGTAAATTCTTTCTCCTGAGGAGCAAATTCTTTCCTATAAGAGTAGACCCCATTTGTGAGGGGTCGAGATTACAGAAAAGCGAACAAGAAGTTTTAGAAATTGTCTCCCTTGCAAAAGGTGCCCCAAAATATGTTCGGCATCACTGAAAAATGGATCTTATACCTGCCGGGTCAGTAGCGGAGATTAACCATGAAATCTTTTCAGCTGTCATTCTCTCAGTCAGTGGTGAAAGACTGCATTGTACTGGTTAACTGCTTATGTATATGCCTGCCCAGGAGAAGTGTGGTAAGGTAATTTGTCCGGCTTCACATGGCCGAAATATTGTTGACTGGGCCATAAAACCCCAGACAAACAATCAAATTGTAATAAAGCACAATACTAAATATTTCTAGTAGTATCATCGATAGATGTTTATTGATCATCCGTCACTTGAATCTAAACTAATATCGCCCACAAAATCTGCACTGAGTCCAGCGATTAGAAATGCTTACCTCCTTAAATTTCGCTTTTCTTCCCACAGTATAGTGCCAATGGGTGTTGTTTCTGTTGTAAATTACATGTGACATTGTTTTGTGTCTCGCAGGAGTGTCATGGTAGAACTAGTGACGACAACAGCTCAAATAGCCATGCAGTAAGTCTTGTTATCCTTTGCTTTCCTGTCACTGTCGATAAGTCTGCATTTTTGTTTTTGCATTTTGAGACATTCAGTTTTATGTGTAACGTTGGCAACATGCTGATTGGATTATTTGAATATTGGTTTTAAGTGCGAATGGATACACCTTCAAGGGAGGCAACTCTTTCAGAAATATTTTTGACTCCCTTCTCAGTTGGGTTCAACTCTTAAAGGAAAGAATTGGCTCCTCAGGGGTCTACTCTTAAAGGAAAGAATTTGCTCCTGAGGAGCAAATTCTTTCCTTTAAGAGAAGACCCCTTGTTCATAGGGGCTCCTGAGGAGCAAATTCTTTCCTTTAAGAGTAGACCCCTCGTTCATTGGGGCTCCATTCATATGAAAGCAAACACAGGAATTTTGACAAAATTCTTCAAAATTTCACTTGTCCTGCATGAACAAGGGCATGTAGATTTTGTTAACTTCCACCGGGACTAGACAGAATTTTACTTATCCTGCCTGCTGCATGAGGCCCTCACCATGGCGAGTGGATTTCTCCAGCCCTGTAACAGGAAGTCCTTAGATTTGTCCCATCTGTAGAAAATGGTGGAAACTATGCAAGATGTATCCATGCTCCTCACGTATACTTTGTTTTCTCTAGAACATTCAATGAAATGTACATGTGAGGCAGTATTCTTTTTCATTTTGGATTCAGAATCATTTTTTTTTTTCAAAAGCATAAGATACCAGTGCATTTAGAACTATTTAAACTTAAAAAAAAAAAAAAAAAAAAAGAAAAAAAAAGAATTTTGATATTTTCCAATGGCTGTATCAGAATGATTTTAAAAGTGACTGTTAATGCAGAATGCAACATCAATACAGTTAAAACTGCACTTCCAAACATTTTGATCTTTTGATCATGAAATAATTTCTGTGGGCATTTTGCCCATTCTGCTGGTTCAAGATGTGCAGGTGAACTATACTGGTTAATTCTTTAGATATAAGCTTGCCCAGGGAAAGCTTTGGTAGGTAATATGACCAGCTTAGTATGACCTAAAGAGTATTGACAGATCCATTTAACTTCAAGCCAACCAAACAATCGTCTATTTCCTTGCGATAGATTTCAGTGACTAGGACTATTGTTCTGGGGAAAACATTGTACATAGCTTCAGATTAGAATGATTAGCGAGAATAACGAAGAGATAATTTTGCTTGTTTCTTGCTAGAAACATATGTTGTGGGTACTTGTTAGAATCGCCTCAATGAGGCGATTCTAACAAGTACCCACAACATTTTGCAATATGGAAAATGGTGTGGGTACTTGTTAGAATCGCCTCGAGTACCTACATTTTGTTTTATGGAAAATGTTGTGAGTACTTGTTAGAATCACCTCAATGAGGCGAATCTAACAAGTACCCAAAACATTTTATTTTTATAGAGAAATAAGAAAAAAAGTTGCAAAATTATCCATATTTCTCCACCTGGTCTGGAGCTATGGAATGATTTATATGTACTGAAAGTTTCTTCTGAGTTCTTTGTTGAATTGAATGGATGCTTTGCATTTTCAATTCTTATTTTCAAACTGCATTAATTATGTGTTTAAACTTTGTGTGCCTACAACTTGACCTGAATAAACACAATTCCTCAGGCTAACAAAAGCGAATCAGTGTATGAAGCAAAACTAACAAGTTCGAGTAGTTTTGTAAATTTTGTAAATACGTGTACTATTTGTGTTTGTTATGCACTGAAACTTGGCCTAAAATTATGTATCTTTCTTGCTGACCGGAAATAACTGTCTCTTGTCGATTGCCTCTTTGACTAATTGCAAAAATATTAAACATCTATTGAGTTTCTTGCTTGTCTGTTTGAAAGAACGGGAAGAGCTTTCTTGCTGGCCGGAAATAATTGTCTCATGTCAATTGCCTCTTTGACTAATTGCAAAATATTAAACATCTATTGAGTTTCTTGCTTGCCTGTATAAAAGGACAGGAAGTGCTTCTTCAGCATGGCATCTAGAAGCATTTTAAAGCTTTTATTTCAAAGAGAGAGATCTCTAGTCTCATTGTTTGCTGTCAATTACTGTTTGAATGTTTGCTTTTTGCATAATTGTTCTTGATCCCTTGCATAAACAGAAAACTGTGCAACAGCATGTTCCTCTAACAAGATGTTTAGCCTGGCTTAGTTGTTCAAAGCTAAACATGTCGTTACTTAATATATTGTTAACTTGTTTGTTTGATTTGAGGTTTAACGTTCCCCTCAACATTATATATGTCATTTTGGAGACATCGCTTCCAATTTCTTGGGACTTTATCCGACATTGAGATGGAATGACATTTCAAGCCCTGCCACCCAATGAAACTGATAGGGTTATATGCATGGACGGTTCGACTCAAACCACTTTACCTGGGCAGGCTTAGACCCTCTAAATGCTTTACCAGTACTTGTGTGAGGTTAGTTTCAGCTCTGCGTGGAAGCACCATGCAGCCCAGTCTGTCTCCCCAAGCCCCGATGGGCAGGGGCTCTAATATATTGTTTAAACTTTGATCATTTAATACAGCAAATATGCTGATATTTTAACTCACTTGTTAGTGATGTAAATTTTAACTGTTCTAGCAAACACAGTATTTAATACACCAATATTTTTGCTGAAAAATGTTAGTTTTTGCCATGCAAAAGCTGCTTGGATAATTTTCAGCAAAAGTATCACTGTAATTGTTGCATTGAATCATTAAACATTTTACATAATGTTAACAAAGCCTCTGTGGTGTAGTGGATAAGCTACTCCCCTCATAAACCAGGGGTTGTGGGTTCAATCCTGGGCTTCTCCAGACTTTTGGATAAATCTTTAAACCGAGTTTCCATCTCAGTATGACCTTAGCTGTTGGTGGGACGTAAAACTCAAAACACACTCACAGACATAATGTTAACATACAGCTTCATTAGCTATGAATAGCTGGACCCTGGTTGTCATGCTGGTTTCAGAATAGGTAGATGGAGACCTTCAAAGGGAAATTACTGCATCCTAAAAGCATTTGTCTCCCATCTCTTAGTGATCTATTCTTAAGGTAAATGTATTGACTAACGGTCCATCTTGCATGGTGCTTCTGCACAGGGCTGAGACCAACTGTAGGGAGCAGAAATTGCATTTCAAATGATTTCATTTTGGAGGGTATCTATTCAGGCTAATGTCAGATGAGAAGTGAATGAAAAATCATGGTGTTTTTTGTTCAGCATAAAGACTGTGACTGCATTTCATTGTTTCTGTTTGGCCTGGCTGTTATATGTTTGGCCGATGCTTTGTTGGCTGTTCCAAGTATGCTGTCTTGAAATTATCTTCTGTGCTGAAAAGAGTTCAAATTCAGTGCCCTTTGACTCAAATTTGCTTGATAAAGTATATCTCAAATTTCAAATGTACAGTAGATATTCATGTTTTAACCCATAAAATGCCAATCACAACAATTGTCGTCAGCTTTGTCGTCTGCTGGTTACTTTTAAAGTCATTGTTGCAAACAGTGTGGACCCAGATCAGACTGCTCCACAGGAGCAGTCTGATCTGGGCCCTCACTGTTTGCCTGTAAGCAGAAATATGTTTGAAAAGTGTTCAAGAAGATTCAGCAGATGATGTAAGCAGACAACATTTTTTAATTCAGTTTCTTGGCATCTTAAAGGTTAAAATTTAACAGCATTCTTGATGCATCATGCAAATTAGTTGAGTCAGCACACAACAAAAGCCTCATCATGGCTCCTGTGACTAGCCAAGACTCAAATCAGTCTTTGCAGCCACCCAGTCTGATCAGAGCCGTCACTGACTGCATGTTCCTATTATTGCTTGGGGCCTATCCAAAGAAAGGTAAGTAGCAACTGACCCATAATCCTTGGGTGTTCAGACTGATCTGAGTTTTTGCTAGTCATACAAGTGTCTTGTTGTTGGCTTGTCATGTGCAGGCTCAGTTATGTTTTAGTGTTTACCCATAATGCACTATTCATGACTGTGGCAGATAACATTTTGCAAAATAATTTTTTTTTTTTTTTTTTTTTTTCAGGGAAATTTAGGCCTTAGTTTTCATTTGAAACATACTAGGCAAAAGCTTGCCATGAAATGCCAAGCCTTATTTTCTTGGAAAAATAATAGAAAATAAATAGAAAAAGGCGAATAAGATCTGCTACAGTTTGCATGGTGCTTTAAGGGTTACGGAAATGAATTGATTTATTTTATGTTCTAAGAATCCTTATTACAGAGAACCCTCACTATAATGACAGTATTTGTTCCTTAACAATTTGCTGCTTAAGCGACTTTGCCGCTATAAAGAACCCCAATAAGGAGTAGTGTAAAATGCAACAAAGGATTTCTTTTTTCCTTAATTACTCCTAGAAACATGGCCCCCACCCATAGGGGCTTGAAGAAATATATGGGCTGCATGATGCTTCCACGCAGAGCTGAATCCGATCCGCACACTAGTACTGGTAGACGGCATAGAGGATCTAAGCCTGTCCAGGAACCGCGGTGCGAGGTGGACCGTCCATGCTAATAAACCCTATTGGTTTCATTGGACGGCAGGGCTTGTGATGTCATTTCATCTCAATGTCGGGTAAAAGTCCCACAAAATTGGAAGCAATGTCTCCAAAATGACCTTTATAGTGTTGACGGGGACGTTAAACCTCAAATCAAACAAACAAAAACTCCTAGAAACAAATGTTGTGGACATACGTTAGCCTTGCCGAGGCAATTCTAACAATTATCCACAACATTCGTTTCTTGGAGTATTAAATAATTACATTATTGTTGAATATCTCCGTCATTCCATCCCAGCTTAAGCTAAGGATTTGTTCCATTGAAATTATCATTATAACAAGTTTTATCATTATATTGAATGTCAGTATAAAGAGGGTTGACTGTACATAAATTTATCAATTTTAAATGAGGTAAAAGTTTTGTTGGAGTGTTACAGAATATTTGCCACGTTATGAGAAAATCTGTTTTTGCCATTGCAAAATTAGCCTGAGCTTTAGCACAGTCTTATGTGCGACTTACTGTTTGCTGCTTGGATGGTATAGTATCTCTAGGTTCTATATCTAAAAATCCGAGACTCATCATAGCAACAGATTAGGTAAATATTTTGTGATAATTGAAGGATAGTTTTCCTTATTTCTCCATAATTGACAAAAACTATCCTTCAGTTATCAGAAAATATTTACCTTATTTGTTGCTATGACACATGCTAAAATTTGCAGCTGAGAAGGCGAGTTTGTGTCTTACCGGTTCCCAAACCCGGAAGACAGGTTTTCTCGTAAGAGGGCATATATAAATAATGAATAATTTAAGGCCAGCTTTATTCAGTCATGTGTTCTTATTGTCAAGCATGATTTGGAAATGAAAAGTAGAAACCCAGATTGCAAACCTTAGCTAAATTAACCATTAACTAACATCTGACCCCACTCATCTCAGGAACGAGATACGGATGGAGAAAATGTGGAGCCTCCAGCTGCCACCGGTGGATCTGATGTGGTTACTGTGGTAACAGATACAACTAAAGTGGAGGTACAAAATATAACAAGACCAAAATCACCAACTCCTGCAAAGAAAAACATGCGTGCAGAACGTAGCACCTCGTACAAGGAGCGAAAGAATAAAAAAGAACATGTGCGATTGGAACGACACAACAGCGTTGGTTGGCACGACCAGTCGGTCAGTAGGCTGGTTGCTTGTCTGTCATACCTAGATAGACTGAATGCAGTGCTAATTGCCTAGACTGGTGTTTGACTTCTAGCCTCTGCTGTGGGTGGGGTACTTTTCAGATGTGTGCAGTAGCTTAGTCTAACAAAACAAACAAAAATAGTACAGACATCAGATATTTCCGGTACAAATATTTTTTTTTTTTTGGCCTGAAATATTCTTAATGCATAGATAAATAGATGTCCCTAAATAAATAAACCACTAATTTTAAAAGTAACTTTACATAGAAAAACCGATGGATTCCTGGTGCCAGAATCCTTTTTCCAAATTTTTTTTTTCAAGAAACATCCTTTTTTTTTTCCTATTTTTTATTTTTGGTTAAGAAAAGCTTCCAGTTCTGAAAAATCATTCAATAGGAAAGTAACTGCCTTTGGGCATTCAACTGAAATGTTTTCCAAACCATATTTTTCTCTCGGAGGGTCTACTTGTAAAAGGCAGAAAATATGTTGGATACACTAAAATGCCTGTATTAAGCAAACAACCTGTGTTAAGTCAGCATGCAGCTTTTGCTTCTTCTTATCTTCTCTTTTGTGTTTCTCTTTCTTTCCATAGCCCCCACCCATCGGGGATTGAAGAAATAGATGGGCTGCATGATGCTTCCACGCAGAGCTGAAACCGACCTGCACACGAGTACTGGTAAACCGCTTAGAGGATCTAAGCTGCCCAGGCAATGCAGTGCGAGTCGCCCCGTCCATGCTTTTAAACCCTATCGGTTTCATTGGGCGGCAGGGCTTTAGATGTCATTTCATCTCAGTGTTGGGTAAAAGTCCCACAAAATTGGAAGCAACGTCTCCAAAATGACCTTTACTGTGTTGACGGGGACGATAAACCTCAAATCAAACAAAACAAACAAATTCTCTTTCTTCCCTGTCCCTCTCTTTCATCTCCTCTTCTATCTCTTTCGTCCCTCTCTCTTGGAGATGACACAAAATGACCTACAAGAATTGACATGTCATTAAACCCAACCACAATCAATGAAAAATCTTCAAATAATGATTGGTAGATCTTCCTATTTTAAAATATGGAAATACAGTTAAATTCCGCTATTAAGACCACCTAAAATTCAGAGAAAATCTGCTTTTATTGAGAAGGTTTCAGATATTTTGTTTGCGTGTTTTCCACACCTAGGGTCTCCTATTACAAGACAACCTTTGGGACTGTTCAAAAGTGGTCTTAAAGACCACTTTTGAACAGTTCCAAAGGCCGTCTTAATACAGAAATTTTACTTTACTTAGCGTGAAATGGCTACGTGGGTAGTTGTTAGTTTCATTTGGTCTGTTGTAGGCTACTAGCACACACTGAAGCTAGAGTTTTACTGAGCTCTAGGTTTGAATCTTTATATTTCTTAACATTTCATAACCACATAGCATGAACAATAGTTTATTGATTCAAAATTTCTTCATATATATACCTATGAATGGGTAAACATATATTGTCTTCCACACCCCTCATTTATTCACCCTTTGGTTCCATTTCCCTTGCCTACATTTCCTTCATTATTCCATTCCCAATCTCTATTTATTCCTTTAAGCTTTCTCCATTACTGCAGAAGAATTTGTTTTTTGTTTGTTTGATTTGAGGTTTAACGCCCCCTTCAACACTGTAAAGGTCATTTTGGAGTTGTTTCCAATTTTCTGGGACTTTTACCAGACATTGAGATGAAATGACATCTCAAGCCCTAAGAAACCAATAGGGTTTATAAGCATGGACGGTCTGACCTGCACCGCTTTGCCTGGGCAGGCATAGATCCTCTAAGTGGTTACCAGTTTTGTTTGTTTGTTTGATTTGAGGTTTAACGTCCCCATCAACACTGTGTAGGTCATTTTGGAGCGGTTTCCAATTTTGTGGGACTTTTACCTGACATTGAGATGAAATGACATCTCAAGCCCTATCGCCCAAAGAAACCAATAGGGTTTATAAGCATGGGTGGTCCGACTTGCACCGCTTTGCCTGGGAAGTCTTAGATCCTCTAAGTGGTTTACCAGTACTTGTGTGTGGTTGGTTTCAGCTCTGCATGGAAGCATCATGCAGCCCATCTATTTCTTCAAGCCCCGATAGGCGAAGGCTGAGACCCAGAAGAATAAATTACCGTAGCGATCCAAAGTATTGGGACAGATAGGCTTAAGCAAACAATGCAGACCCAGAAGGAGCAGTCTGATCAGGGTCTACACTGTTTGCCATTCCGCCTACCTCTTTTGGACTCCTTTCTGGTTGATGAAAGAAATATGTTAAAATTGTAGGAGAATTACAGCAAGTCCTCAAGATGTCCGAATTTTTAGGATTTTTAGGGTGATAGGATAATAGGATAATTGTCTGATCACCACCTTTTTGTTTGCTGCCTGGGCAGTACAATGCCTGTAGTTTCTATTTTTAGCTCACCGTCACGTAGTGACGAGGTGAGCTTTTGGGATCACTTTTCGTCCGTCGTCCGTCGTGCGTCCGTCCGTGCGTCCGTCCGTCCGTAAACAATTCTTTAAACGACATCTCCTCCTAAACCACTGATCGGATTTTGACCAAACTTCACAGGAATGATCCTTAGGTGGTCCCCTTTCAAAGTTGTTCAAATGGTTCCGGTCCGTTGCACATCTAGGTCATAGGAGCCAAAAAGAGATTTTTTTCACCAAAAACTTAAAAAATCTTCTTCTCTGAAACCACAAGGCCCAGGTCTTTGATATTTGGTATGAAGCTTCATCTAGTGGACCCCTACCAAGATTGTTCAAATTATAGTGCTGGGGCCAAAAATGCCCCCGCTCTGGGGCCCTTTGGTTTAACATGGGCTTATATAGGGAAAATCTTTAAAAATCTTCTTCTCTGAAACCGCAAGGCCCAGGTCTTTGATATTTGGTATGAAGCTTCATCTAGTGGACCCCTACCAAGATTGTACAAATTATAGTGCTGAGGCCAAAAATGCCCCCGCTCCAGGGCCCTTTGGTTTTACATGGGCTTATATAGTGAAGAGCTTTAAAAATCTTCTTCTCTGAAACCGTAAGGCCCAGGTCTTTGATATTTGGTATGGAGCTTCATCTAGGGGACCCCTACCAAGATTGTTCAAATTATAGTGCTGGGGTCAAATATGCCCCCGCTCCGGGGCCCTTTGGTTTTACATGGGCTTATATAGGGAAAATCTTTAAAAATTTTCTTCTCTGAAACCGTAAGGCCCATGTCTTTGCTATTTGGTATGAAGCTTCATCCCACAAGGCCATGGTCCTTCTTTCCCCCCCCCCCCCCCCCCCACTCCGGGGCCCTTTGGTTTTAAATGGGCTTATATAGGGAAAATCTTTAAAAATCTTCTTCTCTGAAACCGCAAGGCCCAGGTCTTTGCTATTTGGTATGAAGCTTCATCTAGTGGACTCCTACCAAGATTGTTCAAATTATAGTGCTTGGGCTAAAAATGCCACCGCCCCGGGGCCCTATGGTTTTACATGGGCTTATATGGGGAAAATCTTTAAAAATCTTCTGCTCGGAAACCCCAAGGGCCAGGTCTTTGCTATTTGGTATGAAGCTTCATCTAGTGGACCCCTACCAAGATTGTTCAAATTATAGTGCTAGGGCCAAAACTGCCCCCGACCTTGGGCCCTTTGGTTTTACATAGACTTATATAGAGATATTCCTTAAAAATCTTCTTCTGAAACAGCAAGGCCATGGTCTTTGATATTTGGTGTGAAGCTTCCTCTAGTGGACCTCTATCAAGATGGTTTAAATTATAGCCCTGAGGCCAAAAATGCCCCCGCCCCAGAGCCATTTGGTTTTTCATAGGCTTATGTAGGGAATATCTTTAATAAAAATCTTCTTCTCTGAAACCGTTCGGCCCAGGTCTTTGATATTTTGTATGTAGCATATCTAGTGGACCTTTGCCAAGATTGTTCAAATTATAGCCTTTGTTGATATTTGGTATGAAGCTTCACCTTTTTAGACGTCTCTGAACATTATGCACATTATAGCCCTGGGGTTAATAATGGCCCTCCCCGGGTATCACTTGTTACTCTATGGATCAGGTGAGCGATCCAGGGCCATCATGGCCCTCTTGTTTAAATTTCAAGATTGTTGCTAGTCTACATAGATAAGCAGGCTAGTTTCTGACCTAACTGATCAAAGGTTGGCCCATAAAGTTTCTTGGAAAAACATGTTGGCATTCTTCCTCAATAACTGCAGGCCAGTCCTCAAAATGAATTCAGAACCTAGATGTCAGCCTTATATGCCACCGGCCCCGATAGCTCAGTTGGTAGAGTGTCCGCTCCGGGGAACGGGAGGTCACAGGTTCAGTCCCAGGCAGCGACATACTAAAGTCGTTAAAAATGGTACTAGCTGCTCCTCGCTTGGCACTCAGATTTACGGGGTAGAGCTAGGACTGGTCGACCCAGTGTCAGGATAATGTGACTAGGTGTGGTATCATGTAATGTGTCTGGGACATGATATTTCAGTGAGGCAGCACTATAAAAGTGAACATTGAGCTCCCTGTCGCATCCAGACACTGTCGTGATATGACTCAAAAATTGTTGAAAGCGACGTTAAACCCGAATTCACACACACACACACACACAGCCTTATATGCCATTTTGGTTGGGAAAATTACCTTGTCAAAGAGATTATACAGTGATAGTAACTTGCTTAATCTAAATGTTTATTTTGCTCATTAAAGTCTCTTAGCTGTTGTTTGAAGAAAATAATAATATTCACCGCTATGCTGAACAGTTTCGACTGCCTAGCAGCTAAAATTGAAATCATATTTTGCTGTCCTGGCCAGTGAAATGTGTTTCTGCAATCCATTGTTTTTCAAAAGCATATTCCAAGTAAACACCACTTCTGATCACATGTACCTCTTTATAGTATAGGACCCATGCCAGTCAAAGTTTGGAGAAATAGATTGGGCTGCTTGGTGCTTCCACCCAGAGCTGAAACAGGCCACACATGAATACTGGTAAATAGCTTAGAGGTCTAAGCCTGCCCAGGTAAAGTGGTGCGAGTCGGACTCTCCATGCATATAGACCCTATTGGTTTCTTTGGGTGGTTGGGATTGAGATGTCATTTTGTCACAGTGACAGGTAAAAGTCCCACGAAATTGGAAGCAAAGTCTCCAAAATGACCTATATAGTGTTGATGGGAATGTTAAACTTCAAATCAAACAAACAAACTTATAGCACAGTTTGGGATATGACGGTCTAATGATGGATCTGAAAAATATATAGCAGATACAAAAAACATGCATGAATGGTCATTTTTCCCTGTCATCAGTACATGGTTGTTTAACTGACCCTTCAAATGCCAAGGAAAACTACATCAGAAAATGTCTCTTTATGTTGTCTGGTGAATTTTCATACAAACTTAATAAAAATACTTTTGCATATTGGCAAACAGTGTGTGCCCAGATCAGACTGCTCCTAGAGGATCTGAGTCCACACTATTTGCAACAATGACTTTTAAAGCAACCAGCAGATAACAAAGCAAACCAAAATACACCATGTATAAAGTCTTCCAGACGGAAGGAAAATATGATTAATTTTACATATCCACTCAATTTTAATATTTCGGCCAGTGGGCTTCATCAGAAAAACTGAAATACACAGAAAACTACATCGCCAAAGTCGCAATTGATTTCAAAGGAAATAAACAATGTGAAACAGGAAACAACGTAACCAACGTCAAATCCCGTGCCACATCAATGAAATCAATGGTGACTTTGGCGATGTAGTTTTCTGATGAAGGCCAGTGGCCGAAATATTAAAATTGAGTGGATATGTAAAATTAATCACACCAAAATAGTTTTGATTGGTATCTTAAGGGCTAACATAGTTTTGACTTTGGACCCCCAACATTAGTGTTATAAAGTATAAAGAGTGCAAGGTTGGCGGGGGGAGATCTAATACCATAATTTAAAAGCAGCTCTGGCTGAGAAAATATACACAATAAACTGTTGTTCAGCTTGCTGACCTGCTTCTTCTAGACTAACCTCCCTTCTTTGCTTACTATTTTAACCCATTTTGTACCGGAATCCCCTAACGGGTAATTGGCAAAAAGTGCAGGCCCAGATCAGGGCCTACATTGTTTTCAAAAAGTTCAGTCAGTTTCCAAATACATTTTGAAGAAAACACATTCTGACACCCCTAAATTTTGAAATGGACTTGTACAATATACAAGGAGGAAAATACCATTTGGTACAGAATGGGTAAGGCGAGTAGGTACACCTGCAGGAGAGTGCACTCTGTTTTGCAAGCTTTTACCTTTCCAAAACGAACTCTCTCGTTTTGGAAAAAGTGTCTTCCTTATTCTTGTATTTCAGTTGTTTTGTAAACCGAGAGTGTCCTTAACCCATTTTGAATTGAATGGAATCTCCCTCCTTTTGAAATTTAGGGGTGTCCGGTTATTTTCAGGAATATATTTAGGGAAATGGCTGAATCTTTTTTGCAAACATTGAAGACCCTTATTAGCCTATTTGGTACCGGAAACCCCAAAACAGGTACCCTAGCAAACAGTGCAGCCCAGATCAGATGCCGCTGCCGTTTGTCAGTGTCTTGTTTTGAGGTCTCAATAGGTTATTGGAAAGAATTTACTTTCAAATGGGAGCCATATTGATCATATTTGCGCATAAGATGCACTTAGGAATAATGTATTGATTCCTAGCTCATAGAATAGAATATATCTGCACAATTTTTTTTTTCACACATTCTTTCCCATTTCTTCCATCTTTCTAACACATTTTGCACTTGTTTAGTCCAGGTATCTTAACCCTTGTCCTGCTGAGCCTGGACCAGCCCCGATAGCTCAGTTGGTAGAGTGTCCGCTCCGGGGAACGGGAGGTCACGGGTTTGATCCCGAGCCGCGACATACCAAAGTCATTAAAAATGGTACTAGCTGCTCCTCGCTTGGCACTCAGATTTACGGGGTAGAGCTAGGACTGGTCGACCCAGTGTCAGGATAATGTGTCTGGGACATACTTCATTGAGGCAGCACTATAAAAGTGAGCATTGAGCTCCCTGTCGCAACCAGACACCGTCGTGATATGAATGAAAAATTGTTGAAAGGGACGTTAAACCCGAATTCACACACACACACTGCTGAGCCTGGATGTCTTTTCTTTCAAACAATATAGATCCAGATCAGATGGCTTCTGATTAGGATCTTCATTGTTTGTTATTCAGTTTATGAATTTGTTGCTATGATTTGCATCAAGAAATCTGATTGTTTGATAAGCAGTGGTGGGTGTGGCATATATAAATATTCAGCAGGTCAAGGGTCAAGGCTACTTTTTGCAGAATTTATTTATTGCAGCTTGCCTTTGCTTTTTCAGCCTAGTTAGCCCTATTCACACTTCTGGTTCATCTTCTGCAAATCATAGGAATTTAAATTCAGATCATTCACACATATATTGGTCATGATTCCATGGCATGATAATCGCCAGGACTGCATTATTTTCAAATGTGTTCTTGTTCTCTTATTTTCATGTAGAAAGATTTCCATAGGACAGTTATTTATTATAACCCCACTTTGAAAAAATGGGCCTGGTCTGGATTTAACTTGTCCCTCTATCCTTCCTTCCATCTGTCCATCATTCAATCAAACCTCATCAGGTTAAATTTTTTGTCACACTTTTCTCAATTGTTTGGGTACAAAGTTGAAATTTGGGACACACATGGGCATTAGGTTAATGTATAGTTTATACTTGTCAGCGCGAAGGGTTCATAACTTTCGGAGTTACATCCCCTGATAGGGTTTTCAGTTTACCTTTTCTTAAGAAGTGTCTGGGTTTGAAAGTTAAAGCCTGGTACACATATGGAATTGGGTAGAATTATTTCATATACAGGAATCCATGCCTATGTCCAGTAACTTAGAGTTAAAACCCTTGATAGATTTTGTAATTTGCCATCAATGAAACATTTTCGTTACAGATTTCTGAGGAAATATGAAAGCTATCAATTTGAAACAGAATCAGGGCCAAGGGCTCGTAACTCTTGGAGTTACATGCCTGGATAGGTTCAACAATTTGCTATTAATGAAAAAAATTTTGTCCCACTTTTCTCAAGAACTTTCAGGGTTACAAATTTGAAGCCTGGTACACACATGGACAGTGGTTTGATGTAGTGTGTATACCGCAGTCTGGGCCAAGGGCACATAACTCATTGAGTTAAATCACTTGATAGGTTTTAAGTGCCTTGTTTCCATGTCCTACAGTGAGCACGAATTAAAATATTTCAACACTGGGTCTTTCTCCTCTGAGAAACTGCAGCGGGGCTATAATCAGAGCCTCTAACAGCTCTAGTTGTTACATGAACCAATTGCCAAAGGTAAGGGAAACACCTCCAATTATGTAATTGAGTTCTCAGTGCAAGATTAAGCTCATTGCAGTATAAACTCTTGATTTTTCTTGCATCTTTGCATAACATTTACATAAGTTCCAAAAAATATCTACTTGTATCACAGGAAGTAAATTTGAAAATAAATGATACTTGGAAGTAAGGGATAAAATTGAGCATACAGTATATATTCAAAATATACATATACAGAGTTATACAATAAAATTCCTTAATTAAGACCACCTTTGGGACTTTTGAACAGTCCCAAAGATGGTCTCTTAACGGGAGACTATAAGTGTAGAAAACGAAGAAAGAATAACTGAATCATTCTCAATAGGCTTTTAAAAGCAGCTTGGGTCTTAATTTTAGGTGGTCTTAATAGCGGAATTTTACTGTGTACATGATTGCATATACGTACTGGTAAAGCTCTCGTGTATAACCTTGTAAATGAGGGAACGAATTTCAGTGTACAAGTATAGTTAAAAATATTCGCTAATCTACAGTTATAATTATAAAAGTTATAACCTTGTAAACAAGTGAACGAATTTCAGTGTACATGTATAATTAAAAATATTCGCTAATCTACAGTTATAATTATAAAAGTTATAACCTTGTAAACGAGTGAACCAATTTCAGTGTACATGTATAATTAAAAATATTCGCTAATGTACGGTTATAATTATAAAAGTTAAACTCATATATAAATGAAATGTGAACTTAATGATGAAATTTAATATACTGTATAAACCACAGACTCTTTATAAGACGGTTGATTATAACATAGTTTTAGATAACACATCTTAAATCTTAACCCTTCTCTTGCTGAATATTCAGTTTAGTCACACCCATTTCTGACTTTGAACCAATCAGATTACTTGATGTAATTTATTCCTACAAATTCATAAATTGAATGTCAAACAGTGTAGATCCTGATCAGATGGCTTCTTCAGAAGCCATCTGATCTGGATCTACACTGTTTCCAAAGATAGTGGTTATCGTGAACAGCAGGATAAGGGTTAAAGATAGATCCAAAAAATGTGTAGATCTTATTGAAAAATTACCACTTTTCTCTGCAGTATAACACAATTTTTTTTTTGTTTATATAACATGCTTTTTGCTTTGAATTCCAACAGTTGTGTTACAAGAAATGCTTTTAAATAGAGTAATACAGTGAACAGTGAAATTCCGCTATTAAAGGTGCATTATTGAGATATCTGGAAAAAATGCTTCCAAAAATAAAATACATATAGCCGGTATTTTTCTTTAAAACAATACAAATGAATGCATTTTATGCAAAAATGCGAACAATTATGATGACAGGTAAACGAGTTTGAGAGGGATTCCCTAACTAGGTTTCGCACACTAGATATTTCTATTTTTAGTTCGTGACAAAAATAGAATCCCCATATAAGACGCTATGCGACGTTCATTTTTGGCCTTTTTTGCTTAGGCCATGCCTGAATCGGAAGAAATATGACGCTGAATACCATGCCATAAGTAACGACACTCAGAGACGATACTGTCGCCATGTATGTGTAAAGTGACAGATTTATTTTTAGAACAGAAATTCCGAACACATGTTCAGAGCTAAGGGTAAACACGAATGAAAACGACCATTTTCACAAAGTTCTGAAGCTGTATTTGGCTCCAAAAGTGTACACATGATAAAGGAGTATCCATTGAAGATAAAAACCAGAAAAAAAATTTGAGACCCGGTAGCTTAATAATGCACCTTTAAGACCACCTAAAATTAAGACTAGTTCGGCTTTAAAAAGCTTAGGTTGCAGTTATTCCTTCTTTGTGTTTTCTGCATACAGTGTCCTCTGGTCATGGACCACCTTTGGGACTGTTCAAAAGTGGTCTTAAAGACCACTTTTGAACAGTCACAAAGGTGGTCTTAATATAGGAATTTTACTGTATTAATTAACCTTGAACTAAATTATGCAATGAACAACTGCTGATTTATCGGACAAATTTCAATTTAGGATTGTACTGATTTCCAAAAACATTAAAGACAATTTGATGTAGATGGGTTTTGTTTGATTTGTTTGTTTGATTTGAGGTTTAACGTCCCCGTCAACACTGTAAAGGTCATTTTGGAGACGTTGCTATCAATTTTGTGGGACTTTTACCCGACGTTGAGATGAAATGACATCTCAAGCCCTGTCGCCCAATGAAACCAATAGTGTTTACTAGCATGGACGGTCCGCCTCGCACCGCGGTTCCTGGACAGGCTTAGATCCTCTAAGCGGTTTACCAGTAACTGTGTGCGGGCCGGATTCAGCTCTGCGTGGAAGCATCATGCAGCCCATATATTTCTTCAAGCCCCTATGGGCGGGACGGATGGAGATGGAAAAATATGCACATGTATTGGGCAAAGAATAGGATGAAGAATTTGTTTACAAACAAATTCAGAGAATGCTGTATCATGAAATTTAACCCTTGAAACCCCTAAAGGGTATTTGGCAAACAGTGCAGGCCCAGATCAGACATTGCAGAATGTGGCTTCTGATCAGGGCCTCCACTGTTTGCTTAAAGGTCAGTCATTTTCCAAATAATTTTTTTTGAAAACACAACCTGACACCCCTAAATTTTGGAATGTACTCCTGCTATATATAAGGAGGAAGATTCCATTTGGAACAAAAAGGGTTAATTGATAAAGAACATGTACATGTAGTTTAGTCCACACTGAATATTGAAACACTAATATTGAAAGTATCTTGATAAAGCACAACAAATATTACACTACCCACCTCTATAGCTTCACATATGCACTGATTTGGTGCCATTTTCAAATATTTTTCTTATATTTCATAGAAAATTAGACTTGACATTCCATGTGAATCATCTGCTCAGCAGATGATTCACATGAAATGTCGAGGCTGATTTTCTGGGAGAAAAAAATGTAATCTAATCTGGAATTTAGCTTGACGCCTTAAGAATTACAGACATTTGATAAAGTAGTTTAGTTTAGAATCCTTTGGAGAGGTATTACAAGCACAAATTCCACTATCCCCCTCTAACAGCCTATTAATTTAAACTAGAATGTATTTTTAGACATAGAAAGTGGCACTTTTTTTTTTTCAAAGAAAATTTTGTGCATTATGCAGTGCTTTCTTGGTCCTGCCATTGAAAAACTCAAGAATACAATGTCATAATACTGTAATGTGCCTGGCACGGGGTTAGCAGCTAAGTCTGTGCCTGGCACGGGGTTAGCAGCTAAGTCTGTGCCTGGCATTTGGTTAGCAGCTAACCCTGTGCCAGGCCGTGCCTAGCATGGGGTTAGCAGCTAAGTCTGTGCCTGGCACGGGGTTAGCAGCTAAGTCTGTGCCTGGCACGGGGTTAGCAGCTAACCCTGTGCCAGGCACAGACTTAACTGGTAACCCCGTGCCAGGCATAGACTTAGCTGCAAACCACGTGCCAGGCACACTACAGTATATGTATTCTTAACTTTTTCAATGGCAGCATCAAAAAAAAGAACTGCATAATGCACAAAATTTTCTTTGGAAAAAAAAGTGCCACTTTCTATGTCTGAAAATACATTCTAGTTAAAATTAATATGCTGTTCTCTGTAGATGTACATAGAGTCGAACTTCAGTAGCTGAAACACCTTTGGGGCCATGAATTTATGTTGGAGCAGGGGTTGATTAATGATAAATTTTAACATATTTGTTTCACTATCCTGCAAGATATTCAAAAAGTGCAGATGAAATGACAAACAGTGTAGACCCTGATCAGACTGCTCCTGAAGGAGCAGTCTGATCTTGGTCTGCACTGTTTGTTCAGGCCTGTCAGTCCCAATACTCGGGATCATTACAGTGTTTCTTATCGGGAGGTATGTGAGGAATTCCCTAGGTGCTCAAGAATGAATTTGAAATAGCCTTGGTAAATGAGCCAATCGTGTTTGAGATACTGAAGTTTTACTGCACATGTATTGATATTGGGCTTTAACCCTTTTTGTACCAAATGGAATCTTCCTCCTTATATATGGCAGGAGTCCATTTCAAAATTAAGGGGTGACAGGTTGTGTTATCTTTAAAATTTAATTTGAAAATAGCTGAATTTTTTGCAAATAGTACAGGCCCTGATCAGACTTCGAGTTCTGCGGCTTCTGATCTGGGCCTGCACTGTTTGCCAGGGTACCCGTTTAGGGGTTTCAGGTACTAAATGGGTTAATTAGACAAATTATTTTCATATATAGCATGCATACATAAATGTTTTCTCCAACATTTTGATAATTGCATGGCATAGCTAACAGATGGCACAAGAATGGAAATAGATGTTTTTGGTGCATGATTTGATTTGAATGCTGTTTTGTTTTGGCGTGTGTTTGTTGTATGTGTGTGCAGTTCATGCATTTTGGTATATTACATAATTATGGTAGTTAATGAAAACATATCGTCATGGTTACTTCAATAATTAATTTGAAGCATTTGCTAGTTAACTAACCTTTATTTCTCACATGTTGAACCAGTGTATATTGGTCATTGTAATAAACTCTCAACCCTTGTTCTGTTGAATAAATTTTGCCACACCTATTTCTGACTATCAACCAATCAGAGTACTTGATACATGTATATATAAGGCATTCATTCAAATTGAATGGCAATCAGTGTAGATCCTGATCAGATGGCCACTGTTTGCAAAAGTAATGGTCATCATGGTTCAGCAGGACAAGGGGTTAAACCATTCCAAATGGGAAACCCTAAAACAGATACACTGACAAACAGTGCAGGCCCAGCTCAGATGCCACAGAAAGCGGCATCTGATCAGGGCCTTCATTGTTAACAGAAGAACAGCCATTTTCTAACTGAATTTGAAAAAAAATACTCAACCTGTCACCAATGAATTGGGAAAGATGGTTAAAGTACAGATTAACCCTTTTTGTACCAAATGGAATCTTCCTTCTTATATATACCTGGAGTCCATTTCAAAATTAAGTGATGTCGGGTTGTGTTATCTTTAAAATATACATGTATTTTGAAAATGGCTGAACTTTCAGCAAACAGTGGAGGCCCTGATCAGACGCCGTGTTTGTTTGGTAGCTGGGTCTGGGGTGCGCGTCTGACTGGTGATCAGGAGGATGCGGGTTCCATACCTGCTGGGCAGGCATTCTATCATGGAGATTGATCATGAAATTTTTTTACGGGCATTCTCTCCCTTCCGCTGATTCAAGAAGGGCAGTTGTCAGTTTCTGGTGAAAGAATGTGCACTGTATTGGTTAACCGCTTACGGATAAGCCTGCCCAGCAAAAGTGTGGATAGGTAAACTGACCGGCTAAAAGATGACCTAAAATAGTGTTAAACTCCAATATAAACAAACAAAAAATATCAAGACAATTGCTACTTGAGCATTATGGACACTTGTATACCACTAAGTAATACTGTTCATACAGCAATTGAAGGGGTATGGGTACGCCTGTCATACTTTCCAACCTTTTCTTTATGGAAAACAAGTCTTATGACATCCTGTTTGCATCCCTTTGAAATGAATCCCACTGAAAAAGGGGCTCTGCTCTTAAAGGAAAGAAGACCCTATGGAAAAGAGGGACAAAGATATTTTTTAAAAAATTTGTGCCTCCCACCCCCTCTTGTGAGTGGACCCATTCCCCTTATTGATAGGTTTCCAAATTTTATCTGGCTAAAATGACTTAGATGTAAAGAAATGGTCATGTGATCATAAATGGTGATTGTCAATATTTATGTTTTAATTGTATACTGCACAGTTGGTTAAAACAGAAGATTCTTTGCTTTTGGTGCCAGCAACAATGTTATAAAGATCTAGTGGTGTGCAAAGTTTTCATGATGCACCACTAAATTTTACCCCCATGCTTAAATTGTTACGATTTTCTTTCAGCCACGCAAAGCATTATTGGATCAGCTGTCCACAGTATTAGGGGGAGCAGATGAGAAACTGCCTGACACATTGTTTCTAGTCAACACACAGGAGTGGCAGGGACAGGTAATATCGTCTGTAATGTTTGTTTGATTTGAGGTTTTACGTCCCCGTCAACACTGTATAGGTAATTTTGGAGACATTGCTTCCAATTTTGTGGGACTTCTACCTGACATTGATATGAAATGACATCTCCAGCCTTGTCACCCAATGAAACCAATAGGGTTTTTAAGCATGGCTGGTCCGACTCGCACCGCTTTGCCTGGGCAAGATTAGATTCTCTAAGTGGTTTTACCAGTACTCGTGTGCGGTCGGTTTCAGCTCTGCGTGGAAGCATCATGCAGCCCAAATATTTCTTTAAGGCCAGATGGGCGGGGGTGAGTTTATCGTCTGTTACGTAATCTGCTTTGGAGTAATGACTTCTGAAACAGTATTAGGGGCCAATTTTTCAAACTTGATGAAGTCATTAGTTAACATTAGGTCAAAGTTTGGAAAAAAATTAATAATTTTGCTGAAAAAAATATGAATAGTTTACTACATTTTCATATATTTAATCTTTACCACTCTCAAGGCAAATTCAGCAGACAACAAATTGTTGATATTTCTCTTCCTTTTTTCCCAAGAAAACAGGACTTGACATCTCATGCAAAATGTCTATGGAGACAATTTGCATGAGATGTCAAATCCTGTACTCTAAGAAAATTAGAAAAATGTTTCAGAATGTCATCTGCTGAAAAAAATACCCAGCATGCAGAGTGTTAATTGTACTTGTTAAGACAGTTAACATTTAAAGCACTCATGAGTTTGTTAATGGGGCTTCGAATACCAGACCCTGAAGATTTAAATTGTGGTTGATGACCACTGGAGGTACACAGCTGAACAACTACTTTTATTGCACACATTGTACACAACGTTTGTCAACTTTTCAATCAACATATACCAACACTATGAAGTCAAAACAACTCTCCACTGTTTCGTTGGAAAAAAAAATTATGGATCAGACTATAACTTCATTACGAGGGTGGTGGGGTGAGTTGAAAGTGTTGTGTGTCTTTCGGCGTCGGGGCATCCATCTGTCTTACTGTAGGGTAATGTACAGCAGGGGAGGTAGACAATGAGGGTTCTAATGAATATCCACAACAAAGGTGTTTATGGAGAATTGACAAAAACTATACTTCAATTATCACAAAATACCAACCTTATCTGTTGCTATGCACCCAGGAAAACTATGATCAGACTGTATAGATGTGTAGGCTGATCTGAATCTTTGCAGGTACAACTGTTCAAAGACACTTTTTTACTTTTTGGCACGGGTCTTTTTTACATCTACAGCACATGATTGATAGCAGTCATTTTCTCTCCACAAAAGGATTTCAGACTGTGTATAGGCACTTTAACCCTTATCTTGCTGAATATTCATCTAAGCCACACCCATTTCTGTCTATCAACCAATCAAATTACTTGATGTAATTTATTGCTACGAATTCATAAACTGAATGCCAAACAGTGTAGATCCTGATCAGATGGCTTCTTCGGAAGCCATCTGATCTGGATCTACACTGTTTGCAAAGATAGGGGTTGTCGTGAACAGCAAGATAAGGGTTAAATTGCAAAAAAAAAACTTGGGATTAGAAAATGTGTTTAAAACACAATGTGATTATTGTAACAGAAATGACAACCTCTTTGTAACACAGTTTAATGTAACATGGTTTAGGTTATAACACAGTGGAGGTGGATCCCAAAAATGTATACGGTTTGACCTTTTCTGTTTTGGACCACAACACTTGCGTTGTAAAGAGGTTTGGATGTAAATATGTACCTTTTGTTGCAGTATTTGGTACAGAAGTTACAAGACAAGCCCCTGCGACTGATATGTACGTGTTCTGATGCAGATGTGAGAGCCTCCATCAGCTTCCTGGTGACAAAGATACAGAAATTGTAAGTTTCCATAGTTTATTGTGCAAAGTTGCCCCTGAATAAATAAACCATGCTTTTGAGAGAGAGTCAACTTTTGGAAAAAGGAAATGGGTTTCCAAAGGAGCTGAATCCTTTCCTAACTTTGGACTACTCTTTAAAGAAAGAATTTCCTCCCCATAGGGAGCAAATTCTTTCTATTAAGGGTAGCCCCATTGTGATGAAGAAGTCAAATTGTTTTATTTTGTAACTTCCATTGCTGATGAAGATGAGACCAACAGTCTTCAAATGGAGAAATTCATTTCCATCCTAAGATGAGATTTTGTGACAACTTGATTATATATGAACTTGACCTTTTTAGGGGACAAGGTTCCAGCAGACGGGACACTGCATTCCACAGGTTTCTTGTTTTGTTATAATTTTTTTAATTTATTATATGGCACACATACACCTCTGTATAACACTGTTCATTGCAGCCATATTTTGGATATGACATAGTTGTAAAGATGAAACCCAAAAATGCATAGATTATACAGAAAAATATAGAAAAATGGTCATTAATATTCATTGCACTAAGTCTTGCTTTCAGCATGGCAAGAATAGGAGTCCAGTTTTTCATCCGTTTGCTCATCCATCTATTTGTCAATCCATCAATGTGTGCATCCACTGTTGTGTCAACCCAAAAGTTACGGCTTTTCCCATCATGGCTTGAAGAAATAGATTGAGCTGCATAATGCTTCCAAGCAGAGCTGACACCGACCGCACGTTTTGTTTGATTTGAGGTTTAACGTTCCCGTCAACACTGTAAAGGTCATTTTGGAAACGTTGCTTCCAATTTTGTGGGACTCTTACCCGATGCCTGGGCAGGCTTAGATCCTCTAAGCAGTTTACCAGTACTCCTGTGCAAGTCAGTTTCAGCTCTGCGTGGAAACATCATGCAGTCCATCTATTTCTTCAAGCCCCGATGGGTGGGGGCCGGTAAATTGCTTTGAGGTTCTAAGCCTGCCCAGGAAAAGTGGTGTGAGTTGGACCACCCATGCATATAAACCCTATTGGGGCTTGAGATGTCATTTCATCTCAGTGTCGGGTAAAAGTCCCTCAAAATTAGAAGCAACGTATCCAAAATGACTTATACAGTGTTGAAGGGGAGTGTTAAACCTCAAATCAAACAAAATCAGTTGTTTAACCTTTAACCTGCTGAATATTCAATTAAGCCACACTCATTTCTGACTTTGAACCAATCAGATTACTTGATGCAGCTTATTTCTACATATTCATAAACTGAATGTCAAACTGTGTAGATCCTGATCAGATGGCTTCTTCAGAAGCCATCTGATCTGGATCTACACTGTTTGCAAAGATAGGGCTTGTCGCCTACAGCAGGGTAAAGGTTAACTTGCACGATTTCTGGTTTTGAGTCTAACACTAGTGTTATAAAGAGGTTGAGGTGTACTTATATTCTGTATTTGACTTATTTATCGTACATGATTCCATAACCCATTTTGTAACGGAAACCCCAAAACGGGTAATCAGCAAACAGTGCAGGCTGAGATCAGATGCCGCAGAACGCAGCATGTGATCAGGGCCTACACTGTTTGCAAAACATTCAGCTGTTTTCCAGATAACAATACCTATTACCTCTGTACTGTGAAATGGACTTCTGCAGGTATATAAGGAGGAAGATTCCATTTATACAAAATGGGATAAACACACACTAAGGGAATTTTCAGAAAAGTTTGACTGGAACACACTACAATTCGGAGATCAGCACGACTAGAAAACTTGGCTGACTAGCATGTTTTATTCTTGTTTTGGTGTGTACCATAGATATGGGGTTAAAGGGGTGACGAGGGTGAAAACAATTTTTTACTGTGACTAGTGTGTTCAGAATCAGAAGATCCATTATTTCAGAGGTCAAGGTGTTTCATACCGATTCTGTGATTTAAGATCAAAGTCATTCAAAGCATTCTAGGTGCAGTTTTGAAAAAGTTTATTGCACCACATGGTAAATGGGTCAAATATGATAGTTTCAGCACTCATCTGACTAATTGTTAGACTTGATACCTGCACTGTTTGCATCCTATATGTCAATATCTTTTCACAATTACTTTTTACTAAACATGTTTTACAAATATTTGCCACTTGTGTGTGAGTATTAGTTTTTAATTGTTTAAACTATAATACATCCAAACCTTTTACTGACACTGTTCATTGTAACATGATTTTGGATATAACATGGTTTAACCCATATAGTACCAGAAACCCCAAAACGGGTACCCTGGCAAACAGTGCAGGCCCAGATTAGACACCGCAGAACGCGGCGTCTGATCAGCCCCTCCACTGTTTGCTAAAAGTTCAGTCATTTTCCAAATAATTTTTGATGAAAATACAACCTGACACCCCTAAATTTTGAAATGGACTCCTGCTATATATAAGGAGGAAGATTCTATTTGGTACAAAAAGGGTTAAAGATGGACCCACCTACCTTACAGATGTAAAACATATATGGTCATGTTTAGCTTGCCTGGAGAAAGTCGAGGAAGAGCTATTGCACTACCCCTGGTGTCTGTGTTGACAGCAGAGTTGGCATCCACATTTACTTTACAGTTTCTAAGAGTTCATATTCCCCATATCATATGATGGATTTGGTTCATATTTGGTACATAAATAAAGATCCACATAGACACTTGATCTTAGAGCCCAAGGTCACAGACTTGGGGAATTTTTCGGAAAAGTTTTTCGTTAAAATTTTTAAGAAATTTGAAAAGTGAACAGGTTGTAAAGTATAGTTATTTTAGTGCAACAAAGAAACAAGAACATATCCCAGTAATGCTTGGAAGATTGGTCCACTGTGTAGATCCTGATAAGATGTCATAGAATGTGGTGTCTTCTCTGATCCATAAACCTGTAATTTTTCAGATAGTAGACTGCACATTTTGACTGCATATTAATGGCTTAACATATAGTTACTAACAATAGCTGTCATTAGACAGCATAGCTTGTCTAGAAAGGTATCTAACTGTATTTACCATTTGTATTCTGACAGACTGACCTGTGCAAACTGTGTAGACCCAGATAAGATGCCACATGTGGCATCTCATCAGAGTCTGCACCATTTGCCACTCATCCTGCTATTTTTAGATGTAACCTTGGGTGGACTTGTTCAAATTTTAGAACATATATGGTAAGGAGCTGAGCTGTCTGAATACTTAGGGTAAATCTGGTAATCTGTGACCTTGATGTCCAGGGCAGGGATGGGAGTATTGCGAATAAAAACTTTAGAATCATATCTGTCAACTTACTAAATGTAAATAAAAGCCATCATGTAGTTAATATGGGCTGCTAAAATTCTTAATCTTAAATATGATATATCACAAGTCCTAAAGATCATGGATGGACTTGGGGTGGTGGGAGGGCGGGGGTTAGTGGCGGGGAGGGGGTGGGGTGGTATTAGTTCCATATGTCATACTACTAAATAAAAGCTAATTCAATGATATGGTTTGAAAATTTTGTGCTGTTACCAACTTAAACACTGTACTGGTTAACCGCTTACATATAAGCCTGCCCAGGAAAAGTGTGGATAGGTAAACTGACCAGCTCAAAAATGACCTAAAATAGTGTTGACTGGGCCATTCAACTCCAATACAAACAAACAAAGACTAAATTCCAAAAAATACTTTGAGTCATGGCCCTTTGTCACTTTGGGTATTTGTACATTGTATGCTTTGTGATGCATAGCATAACTTAAGAACCGTGTATGCTAGGGTTTTGAAATTTCACATAGGGATTCCTCATGGAAAATTTGGTGACACATTTTTTTTTCACATCCGGGTTATGCCCCTTTCAAGAGTTATTGCCCCATGAATTTTTTTTATCAAATCTTGTCAGCAAAATATCTCAAAAATTGTTTGAGCTAGAGCCTTGAGGGTTGGTGAATAGATTTGTGGTGATGAGTAGATGACCTGATTAACTTTTTACTCAATTCAGAAAAATACTTCATGAGTTATGACCCTTTGTCACTTTGGGTATTTGTACATTGTACCTATGTATGCTTTGTGATGCATAGCATAATTTTAGAACCATGTATGCTAGGATTTTGAAATTTCATACATGGATTCCTCATCAAAAATTAGCTGACACATATTCTTTTCTCATCATGATTATGCCTCTTTCAAGGGTTATTGCCCTTTAAATTGTTTTTTTATTAAATCTTGTCAGCAAAATATCTCAAAAACTATTAGAGCTAGAGCCTGGAAAGTTGGTGAATATATTTGTGGTAATGAGTAGATGACCTGATTAACTATTGACTAAATTCCGAAAAATACTTCATGAGTTAAGGCCCTTTGTCACTTTGGGTATTTGCACAATGTATGCTTTGTGATGCATAGCATAGCTTAAGAACTGTGTGCCAGTGTAGTGGATAGAGTGCTGGACTACGAATCAGATTGTCGACTATGAATCATAGGGTCATGAGTTCAAACCCTGGCGGAGGAATGGAAATTTTTGCTCTTTGAAAATTGGGCATTTAGGGACAAGCATATGTTTGGAGGAATTGTGTCTAGTTTAAAGTGCTTTTGTGTTATTTTCTGTGACAGTAAGGCTTGACATTTCATGTGAATCATATGCTGGGCAGATCATCACATGACATGTCGAGTCTTCTGACAATATTAGGCTTGGCATTATTTGTGAAATGTCTGCTTGGCAGTTGATTCACAAGAAATGTTAAGCCTTAATTATATCTGCAAAATAATGAAACCAGATTGTCTTCTGCTTTAGAATTTTTCTTGGTGTTGTAAGGGTTAATAATGATATAAAAATAAGAAATATTTTGTTTCCATGACAACAGGAAGTCATACCCACCGAAACTCAGGTACGAGATAGAAGTTCCTGCTTTTGTTGAAGCAAAACTGATATTTCTTTTGCCTAGTTTAGAATTAGCTAGGGGCTTATAAGCAAATGACACTTTGAGCTTATAAGCAAACAGCTCTTCATGCTTATAAGCAAAAAAAATGCTCTATCAAACATGCTTTTTACTTGAACATGCTTTTTCTGCAGTCTGCCAGGGATGTTGGCTTCTGGTGTTAGGTAATGCCTAAATATTCATTTCATACTGAGCTGTAGTAATGTGAAAATGTGTCGTCAAAAATATGTGCTCACCGGAGACTCAAATTAACAAGCATACCCACTAGTGGTATAACCCATAAGGCTAACCCATAAGATTCCAGTCACAACAATTTTTGTTTGCTTTGTCATCTGCTGGTTGCTTTAAAAGTCATTTTTGCAAACAGTGAGGACCAAGATCACACCGCTCCTCTAGGAGCAGTCTGATCAGGGTCCACACTGTTTGCCTACATGCAAAAACATGTTTGAAAAGTTTGCATAAACTGACAACATTTTCAAATGTAGATTTCTTAAGACACATTTTCACATCTCGTGGCTAAAATATTCATTCCCTTCATATCCTATTTCAGCACCATTGAAATTTAAAAAACTGTACAACTGTGTTAGGCAAAGAGGGCTTGGGCATAGATCATATCATAAAGAAATGAAAAAAAAAAAAAATAAATAAATATGTAATATTCTGTAATTTCCTTGTAAACTACATATTTTTCTGTACTGTTCACTGTATGTGGTCTTGCTTGCCAGTGACTTCTATTCTAAGCTTGCAGTGTCTGAGAACTTTTTGACTAGTTGAGTATTGTGTGTTATTTGATGGGAATCATTTATTTATTGATACCGTAATGATGCTAGGTATTGGGACAGACAGGCCTAAACAAATAGTATAGACCCTGATCAGGATCTATACTGTTTGCAGTTCTGTCTGCACCTTTTGGACTCCTTGCTAGATCCTGAAACAAATTTGTTAAAACTTTGGGAGAATAACAGCAAGTCCTCAAGGTGTCTGAATTTTTAGGATTTTTACGGTATTTCGGCATCATTAAAATAGAGACTTACGTACAATTTTGTTTGACAAATAGTAATTGGGCATAGATCATAAAGAAATGAAAATAAAAATAAAATAAATGCATAATCTGTAATCTTTTTCTATACTGTTCACCGTATGTGGTCTTGTTTGCCAGTGACTTCTGTTCTTGAGAAGGTTTTGACTAGTTGAGTATTGTGTATTATTAGATGGGAACCATTTATTGATAGTTGATACAAATCAATTTCTTCATTAACCCTTTCAACCTTGAATACCTTTACAGATAGGTGTGAGAAGCCCTGGATCGAACCCACAACCCCTGGTTCTATAAGGCGAGTAGCTTAACCACTACACCACAGAGGCTTCTAAGGTTGAAAGGGTAAAACGGTTGTTAAACCTCAACATAACAATTACTATATACTTACTACTGTACTAACAGTCCCCTGTACTTCTTTTGACAAGATTTAATGTCTGCTTGTATTTTTTCTCAATCATCCATTGATACACACTGCCTACTCCATCTGAAAATGTTTATTGTATATGAGAATGATATAAGCATGTACCATATCATAGTATTTTCACGGATTTTCCGAAGGGTCAAAGTGTCTGTTGGTCCAAAGGAGCAGCTTACTTCGACATCAGCTACCATATTTACCCTATGTTTTCAGACAGACTGGCCTTAGCAAACAGTGTAGACCCAGATGAGATGCCGCAGAACCTGGCATCTCATCAGGGTCTACACTGTTTGCCACTCATCCAGCTATTTTTAGATACAGCATCAGGGATTAAAATGTACTTGTTCAAATTTTAGACCAAGTACAATAAGGAGTTGAGGTGTCCCATTATTTAGGGTAAATACGTTAGTTCGGCAGAAGTTAAACTGGTCCACAGTTTTGACATTATCTAATGTTCCATATCTTTCTCTTTAAAAGCTAATCAAGACCAGCAGATGGCATTTGCAAAGGATTTTTGTTTTATTTTTCCGAGAAATTAAGGCTTGACGTTACATATGACTCATCTGCAGCTGGGGCAGACAATTCACACATAATGTCTAGCCTTATTTTCTTGGAAAAGTAAGGCAAAAATTTACATTGTCATCTGCTTGTGCCTTGACATCTTTCAACAATGTTATATATTAATATTATCAAATTATCCATTACAAGTAATGTATAGACTATTTCTAGTGTTTAAGGCCCCCGCCCACCGGGGCTTGAAGAAATAGATGGGCTGCATGATGCTTCCATGCAGAGCTGAATCCCACTGCACAGGAGTACTGCTAAACCGCTTAGAGAATCTAAGCCTGCCCAGGCAAAGAGGTGTGAGTCGGACCATCCGTGCTTATAAACCCAATTGGTTTCATTGGGCGACAGGGCTTGAGAAGTCATTTCATCTCAATGTCGGGTAAAAGTCCCACAGAATTGGAAGCAACATCTCCAAAATGACCTTTATAGTGTTGACGGGGACATTAAACATCAAATTAAACAAACAAACAAAATTTCTAGTGTGTAACCCATAAAATGCCATTCACAACATCGTCCTCTGCTTTGCCGTATGGCCGTATGCTGTTACTTAAAAGTAATTTTTTGCAAACAGTGTGGACCCAGATCAGACTGCTCCTATAGGGGCAGTCTGATCTGGGCCCACACTGTTTGCCTGTATGCAAAAATATTTTTTTAAAAGTTTGCAAAAAAAAAATCAGCAGACGACATAAGTAGACAACACTTTCAGACATAGTTTTTCTCGGTGTATTAAGGATTAAGTTAGAGAAACCGAATACCCAAATGGACTACCAAAAATCTCAGCGGACATGCCATGGCTATTTATAACTGATCCTTGTCCAAAATTGCTGGTGATGGACCAACAGACACACTCTTGTTTCAAGCCCTGATTTTTATTAGCATGGATTTGTCGAATGATATTGCCTGATTAATGTTGAATTGGCAGACTAAAAGCATGCACAGAAATGTAGATACCAGTGAGACTGCTTGTTTCAGTGTGGTCTTCTGCTGGTAGCCATGTTTGATTAATTAATGATACTGTTCATGTATCCATCAAAGCACCACACAGACAGTAGCATATGCCATTCTTAATTTTTATGTATTAAACCACAACCAATGGTCCATTAAATAAAACTATTCAGTATTACATGGTTTTGGATATAACACAATTTTGAAGATGATTCCCAAAGATGTATATAGATTATTTATCATATGACTTCGCATCTGAGAATGTAATACGCCATGTAATAAATTTGATAATCCACTAGTGGATTAAATATGCAAATTAGTAAGATACGCCCCGTAAGGTTGCATGTATGATGTCCTTAACGACGTCGCATTCACTAATGGCGGAATATTGACATTTTTGTTAAACAGTCGTGAATAAAATGCATTTTAAATGTCATATGATAAATAGAACTTTGCATTCGTGCTCACGTATTAGTGTATTTATTAAACTTGTTGAAGAAAAGTGATAAAATGCTTGGCAAAGCCTCACATTTTATCCCTTTTCCTCAACTCGCTTAATAAATTCAATAATACATGAACACTCATGTAAGATCCTCTATATACAGAAAAATTACCATAAATTTTTGTATATATTATATAGAAAAATGACCATAAATGGTCATTTTTCTATATAAATTATACATTTTTTGTTTAGTATAAGACAGTTGTTTAACCCTTGTCCTGCTGAGCCCGAATATGTCTTATCTTTCAAACAATGTAGATCCAGATCAGATGGCTTCTGAAGAAGCCATCTGATCAAGAAGCCATCTGATCAGGATCTTCATTGTTTGTCATATATTTTATGAATTGTTGCAATATTTTGTATCAAGTAATCTGATTGGTTGATAATCAGTAGTGTGTGTGGCACATTTAAATATTGAGCAGGACAAGAGTTAACTAACACAGTTTCAGCATTGGACACCAACAATAGTGTAACATTGAGGTTGTAGTGTATCTTTTTTCATCGAAAACAAGGCTTGATATTTCATATGAATCATCTGCCTAATAAGGCTTGACATTTCATGTGAATTGTCAGCCTAGGCAGATGATTCAGATGAAATATGAAATGTACCCGGTAATTTTCTTTGAAAAAAAAAATGAAAATGGCATCTGCTGAAGCTGTGTGTTAGGTGCTTTAACTTCTGAAGAAGTCATCTGATCGGGATCTTCATTGCTTGTCATTCAGTTTATGAATTTTTTGCAATGATTTGCATCAAGTAATCTGATAAGTTGATTATCAGTAGTGGGTGTGGCATATTTAAATATTCAGCAGAACAAGGGTTAAGAATTAGCATAGAATATGATTTGATTAACTCATTTTATACTGATTTTGTTTGTTTGGTTTGAGGTTTAACGTCCCCGTCAACACTGTAAAGGTCATTTTGGAGACGTTCCATTTTATACTGAATGGAATCTTCCGACATCCATTTCAAAATTTAGACGTGTCAGGTTGAGTTACGTATTTTCAGAAACGTATTTAGAAAAGGTCAGCTTTCTGCAAACAGTGAAGGCCCAGATCAAATGCCGCATGCTGCGACGTCTGATCTGGCCCTTCACTGTTTGCCAATGACCCATTTTGGGGTTTCCCATATAAGATGGGTTAAGGGTCGAGAATTATGTTTCTTGACTATATTATGGAAGTGGATTTCCCAGTTTTTGTTAGAGCCCCTATACACCATTTCTGCCTCAGTAATTGGCCATTTAGGCCCCATCACGAGAAAACCTATCTGCGTGTTACGCAGCCAGGTAAGACACAAAAACATCGCGGCTTAATCAGCTACACAGATTAGCAAGAATGATGAATCTTTGGACATAGGAACTAGACATGTTATACTGTCCAAGCAGTGAACACTTAAGGGGAGGCGACTCCTGCAAAAGTATTTTTGTCACCCATGTCAATAGGGGTCATCTCTTAAAGGAAAGAATTTGCTCCTCAGGAGCAAATTCTTTCCTTAAAGAGTAGACCCCTTTTTCGGTGGGACAGAGCTTATAGAAAAGCGAACAGGAAGTCCCAAAAGTTGTCTCCCTTTGAAAAATGGCGGAAAAATCTGCCAGGTGTTCCCATTCCCCTTAAGTTGCTGATCAGGTTACTTGGATGTACAGGCTGATCTGTACCTTTGTTGTTCACAGATGGCAAACATCAGGTTTTCTTATGATGTGGCTAATAATTTACTTCTATTTAGATCTAGTTGTACAGTGAACTTGGTTTAGTGGTTGAGGATGCATGTTTAGCCCTTAACAGTTGTCATGATTGGCATTTTATGAGTTAAAATCATTCTGTGTAAAAAGCATGGGCAGTAACATTTGTGGAAAAAGCCCACCCCATGCCGTTCAGCTTAGATGCATGAATGGAGCCCATACGCATGAAAGCCCCACAAGATGACATGACTCGGAACAGTCAGCACAAATGTGCAGTCTTATCTCTTGTTGGCATGAGTCTTTCATAGATACTTGGTTGACCATAGTTCTAAGTCGGTTGACTAAGTTATTTAAGCATTGTTAGCTTAAGGAACAGGTAAGTGGTCAAAATGATAACTGTTAACAACAACATTATCTACTGTAATACATAGATATCTGCTGTAATATACGCCCCATCCATCGGGGCTTGGAGAAATAGATTAGGCTGCATGGTACTTGTATGCAGAGCTGAAACCAATCAAACTTGAATACTGGTAAAGCGCTTAGGTCTAAGTCTGCCCCGGAAAAGTGATGCGAGTCGGATCACTCTTTAAATAAACCGTAGTGGTTTTTATGGGCGGTTGGGCTTGAGATATCATTTCATCTCATTGTGGGGTTAAAGTCCCCCAAAATTGGAAGCATTGTCACCAAAATGACCTAAATAGTGTTGATAGGGATGTAAAACCTCAACACGCAGTAATGATTTGATAGCTACTGTAACACATGGACATCTGCTTTAATAAATGGATATATGCTTTAATACATGGGTGTCTAATGTAATATCATCTATAATACATGTGCATAAATATCTACAGTAATCAGTGTTCTGCCAAGAAATTCAAAAACATGGGCCAATGGCCCATCAGACAGGAAATTGTCGGGCCATTTACAAAAAAGTGGGGCCATTCACCAAAAAAGCAGGGCCATTCCCCAAAAAAAATCAATTTATACAAAGGGCGAGTATGACCTCTTGAAAGGGCCATTTATCAATCAATATTTTATTTCTGTCCGACTTTTAAATGTGGAAATACAATGTTAAACAGGTGTTGTAGACTTTGACATGAAAATCATGACCTTGCAGTCGGTACACAAAAAAGATCAAACAGAATTTGTTTCTTGACCTTCAGCTAAATGTGTCTCATTACTATTTTTAGCCTAAGGAAATATAATTTTGGGGAACACTGAAACATGGGTTGATCAAAAAGAGACAGATCAGCCTGCGCAGCCTGATCAGAACATTCGCTGTTGGCTCTACAATTAAGTAGGAATCTGTTACCATAAACAAATTATTATAAGAGCGTTGGGTATTATCAAACCAAAGGCAATATTTATGGCCACTGACACGTGACCAGTCCACAGGTGTCAGGTGTGAAAAACGTGTTGGATTAATTTTGAGAGGCTAAAAATATATATTGGGCTGCAGATTAATAGACTTCAAAGGAAAGCAACCGGATCAAGACATGATGACGGTTCGTTCCTCGAGAAAAAGATGCGCCCGGCAATAATTTGGATGCGCCCACGGGCCCATGGATGTCAACTTTTCTGCGCCATACAGATTTTTTCCGCGCCAATGGCGCAAGGGCGCGGCCTTGGCAGAACACTGAGTAATACACTGATATCTGCTGTATTACATGCATAGCTACTGTAATACATGGACAATACATGAATATCTACTGTAATGCATGGATAGTTACTGTAATACATGGGTATTTTGCTGAGAGAATGCTGTATTACATGGTTCTTAATAAACTTCTAAGAAATAACTGATTCTTACACCTCTAAATTTTGAAATGGAGTGCTGGTGTATATAAAGGAGGAAGATTCCAGTCAGTACAAAAATATTTTTGCTTCCCTTATCGCTATTTGGCGACCCTTAATGGGAAAAACTTACTTTAAAGGCATGAAATAGACTCATTTTTCAGCGGGGTTAGGGATCCTTTTGCAGGAAAGAAAACAGGAAGTTAGTAATGTTAATTCAGCTACAAAAACATTACGAAAACATGCTTGTTTAACTTTGACCCCCTTGATCCCCACTTTCATATAGTAAAACTGGGGTTTACAGGGTAAACCTTATTTTTCTTATTTCTACTCTAAAATATAGATTGTGGGTACTCGTTAGAACCGCCTCAATGAGGCGGTTCTAACGAGTACCCACAATCTATATTTTGAGCAGAAATAAGAAAAATATCAAAATTTTTCACCGTAAAATTTTCGTTTTTTCGGCGTCAGAGTTTACAATGCATTTGTATAGGCCTGTAATCATAATGAGCAGCCAGAAATAAGTCTGATGAATCCATAGACATTATTTTAAATAGTGTTACTTGATATACATGTTCTTGATACTTGAATTAATTGATAATATTCACCTCCATATTTTTTTCAGTTGTAACTCTAACTCGAAAGCCCCTAATGCCATTAAGCTTGGTGTGGCTGGTGGAGATGGGTACATTAACACAGTATTACGTCCATACATAGAACAGTTCTCGGCCAAGTCCCCGGACTGGCAGAATTATGTGAGATTTCTTGTCATACCTTTTGGTAAGTAAGAAATAAATATGTGTGATTAAGGGGAATGGGAACTCCTGGCAGATTTTTCCGCCATTTTTCAAAGGGACTTCCTGTCCACTTTTCTAAAGGTTCAGTCCCACCGGAAAAGGGGTCTACTCTTAAAGGAAAGAATTTGCGGAGCAAATTCTTTCCTTTAAGAGTTGACCCCTATTGACTTGAGAGGCAAAAACACTTTTGCAGGAGTTGCCTCCCCTGAAGGTGTACCCATTCATTGCGTCCATACATAGAACAGTTCTCAGCCAAATCCCCGGACTGGCAGAATTATGTGAGATTTCTTGTCATACCTTTTGGTAAGTAAGAAATAAATATGTGATATTAAGGGGAATGAGAACACTGGCAGATTTTTCCGCTATTTTTCAAAGGGAGACAACTTTCTGGACTTCCTGTTCACTTTTCTAAAGGCTCAGTTCCACCGGAACAGGGGTCTACTCTTAAAGAAAAGAATTTGCTCCTCAGGAGCAAATTCTTTCCTTTAAGAGTTGACCCCTATTGATATTTGAGGCAAAAACACTTTTGCAGGAGTTGCCTTTCCTGAAGGTGTACCCATTCCCCTTAAATATATTTATACCCCCGCAAACGAAGTTTGAAGGGGGTATATAGGAGTCAGCTTGTCGTCGTCGTCGGTCCGTTACAAAAAACTTTAACATTGCTCATAACTTCCTTATTCTTTGACCGATTTCTTTAATATTCACACACCACACACCTTGCCACTAGTACTTAAGATTGATATACACAAACCTGACCTTGACCTTTTACGTTACTATCTGACAACGCATGCGGGGGTATAATTGGCGCCCGTTAGGCGGCAGCTCTAGTTTAGTTTGAGCACACCAAAACCTGTGAATATCATGTGTAGGTATCCTGTGTTGAAAAAGATTGCCAAGAATTTCAGAGGCATTTTAGACAGGGAAATCAAGATTAATGAATGATTGTCCTTGATTAAAAATGAAAAACAATTTGATAAAAGACCCCCTTTGCATAGCTCCAGATAAGGAGAAATGAGGATAACTAACCCTTATCCTGATGAATAAATTAATTTAGCCACACCCCTTTCTGACTATCATCCAATGAAATTACTTGATATGATGTATGTGCTCAAATCGCAAACTACATGGCAGTGTAGATCCCAATTAGGTGGCTTCTAGAGAAGATGCCTTCTACAGAAGTGATCTGATCAGGATCTATAATATTTGCAAAGATGGGGCTGTTGTGTCCAGCAGGATAGGGGTTAAGGGGTTGTTTTTGTTTCTTGTTGGAAGCATATATTGGGGGTACTCTTTAGAGTTGCCTCAGTGAAGCAATTTTAACAAGTACCCACAACATATTGTTTATCCGATTTAGTACCAGAAACTCCAAAACGGGTACCCTGGCAAACAGTGCGGGCCCGGATCAGACGCCACAAAACGTGGCATCTGATCAGGGCCTACACTGTTTGCAAAAAGTTCAGCCAATTTCCAAATAAATATTGAAGAAAACACAACCTATCACCCCTAAATTTTGAAATGGACTCCTGCTATATATAAGGAGGAAGATTCCATTTGGTACAAAAAGGATTAATAAGTTTAAACTACCTGAAAACTGTCCTTGTTACTCCTTATCTGGAGCTAAGGGACACCCAGGTATATTTGATAATGTTTGCAAGCTAGAACATGCATAAAATACCTTCATACATTTGGTTGTACATTAAAGAACCAGAGACCTGGGGCCATGTACAGAAGCTTTTATTGTTGAAACATTCCTTGTTTCAAGATGACTGTGTTTTTCGGTAATGTGTTGAGTACCAGTTTCTCAGGCTCTGTTTTGGCACTTCGATGCCACTTTGATAACAGAGGCATCATTAAATATTGGCAGTGGACAATACACATCATGATGTAGGCAAATGTTCAAAACTGATGTTGTCGTTAGTTAAAATATTAATAAAACTTTGATTATTTAATATGACAAATATGCTAATATTTTTGCTGAAAAATCTGAGTAGCTTTTGCAAATCTTTTTTTTTTTTTAGCAAAAATTTGTTCAGCAAAAATATGTGTATTATATATTGTAGTTGATAGACTGTTAATGTTTTTGTCCCTTAAGAGTTTAAGCTAACGGATTCTTTGACCAACTGGACCCTGGACTTATGGTTGGCTTGGCATGTACATTTCAATGTCATCTCATCACAGATGTGCTTAAAGCCCATTTTGCATAACATGTTTTGTCATGTGTTTCAGGTTCGAGTAATCTGGGAAAATACCTTGCCAGTGTTGACAGTGTATATAACAGTCTCTTCAATGACTCATTGTGGAAAGACACCTTTGATAAAACTGAAAGTAAACTGGGTAAGTTTATAACTTTTCCATATTGACCTCATTTTAGAAACCTCCGAGGTATAGTGGTTAGGCTATACGCCTCATAAACCAGGGTAGACCCCTTTTTTTAGTGAGGCTTAGTTTAAAGGAAAGCTTTCGGAGGAGACTTGAAACCAAGGTCCTTTCTCCATATGACCTTAAGTGTTGGTGGGTTGTAAAACTCGAAAACACACACACATTGACGTCACTTCTGGATAGTTTGTATATTTAACACAGATGAAAAAATTCTTTTTAATGTCAAAAATAACATTTCAGTTGAAAATGAGTTAACCTATTGTATATGGACAACCCTAAAAAGGGTCATTGGCAAACAGTAAAGGCCCAGATCAGATGCCACAAAATGTAGCAGGTGAGCAGTACCTTCACTATTTGCAGAAGCTTTAACAATTTTATAAATGAATTTCAAGAAATAACTGAACATGTGACACTGCTGTATATGAGGGTGAAATTAGAAATGGAATATTCCATTAGTACAAATAGGTTTATGAAACACAAAGAGAAAACATTTTGTTGTAATGCCATGCTTTTCTTTTTCAGATTCTCCTGAGATTTTTAGTCGTGTGTCCAAGTACCTAACTTCAGCTGGTAATGTTGTACATATTCCTGTAGCTGAAGCAATGGTCATGTGCAAAGGAAAAGGGTGAGTACACTCAAACTTAAATTGAACTAATGCCTCGTTTACGCACGGTGACCATGTTCATTTTCATCTCATTCTTAGAATCCCTAGAGTATTCCTCTTATCGCTCAAAGTAGCAAATATTGAGTAGTTTACTAATGTCCTCTTAAAGGTTTGAAGAATCTGCCTTGTATTGTTGCCTGTCCACTGATATAAGCCTCCGTTTCAGAGTTAAATGAAGAACTACAGAAAGTTTTGTGTGTCTCTGGCCATTGCGTATTCGAAACTTGCTTTCCCTTAAAAATGGAATAGTCTCATCACGCTTGATTTTTGAACTCTCATTGGTCATTGATGTACTATAGTAAGGTACTACTCTTTTAAAGGTTGGAAGAATCTGCCTTGTGTCGTTGCTTGTCCACTGATATAATTCTCTGTTTCAGAGTTAAATGAAGAACAACAGAAAATAAATGAAAATTTAGTGTGTCTCTGGCCATTGTGTATTCAAGCCTCGCTTATTCGCACATACAGGATTCTAAGTTCTGCCATGGAAAATCAGGTGTTTTTAGCTCACCTGTCACGTAGTGACGAGGTGAGCTTTTGGGATCACTTTTTGTCTGGCGTCCGTCGCGTGTGTGCGTCAGTGCGTGTGTGCGTGCGTAAACTTTTTCTACAAATGACATCTCCTAAACCACTGATCAGATTTTAACAAAATTTCACAGGAATGATCCTTAGGTGATCCCCTTTTAAAGTTGTTCAAATGGTTCCGTTCCATTGCACATCTAGGTCACAGGAGCTAAAAATAGATTTTTAAAATGAAAACTTTAAAAATCTTCTTCTCTGAAACCGAAAGGCCCGGGTCTTCGATATTTGGTATGAAGCTTCATCTAGTGGACCTCTACCAAGATTGTTCAAATTATGGCCCTTGGGCCAGAAATGCCCCCGCCCCGGGGGCCTTTGAGTTTACTTAGGCTTATATAGGGAAAATCTTTAAAAATCTTCTTTTCTGAAACCACAAGGCCCAGGTCTTTGATATTTGGTGTGAAGCTTCACCTAGTGGACCTCTACCAAGACTGTTCAAATTATAGCCCTAGGGCCAAAACTGCCCCTGCCCCGGGGGCCTTTGGTTTTACATAGGCTTATACAGGGAAAAACTTTAAAAATCTTCTTCTCTGAAACCGCAAGGCCCAGGTCTTTGATATTTGGTGTGAAGCTTCACCTAGTGGACCTCTACCAAGATTGTTCAAATTATAGCCCCGGAGCCAAAAATGCCCCCACCTTGGGGGCCTTTGGTTTTACACAGGCTTATACAGGGAAAATCTTTAAAAATCTTCTTCTCTGAAACCGCAAGGCTCAGATCTTTGATATTTGGTGTGAAGCTTCATCTAGTGGACCTCTACCAAGATTGTTCAAATTATAGCCCTTGGTCCAAAAATGCCCCATCCCTGGGGCCCTTTGGTTTTTCATAGGCTTATATAGGGAAAATATTTAAAAATCTTCTTCTCTGAAACCACAAGACTCAGGTCTTTGATATTTGGTATGAAGCTTCACCTAGTATAGCCCTTGAGCCAAGAATGTACTAGAGACACTGATTCTCAGGTGAGCGATTCAGGGCCCTCTGGGCCCTCTTGTTCAAAGATTCTCACCTAAATTAAATATTCTTTAAAGGGCAGTAAAACCAGAAGAAAAATGTGTGTGTGAAAGAGGGAGACATGGTGTGATTTTGTAAGTGGATGCAAAATGTGTTCTCTTGTATATTGAGTTTTAGTGTTTGATTTTACTTTAGGAGAATGGGAACACCTTCAGGGGAGGCAACTCCTGCAAAAGTATTTTTGTCTCCACTGTCAATAGGGGTCAACTATTAAGGTAAAGAATTTGCTCCCGAGGAGCAAAGTCTTTCAGAGTAGACCCCATTTTCAGTGGGACAGGGTGCTTAGAAAAGCAAACAGGATGTCCTGAAAGTTGTCTTTCTTTGAAAAAATGGCGGAAAAGTCGGCCAGGTATTCCCATTCTCCTGAAGGTGAATGGATATTTTCCACCATTTTCCAAGCAGGGGACAAAGTTGGTACTTCCTGTTTGCTTTCCTTTAAACTAAGCCTCACTAAAAAAAGGGGTCTACTCTTGAAGGAAACAATTTGCTCCTTACCATGGGAGACAAATACTTTTGCAGGAGATGCCTACCCTGGAGGATTCCTTTTCCCATAAATGGACCCCGTCAAGCGATTTTGGTACTTATCGCCTATGCGAGCAGCGAAGGTTCAGGCGAGCCTGCGCATCCGCGCAGTCTCGCCAGAACCTTCGCTGCTCGCTCATACAAGCAGTGAATCAAGAGGAACCTTCAGACAGAAAGCCATATCCCTGGCCCCTCTAAATGGCTGGGCATGCGCAGTTAAAATTTGTCATGGGGGAATGCTCAAAGGCACAAATTCGCTTGGCGGGGCTCAAATAAAGGTCTCATGTTTATTTCAGATCTGATGAAGAATCATCACAGATTTTTATTCCTTTCCTGAGCGTAAGTACCATTAAACGCATTGATTAAAATGCCATTTGAATTACAGTAGAACTTTGATGGCTCGAACACCGATGTCGTTTACCATGGCTGAGTCGAACTCGCTCTTGAGCCCCTAGGGTAATCCTCTTCACAAGCAGTATTGCGGGATAATTAAGACGATTTTAGTCTTTTATCAAGCAAATGTATGCTGTGTGTACTCATTAGAATCGCCTCGGTGAGGCGATTCTAATGAGTACACACAGCATACATTTTCAATACAGAACATCGAAAAGCTGTTCAAAAGTATCTCGTTATGCCTCCTGGCAGTAAGCAACAGTGGCACGAACTACCGCTGTGTCGAATAAATTTTCATGGTCCCAAAATGGTTCAAGCCATCGAAGTTAGACTGTATTGTCAGTTGTCCAAGGCTTTGACCATTCAGTATAATTATCCTAAAATTTGATACAGTGAAATTCCTATTTAAGACCACCAAAGACCACTTTTGGAACTGTTTGAAAGTGGTCTTCAGACTTTTTATGAACAGTCCCAGAGGTGGTCACTTACTAGAGAACACTGGGTCTAGAAATCACAATGAAAGAATATTTGAAACCTCACATATGTGCTTTTAAGGGGAATAGGAACACCTGGCAGATTTTTTTGCCATTTTTCAAAGGGAGATAACTTTGGGACTTCCAGTTTGCTTTTCTGTAAGCCCTTTCCCACTGGAAAAAAAGAAAGAGTTTGCTCCTCAGGAGAAAGAATTTTGCTCCTCTGGAGCAAATTCTCTCCTTTAAGTGTTGACATGGGAGACAAAAATACTTCTGCAGGAGTTGCCTCCCCTGAAGGTGTTCCCATTCCCCTTAAAAGCAAATTTAGTCTTAATATCAGCTGGTCTTAATAGCGGAATTTCACTGTATGTCTCAGGCATTGTTGATAAAAAGGGAAAAAGTTTTTGACCCCACTGTACTGTTTTAGTCTACAGTTAACCTCTTTATTCTAGTTAATTGAAGAGAACGGGAAAGGCATTGATATTGATACACATTGAATGATCGATACACATACAAAGTCAAGCACTGTCCTTGCTTTTGCTGTGAGCTCGCTGTCTTGTCCCAGTTATTCAAAACAATCTTAGCTTAACCTTTCAGATGCCAGTCGTAACAATTGTCATCTGCTTTGATGTCTTCTGGTTACTTCAAAAGTCACTGTTGCAAACAGTGTGGACCCTGATCAGACTGCTCCTAGAGGAGCAGTTCTAGGAGCAGTCTGCTCTGGGTCCACACTGCTTACCTGTATGTAAAAGTTTGTTTGAAAAGTTTGCAAGAAGATGCAGCAGATGACATTAATAGGCAACATTTTTAGATGCAGTTTTTCTAGGTGTTGTAAGGTTTAACCAACTTGGGCTTCATCACAAGAAAACTGGTCTTCCGGGTGTGCAACCAGACCAGATTACAACATGCCTGCTTACTCTAAGAATTGATTTATTGTTTTGGGCTTAATGACGCGTCTACCCTAGTGGGTCATTTTGTGTCATCTCCCAGAGAAAGGGAGAAAAGTGATAGAAGAGATAGTAGAGGGACAGAAGAGAAAGAAAATGAATGCAGGTGTAGAAACAGAAGAAACAACACTCCCCCTCTACCTTTACCTGCTGCAAGGACAGTAGGCATTGTCCAACTATAAGCCAATATCAGGCTGGACACCCCAGTGACACAAGATATACGTCACCTTCGCCTCACCTAACCACCCAAACTTACTCTAAGAAATCCCTTATAGTCTTTGGTTTGTGTGAACAGAAGCCTAGTTATATTATACTATTCAAGCAGTGGACAATAAAAATGTTGATCAGAATTCATGGATGCACAGGCTGAACAGTACCATTGTTGTTTGAATGAGGAATAGAGCAGGTTTTCTTATGCTGTACATATGTTTTAGGGAGTACAATATACTGGTAGCTTTTGCTGAAAAGAAAAATGAAAATAGCTTTCACACTCACTCTCTTGTCAGCAATAGTCTTGTTTGCCATATTAAAAATAAGTTTTAATATATTAACCCTTATCTTGCTGTTCACAACCCCTATCTTTGCAAACAGTGTAGATCCAGATCAGATGGCATCTGATCAGGATCTACACTGCTTGGCATTCATTTTATGAATTTGTAGCAATAAATTACACCAAGTAATTTGATTGGTTGATAGACAGAAATGGGTGTGGCTTAAATGAATATTCAGCTAGATAAGGGTTAACCTTTGTGATACCAGAGAAAAAATATATCTGAAAATGTTGTGTGTTTCATGTCATCTGCTGCATCTTCTTGCAAACTTTTAACACTTGTCCTGCTGAATATTTAAATATGCCACACCCACTACTGATTACAGGCCTCCTAGCAAAACCTATAAAACCTATAATAACCTATAATTTTGTGCCAAACCTATAAAACCTTTATTTTGTTCATAAAACCTATAAAAAGCCTGTATTTTCATGAAAAAAAACCTATATTTTTCACTTTTTGAACCTTCTTGCGACTCAACCCTAACTTTTCTTCAAAACGCACTACTATTTTTTACTTTTTAGTCCCATAAAAAGTGATGAAAACTGTCAAGAAGTTGTAATTTTTTTCCTCGCTAGCTTCGCTTGCTCGGACTTTGTAAAATTCAGATCAACTTTATCTGAGTACTTGTGGCACAAAAATCATCAAATATTTTTTTTTTTCAGTTTTAAATCTTTATGTAAGTTTGGAAGACTCTTTTTTTAACCTGTATTTTTATTGAAAAACCTGTAAATAACCTATATATTGAGTAAGAAGAACCTATATAAAAACCTATATTTTCAAAGTGGGCCACTAGGAGGCCTGGATTATCAACCAATCAGATTACTTGATGCCAATCACTGCAACAAATTCATAAACTGAACGACAAACAATGAAGGTCCTGATCAGATGGCTTCTGATCTGGATTTTCATTGTTTGAAAAATAAAACATATCCGGGCTCAGCAGGACAAGGGTTAAAACAGGCAAACAGTGTGAAAACTAGTAAGAAAAGATCACCCAGGAAAGGCCACAATCTAAGAACACACGTGTCTCAAGTCACGTATAGAAAGTGACAGGGAGGCACACACAAAAAGACGAAACAAGAACCAATGACTCAAAGCCAAGCAACAAATAAGACATTGCAAAAGAACAACTGCCTTGGGACGGTCAGTCGAAAACAACTCTGGAGTTTATGAAATTTCAAACCTTGCCCTCAGTGCCAGCACAGTATCAAACAAAATAACAAAGAACCCTGATGTGAACATTTGCAAAGTATTATTTCTTAATTTCAAAGAATTACATATGAATCATCTGCTGGAAGACAGTTCACATGAAGGCCTCTGAAAAGTTTGGAAAAAAATAAATAAATAAAATTGCCATTTCTGCAGAATTTCCACAAAAAATTTTATGTTAACATTTCAAGAAAACTAGAAAAAAATATTTTTATATGTACAGGAAGTGAAGATTGGCAGCTCAGAGGTGTTGAATATGTCAGTTGATCTGGATGACAACCTCCCACCAGCTGTGAACCTGTCCAGCTCCCCACCCCAGTCAGAACAGAAACAGCGAGACATGAGTACCCCACCCAACTCACCTAATGTTAGTGGTTCAACAGTATTCCAGAGGTAACATCAACAGTCTTGTGTACAGAAGCACACATGGGCTAAAGTCCTATGCCAAAAGTTTTTGATCACTGATGACATTCCAGTGTACTTATTGCATGTCAACAATTTTTCAAACTTTATGGTTTCATAATTACTGAACATATTTGAGCTCCAATGGGGCCAGTTTTTGTCCCACCTGCTTTAGCAGGAAGACATAGGCGTGCAAGTTTCCGTCCGTCTGTCCGGTTGTCCGTCCATCCGTACGTTTGTCCGCACCAACAAATGTATAGTTAGGTGGCTCCGCACCAACAAATGTATAGTTAGGTGGCTATGCAAATGGACAGAATCAATGTAAGTCTATGGGATTTATTCCGTTAGACACCGAAAATACTTCTTTTCAGTGGCTAAAAGTAGCCACTTAAGTATCAATCCTGCCAAAAATAGCCACATAAGTATACATCCGTGAGAAGTCCGGTTGTCCGTCCGTCTTTCCGTCAACATTTTACACTGGGTGTCTTGTCATTGCAACTCCTCCTACAGTTTCATACCGATTATTTTGAAACTTTGCATGTGCTTTCACCATGGTTTGAGGATGTGCATGTGGTTTCGACAAAATTCTAAGAATATTTTTTTTCACTTTTTGCACATTATGAACTTAACCATTTTTATGCTTTTGTTGATATACAATAGGTACCTCTTGTCATCGCAACTCCTCTTACAGTTTTATTTTGATCATTTTGAAACTTTGTGTGTGTTTTTGCTATGGTATGAGTATGTGCATGTGGTTTGGACTTTAACTTCGGATCAATTTTTATCACTTTTTCCACATTGTGAACTTAGTCATTTTTAACCTTCAATTGATATATGATAGGTACCTCTTGTCATAGCAACTCCTCTTACAGTTTTATACCAATCATTTTGAAACTTTGCATGTGCTTTTGCCATGGTATGAGGATGTGCATGTCATTTCGACATAATTCTCAGAATATTTTTTTTCGCTTTTTGCGCATTGTGAACTTAGTCATTTTTAAGCTTTAATTGATATACAGGAGGTACCTCTTTGTCACCGCAACTCCTCTTACAGTTTCATACTAATCATTTTGAAACTTTGCATGTGTTTTTGGCTTGGCATGAGGCCCTGCATGTGGTTTGGACTTAATCTTCTGGTCAATTTTTGTCACTTTTTTCACATTGTGAACTTAGTCATTGTTAACCTTCAGTTGATATATGATAGGTATCTCATCATCGCAACTCCTCTTACAGTTTTATACTAATCATTTTGAAACTTAGCTTGTGTTTTCTCCATGATATGAGGATGTTCATATGCTTTGGATATAATTCTTGGATCATTTAAGTTCATTTTATCACAGTGTTAAATTAGTCAGTTTTTTACCTCACATATATAGGCTATGGATTCTTCTCAAAGCCCTATATTCATCTCTTCTGCCTTAAATAAACTTTTATTTTTTGTGTTGGGCAGGTGGGGAGCAGGTGCAACATCAACTTCACCGAAGTTGAATTTCTGGTTTGTCACTTTTTCCACATTGTGAACTTAGTCATTTTTAACCTTCAATTGATATATGATAGGTACCTCTTGTCATCGCAACTCCTCTTGCAGTTTTATACCGATCATTTTGAAACTTTGCATGTGCTTTCCCATGGTATGAGGATGTGCATGTGGTTTCGACATAATTCTCAGAACATTTTTTTTCACTTTTTGCACATTATGAACTTAGCCATTTTTAAGCTTCATTTGATATACAATAGGTACCTCTGGTCATTGCAACTCCTCCTACAGTTTCCTACCGATTATTTTGAAACTTTGTGTGTGTTTTTGCCATGGTATGAGGTTGCGCATGTGGTTTGGACTTTATCTTTGGATAAATTTTTGTCACTTTTTCCACATTGTGAACTTAGTCATTTTTAACCTTCAATTGATATATGATAGGTACCTCTTGTCATCGCAACTCCTCCTGCAGTTTTATACCAATCATTTTTAAACTTTGTGTGTGCTTTCGCCATGGTATGAGGATGCGCATGTGGTTTGGACTTTGTCGTCGGATCATTTTTCGTCACTTTTTCCGCATTGTGAACTTAGTAATTTTTAACCTTCAATTGATATATGATAGGTACCTCTTGTCATAGCAACTCCTCTTACAGTTTTATACCAATCATTTTGAAACTTTGCATGTGCTTTTGCCATGGTATGAGGATGTGCATGTCATTTTGACATAATTCTCAGAATATTTTTTTTCGCTTTTTGCGCATTGTGAACTTAGTCATTTTTAAGGTTTAATTGATATACAGGAGGTATCTCTTTGTCACCGCAACTCCTCTTACAGTTTCATACTAATCATTTTGAAACTTTGCATGTGTTTTTGGCATGGCATGAGGCCCTGCATGTGGTTTGGACTTAATCTTCTGGTCAATTTTTGTCACTTTTTTCACATTGTGAACTTAGTCATTGTTAACCTTCAGTTGATATATGATAGGTATCTCATCATCGCAACTCCTCTTACAGTTTTATACTAATCATTTTGAAACTTAGCTTGTGTTTTCTCCATGATATGAGGATGTTCATATGCTTTGGATATAATTCTTGGATCATTTAAGTTCATTTTATCACAGTGTTAAATTAGTCAGTTTTTTACCTCACATATATAGGCTATGGATTCTTCTCAAAGCCCTATATTCATCTCTTCTGCCTTAAATAAACTTTTATTTTTTGTGTTGGGCAGGTGGGGAGCAGGTGCAACATCAACTTCACCGAAGTTGAATTTCTGGTTTGTCACTTTTTCCACATTGTGAACTTAGTCATTTTTAACCTTCAATTGATATATGATAGGTACCTCTTGTCATCGCAACTCCTCTTGCAGTTTTATACCGATCATTTTGAAACTTTGCATGTGCTTTCCCATGGTATGAGGATGTGCATGTGGTTTCGACATAATTCTCAGAACATTTTTTTTCACTTTTTGCACATTATGAACTTAGCCATTTTTAAGCTTCATTTGATATACAATAGGTACCTCTGGTCATTGCAACTCCTCCTACAGTTTCCTACCGATTATTTTGAAACTTTGTGTGTGTTTTTGCCATGGTATGAGGTTGCGCATGTGGTTTGGACTTTATCTTTGGATAAATTTTTGTCACTTTTTCCACATTGTGAACTTAGTCATTTTTAACCTTCAATTGATATATGATAGGTACCTCTTGTCATCGCAACTCCTCCTGCAGTTTTATACCAATCATTTTTAAACTTTGTGTGTGCTTTCGCCATGGTATGAGGATGCGCATGTGGTTTGGACTTTGTCGTCGGATCATTTTTCGTCACTTTTTCCGCATTGTGAACTTAGTAATTTTTAACCTTCAATTGATATATGATAGGTACCTCTTGTCATAGCAACTCCTCTTACAGTTTTATACCAATCATTTTGAAACTTTGCATGTGCTTTTGCCATGGTATGAGGATGTGCATGTCATTTTGACATAATTCTCAGAATATTTTTTTTCGCTTTTTGCGCATTGTGAACTTAGTCATTTTTAAGGTTTAATTGATATACAGGAGGTATCTCTTTGTCACCGCAACTCCTCTTACAGTTTCATACTAATCATTTTGAAACTTTGCATGTGTTTTTGGCATGGCATGAGGCCCTGCATGTGGTTTGGACTTAATCTTCTGGTCAATTTTTGTCACTTTTTTCACATTGTGAACTTAGTCATTGTTAACCTTCAGTTGATATATGATAGGTATCTCATCATCGCAACTCCTCTTACAGTTTTATACTAATCATTTTGAAACTTAGCTTGTGTTTTCTCCATGATATGAGGATGTTCATATGCTTTGGATATAATTCTTGGATCATTTTAGTTCATTTTATCACAGTGTTAAATTAGTCAGTTTTTTACCTCACATATATAGGCTATGGATTCTTCTCAAAGCCCTATATTCATCTCTTCTGCCTTAAATAAACTTTTATCTTTTGTGTTGGGCAGGTGGGGAGCAGGTGCGACATCAACTTCACCGAAGTTGAATTTCTGGTTTGTCACTTTTTCCACATTGTGAACTTAGTCATTTTTAACCTTCAATTGATATATGATAGGTACCTCTTGTCATCGCAACTCCTCTTGCAGTTTTATACCGATCATTTTGAAACTTTGCATGTGCTTTCCCATGGTATGAGGATGTGCATGTGGTTTCGACATAATTCTCAGAACATTTTTTTTCACTTTTTGCACATTATGAACTTAGCCATTTTTAAGCTTCATTTGATATACAATAGGTACCTCTTGTCATTGCAACTCCTCCTACAGTTTCCTACCGATTATTTTGAAACTTTGTGTGTGTTTTTGCCATGGTATGAGGTTGCGCATGTGGTTTGGACTTTATCTTTGGATAAATTTTTGTCACTTTTTCCACATTGTGAACTTAGTCATTTTTACCTTCAATTGATATATGATAGGTACCTCTTGTCATCGCAACTCCTCCTGCAGTTTTATACCAATTATTTTTAAACTTTGTGTGTGCTTTCGCCATGGTATGAGGATGCGCATGTGGTTTGGACTTTGTCGTCGGATCATTTTTCGTCACTTTTTCCGCATTGTGAACTTAGTAATTTTTAACCTTCAATTGATATATGATAGGTACCTCTTGTCATCGCAACTCCTCTTACAGTTTTATACTGATCATTTTTAAACTTTGCATGTGCTTTTGCCATGGTATGAGGATGTGCATGTCATTTCGACATAATTTTAGAATATTTTTTTTCACTTTTTGCACATTGTGAACTTAGCCAATTTTAAGCTTCAGTTGATATGCAAGCCAATTTTAAGCTTCAGTTGATATACAATAGGTACCTCTTGTCATCGCAACTCTTCTTACAGTTTTATATTGGGCATTTTGAAACTTTGTGTGTGTTTTTGCTATGGTATGAGGATGTGCATGTGGTTTGGACTTTATCTTGGCATCATTTTTTATCACTTTTTCCACATTGTGAACTTAGTCAGTTTTTTTACCTCACATATATAGGCTATGGATTCTTCTCAAAGCCCTATATTCATTTCTTCTGCCTTAAATAAACTTTCTATTTTTTGTGTGGGGCAGGTGGGGAGCAGGTGCGACATCAACTTCAAGGAAGTTGAATCTCTGGTTTTAATTATTTTAACTGAAGCCTTGTTAACTAGAATGGATGTTTTCAAACTGAAAGATAGAAGAGTCCCCTTCAGAAACTCAGGGGTGAATGGGTTAACTAACAAAGGCAGAAGAATAAGGAAGAGACAGTAGTTTAAAAGATCATTTTAACCCTCGCCATGCTGAACCCAGATATATCCTTTCTTTGAAAACAGTGTAGATCCAGATCGGCTGGGGAACGGAAGGTCAGAGGTTCGATCCTGGGCCGCGACATACTAAAGTCGTTAAAAATGGTACTAGCTGCTCCTCGCTTGGCACTCAGATTTATGGGGTAGAGCTAGGACTGGTCGACCCAGTGTCAGGATAATGTGACTGGGTGTGGTATCATGTTATGTGTCTGGGACATGATACTTCAGTGAGGCAGCACTATAAAAGTGAGCATTGAGCTCCCTGTCGCAACCAGACACCGTCGTGATATGACTGAAAAATTGTTGAAAGCGACGTTAAACCCGAATTTACACACACACACGCGCAACACAAATGGCTGATAAGCATAGAGGAGAGTAGCAGGTCAAGAAGTTAACCATTATACTGTCAAAACTGCCAGCACAGATGTAAAAGTAGTCGGTATCTTAAAATTAAATGAGCAAATGTGGTTGCTGGATGAAGCTTCATTTGTGACCATTTGTCATGTGTGAACACTTCAGTGCACATGTGTAGAGTATTACAGTCTCTTGCCTGTGCTTTGCATTTTAGGTTTTGTTTGATTTGAGGTTTAACGTCCCCGTCAACACTGTATAGGTCATTTTGGAGACGTTGCTTCCAATTTTTTGGGACTTTTACCCGACATTGAGATGACATGACATCTCAAGCCCTGTCGCCCAATTAAACCAAGGGTTTATAAGCATGGACGGTCCGACTGGCACCGCTTTGCCTGGGCAGGCTTAGATCCTCTAAGGGGTTTACCAGTACTCGTGTGCCGCAGGATTCAGCTCTGCGTGGAAACATCATGCAGCCCATATATTTCTTCAAGCCCCGATGGGTGGGGGCCGCTGCATTTTATATAATTAGGTGAATGATAAATATGTTCTATAACAGGGTTATCCTTTGGAAGCAAGGTGTACACAACAGAATTAAAAACTATGGAGCATACATGTTTTTTGGGCCAGACTAGCTAGTTTCGGCCAATTAGGCCTCATCAGTGACCCTCAAATATTTTCAAATTCGTCAGTGGAATCAGTGATCCCAAAGGACAAGAAAATATAAACTACACTATGATGAAGGGCATGAAGCCTCCAGGAGAGGAAGTTCTTTCAAACATTTTTGTCTGCTTTATCATTAGGGTTCTATTCTTAAAGGAAAGAATTTGCTCCTAAGGAGCAAGGGGTCTATTCTTAAATGAAAGAATTTGCTCCTGAGGAGCAAATTCTTTCCTTTAAGAATAGACCCTTCTTTCTAAGGACAATATTGCAGGGATGCCAACAAGAATTCACAAAAGATGCCTCTCTTGCTCTTCAGCTTTTTTGTGTGTTTCTTTAAATCAGAGTCCAGTTGTTCAAGCCTCATCAGCTTAACAGGCTCATAATTGGCAAGATGTTTACTGTCTAGTGTATACAAATACCTACTACACCACAACCCTGATATAACAATGTTCATTATAACATCATCATCATCAACAGATTTTTGATTAACGTGCAGGTACAGGGGCAACGTCCACATAAGTGGGCCCCCTTCCAGGTAGCTGGCTTGCTGCACGCATGGCAGATCTTACACCAGATCTCCAGGCTTGTCTATCATGAGGATCGATAGCAGAGAGCTTCCATTCTCTGCAATCTCTCTGTTAGCTGCTTCCAGGTCATCTTGGGCCTTTAGCCCCAGAGCTACTGGCATGTTTAATCATGTGGTCGAGGCCAAAAGGTTTGAACATGTTTTCTTATGTAAAAAAGTATGCTGAATTCAAAAATCGAAGTCTTAAAAAAATCGGACCCTGCGTTACTGCAGTATAGGCATCTGAATACACATGGTGTCCTTATTTTCTAGGAAATTCGTCAAAATGGGGGTACCCGTACTGTAAGTATATTTTCTCGGTCTGTACATATGAAAAGACCCCCACTTTTGTATCATAGTTTGCGTAATAAATAGTGTAAATGATAAAATAACCGTTGCTACATTTTTTTCGCAATATTCTGTAAAATAGTTGCTTCCAACGTACTTTTTTTATTAAATGTCCGTCAAATACAATTAAAATTGTAGACATCACTGCATATAAATTGCATTTCTTCAAAGGCACTGTAATTCGAATGTCATATTTTAAAACGAGTCGGTTTTGCCGTTCTGTACCCGCCAACAGTTACGGAAATACTTTCCAGAAAAAGTTGTTTTTCCTTTTGACGCGCCTGCGGCTATTTGTAGCGGTGTATTTATATGACGTTGCTAGCGGAATTGTTTACCGAAAGTCGCGGTAAACTTCAAACTGTCGTTTGGTTTCGATCCGCAAAGCTCGCAATACATTGATGTTTAGGAAAGCATTTCTTTTTTGTTTTTGCCATATAATTGATTGATTACAAGCAGTAATTAATAATCTTTTAAAGAGTTTGTTTTGTTATTTCACTTCCGGCATTAAATCCAATACGTTCGAATAGTATCGATTTGTGTTTTTTTTTTCGACAGATTTGGCATATGACATAGATATTTGTTTGCGATTTAAAGTGAAGTCCTCCCTTCAATTGACCTCATATTATTTCTTTCTTTGTCTGACTTGATTTCTGTGTGCTAAGAATATTAATAGTGTTTTACTGTAAGTTCTTTATCTATCTGTCTTCCCTTTCTGTATGCCTGTGTCTGTCCTGTTTTCTGTCTGTAGAGAAAAAGTGACCAGTTTCCTATCATTTCTATCTGTACAATTTGTTCTGTCTATGTTTGTTGGTCCAAATTTTTTGTCAGAATTAATCAATCGATCAATCACTAAATAATCAATCAATCAATCAATCAATCAGAAGTGTTTAAGGTAGAAGATGGATGCAGCTAAACAAACAGACAACCAATCTCTTAAACTTAAGTGCATAATCCACATTGATTCCAAAAAGAGTCGAAAAGAGAAGATTGTACCATTTACGGAGTCGACTTGGTTGAAAGTACAAACCGCTTCCACAGCTAGGTCGACCCTGCTGAAATCTTCAAAGTACGACATTATATGTAGGAACTTACCGGGATCTTTCGAGAATGTCCATGGCTATCACCAGTCATGTTATAGTAATTTCACCGCTGTGCCAAAAATTCAAGAGCCTGGTAAGACGAAATCCAGGAGGGACAGTGGTGATAAACTACTACGATCAGATATAGAAAAGCAGACAGCAGGGCCGTCTGGAATCTTTGAGGCTAAATGCATTTTCTGTAATTGCATAAGAAAATACAAAGGCCCGCATCAGAAAATGGAACAGTTAGGTAGTTCAGAAGCTCCGGATGCAGAATCGACCATAAAAGATGCCGCGCGTATTTTGGATGATCAAGAAATGATAACCAAAATCGGAAGCGTTGACTTTGTGGCCAAAGAAGTTAAGTATCATCATACATGCAGGAAGAATTATGTGAACAGAGCTGAAAGAAAGAAACAGAGCATTATAAGTGGAGAAGAGGGCGAAGAGACAGAGTATCGTAAACTGAGAGCGGCACATGACAAATCATTTTGTGACATCTCAGAGTATGTCCAGGAGATAGTTCTTGACAAATAGGGGCTACAATGGATCCATTCCTTGTAGATTTCCGGGATGATAAACTCTACTGCATTTCGACTGGCACCGTCATGCCCTCGGATATTGCAGACAGTATTTTAGCCACTGAGTCAAAGGGACAACAATGGTACGAAGAGTTTAAGGCGGGCTGTTTTGCAGACCATGACAGGTTCGAAAAACCTATTCCCAGGAGAAAGATAAAGTCCTTTACTAGCAATGCAGTAACAGTAAAGCTCCAGACTGAGGACAGAAAAATAAAGGAACTCCAGGGCACTAGAGATTTGTTTGGCCGTCTGCTATATTTGTCAACAGTTAAGGATATTGACCTTAAACTGGTTCTAGTATACCCTCTCACACCAGTTCCTATGACCCTTGCCCATGTTGACGGGACTAAAATCACTACAGATAAATCAAAACTGTTTACAAAGCTTGAGGCTAGAATACACTCAGATGCTCCCAGATCTGTCGATGTTTGTATCATGGACGGAATGTTCCTAATACAGTCTCTGGTTGATTTACCCCCGACATTTGGTGGTGTAGCAAAGCTTATAATGTCATGTCTTGCCAGGCTGGCAGACCGTGTTGATTTTGTATGCGATACATACAAGCACCCCTCAATTAAGGACATAACCCGAGAGGACCGAGGTTCAGTAACAGGGGAAATAAAAGTATCTGGTCCAGACCAACGCAGGCCAAAAGATTTTGGTACAGCCTTGAAGGCTGAATCGTTCAAGATTTCGCTGTTGCGATTTCTCGCAGAAGAGTGGTCAAGTGATGAGTATACATCTGTGCTAAAGACATGTGAGCTGTATTTCGGGTTAGATGACAAATGTTACCTTTATAAAGTAGTCGACGGAAAGATGACACGTACTGAGATTGGTGAATTGAATTGTCAACATGAGGAGGCAGATACTCGTATTGTCTGGCACATAAAACATGCATGCTCACACACCGTACTTCCTAATATTGTAGTCCGCTGTGTAGATACTGACGTTCTTGTAATTTTGGTATTCCACATGACAAACATTGAAGGGTTTGTTTGGATGGACGTTGGACATGACAAAAACAACACCCGACGGTACGTTGATATCACTAAGCTATGTGGAGAGCTTGGCAGGAGATTATGCCGTTCTTTGCCCGCGTTGCATGCATTCACCGGGTGTGACTACACAGCTGCCTTTCTTCGTAAAGGAAAAACCCGACCGATGGATATAGCTGAGAAATCCGATCAGTTTCTACAGGCTTTAGATAAACTTGGGGCTAGTGCAGATGTAGATGAGACTACAGAAGATGTTTTGGAGCGTTTTGTCTGTCATTTGTACGGTAAGGCTAACCATACGAAGGTTGATGATGCTCGCTATGCCGTGTTCAGAGATAAGTATGCTCCAAAGGATGACGAACATCCTTTGGCTAAGATAAAAGGAGCAGATGCAAGCCTGCTACCGCCGTCTAAACCTGTTCTACATCAGAAAATACTGCGAACTAATTTTGTTGCGTATGTATGGAAAAATGCTGATAAGTCCGTTCCACAGGAATTGAATCCCACGGAATGTGGCTGGATTTCAAAAGATGGCCGGTACAGAATAAAGTGGTTTGATGGGGAGCAGATACCAGACAATGTTGGAAGGGTCATTGATGAGACTAGTGGAGACGAAGAATCAGATGATGAGTACAGATATTCATTGGTATCTGATGAATCTGATGATGACGATTGCATTGGTGTTTAAATTTTCTGTTTGAAAAGGAAATTTGAATTTGTATTGTAGTCGATTAAATTAATAGTACCACTGTGAAGTGCAAACTTATATGTTGTTCCGTAAAAGTGACCAAGGATATGGTTAAGTTCTTTCTCTATTGCTATAAAGTTGTTGTGTATTGTTGCATAGTGTATTCTTATATTTAATCATCCCGTTTGGGACAGAGTGATCTGATTATTCTGGTTCTCAAACACTTGTAGTGGGTTTTCTTTTCTAAGTTTGGTGCCAAGAGTAGGCCGTGATTTTGAGTGTGGCGCTTCCTTCGTGTTTCTTTTTATTGTTTTATTATATCTACGAAAACTATCTGATAATTTGCAACTTGCCCAGTCAAATTGTAGGACACAATACAACAAAATATATTTTATCTATAACAGAAGGTAACTGTAAACAAAATCAGACAAATACAAAAAAAATAACAAAAGTAAATACAATAAATTGTTTCATTTTGTTTTTATTTTGCCTTAAATCTATTATGTTTTATTTGTACAAGGAATAAGAAAATATGTAATTTAGAGGATAACCAGCTAAATTCGATTCAGGGAATTCAGAACTGGCTTTGTAAAAACTTCTACGAAGAAATAAACATAAACAGTATAATTGGTGAAAAATGTCATTAATTTTCGTGTTTTATTATATAAAATCACATTGTCAGGGCCAGAAACCTCAGACAGTGGCATAATAATGCAGCAAAAGTTATTTGTTCTTATTTTTTCTCTATCAGAAAAAGTTAGATGCAAAATTGAGTATTCAAGTATACGCACAACGCGAGTCATTCTATTTATAGTACGGGTACCCCCATTTTGACGAATTTCCTAGAAAATAAGGACACCATGTGTATTCAGATGCCTATACTGCAGTAACGCACGGTCCGATTTTTTTAAGACTTCGATTTTTGAATTCAGCATACTTTTTTACATAAGAAAACATGTTCAAACCTTTTGGCCTCGACCACATGATTAAACATGCCAGTAGCTCTGGGGCTACTTCCTGGCCCCAGCTTTCCACCTACCTGTATGTCACAGGCAGTCTTGACTGCACCGTTGGAGCGTTCCACATGTCCATACCAGCAAAGCCTTCTCTCTTTCAGGATGAGGTCCAGGTCCTCAATGCCAAGACGCTCAAGTAACTCACTGGACCTGATGGTGACAGTGTCCTGTGGCTTGACATTGCAGATCTGTCTGATCACTGCCCTGTCATTTTGCTGTAGACATTGAAGGTTTGGCTTTGTCGATGGCCATGTCTCACTGGCATGGAGCATTGCGCTCCGCACACAAGAGCTATACACACGGCCATGTATCTTGAACGAGAGGTGGCGGGAAGAGAGAACTGGTAGCAACTCCTTGAATTTCTTCCAGGCTGTTTTCACACGTGATGTAGTTGAAAGGTCGCAGCCACCTGCTGCAGAGAGCTTATTACCTATGTAGCAAAAGGAAGCTGCAACCTCTAGCTTGTTGGATCCAACTTGGACTTCCCTCTGTGGTCTGCCATCTAAGGGGCATACAGTTCCTTGGCACCGTGTACACCTGTAATCGGGTCCTCTATCAAGCGTTTGAGCCCACTGCAATTCTTGTGCACCCAGAACTTGCAGCCATTACAAAAGATACTGTTGCTGCCCTCTCCAGTGCGACATACAGCACATGGGAGCTGGCCTGTACTCTGCAAGAGGTCCAGACCTGTACCACAAATCATGATCTTTGTCTTTCCTGCATTAACTCTCAGCCTTTTCTCCTCCATTGCGTCTTTCCAAGTTAAGAGCCTCCTGACACATCCCACAGGGGATTCAGCTATGATGACAAGGTCATCAGCATACAGGTCCTCCAGGAGACTCCAGAGCGGAACTTGCATGACAAGGCTTCAAGCACAATGATGAAAAGCAGTTGGCTGAGAACAGAGCCTTGATGAACACCCACCTTCACCTCGAATTCTTCACTGTAACCATCACCAACTAGGACACGGCTCCGAGCATTAGCATACATCCCTTGGACCAGTTGCACAATCTACTCTTCCAATCCAAGTTTTCTTAGTGCACACCATATGACTTTCCGAGGCACTCGTTCAAATGCCTTCTCCAGGTCTACAAAAGCCATGTAGAGTCTCCTGTCGGCCGCCAGATACTTCTCTTGCAGCTGCCGTACAACAAAAATTGCGTCTGTTGTGCCTCTTCCTCGGACGAAGCCAAACTGGGAATCGTTGATGGACACCAACTGCCTAATGAGGCTATCCACAATCCTCTCCAAGACTTTCATGACCTGTTTTGTCAGCTTGAGACCACGGTAGTTGCCCCGTTCCAGTGCATCGCCCTTTCCCTTGTAGAGACAGACAATGAAACTCTGTTCCCAGTCAGAGGGTACCTTCCCATCACGGATGATTGCAGCTGCAAGGTCGCGGATCATCGAGGCACCCACATCATCTGCAGCTCTTATCATCTCCACCACTATGCCAGAGGGACCTGGTGCTTTGCCAGTCTTCATCAGAGATAGCCTTCTTAACCATATCAATATGGATTGGGATGGGTGGCCCTTCCACTGGTGGTTCATCAGACAGGTGGTCTCGGTCCCAGTAGAACTCAACATTGAGTAGCCTTTGGTAGTGTTCTAACCAGGCCCTCTGCTTTGATTCTTCACTCATTGACATCTCCCCTGCATCATTCTTTACTGGTTTGTCACCTACAACATCGGCATTCTCTCTTCTCATCTGGTTAGCAAGGCGGTATACTTCTGAGGACTGAGGGTCAATATTCTTGTAGATCTCCTTCTCAGCTTCTTGGTGAGTATGGAGCACCGCACGTCTGGCTATGCGTTTGGCCGCAAGATATGATGCACGGGTGCCCTTACCAGTCTTCCATGCTTTAAAGGCTTGCCGCTTGGCTGCAATGACCTTATTAACATCCTCATTCCACCACCAGGTTTCGCGACACCAGCGGTGGGGCCGAGTTGTGCCACACACCTCTTCAGTTGTCTTGAGCAGACCGGTCTTGATGCTGTTCCATATATCCTCAGTTGTAGCATCTGCTACACCTGCTGAAGCACTCACATGCTGGCTGAAAAGCTCCTGGAAATGATTTCTTGTCTGAGATTCTTTCAGCGTCCAAACTTTTAGTCTTGGGATGAACTTGTGCTTGGGTTTTGGTGGCACATCTATCCTCATGTCGTATATGAGTAGCTGATGTTGCAGGGCTACTTCCTCGGCAGGGATCACTTTCACATCTGTGACAAGTTTGCGCATTGTCCTGCGGTAACGGATGAAATCTATCTGCGTTGCTGCACTTCCCGACTTGTACGTGATAAGATGACTGTCACGTTTCTTGAAACATGTGTTTCCAAGAAGCAGGTTAAATGCCAGGGCATACTCTAGAATCCTCTCACCCTCAACATCTGGTTCAGGTCTACCATACCCAATCCCACCATGCACTTCCTTGTATCCAGTGCCTGCATGGCCTACGTGGCCATTCCAATCTCCGCCTGGGATCAGGAGTTCGGATCCTGGGATCCTGGCAGTCACAGCACGCAGTTGGTCACAGAACAAGTCCTTGACTTCAACACTTAAACCTCTCTGTGGGGCATACACAGACAGAAGGGTAACCACTCACTGGCCGACTATATGCTTCATCACGATGATTCTGTCTGAGACTCTTTGCACTTCAAAAACTTTCTCTATCCACTCTTCTGCCACAAACACTCCTACACCAGCAGTGCCTTTATCGTTTCCAGACCAGTAGAGCTTTCACTTGGTGTCCTTGCCCTTGATCGTGCGGCAGTTTCCACCACGGTATCTGGTCCCCTGGACACAACAGACATCCACTTTCCTGCGGGATAGTGTTTCCACTATCTCGCAAACTCTTCCTCTCAGAGTGTTAACATTGAGTGTTCCCACCCTGAATTTCCTCAGGCGCTTGCTTGATTCGCCACAATGGCCCGACCCTGCCTCCCATGCCTGAGAGGAGGCCAAGCCGGAGACGTCACCAACAGAGCTTTGATGTCTGTTGGCACCGCCTAACCTTGATTCTGAATTTGTAGCTGCCATGATATGTTTTGACGGTTGTAATTTACAGGACCGCCTGTTCTGGCTGACGTCCCTTCTCAATTCTTTTACGGCACCTGAGCAAGCCACCGTTCCCAACTCACTAGGGCAGGTGTGCTTTACCGTTGTCCTTGTACAGCAAGGATCATCTGCCCAACCACAGTAGCTAGTACACCAAGCCATCGGTCTGTAGATGGTTGCTGCCTAGCTCTGCCACCCAGGTTGTGGCAGCCTCATAACCCTGAAGGTGGGGAGGCAACTGTGATAATGGGCAACCTCACATTCCCACACTCATTTAGAGTGTCACAGCTGGATGCAGTTTTACGTCATACCCAGGACCCTGGAGGTCGTTATATATGGCTCAGCACACTCAAGTATCTGACAACTCACGGGCTCTTCAGATAAATGAGTGTGACAAACCAGGTTTTGTTTGGAGACCTACCAACTCCTAGAAAGATTGCCAGGATATATAGCTTAGCACATTCAAGTTTCTGACAACTCACAGGCTCTCCAGATAAATGAATGTGACAAGCCAGATTTCGTTCAGAGACCTACCAGCTCCTAGGAGGAATTGCCAACTAAGGCTATGGGCTCTCTCTGCCCAGGCTAGGTTTTGTTTACGGATCTATAACCCCTAGGTGGGTTGCCAATCAAGGCTACGAGTTCCACCTACCCAAGCTAGTTTTGTTTAGAGGTCTAGCATCTCCTAGATGGATTGCCAACCAAGGCTGTGGGTTCCATCTACCCAGGCTAGGTTTTGTTTAAGGGCCTAACTCCTAGGTGGATTGCCAACCAAGGCTATGGGTTCCACCTACCCAAGCTAGCTTTGTTTAGAGATCTAGTAACTCCTAGATGGGTTGCTCTCCCGAGGTAACGAGTCCCATCTGCCCGCATGCAACAGGTTGTACTAGATTACATGTTACTAGTAGCAGGAATGAACCCGACCTGACCTGGATATAACACGGTTTCAAGATGGATCCCAAAAAGTGTAGATTATATAGAAAAATGACCATAAAGGGTCATTTTTCTGTATAATCTACACAGTTTTGTTTGGATATAACATGGTACTAACACAGTTTCTGCTTTGAACCCATTTAACCCTTTACCACTCAGATACGTGTTTTTACGTGTCTGCACCCCCCCCCCCCCCCCCCCCGCCCCAATTTTGAGCCCCAGAAGCACCTAAAATCTGCATTTCTACCCCTGGATAGTTATGTTTGCTTAAGGATTTGTTGGGCAAAAAAGTGACCTGTTTTTTCGCGCGGCTCCCCACTAAAAATACTCTGGGGGGGGATTGAAGGGGGGGGGGGGGGGGGGGGGGGGGCGCGATACCATGACAACAATGATCAAGCCATGAAAGGTTGCATTCGAAAGACTACTGCCCAATGAACATTCATACCGAGTTTGGTGTAAAACAGACCATCCATTATGAAACAATGGCTAGTTGAAGTTGCTGTCAGGTGCAACACTGTGAAAATCAGCGAAATTCACAAAATCCCTGAGTGGTAAAGGGTTAATAGTATTATAAAGAGTTTGTGGTATACAACGATAATTTTGCTGTCTTAAAAAACAAAGTGAGTAGCTACTCACATTTTTCTGACAGCAAACATATAAGCATATTTGCCATATTAAGTGATATGATCAGTTTAACTGTAGATAATGACATCATTAATTTTGAAAAACTAAACCTTGGTGTTTTATTTTTTCAGCGGAGGTACTCCTACATCTGCCCCCTCTCTCCCATTGAGGGAGTATGTAGAGCTGCAAGTTGATTATTGGACTGTGATACCCAAACCTGAGAGCACGGACAAGGGAGACAAATCCAGCAAGAAGGACAGCAATAAGTCATCTTTAAAATCCTCATTCAAGTCCCTCCAAGTCACCCGGTTACCCCAGGGTAGTGCTCCTCAGGGCGACAATCAGATGATACCCTTTACTTTGGTCACTGTGGTGAGAGAGAAGAAACAAAAAAGTAAGAAATGATTCTAACCCTTATCCTACTGTTCATGACAACCCCTACCTTTGCAAACAGTGTAGATCCAGATCAGATGGCTTCTAAAGTAGCCATCTGATCAGTATCTACACTGTTTTTGATTCAGTTTGTGAATTTGAACAGAAAGACGTTATCAAATAATCTGATTGGCTGCTAGTCAGAAATAGGTGTGGCTAATTAAAATATTCAGCAGGAGAAGAGCTAAGTTTGGGCTGCAACAGAAATAGGTGTGGCTAATTAAAATATTCAGCAGGAGAAGAGCTAAGTTTGGGCTGCAACAAGTCTTTGGACATGTTGACATGTTTTTATGCTTGGTGAATACCGTAAAAAATCCGAAAATCCAGACACCTTGATGAGTTGCTGTAATTCTCCTAATTTTTTTTTCTAATTAGTTTCACGATGCAGCAAGGAGTCCAAGGTTCAGACGGAATGGCAAACAGTGTAGACCCTGATCAGACTGCTCTTTCAGGAGATGTCTGATGTGGTTCTGTACTGTTTGCTTAGGCCTTTCTGTCTCAATACTTTGGATCATTATCATACACTGATCCGCCCCCGCCCAATGGCCTTGAAGAAATAGATGGGCTGCATGATGCTTCCACGCAGAGCTGAGTCCGACCACACACGAGTACTGGTATACCACTTAGAGGATCTAAGCCTGCCCAGGCAAAGCGGTGCTAGTCAGACTGTCCATGCTTATAAACCCTATTGGTTTCATTGGATGACAGGGCTTTAGATGTCATTTCATCTCAATATCGGGTAAAAGTCCCACAAAATTGGAAGCAACGTTTCCAAAATGACCTATACAGTGTTGACGGGGACGTTAAACCTCAAATCAAATCAAACAAATCATACACTGATCAGTCTTGTTTGTTTGTCTGGAGGTTTAACATCCCCTTTAGCACTATTTAGATCCTTTTGGAGATGTTGATCCCGATTTTGATCGGACTTTTACCAGATATTGGGATGAAATGGCATCTCAAGGCCTACCACCGAAAGAAACCACTAGGGTTTTTATGTGGTGTCATTTCGAATTGCACCACTATGATTGGCAGGCTTCAACCAGTACAGTTTCAGCTCTGTGAAGAAGCACCATCTATTTCTCCAAGCCCTGATGGGTTGAGGATATCAGAGATCAGTCTGTGCATCCACATCGGGTGATCTGATTGTGCATCCACACAGTCTGATCTGTGTCTCTGCTGTGTACTGTTTGGATTGCCATTAACCTTTACCACGCTGGCTAATTCAGCAGAGGACAAATTGTTGGCATTTTTCTTACTTTTCCAGAAAAAAATGAGGAAAATATTTCAAAATGTCGTCTGGTGTGAAAAATACCCAGCATGCAGAGTGTAAACCCAAACTTTCTTCTGTAGACAAGGAAGGTTGTATATAGAGAGAGTACTTAGGCTGATTGAGTCTGCGGAGTTAACATGTAGCAAGATTTTTATGCAGGACATTGTTTATTTTGTTTTCAGTGGTGAAACAAACATCTATCTTGCAAACCAGATAAGGAAATCCTGGATTTAACCATGGGATGGAAATTTCCATCCTACTTAGGTTATCAATTCCTATCCTACATAAGTTAACCTGCCCAGGTACAAAATAAAATTCAAGTATTGTCATGTTTGATGTGCCCTGCTTGAGTACGACCTCATGATTGTACATCACCAAACATAACAGTATCATCATCACAATATGGCTGACGTCGGCAATTGAAGTGAATAGATTATGAAAAATCCATACTCAGAAATGAAAGGTATGCCAGAAAAAGTATCCTACATGGGTGTGAAGGGTTGATAGAAAAATCCATCCCTCTTGATCAGCCTGGCATCTCTCGGCAAGCCCGGTGATGCCAGAGGGAGAGAATCAGGATGGATTTTACTGTCCACCCTCACACCTGTGTAAGATTCTTCTTCTTGCATACCTTTCATTTCTGAGTGTGGATCTATTTTATTATAATAAATTGAATGCATAATAGAATATATACACTTGCTTTGACTTTAAAGTTTCCTTGCTATCAGAGAACTTTTCAAAGGAGAGTTTGAAGTGATACTAATCTCCAGTTCTCCATAGTAAATAGTGACTATTATAATTAGTATATCTATACCCTGGTCTTTTCACTTTAAACTCCAAAGCAAGCAAGCAACCAACCAACCTGCTTTACAAGGTAAAAAGTGGGATCTAACAAGGAATAGCTTATACCGGATGGGCAATTTTATTTTTATGCCCCCGCATCGGATGATGCCGGGGGCATAGAGTTTTTCGGTTTTCCGTACGTGCGTCCGTGGGTACGTGCGTAGGTGCGTACGGTTTCCGAATGTACGAAAGTGTGTACGTAAGTACGTAATCCTGTTAGACTCAGGTTAAGGTTTTTGTACAAGGTAGAACTTGAGCTCATATTTTCAAAACCATACAATACATTTGGTTAATATTTAGTATGATGATAGATATAGGTCCAAACTTTTATTCAGCAATACCCCCACCCATACCCATGACCTCAAGGTCAAGGTCACGAACTTAGAAATTTCTAACGTTTAAGAGCCAGGTTAAGGTATTTGTACCACGTAGAACTTGAGATCATATTTTCAAAACCATACAATGGATTTGGTTTATATTTAGTATGATGATAGATATAGGTCTAAAGTTTTATTCAGCAATACCCCCACCCATACCCATGACCTCAAGTTCAAGGTCGTGGACTTTGAAATTTTTAATGTTTAACACCCAGGTTAAGGTACTTGTACCAGGTAGAACGGAGCTCATATTTTCATAACCATACAATGGATTTGGTTTATATTTACTATGATGATACATATAGGTCCAATGGTTTATTCAGCAATACCCCCACCCATACCCATGACCTCAAGGTCAAGGTCACAGAAGTAGAAAATTTTTAATGTTTAAGACTTTGATTAAGGTATTTATACTACCAATTTCAATATAACTTCACACAAATGTTCCTTATAAAAATATCTCGTGCAAATTCGACTTTTAAGGTCATGGCCTCAAGGTCAAGGTCACAGTGGCTAGTTTTAGAAAAAACTTTGTCATTGCTCTAGCGCCTACATTTCTTCACTGATTTCAATATAACTTCACACAAATGTTCCTTATGACAATATCTTGAGCGAGTTCGACTTTCAAGGTTATCACCTCAAGGTCAAGGTCACTGTGGCTATTTTTAGAAAAACTTTGTCATTGCTCTAGCGCCTACATTTCTTCACCAATTTCAATATAACTTCACACAAATGTTCCTTATGACAATATCTCGAGCTATTTTGACTTTCAAGGTCAAGGTCACTGTGGCTATTTTTAGAAAAACTTTGTTATCACTCTAGCGTTCACATTTCTTGACTAATTTCAATATAACTTCACACAAATGTTCCTTATGACAATATCTCTAGCGAGTTCCACTTTCAAGGTCAAGGTCACTGTGGCTATTTTTAGAAAAACTTTGTCATCCCTCTAGCGCTTACATTTCTTCACAGATTTCAATATAATCTCACACAAATGTTCCTTATGACAATATCTTGAGCCATTTTGACGTTCAAGGTCAAGGTCACTATGGCTTTTTAGCTCACCGTCACGTAGTGACGAGGTGAGCTTTTGGGATCACTTTTTGTCCGTCGTCCGTCGTGCGTGCGTCCGTGCATCCGTGCGTGCGTGCGTGCGTGCGTAAACAATTTCTTTAAACGACATCTCCTCCTAAACCACTGATCGGATTTTGACCAAACTTCACAGGAATGATCCTTAGGTGGTCCCCTTTCAAAGTTGTTCAAATGGTTCCGGTCCGTTGCACATCTAGGTCAAAGGAGCAAGAAATAGATTTTTTTCACCAAAAACTTAAAAAATCTTCTTCTCTGAAACCACAAGGCCCAGGTCTTTGATATTTGGTATGAAGCTTCATCTAGTGGACCCCTACCAAGATTGTTCAAATTATAATGCTGGGGCCAAAAATGCCCCCGCCCTGGGGCCCTTTGGTTTTACATAGGCTTATATAGGGAAAATCTTTAAAAATCTTCTTCTCTGAAACCACAAGGCCCAGGTCTTTGATATTTGGTATGAAGCTTCATCTAGTGGACCCCTACCAAGATTGTTCAAATTATAGTGCTGGGGCCAAAAATGCCCCCGCCCCGGGGCCCTTTGGTTTTACATAGGCTTATATAGGGAAAATCTTTAAAAATCTTCTTCTCTGAAACCACAAGGCCCAGGACTTTGATATTTGGTATGAAGCTTCATCTAGTGGACCCCTACCAAGATTGTTCAAATTTTAGTGCTGGGACAAAAAATGCCCCCGCTACGGGGCCCTTTGGTTTTACATTGGCTTATATAGGGAAAATCTTTAAAAATCTTCTTCTCTGAAACCACTAGGCCCAGGTCTTTGATATTTGGTATGAAGCTTCATCTAGTTGACCCCAACCAAGATTGTTCTAATTACAGTGCTGGGGCCAAAAATGCCCCCGCCCCGGGGCCCTTTGGTTTTACATAGGCTTATATAGGGAAAATCTTTAAAAATTTTCTTCTCTGAAACCACAAGGCCTAGGACTTTGATATTTGGTATGAAGCTTCATCTAGTGGACCCCTACCAAGATTGTTCCAATTTTAGTGCTGGGACAAAAAATGCCCCCGCCCCGAGGCCCTTTGGTTTTACATTGGCTTATATAGGGAAAATCTTTAAAAATCTTCTTCTCTGAAACCACACAGCCCAGGTCTTTGATATTTGGTATGAAGCTTCATCTAGTGGACCCCTACCAAGATTGTTCAAATTATAGTGCTGGGACCAAAAATGCCCCCGCCCCGGGGCTCTTTGGTTTTACATAGGCTTATATAGGGAAAATCTTTAAAAATCTTCTTCTCTGAAACCACAAGGCCCAGGACTTTGATATTTGGTATGAAGCTTCATCTAGTGGACCCCTACCAAGATTGTTCAAATTATAGTGCTGGGACAAAAAATGCCCCCGCCACGGGGCCCTTTGGTTTTACAAAGGCTTATATAGGGAAAATCTTTAAAAATCTTCTTCTCTGAAACCACAAGGCCCAGGACTTTGATATTTGGTATGAAGCTTCATCTAGTGGACCCCTACCAAGATTGTTCAAATTATAGTGCTGGGGCAAAAAATGCCCCTGTCCCGGGGCCCTTTGATTTTACATAGGCTTATATAGGCAAAATCTTTAAAAATCTTCTCCTCTGAAACCACTAGGCCCAGGTCTTTGATATTTGATGTGTAGCTTCATCTAGTGGACCTTTGCCAAGATTGTTCAAATTTTAGCCTTTGTGGATGTTTGGTATGAAGCTTCACCTTTAAGACCTCCCTCAACATTATGCACATTAAAGCCCTGGGGCCAATAATGGCCCTCTCTGGGGCCCACTTGTTACACTATGGATCAGGTGAGCGATCCAGGGCCATCATGGCCCTCTTGTTTTTAGAAAAACTTTGCCATCGCGCTCTAGTTTATATTATATTTTTTGAGAGCTCATATTTCTTGAACCATGTGATGGATTTGCTACATATTTGGAATGATGATAGATACATGTCAGAAGTTTCATTCAGCCATAACCCCGCCCCTGCGGCATGACCTTAAGGTGATTGTGGGGGGGGGGGGGGGGGGGGGGGTGAGGTAGGTCTCTGGGCGGGGGCATTTGTGTTGTATTGACACATTTCTAGTTGAAAACTTAGTTGAAAATTCTTCAATTCAACCCTTGTCCTGCTGATCATGACAAACCATATCTTTACAAACAGGGTAGATCCAGATCAGATGAGAAGCCATCTGATCAGGATCTTCACTGTTCGTCATTCTATAAATTGAGCAATAAAATTATATTAAGTAATTTGATCGGTTGATAGTCAGAAATAGGTGTGGCTAAATAGATTTTTAGCGAAATAAGGTGAAGCTTTTTCTTTTACACACGTCTATCTTAGTGCAATCAGTAAGTTTGTTTGTTTCTATACGAGTTTATTGGCCCAGTCAACACTATTTTAGGTCATTTTTGAGCCGGTCAGTTTACCTATCCACACTTTCCCTGGGCAACCTTATACGTAAGCGATTAACCAGTACAGTTCACATTCTTTCAAGAGAAACTGACAAATGCCTTCTTGAATCAGCGGAAGGGGACAGAATGACCCTAGAAAAGACTTCATTATCAATCTCCATGAAAGAATGTTGCCAACCCCGGCAGGTTTTGAACCCGCGTCCTCCTGATCACCAGTCAGACATGCATCCGACTGAGCTACCGAGGCCGGCACAATCAGTATGGTAATTATGTTAATAAGGAAATGCCAAAACTGTGCACAACAAGATTTTTTTGGCTTAGGCATGTTGATGTGATCTTGAAATGTCATCCATAATCTTATTAAAACATCCTTCAATATTATTCTAGTCCGGATTGGAAAGAAATCCAAAGATGGAGAATCAAAGAGCCAGACAATTGAAGCAATAAATAGACTCATCTGTACATCTAAAAGCCAGAACCAGTATCTTAAAGGTAAGAGGCATGGGGATGGGTTTTACCCTAATTATCTAAAGCCAATTTAACCCATTATATGCAGGAAACCCCGAAAGGGGTACCTGGGCAAACAGTGCAGGCCAAGATCAGACGCCGCAGGATGCGGCGTCTGATCAGGGCCTGCACTATTTGCTAACAGAATTTTGCATCAGAAATAGAATAAAAATGAAAAAATAGGCCTTGCACCCCTTATATGACAAATGGACTTGTCCAGCATATAGCAATGGAATAGTCCATTAGCATACAATGGGTTAACCATATACACGTAAACAAACAGTAGTAAACTCAGATCAAGCTGCTCCTAAAATAGCCATCTTGTCTGGGTTTAAACTATTTTAATTCTACATACAAGTTTCTAATATATCATTAGGAATTAAAATCCTGGTATTTAAAAGTAATAAGGAGTGTAGATCCAGTTAAGATTTGACAGAATGTGTCTGGGTCTACACAGGGTCTGTACTGTTGCCATGCATCCAGGGCTTTTTAGACACAACATTGGGTAGTAAATTGTACTTGTTCAAATTTTGAAACAAGTATGGTAAGGAGTTGAGATGTCCAAATACAGTAGAACTTCAGTGGCTCGACCTCCGATGGCTTGTTTAGTATGGATGAGTCGAACCTGTTCTTGAGTCCGCAGGGAATTCCTCCAAATATGATAAAGGGGTAATTTAGGAAGATTTTCTCCATTTATCTTGCAAATGTATGCTGTGTGTACTCATTAGAATCACCTCGATGAGGCGATTCTAATGAGTACACACAACATACATTTATAATACAGAACACTGAAAAGATATCCACAATTATCTCCATTATGTCTCTTGGTATGGCACTAATAGTAACCCTCTATGGCTCTAACTACCGCTGTCTAGAACAAATTTTAATGGTCCCAAAGGGGTTCAAGCCATCGAATGTTGACTGTTCTTTGGATAAATTTGGTAAACGGTTAGGGTTGCTGATGTAGAATTAGATATGGAGATCTATGAGGTTTGCCATTTTGTTATGTGATTTTTTTCAAACACATAAATATACTTTATCTGAAATAATGACTAAGACCAAATAATTATGGTGACGGGTGATACGCCAAGTTCAGTGTTGTAATGTTAGATATCTTACACAACAGATTTATGAGACTTGTCTCCTAGCAGTTTGTGGACCTTCAATTTAACCCGTTGTATAGTAGTCGCAGATAGGATTGACTAGGCGGAGCTATTCATGTGTTGTCAATATATGTCAAATTCGCTTAGTACACCAGAAGATTCGGTAGAGTGCCTTTTGCCCACTTTCTACAAGCCGACGAAATGGCCATATACGCCACAGCTATGCTTGTGTTACAGTTGAATTCACACAATCGGGTGACTTGGTTTACCTTTTCGTTAATGAAATATTCCTAAGGCTGGTGCAAAAGATAGCTCCGCCTAGTCAATCTTATCTGCGACAACTATATGTGGAAACCCCCAAAGGGGTACCTTGACAAACACTGTAGGCCCAGATCAGATGCGGCAGAACACGGCGTGTGATCAGGGCCTGCACTATTTGCTAACAGAATTTTCCGTCAAAAATAGAATAAAAACAAAAAATATGCCTGACACCCCTTACATGACAATTAGACTTGTCCAACATATAGAAGAGTCCATTAGCATACAATGGGTTAAAACAGTGCACACTGGTGTTAAAATTGAAAAAAAAAAATGCAGACAATTATTGTTAGGCCCAAACTGATGAGGACCCAAATGTTAAAAAAAAGCAACATTTCCTTGAGAGATTAATTTGTTAACAGTAAAGTTGCTTGATATCCAAGCAATTAACCCATCTTGTACCGGAAACCCCAAAACGGGTAGTTGGCAAACAGTGCAGGCCCAGATCAGATGCCGCAGAATGCGGCGTCTGATCAGGGCCTACACTATTTATAAACCATTCAGCCAGTTTCCAAATAGATTTTGAAGAAAACACAACCTGACAGCCCTAAATTTTGAAATAAACTCCTGCTATATATAAGGAGGAAGATTCCATTTGGTACAAAAAGGGGTAAATTTCCAATTACATGGATATTTTTGCTGGAAAAATGTGAGTAGCTTTTTAGCAAAAATATTAGTGAATTGGACTCTCAAATAATGGAAATGTTATCATTAACTTTATAGCTAATGACTTCTTTAGCTGTGAACAACAGTTTCTAGGCCCAGTTTTTAGCTCACCGTCACGTAGTGATGAGGTGAGCTTTTGGGATCACTTTTTGTCCGTCGTCCGTCGTGCGTGCATCCGTGCGTGCGTGCGTCCGTGCGTAAACAATTTCTTCAAACGACAGCTCCTCCTAAACCACTGATTGGATTTTGACCAAACTTCACAGGAATGATCCTTAGGTGGTCCCCTTTCAAAGTTGTTCAAATGGTTCTGGTCCGTTGCACAGGAGCCAAAAATAGATTTTTTTCACCGAAAACTTAAAGAATCTTCTTCTCTGAAACGACAAGGCCCAGGTCTTTGATATTTGGTATGAAGCTTCATCTAGTTGACCCCTACCAAGATTGTTCAAATTATAGTGCTGGGGCGAAAAATGCCCCCGCCCCGGGGCCCTTTGGTTTTACATGGGCTTATATAGGGAAAATCTTTAAAAATCTTCTTCTCTAAAACTGCAAGGCCGAGGTCTTTGATATTTGGTATGAAGCTTCATCTAGTGGACCCCTACCAAGATTGTTCAAATTATAGTGCTGGAGCCAAAAATGCCCCCGCCCCAGGGCCCTTTGGTTTTACATGGGCTTATATAGGGAAAATCTTTTAAAAATCTTTTTCTCTGAAACCGCAAGGCCCAGATCTTTGATATTTGGTATGAAGGTTCATCTAGTGGACCCCTACCAAGATTGTTCAAATTATAGTGCTGGGACCAAAAATGCCCCCGCCCTGGGGCCCTTTGGTTTTACATAGGCTTATATAGGGAAAATCTTTAAAAATCTTCTTCTCCGAAACTGCAAGGCCCAGGTCTTTGCTATTTGGTATGAAGCTTCAACTATTGGACCCCTACAAAGATTTTCAAATTATAGTGCTGGGGCCAAAAATGCCCCCGCCCCGGGGCCCTTTGGGTTTACATAGGCTTATATAGGAAAAATCTTTGAAAATCTTCTTCTCTGAAACTGCAAGGCCCAGGTGTTTGATATTTGGTATGAAGCTTCATCTTGTTGACCTCTACCAAGATTGTTCAAATTATAGTGCTGGGGCCAAAAGGCCCCGCTCCGGGGCCCTTTGGTTTTACATAGACTTATATAGGGAAAATCTTGAAAAAATCTTCTTCTCTGAAACCACAAGGCCTAGGTCTTTGATATTTGGTTTGAAGCTTCAGCTAGTGGACCTCTACCATGATTGTTCAAATTATAGCCCTGAGACCTAAAATGCCTCCGCCTCATGGCCTCTTGGTTTTACATAGACATATATAGGGAAAATCTTTAAAAATCTTCTTCTCTGAAACTGCAAGGCCCATGTCTTTGATATTTGGTATGGAGATTCAACTAGTGGACCTCTACCAAGATTGTTCAAATTATAGCCCTCGGGCCACAAATGCCCCCGCCCCGGGGCCCTTTGGTTTTACATAGACTTATATAGAGATAATCTTTGAAAATCTTCTTCTCTGAAACAGCAAGGCCCAGGTCTTTGATATTTGGTGTGAAGCTTCATCTAGTGGATCTCTATCAAGATTTTTTAAATTATAGCCCCGAGGCCAAAAATGCCCCTGCCTCGGGGCCATTTGATTTTACATAGGCTTATGTAGGGAATATCTTTGAAAAAATCTTCTTCTCTGAGACCACAAGGCCCAGGTCTTTGATATTTGGTGTGTAGCTTCATCTAGTCAATCTTTGCCAAGATTGTTCAAATTATAACCTTAGTTGATATTAGGTATGAAGCTTCACCTTTTTAGACCTCCCTCAACATTATGCACATTATAACCCTGGGGTCAATAATGGCCCTCCCCAGGGCCCACTTGTTACTCTATGGATCAGGTGAGCGATCCAGGGCCATCATGGCCCTCTTGTTTTTCTTCTGTTGACTTTTCTCTTTGCAAAATATTATCTCCAGTATTTAGCCAAGTTTCTGACTGCACATTGACAGGCAACATTGCCTTCTGGACTCCTTGTTTTTAATCAGGAACCTTTTTCTATGGCCATTTTCTGCCTTACACCAATTCGAGAAGCGCAGTTGTCAGTTTTTGGCAAAAGAATGCGCCCTGTACTGGTTAGTTGCTCGGCCCCCGCCCATAGGGGCTTGAAGAAATATATGGGCTGCATGATGCTTCCACGCAGAGCTGAATCTGGCCACACACTAGTACTGGTAAACCACTTAGAGGATCTAAGCCTGTCCAGGAACCGCGGTGCGAGGCGGACCGTCCATGCTGATAAACCCTAATGGTTTCAGTGGGTGACAGGGCTTGAAATGTCATTTCATCTCAATGTCGGGTAAAAGTCCCACAAAATTAGAAGCAACATCTCCAAAATGACCTTCACAGTGTTGACGGGGACGTTAAACCTAAAATCAAACAAAACAAAACTGGTTAGTTGCTTATCTATAAGCCTCTATAAGGAAAAGAGCGCCTTTGTAATAGTGTTGATGGGACCATTAAACTCCAAAGAAACAATCAGATTTTGAGGAACCTACGATACATATGAATATTTTAAAAACAGTATATGTACTCATATATGTATTTCTGTCTATTGCAGTGTTGGTGGACAGTGTGGAATGGCCAGGTGTTAAGTTCTTTCAGTTGTCTTCACAATGGCAGACTCATATGAAACATTTTCCTATAGCTGTGTTCAATAATCCTGCCACAGAACTGATGTCTCATAGTATTACTTGATCCCTGTCAGAAGTCGTTGTAGGAAACTAAAACTGAGAACCAGTCTGATCAGTTTTATGGGCTGGTTACAGCATACAGAAATTCATAGACCAGAGTTTTATAGTTGGAAAACTGGCTGTCAAAATAAAATTCACAGACTGGTGGACTGTAGACTATATAGGGAACATTTTTACCACCAGATAGTCTGATTCCAGTAGGTCGGAAATGTGACAGTTGCCAAGCAAACAATTTGTGCTATTGGCTGTTAGTGTTCAACACCTGTTTAGATTTTTCACTTCGAAATCTCCAGATCTTGCCCTTAGTGAATGTAGATTCTACTGATGTTGTGAGTACAGAAGACTCAGTTAATAAAAGAATCATGGAAAATAAAAACACTAAGAAAATTGAGTCTAATTGGTCATCGAAGACCAACAGTTTTGTGGATGAATCAGCATTATATGATATTTATCAGCATCATATTAGACTATCAGGCCCGGTTGTTCAATGCCCAAAGCCTCATTAGCTTAACTTGATAGTGGTAGAAAGATTAACTTTTATCCTGCTGTTCTCGACAACCCCTACATTTGCAAACAGTGTAGATCCAGATCAGATGGCTTCTTTGCAATCTGATTGGCTGATAGACAGAAATAGGTGTGGCTTATTCAAATATTCAGCAGGATAAGGGTTAAGCCTTATCCCGCTGATTGATTAATTTAGCCACACCCATTTCTGGCTTTGAACCAATCAGATTACTTGATGTGATTTATTCCTGCAAAATTCACAAACTGAATATTAATCAGTGTAGATCCTGATCTGAAGTCTTCTGATCTGGATCTACACTGTTTACAGTCAAAAATAGCAGGATAAGGGTAAAATGTTCTAAAAAAGTGTAGATTCTGATCAGATGGGTTCAGAAGCCATCTGATCTGGATCTACACTGTTTGCAAAGGTAGGAATTGTCTTAAACAGCAGGATAAGGGTTAAATGTTCCAGCAAATAAATTAACTCAGTTAGTAGTATTTTGCTGAAAAAATGTGAGTAGCTTGGTAGCTTTTGTATTGCAACAGCTACTCACATTTTGTTTTTTCATCAGAAATGTCTGTTTTTGTCATACCTGAATGATAAGTTTTAACACAGCATTAACTAATGACTTTTCTAGCTTTGAACAAATTGTCCCAGAATGTTAATAGCTTAGAGTTTAGTGATATATTTGTAACAGAGGCTTTGATAAGCTGAAAGTTAAAATCATGCTATGTAGATGATTCAAAATAAAGACCACAAAATTAAGACCACCCCATAAATGAGACCACTTTTGGATAGTCTTACCAGTGGTCATAATAGCGAGATTTAACTGTATGGTAAAATTTCTGTATTAAGACCATCTTTGGGACCTTTAAGACCACTTTTTATCAGTTCCATAGGTCTTCTCTTAGTAGAGAATATTGGCGAAGAAAACACAAAGAAAGAACTAAGACCTTTAAAATGTGTTTCAAAGAAATAATCTTAAGGGGAATGGAATCACCTGGTTGATTTTTCTATCATTTTTCAAAGGGAGACAACTTTCGGGACTTCCTGTTCGCATTTCTATAAGCCCTGTCCCATTGAAAAAGGGGTCTACTCTTAAAGGAAAGAATTTGCTCCTCCTTTCCTTTAAGAGTTGACCCCTATTGACATGGGAGACATAAGTACTTGTCCAAGAGTTGCCTCCCCTGAAGGTTTTCCCATTCCCCTTAAGTTTAACTGGCCTTAATAGCAGAACTTCAATGCGTTTGATGATGAACAACTCAAGCAATAGATGAAGAATATAAAAAGGGATTTTGCAATACAGATATATGTTGTAGGTGTATATAAGATTTAGCAATACAGCTTGTTAGGTGTTAAATAGTGGAGCTTTCTCATCGTACAGCTGTTTACTGTATAGGATTGTGTTACACCACAACCTCTTTATAACACTATTAATGGGTTCCAATGCAGAAAAGAACCATGTTTTATTAAAATAAAAATGTATAGATTATATAGAAATATGACCATTTATGGTCATTTTTCTATATAATCTATACATTTTTGGAGACATCTAGAAACCGTGTTATATCCAAAACTGTGTTTTAATGAACTGTGTTATAACAAGACTGTGGTATACTTGCTTCATCGAAGGAACTTTGTATCTCTCATTCTTTTATTCATGGGCATTATATTTAGAAATCTCTGTGTGAGATGTAGTTTTTACCATGCCACATACTTCAGTCCGGCTTCCATCTTTAATTTTTAAGAACAAGAAGCCGGTGCAGACCAGGACTCAATATTATAAATAACTGAATATGAAATTTTAAATACTCAAAAATATTGAAATAAGTGAGGAAGTTGGTCATATCACCAGTGAATGGTGTTTGTCCTGCTCATTAACACCAAAATACCAACAAATGCTGATATTTATGAGCAGGACAGAAAAAAGCAGGAAAAACAAAGCTTCATAACATTGGCCCTGGGACCTTGCTGAATTTCAGAGATTCAGATCAAAATACGTGATATTGATGACTGAAGACCAAAAGCTTTTAAATAGCAGCAGATGCCGTTTTAATGTTTAGAGAAAATCAGGCTTGACATTTTACTATGTATAATTTGAAAATCATTAAGAAAAAATCTTAAGGGGAATGGATACACCCTCAGGAGAGGCAACCCCTTCAAAAGAATTTTTGTCTCCCATGTCAATAGGGGTCAACTCTTAAAGAAAAGAATCTGCTCCTGAGGAACAAATTCTTTCCTTTAAGAGTAGACCACTTTTTCCATGGGATAGAGTTTATAGAAAACTGAACAGGAAGTCCCCAAAGTTGTCTCCCTTCGAAAAATGGCTGAAAAATCTGCCAGGTGTTCCCATTCCCCTTAATAGAATGGTGTATGTTGCATTTATGCTCCAGTTGTTAATGGCAACTACATACTGTTGATGAATGAAGAGTTTATCCCATTTTGTACCGGAAACCCCAAAACAGGTAGTTGTCAAACAGTGCAGGCCCAGATCAGACACTGCAGAATGGGGCATCTGATCAGGACCTACACTGTTTGCAAAACGTTCAGCTAGTTTCCAAAAAGATTTTGAAGAAAACACAACCTGACACCCCCATATTTTGAAGTAGACTCCTGCTGTATATGAGGAGGAAGATTCCGTTTTGTAGAAAAAGGGTTAAAAATGAAATATTTTATACATAAACTCCTTGACACTGTTTGTTACAACAGGGAATATCATATAATATCACTGTTATTTTGTGGATAACATCATGTCTTGAAAATGATATGGTTTACTGGTGCCTAAGATCATGTTGGCATCTGGTAGCCCTAGGATTTCTATTGCCATGCTTTTGATCTGCTTCAGCAATAAAATCCAATTTAAAATTGTAATATGATAAACAGAATTTTCAACTCATGGTCATTTCATATGAAACTCTCCAGAGGCTTGTTCCATAAATTTAGTTCGAAATGGGCACTCATGTAAGACCCTCTGTTTTGGATATAACACAGATGAAGATAATTTTGAGAAATTTAGCCTTGTATGTTACTCCTCTGAATCTATGTTTCCCGGTGTTGCCATGTTTTTAAGCCTTGTTTGTTTGTGTTGTAAATTTTATTGAAGATAGAGAAATCTGTATATAAAAGACTAAATTAACCCTTAAACCCATAAGATGCTGAGAAAAACTGCATCTGAAAATGACGTTTCTTGATGTCGGCCAAAACTCCTTGCTTATGTTTCAAAAATATTTTTAAGACAGTTCCTAGAGGAGCAGTCTGATCTGGGTCCACACTGTTTGCAACAATGACCTTTAAAGTAAGTGTCAGACAACAAAGCAGAGCCAGATCAGTCAGCTCCCAGAGGAGCAGTCTGATCTGGGTCCACACTGTTTGCAACAATGACTTTTAAAATTACTGGCAGACAACAAAGCAGACCCAGATCAGACAGCTTGCAGAGGAACAGTCTGATTTGGTCAACACTGTTAGCAACCATGACTTTTAAAGTTACTGGCAGACAACAAAGCAGACCCAGATCAGACAGCTCTCAGAGGAGCAGTCTTATTTGGTTTACACTGTTAGCAACCATGACTTTTAAAAGTTACTGGCAGAAAAAAAAAGCAGACAAGGAATGTTGTGGGTTAAAGCACCATGCAAAATCTTTTTTATATTATTTTTCAGAGATCTGGGTCTGCTTTGTCGTCTGCTTGCATGTGCTTATAGTGCTTTTAGAGTGCAATGAACCAGGTTATGGAAATTCCAACAAAATGGGATGTTAATAAGCAGCAAAGATCCTGATAAGTTTGCAGATCTCTTTACTATCTAGGGCCAGTTGTTCACAACTAATGACGTTAGTTAACACATCGTTAAACCTTTGATCATTTAATATGGCAAAAGTACTGATATTTTGCAGAATAAATGTGAGCAGCTTGTGCAAATGCAAAAGCTGCTTACATTTTTTCAGCACTTCTCCAGACTTTCGGATGAGTCTTTAAACCGAGGTCCCGTCTCCACATGACCATAGCTGTTGGTGAGACGTAAAACTCAAACACTCACTCACATTTTTTCAGCAAAAATACAACTGTCTTTGATATATAAGTGGGTGGCAAGAGGCAAAATTATCTTCTCTTCAAGCACAGTTTTTTCCTTCCCTTCATTGGGACTAGTCCTATGCAATCTAAAGATAAATAGATATACCTTCAGGGGAGACAATTCTTTCAGAAATATTTTTGCCTGTCTTATTAATGAAGGTCTACTCTTATAGGAAAGAATTTGCTCCTGAGGAGAAAATTTTTTCCTTTTACAGAAGACCTCGAGAGCAAATTGACTGTGCTCTTAAGGGGAATGGGAACACCTTCAGGGGAGGCATCTCCTGCAAAGTTATTTTTGTCTCCCATGTCAATAGGGGTCAACTCTTAAAGGAAAGAATTTGCTCCTGAGGAGCAAATTCTTTCCTTTAAGAGTAGACCCCTTTTTCAGTAGGACAGTGCTTGTAGAAAAGCGAACAGGAAGTTCCGAAAGTTGTCTCCCTTCGAAAAATGGCGGAAAAATCTGCCAAGTGTTCCCATTCCCCTTAAACTCCACACCAACCAACAATATATCTGATGGTGGACTGTACCGTAAAAATCCAAAAGATTCGGACACCTTGAGGACTTGCTGTAATTCTCCTAAAATTTTAACAAATTTCTTTCACACTCCAGCAAAGAGTCCAAAAGGTGTAGACAAAATGACAAACAGTGTAGACCCTGATCAGACCGCTCCTTTTTTTGCTTAGGCCTATCTGTCCCAATACTCAGGATCATTATGGTAAAACACAAAACGGCCACAGAGATTGTTGATAGTACAATTGATCTTGATCTTCGTTTGGAGCACATTCCACTGTGTTGGTGTCTCCACAAGTTGGATGATGTAGTCCATTCACAGTATTTGAAAATTAAGTATAGGCCATACAAAGTGTTCATTTTTTAACCCTTGTTCTGCTGAATAAATTAATTTTATCTCACCCATGTTTTTGACTATCAACCAATCAAATTACTTGATGTAATTTCATCCTATATATTCATGAATTTAATGACAAGCAGTAAAGATCCAGATTGGATGTCTTCTTCAGATCTGGATCTACACTCTTTGTAAAGGTAGAGCATACGAGGGTAGGCTGGAAATTTCTGAGCCTGACCAAGAAGCAGGCATCGAACAGCCATGAAATTTTGTATTCATTAAATCCAAACCTTTATTACTTGATTTGACTCAAATGAGTTCAAGTTTACCTTCAATAACGTAGAAATTCTAGACTTTGAAAATTGATACTAGCACGTTTTTGAGAAAATGGACAAAATCTGGCATCGTGGTGTCATCAAGTACCTCCATAAAAAGGGGTTAGCTTCTAAGGACATTCATGCCGATATGGTTGCTACATTAGGGAATGATGCTCCTTAGCATGCAACCGTGAAATGGTGGGCAGCAAATTTCAAGATGGGCAAGGAAAGCCTTGAAGATGATGGCCGGTGTGGACGACCCACAACGGCAACAACTGAGGAAACCATCAGCCAAGTGCACAGGGCCGTGATGGATTACAGGCGTTTAACTGTGAATCAGTTAGCTAACACTGTTGGCATCTCCCGTGAACGAGTAGAGAACATTCTACACAGTGAATTAAGAATGTCGAAGGTTTCCGCCAGATGGGTGCCACGGCTTTTGACACCTGACCAAAAGTTGACCAGACTGAACCTGTCACAAGCCAACTTGACTATTTTTGAAGCAGACCAAGATGGTTTTCTTGACCGTTTTGTCACTCAGGATGAGTGTTGGGTTCATCACTTTGAGCCAGAGACAAAAAGACAATCCATGCAATGGAAGCACCCTGGCTCACCCCCTCTAAAGAAGGCAAAGGTCGTCTCCTCTGCAGGGAAGGTGATGGCATCAGTGTTCTGGGAAGCCAAGGGTATACTATTCATAGATTACCTTCAAAAGGGCAGAACAGTTAATGGGGAGTATTATGCAGATCTGCTAAAACAATTGCGAAAAGCAATTAAGGCTTAAAGACCCGAAAAATTGACAAAAGGGGTCTTGTTCCATCAGGACAATGCGCCTGCTCATAAATCCTTTGTCGCAGTGGCTGCTGTGCATGACTGTGGCTTCACACTTGTCGATCACCCTCCATATTCACCTGATCTAGCTCCATCATATTATTTCCTGTATATTATTTCCTGTTTCCAAACATGAAAAAGCACTTGGCTGGGCAGCATTATCGGTTAGACGAGGAGGTGATAGCTGCTGTGGAGGAGTGTTTCAGGGACCAAGATGAGACCTTCTATACCACTGGGATCCAAGGACTCCAGCATCGCTGGAGGAAGTGTGTGGACAGGGAGGGAGACTATGTTGAAAAAAAAGGCACTTTCAGCATGGACAAACCATTGGATCTTGGTCAGGCTCATAACTTTTCAGCCTACCCTTGTATCCTGGTTCAGCAGGACATGTGTTAAAAACTCTAATCATGTTGCCATATATACCACAACTGTTTTATAGAACAGTTCTGAAGATCCAAAAACAAGCTTCATGTTAGCTAAACTACAGTAGAACTTCGATGGCTCGAACAACGATGCTCGTTTTATCATGGATGAGTCGAACCCATTCTTGAGCCCTTAGCGAAATCCTCTACATAAGAACTAGTGGGGGATAATTAAGGATATTTTAGTCTTTTATCTTACAAATGTATGCTGTGTGTGCTCATTAGAATCGCCTCGATGAGGCGATTCTAATGAGTACACACAGCATACATATTCATTATGGAACACCGAAAAAGATGTCTAAAAGTATCTCCTTATGCCTCCTGGCAGTAACCCTCAGTGGCTCGAACTCCCCCTGTCTCGAACAGATTTTCGAGGTCCCAAAGGTGTTCGAGCTATTGAAGTTAGACTGTATGTTGCTCCAAACTTTAATGTCTACACTGTGTAGAAAAATGATCATTTAAGGTCATTTTTCTATTTAATCTATACATTTTTCTGTGGGATCCATTTGATGTTGTATCCAAAGACAGGCTTTAATAAACAATGTTATAAGTAGGTTTATGTGTTTTTAATAGTATAAAGGAAAACTAAGATTTGTGTTTGATGATTATTTTTAGGTAATTATTAATAATATGCTGGCTACATTATGAAAACATGTCAGAGAGCACTCCTATTCAAATATATCAAAAGTTTTACCACCCAAAAAATGAAATATTTTTCATATTTCTGCACAAAACATAGATTGTGGGAACTCTTCAGAACTACCTCGATGAGGTGGTTCCAGTGAGTACCCACAATCTATGTTTTTGAGCAGAAATAAGAAAAATAATGTATACACCTTTTAACACCCAATTTTAACTATATAAACATGGGGTTTAAAGGTGTTAAAATTATATAGGCATGTTTTCGTGATGAAGGGCTATTCAGACAAGTACAGGTAACCTATCTTAAGGAAAATTCTAACATGAAGTTAATATTTTACCTATTGAACCTTTTTGTACCAAATGGAATCTTCCATCTTATAAATAGCAGGAGTTCATTTCAAAATTTAGGGGTGTCTTCAAAATTTATTTGGAAAACGGCTGAACTTTTTGCAAACAGTGTAGGCCCTGATCAGACGTCGCGTTCCACGGTGTCTGATCTGGGCCTGCACTGTTTGCCAACTACCTGTTTCGTGGTTTCTGGTACAAAATGGGTTAAACCTAGTTGGAAACCGAATTCTTTGAAAAATTCTTATAATACCATATTTACCATAATGTATTCGGACAGACCGGCTTGATCAGCCAGTGTAGACCCAGATGGGTTGCAGCAGAATGTGGGTCTAACAGGATATATTAGGGTTCAGTATGGTGAGGGTTAATAAATACATTTCATTATTGAGCAGCTTGGAGAAACAGATTGGGCTGCATGGGGCTTCCGCACAGACCTGAAACCTTCCAAACTTGAGTACTTGTAAACCCCTGAGGTCTAAGACTGCCCAGGAAAAGTGATGCGAGTCTGACCACTCCATTTAAAAAAGCCTAGCGGTTTCTATGGGTGTTAGGGCTTGAGATGTCACTTAATCTCAATCATCTCCATGTAGGGTAAACGTCACACAAAATCCGAATGTTTTAGATGCCACCATAAAAAATTAGGCATGTCATCATATAAAAAAAATAAACTTCAGTTTTTAATATAAGAACAAGAATTGCTCACAAGGCAAGATCCCAGCTGGGGTCAGTTGTTCAAAACTAACGACGTCGTTAGTTAACGTATCGTTAAAACTTTGATCATTAAATATGGCAAATATGCTAAATTTTTTGCTGAAAAAATGTGAGCAGCTTTTGCGGATGCAAAAGCTGCTCACATTTTTTCAGCAAAAATACCAAAATTTTCGATATTTTTCTTGCTAGAACAGTTAACAATTTGACGACTAACGAGCTCGTTAAGCTAACGATGCTTTGAACAACTGGCCAGGTGTTTAAAGCTTATGAAGTCATTAGTTAACATACTGTTGCAACATTTATGAGGCAATATAACAAATACATGTATATGTATATGTATCTTTAGCAAATAATGTGTGATTATTTTTTTGCTGACACAAAGGAGTAGCTTTTGCATTGCAATGCAAAAGCTACTCACATTTGTTTCGGTTAAAAAATAAGTAACATATTCGCTCTAATTACCGCACCGTGCCCTTATTTTTTTCAAAATCGTGTCAAAAACTCAGGGTGAAAAATCTACCTAATTAGCGCACACTTGATATGAAAAAATAGCATCCGAGATGATGCATACTGATATTTAATGGGACGAAAAAGGATACTTAAGCATTGCCTTCACAGTTGAAGAAATAACTGTAAGTTTTTTTAAAGATTTACTGTCAGTTTCAATGGGAGGTTGCTGTAAAGTGTGCGCTTATGCATTTCCTTTTCAAAAATAACTTTGGTGTGCACTTATAGGAGCATGTGCGGTAATAAGGGCAAATACTGTATATTAGATACCACATTTGATACGGCATTTAATTTTTCTATCACCAAGTTGTTAAGGGGAATGGGAACATCTAGTAGATTTTTCTGGCATTTCTCAAAGGGAGACAACTTTCAGAACTTCCTGTTCGCTCTGTGCAACGGAAAAAGGGGTCATCTCTGAAAGGAACTTTAAGAGTTTACCTCTATCAACATTTATGGAGACAAAAATACTTTTGCAGGAGTTGCCTCCCCTGTAGGTGTATCTATACCCCTTAAAATTATGATGCTTTGAACAACTGGGCCAAAAATGTTTATAATGTTTTATGGATTTTAATGTCTTCGTGATCTTAGCCATATAACCATCATTTTAATGATGTCATCTCATATTTTAGAGTGTTAGTAATTTTTAAGTTTTAAAACTGCATACAGTGGAAGAAATTTTTTAATTTGTAGTCAGTCATGAGCCAAAGAAAACTGAGAATCAAGTTTGCCCATTTACAGTATTTTTTTTTTCTTTTTGTTTTTCGGCCCTTTCAAGTCTGTTCAGCTTATTTGGAGCGGAGTTATTCAGAGGTGGAAGTACCCAGAGAAATGCCACCTAACCTTCCATTGTGAAACTTGGAGTCTCCCATGTAACCTGGACAAGACTCGAACCCACAGCAACTGGAGAAATGTTTAATGACATATCCACACCAACTTCAGACTTAATGTTTAATGACTTAATGAGATTAACCACTGAGTCCAGGAAGCTCATAACCCATTCATAGTTTACATATTAAGGGTTATCTTGCTTAATATTCATTTAAACCACACCCATTTCTGTCTATCAACCAATCAAATTACTTGATGCATTTTATTGCTACAAATTCATAAAATAAATGCCAAACAATGTAGATCCTGATCAGATGGCTTCTTCAGAAGCCATCTGATCTGGATCTACACTGTTTTCAAAGATAGGGGTTGTTGTGAACAGCAAGATAAGGGTTAATGAAAAATATATTACAGAAACATGTGCTTGGTTATGGGATCTCAATTCATAGAATAATGTACTCGAGCCACCACTGCTAATTATTCACCATCCACTGAACACCACAACCTAGTTATAACACGGTTGGTTACAACACGGTTTTGGATAAAACCCGGTTTCAAAGGGATCCCAAAACTGTGTAGATTATATAGAAAAATGACCATAAATGGTCATTTTTCTATATAATCTACACATTTTTGTTTGGATATAACATGGTTGTTTAACTAGCACGGTTTCTGCTTTGGACCCCATTAATAGTGTTACAAAGAGGTTGTGGTGTAATTTCTATGGAAAGAAAGCTTTTATTGCCTTGTGACTAATCTAAAGCTCCAGATAAAGGGGAGTAACAAGTGTAATTCAGAGGTAATTTCCCTTAATCCTCTCCAGGAACATCAAAGTTGCCAGTTTTTGCTGTATGGAGACCTTTTCCATCTCCAAATTTAATGTGCCAATTTACAAAAATTTGACAGCCCCTGTCCATAGGGGCTTGGAGAAATATATGGGCTGCATGATGCTTCCACGCAGAGCTGAATCCGTCGGCACATGAGTACTTGTAAATCGCTTTGAGGATCTAAGCCTGCCCAGGCAAAGTGGTGCAAGGCGGACAGTCCATGCTTATAAACCCTATTGGTTTCATTGGGCGACAGGGCTTGAGATGTCATTTCATCTCAGTGTCAGGTAATAGTCCCACAAAATTGGAAGCAACGTCTCCAAAATGATCTATACAGTGTTGAAGGGGACGTTAAACCTTAAATCAAACAAACAAATCAAAACAAAAATTTAGTCCGAAACCAATATGAATTTTGAACGTAAATAACGTCCCTGAGTTTATGTAAGCCAGGGAAGTAACCAACCTGATCCCTTTGCAACATTTACTTCCCGTAAGCATTTCCTGTCATGTGAGTCCTTAAAGTGCCAAGTAAAACAAGAACATACAACATACATTGAAAGGAGTTACTAGCTTGACCTTTCATGTGACTGGCCAGCAAGGACAAGTAAATCACTTGAATTGTCATGCCCTAATAAATATAAAGCATTTAAAATGTTGTCTGCTCAAAGTCATGTTTGTTGCATTAATGTTTTATTTGTTCAAATGCTTGGTGTAACAACAATAAATGTTGTTGACTTTGATGTAGGAATTTGTTTTTAACCCAGTGCTAACATTTGTAAATATAAATGGTTGTTTGTGCAATAAGAATAAGATGTACTATATTGTATAGATAGGATTGGCGTAGAGTAAAACCTGGAATGGACTGAGATGGTGGGGGATACAGTGTGAGCAATAGGATTAATCTGCTCTATCTCATTCAGTTTCTCTTGAACTGCTGGATCAAGAAACAAAATTGGTAAAAATTTTAGAAAAACACAGCAAGTTCTCAGGGTGTCCAAATTTTGAGAATTTTACGGTATAAAAGAAGAATGTGTTGTGGATATAGAAAAGTTGAATCAATCATGGAAAACCATGATCAATAATGTACTCCAGACAAGTTATCATAGAGTTAATTGATTAATCAGCAAACCACTCGGAGTACCATTTTTATTAGCTCACCTGTCACGTAGTGACAAGGTGAGCTTTTGGGATCACCTTTTGTCCGTCGTGCGTCCGTGCGTGCATCCGTAAACTTTTTCTTCAAATGACATCTCCTCCTAAACCACTGATCAAATTTTGACCAAACTTCACAGGAATGATCCTTAGGTGGTCCTCTTTCAAAGTTGTTCAAATGGTTCCAGTCCGTTGCACATATAGGTCACAGGAGCCAAAAATAGATTTTTTTCATTGAAAACTTAAAAAATCTTCTTCTATGAAACAGTACCGGCCCCGATAGCTCAGTTGGTAGAGTGTCCGCTCCGGGGAACGGGAGGTCTCGGGTTCGATCCCAGGCCGCGACATACCAAAGTCATTAAAAATAGTACTAGCTGCTCCTCGCTTGGCACTCAGATTTACGGGGTAGAGCTAGGACTGGTCGATCCAGTGTCAGGATAATGTGACTGGGTGTGGTATCATGTAATGTGTCTGGGACATGATACTTTAGCGAGGCAGCACTATAAACGTGAGCATTGAGCTCCCTGTCGCAACCAGACTCCGTCGTGATATGACTGAAAAATTGTTGAAAGCGACGTTAAACCCAAATTCACACACACACACACACACACACACACACACACACACACACACACACTATGAAACAGCATAGCCCAGGACATTGATATTTGGTATGAAGCTTCATCTAGTGGACCCCTACCGAGATTGTTCAAATTATTGTGCTGGGGCTGAAATGCCCCCGCACCGGGGCCCTTTCGTTTTACATGGGCTTATATAGGGAAAATCTTTAAAAATCTTCTTCTCTGAAACCGCAAGGCCCAGGTCTTTGATATTTGGTATGAAGCTTCATCTAGTGGACCCCTACCAAGATTGCTCAAATTATAGTGCTGGAGCTAAAAATGCCCCCGCACCGGAGCCCTTTGGTTTTACATGGGCTTATATAGTAAAATCTTTAAAAATCTTCTTCTTTGAAACCACAAGACCCAGGACATTGATATTTGGTATGAAGCTTCATCTAGTGGACCCCTACCAAGATTGTTCAAATTATTGTGCTGGGGCCGAAATGCCCCCGCACCGGGGCCCTTTGGTTTTACTTGGGCTTATATAGGGAAAATCTTTAAAAATCTTCTTCTCTGAAACCGCAAGGCCCAGGTCTTTGATATTTGGTATGAAGCTTCATCTAGTGGACCCCTACCAAGATTGTTCAATTTATAGTGCTGGAGCTAAAAATGCTCCCGTACCGGGGCCCTGGGCTTATATAGGGAAAATCTTTAAAAATCTTCTTCTCTGAAACCACAAGGCCCAGGTCTTTGATATTTGGTATGAAGCTTCATCTAGTGGACCCCTACCAAGAATGTCCAAATTATAGTGCTGGAGCTAAAAATGCTCCTGCACCGGGGCCCTTTGGTTTTACATGGGCTTACATAGGGAAAATCTTTAAAAATCTTCTTCTCTGAAACCACAAGGCCCAGGTCTTTGATATTTGGTATGAAGCTTCATCTAGTGGACCCCTACCAAGATTGTTCAAATTATAGTGCTGGAGCTAAAAATGCTCCTGCACCGGGGCCCTTTGGTTTTACATGGGCTTATATAGGGAAAATCTTTAAAAATCTTCTTCTCTGAAACCACAAGGCCCAGGTCTTTGATATTTGGTATGAAGCTTCATCTAGTGGACCCCTACCAAGATTGTTCAAATTATAGTGCTGGAGCTAAAAATGCTCCCGCACCGGGGCCCTTTGGTTTTACATGGGCTTAAATAGGGAAAATCTTTAAAAATCTTCTTCTCTGAAACCACAAAGCCCAGGTCTTTGATATTTGGTACGAAGCTTCATGTAGTGGACCCCTAACAAGATTGTTCAAATTATAATGCTGGAGCTAAAAATGCTCCCGCACCGGGGCCCTTTGGTTTTACATGGGCTTATATAGGGAAAATCTTTAAAAAATCTTCTTCTCTGAAACCACAAGGCCCTGGTCTTTGATATTTGGTATGAAGCTTCATCTAGTGGACCCCTACCAAGATTGTTCAAATTATAGTGCTGGGGCCAAAAATGCCCCCGCCCGGGGGCCCTTTTGTTTTACATGGGCTTATATAGGGAAAATCTTTAAAAATCTTCTTCTCTGAAACTGCAAGGCCCAGGTCTTAGCTATTTGGTATGAACATTTATCTAGTGGACCCCTGCCAAGATTGTTCAAATTATAGTGCTGGGGCCAAAAATGCCCCCGCCCCAGGGCCCTTTGGTTTTACATAGGCTTATATAGGGAAAATATTTTAAAAATCTTCTTCTCTGAAACTGCAAGGCCCAGGTTTTTGATATTTGATATGAAGCTTCATCTTGTGGACCTCTACCAAGATTGTTCAAATTATAGCCCTGAGACCAAAAATGCCCCTGCCATGTGGCCCTTTGGTTTTACATAGACTTATATAGGGAAAATCTTTAAAAATCTTCTTCTCTGAAACCACAAGGCTTAGGTCTTTGATATTTGTTATGAAGCTTCAGCTAGTGGACCTCTACCAAGATTGTTCAAATTATAGCCCTGAGACCAAAAATGCCCCCACCATGTGGCCCTTTGGTTTTACATAGACTTATATAGGGAAAATCTTTAAAAATCTTCTTCTCTGAAACCACAAGGCTTAGGTCTTTGATATTTGTTATGAAGCTTCATCTTGTGGACCTCTACCAAGATTGTTCAAATTATAGCCCTGGGGCCAAAAATGCCCCCGCTCCGGGGCCCTTTGGTTTTACATAGCATTATTTAGGGAAAATCTTGTTTTACGTAGACTTCTTTGTGCAGGGTAAACCTTTAAAATCTTCTATGAAACCACAAAGCCCAGGTCTTTCATATTTGATATGAAACTTCATCGTGTGGACCTCTACCAAGATTGTTCAAATTATAGCCCTGGGGCCAAAATTGACCCAGCCCGGGGCCCACTTATTATACATTGGATCAGGTGAGCGAACCAGGGCCCTCTGGGCCCTCTTGTCCTAAATACTCGAACACCTCAACCCTAACCATACTTGTTCTAAAATTAAATTTGAACAAGGATAATTCACTACCCAATGTTGCACTGTTTGTTCAGGCCTGTCTGTCTAAATACATACATGGTAACCTTTGTAATATAATGTTATTAATCAAATAATTTCGTATTGGCCCAGTTACAGGTCCGAGGTCTGCTGTATTGGCACGAGGCCGAAGGTCGAAGGCCGAGGCCAATACAGCTGACCAAGGACCTGTAACTGGGCCAATACGAAATTACTTGATTCATGACAATTTTATTAATTGATGCAATTAAAAACATGATTTATGATTTTTGAATATTGGTTGACCTTGTGTAATAAAGGATAATCAATTAATAATGAAAGAGAATAACCCTTCAGTTCGATTCCAATGATTCTGTTTCAGTTTATTTCATGTTTTACATTATGCCTGTCGGATGACCAGTGATATTAATACTGAACTGTATATTTTGCCAGAACTGCATTTTTTTTTGTAAATATCTCATACCGGTAATCTGTATCATATTTCCAAATAGTGCATGCAGTGTGACCCCCCTTTTGTACTTGTAACTGAACTGTAATTGTTCGTTTTTTTACTTTTAATTGGCCAAAATGTATGCATTCACCTTATTGCATTATCTGCTGGTTCCTAGTCTGAAGGTTATCAGTGTTGGAAAGGTCAGGGGGGTCTGGTTACCTGTTTTTCCAATATTGACAATGTGCAAGCTGGGATCCAGCAAATAATGCAAATATGGTGAATAACTGTGTTTGTGAGTTCCATACTTGCCTGTTTCTGTTGCTGTTTTAAACTTCATTTTCATCTTCAGATGAATTTATTCTCTTACATACAGCCCTGCTCACAAGAAGCACCATTCTTTTCAGAAGAAGATTACTATTTTCCCAAAGGGGACCTACCCATATCCCACTGTATAGGTAGACCCTGGTCAGACTTCAGTGGTCTATATCTCCAAGGCTTAGATTAGGCTTCTGACAGGCCGGCCTCGGGAGCTCATGACTGGTAATCAGGAAGACTCGGGTCCGATATCTGCCAGGGTCGGTAACATTCTTTCATGGACATTAATCATGAAGTCTCTTCTACGGTCATTCTCTTCCATCCACTGATTCAAGAAGGGCAGTTGTCAGTTTCTGGAGAAAGAATGTGCACTGTACTGGTTAACCACTTATGTATTAGCCTGCCCAGGTAAAGTGTGGATAGGTAACCAGACGGGCTCAAAAATGACCTAAACAGTGTTGACTGGGCCATTAAACTGCAATACAAACAAAGAGGCTTCTGACAGCTGTTTTCTTGCAAACACAAACATATGGGCCCCGTCAAGCGATTTTAGTACTTATCGCCTATGCGAGCAGCGAAGGTTCAGGCGAGCCTGCGCATCCGCGCAGTCTCGCCAGAACCTTCGCTGCTCGCTCATACAAGCAGTGAATCAAGAGGAGCCTTCAGACAGAAAGCCATATCCCTGGCCCCTCTGAATGGCTAGGCATGCGCAGTTGAAATTTGTCATGACAGAATGCTCGAAGACACAAATTCGCTTGGCGGGGATCATATAAGCTGTATGACTTATAATGTGCATCCATCAAAGACTAAGATCAGCCTGTCCATCTGCATTCCGAGCCCGAAGTGATAAAACTTTTCTCATGTTTTGAACATGAAAATTGTCCTGCTCATAAATATTAAAAAGCCAACAATTGTTTGCTTTTTAGCTCACCTGTCACGTAGTGACAAGGTGAGCTTTTGGGATCACTTTTTGTCCGTCGTCCGTCGTGCGTGCGTGCGTGCGTGCGTGCGTGCGTCCGTAAACTTTTCTTCAAACGACATCTCCTCCTAAACCACTGATCGGATTTTGACCAAACTTCACAGGAATGATCCTTAGGTGGTCCCCTTTCAAAGTTGTTCAAATGGTTCCGGTCCATTGCTTATATAGGTCACAGGAGCCAAAAATAGATTTTTTTCACCGAAAACTTAAAAAATCTTCTTCTCTGAAACCGCAAGGCCCAGGTCTTTGATATTTGGTATGAAGCTTCATCTAGTGGACCCCTACCAAGATTGTTCAAATTATAGTGCTGGGGCCAAAAATGCCCCCGCACGGGGGCCCTTTGGTTTTGCATGGGCTTATATGGGGAAAATCTTAAAAAATCTTCTTCTCTAAAACCGCAAGGCCCAGATCTTTGATATTTGGTATGAAGCTTCATCTAGTGGACCTCTACCAAGATTGTTCAAATTATAGTGCTTGAGCTAAAAATGCCCCCGCATGGGGGCCCTTTGGTTTTACATGGGCTTATATAGGGAAAATCTTGAAAAATCTTCTTCTCTGAAACAGCAAGGCCCAGGTCTTTGATATTTGGTATGAAGCTTCATCTAGTGGACCCCTACCAAGATTGTTCAAATTATAGTGCTGGGGCCAAAAATGCCCCCGCACAGGGGGCCCTTTGGTTTTACATGGGCTTATATAGGGAAAATCTTTAAAAATCTTCTTCTCTGAAACCGCAAGGCCCAGATCTTTGATATTTGGTATGAAGCTTCATCTAGTGGACCCCTACCAAGATTGTTCAAATTATAGTGCAGGAGCTAAAAATGCCCCCTGCACGGGGGCCCTTTGGTTTTACATGGGCTTATATAGGGAAAATCTTGAAAAATCTTCTTTTCTGAAACTGCAAGGCCCAGGTCTTTGATATTTGGTATGAAGCTTCATCTAGTAGACCCCTACCAAGATTGTTCAAATTATAGTGCTGGGGCCAAAAATGCCCCTGCACCAGGGCCCTTTTGTTTTACATAGGCTTATATAGGGAAAATCTTGAAAAATCTTCTTCTCTGAAACTGCAAGGCCCAGGTCTTTGATATTTGGTATGAAGCTTCATCTTGTGGACCTCTACCAAGATTGTTCAAATTATACCCCTGGGGCCAAAAATGCCCCCGCTCCTGGGCCCTTTGGTTTTACATAGACTTATATAGGGAAAATCTTGAAAAATCTTCTTCTCTGAAACCACAAGGCTTAGGTCTTCGATATTTGTTATGACGCTTCAGCTAGTGGACCTCTATAAAGATTGTTCAAATTATAGGCCTGAGACCAAAAATGCCCCCGCCATGTGGCCCTTTGGTTTTACATAGACTTATATAGGGAAAATCTTTTAAAATCATCTTCTCTGAAACACAAGGCTTAGGTCTTTGATATTTGTTATGAAGCTTCAGCTAGTGGACCTCTACCAAGATTGTTCAAATTATAGCCCTGGGGCCAAAAATGCCCCCGCTCCGGGGCCCTTTGGTTTTACATGGACTTATATAGGGAAAATCTTGTTTTACATAGACTTCTATATGCAGGGTAAACCTTTAAAATCTTCTTTTCTGAAACCAGAAAGCCCAGGTCTTTCATATTAGATATGAAGCTTCATCTTGTGGACCTCTACCAAGATTGTTCAAATTTTAGCCCTGGGGCCAAAATTGACCCTGCCCGGGGCCCACTTGTTATGCTTTGGATCAGGTGAGCGAACCAGGGCCCTCTTGGCCCTCTTGTTAATATTTATGATCAGGACAGTTTTTATTCTCTGCTATTCAGAACTGGGAAACAGCATTATTTGTAGGTATCTCTGCATTTATCTGCAATATAATAATCTCAAGTCCAGAGATTATAAAACAAAATCCTGCTCATGAAATTTGTAATGCTTATAAGTACTAAATTACAATTCATTTGTGTGCAATTTTCCTGCCCAGAACAGCAAAGAATGCTATTTTCTTACTCATAAATTTTAAAATGGCAGCTGTTGTTGTTATTTTAAAATTTTTGAGTTGGACTGAATTCATGCTCAAGTGTCTCGAGTATAGAAAAAGTTCTATTACATTGGCCCAATGTCCTGATCTTGCACACTGGCTGTTTATTCTCAGTCTAATTGGGTACTGTGTGAGCAGCCATTCACGGGCATTGGCACATTGATTACAGGTGGGCTGAGCAGGCTGATTTCAGTCTACAGTTTGTGTACAAGCCTGAAGACATTTTTAGCTTGAAACAGCTTTTAACGGTGTTGCATTACTCAGTCCAGCATATTTCGTTGTGACAGAATCATGTTATTGCGAGATTAAATCTGTTTTATCAAAACTCAATATGAAGTGTAACATTCATGCTATATGCTTGTTATAATAGGGAGTAAACCAATGAAATAATTTGTCTTTTATGTTTTCAGTATTAACTACCTATCCCTACAGCAAGTTATTTTGATTCTTGACAGGGAACATGGGATCATATTCCCCACCTGAGAGCAGTATTTGCCCGAGCCGTTAGGCGAGGACAAATATCGCTTTCAGGCGGGGGAATACGAGCCCATGTTCCCCGTCAAGAATCAAAATAAATTTGATATACTGCAAAGCTTTTTCATGACATTTTGTACATCATTCCAATGGTTTCTTTTGTCGCAGACGACTTGAGAAGTAGATGTTTATATGTGACGTCATCAACCACTCCCTTCTGCACGCTGATCACGGCACTCAGTGGGAAAATGTTTATGTCGCGTTAAAATGAGAGCCAATGAAATAAAGTACCGAATGAATGAAAACAAATCAAAAGTTTCTATTTTATTGTGGTGTATAAAAATTAGTTTGCTTATATTTTTATCAACTGCAGTAAATCCAAGATGGCGGACATTGCTATTCAGCCAAAGCAAGCGCAAGAGGGGTATATATTTTTGCTCACGGGGTATATGGAAACTAATTGCCCTTGCACTGTTCAATCAAAAACCTGGACATTTCTTTGCAGTAGAACAAGAACTGTTAAAAGGTCATTTATCAAAGAATGCTGAAGCAGACACCATGTGGCATTGAATCTTCTGTACTTTCTACAGGTTAGCCGAAATTTGTAAGCTCCTGATGAAATTTGGTCAAAACAGCAAAACATTCCTCCAGAGGATGGAGCCAGCTTATCCTGTAGCTCTCAAGTCTTCAACAAAAGGCAGCTAGCCGGCCTCGGTAGCTCTAGTCGGATGCGTGTCTGACTGGTGATCAGGACGCGGGTTTGATACCTGCCGGGGTTGGCAACATTCTTATGATACCTGCTGGGGTCGGTCATTCTCTCCCGCTGATTCAAGAAGGGCAGTTGTCAGTTTCTGGCGAAAGAATGTACACTGTACTGGTTAACCGCTTACAAGCCTGCCCAGGAAAAGTGTGGATGGAAAAACTGACTGGCTCAAAAATGACCTAAAACAATGTTGACTGGACCGTTAAAACTCCAATACAAACAAACAAAAGGCAGCCACGGCTTTCTTGGCATTTGGGTTGGTTTGGAGTTCAACGCACAAGACGCCAAGCACGGCAATTGTTGTCTGCCTGTTACTTCAAAACTAATTTTTGCACACAGTGTGGAACGAGATCAGAGGAGCAGTCTGCTCTGGGTCCACACTGTTTGCCTGTATGCAAAAATATTTTTAAAAAGTTTTCAAGAAGATTCAGCAGACGACATATTAAGCAGAGGACATTTTCATTTGTAGTTTTTCTCGACATTTTAAGGGTTAACAGTCCAGGCAACACTAATAAGGTCATGTAGAGCCAGTCAGTTTACCTAACCACACTTCCTGGGTAGGCTTATACATAAACTGTTAACCAGTAAGCAACGTTTCTCAGCAAGAAATTGACAACTGCCCTTCTAGCAGCAGCAGAAGGGAGACAATGACCACAGAAAATATTTCATGATCCTGTCAACATCATCATCATCAGAGTTTTGATTAACATGCAGGTACAGGGGCAACATCCACATGATTGGGCCCCCTTCCAGGTAACTGGTTTGCTGCACGCATGGCAGATCTCACACCAGCGGCCAGTTGTTCAAAACATCATTAGCTTGACGAGCTCGTTAGTGGTCATATTGTTAAGTTTTCTAGCAAGTTCAATATCTAAAATTTTGGTATTTTTGCTGAAAGTATGTGAGCAGTTTTTGCGGATGCAAAAGCTGCTCACATTTTTCAGGAAAAATATTAGTGTATTTACCATACTAAATGATCAAAGTTTTAACGATTGGTTGACTAATGACTTCCTTAATTTTGAACAACTGGCCCCAGATCTCTAGGTATGTTGACAGCCGATAGCTTCCACTCTCTGCGATCTCTCTCTGTCCGCTGCTTCCAAGTCATCTTGGGCCTCCCAGGCTCCCTTTTTCCATCCATCCACCTGTATGTCAAAAGCTGTCTAGACTGCACCCTTGGAACGCTCCACCTGTCCATACCACCAGAGCCTTTTCTCCTTCAGGATGGGGTCAAGATCCTTAATGCCATGCCGCGCAAGTAGCACACTGGACCTGATGGTGACAGCATCTTGTGGCTTGATATTGCAGATCTGTCTGATCATTGCCCTGTCATTCCACTGCAAACATCAGTTTACATAACCACACTTCCTGGGCAGGCTTATACATAAATGGTAAACCAGTAAACCGCACATTACACCACCTCATTATAACATGGTTCTTTATAACGTGTTTTTGGATATAACACGGTTTCAAGATGGATCCCAAAAATGTGTAGATTTTATAGAAAAATGACCATAAATGGTCGTTTTTCTGTATATTCTATACATTTTTGTTTGGATATAACGGCTGCTTAACTAAGACGATTTCTACTTTGGACCCAATTAATAGTGTTATAAAGAGGTTGTGGTGTATTTTGCAAGAAACTGACAACTGCTCTGAAGGGAGAGAATGACCAGAGCAAACACTTCATGATCAATCTCTATGAAAGAATCTTGCTGGACAAAGAGGTGACTGATGGTTTTTGTTTGTTTGATTTGAGGTTTAACGTCCCCATCAACACTGTAAAGGTCATTTTGGAGACGTTGGTTTCAATTTTGTGGGACTTTTACCTGACACTGAGATGAAATGACATCTCAAGCCCTGTCGCCCAATGAAACCAATAGGGTTTATTAGCATGGACGGTCCACCTCGCACCGCGGTTCCTGGACAGGCTTAGATCCTCTAAGCGGTTTACCAGTACTAGTGTGCGGGCCGGATTCTGCTCTGCGTGGAAGCATCATGCAGCCCATATATTTCTTCAAGCCACTATGGGCGGGGGCCGCTGACTGATGGTATTTGGAATTTATCATAACAACAACATCTGATTTATCCCTGTATTTGAAGCACATTTAAAACTTCTCTAAAAGTCTTAAGCACTTTTTCTTGCATACAATATCTAATCATTAGAAACACAGCCTTTCAAAGGCAAAATCTAAAGTGGTAAGCTATATCTCCAACGGAGCTCAATCCATGTTAGAAATTCTGACTCCCTATCTAAGGGAGACTATTATGACAAAGATTCAAGGATACAACTTCCGGGAAGGCAATTTTGTCTTGCTTATCAAATGGAGGGTCTTTTGTATACTTGAATTGAGGTTTAGGTCCCCAACAACACTATGTCTTTTTGCAGACTTTTCTTCCGATTTTGTGGGACTTTTATTTGATACTGAGATGAAATGACATCTAAGCCCTGCTGCACAAACAAATCAAAAGGGTTTAAATGTACGGATTACTTTGCCTGGGCAGGCTTAGCCCCTCCAAGCGGTATACCAGTACTTATGTGTGGTAAGTTTCAGCTCTATGTGGAAGCATCATGCAGCCCAATCTATTTCTCCATGCCTCACTGGGCAGGGGCCCACAAATGGGGGTCTACTCTTGAAGTAATGAATTTGATTCTTAAGAGTAAACCTCAAGAGCAATTGTTTTTTAGAAGGTGATGACCTTTCAGGTCTCACCTTCTTATGGCAACACTCCAAAGATTTCCCTTGATACCGCATCACTCCTCTCTTTCAAGAAAAATAGGTCCTCATAAATCAGTGAAGAGACGCTCCTGTATCATTTGATATGTGAAAATAATATGCAGATTGAAAAATAATTGTGGATGCAAAATACACAAACAATGAACTTCAGAGTTAAATGTCATAAAATGGATTTAGATTTGAAACTGGTCTCGTTTCTCAGCTGACCTGGCCTAGTTATTAAGAGCGAGTTCGGTTGACTTTCTCGAGTTAACTATAGTTACACCAAAACACGCGGGTTATGGCTCTTGCCGCACTATTAGAGTTAACTTGAGTTCAATCAAGCTTGCTTTGGGAGTTGGGAGTTCTGTCTAGCAAGAACAAAAAACACGACGGCAGGGGGATAACCATAGGTTAATTAAGAAATGAATATAAACTTATCAGAAGGTGATGACCTTTCAGGTCTCACCTTCTTTTGTCAATCGACACTGGAGCCCCTCGATGACGAATCACTCCTATGCTTCAAGAAAAATAAGCCTCCATATATTTATCAAAAGACGCGCATGTATCATTTGATAAGTGAAAATGATATGCAGATTGTCAAACTGAGGAAGCCAATTACACAAACAACTAACTTCAGAGTAAAATGCCATAAATTAACCCTATGGTTCAAATTGGTCTCGATTTGCAACTTTGTCATGACCTAGTTTGCTTTGAGCGAGTTCAGGTGACCAACAAAGTAGGGGAGACAGTAGGCTTACTCTTGTACAAAGTTGTACAATGAACCCCCCCCCCCCCCCCCCCCCCAACACACACACTTCAGGATCCCTCAATTAGAAGCGACAGGAAGCATCAAATGTCTTTTGATGCGTTACCAGTAAAGATTCAGATTCAGATTCAGAACTCTGCTAACGTCAAGAAAATGTGGTCGTTTGCCCTCGAGCAAATCGAAAGTATAAACATGTTTCAAGTTGGACGTGATTTTTCCAACACGTGGCCAAAATTTCAAATAGTTGGAAATAATCGATTTTCGGATTGCATTAACTTGGTGGAATTTTGAAAATATTTGAGGGTCACTGATGAGGTCTAATTGGCCGAAACTAGCTTGTCTGGCCAAGAAAACATGTACACTTCATATTTTCCCGTTCTGTGGTGTATTCCTTGCTTCCAAAGGATAACCCTTTTATAGAACATATTTACAATTTTCCACCTTCCACCGTATTCGTTGTTACTAGGCAAGGCTTCCAACTCTCATACCAAGCTAACTCTAGCAGTAGCACTATTCCTACACGGCGCGTTTTGGAGCAAGTCAACTTTTGTTAACTCTAGTACGTCAACTGAACTCGCTCAAAATCTAGATCGCGGATTAATAATTCAATGAATGAGTTGACAGTGTGAATGGAATAGTTACGACTTTCTATACTACAGACAGAGCGAAGTTTTCTTTGTTTGTTTGATTTGAGGTTTAACGTCCCCGTCAACATTGTAAAGGTCATTTAGTAGGCGTTGCTTCCAATTTTGTGGGACTTTTACCCGATATTGAGATGAAATGACATCTCAAGCCCTGTCGCCCAATGAAACCAATAGGGTTTATTAGCATGGACGGTCCGCCTCGCACCGCGGTTCCAGGACAGGCTTAGATCCTCTAAGCGGTTTACCAGTACTAGTGTGCGGGCCGGATTCAGCTCTGCGTGGAAGCATCATGCAGCCCATATATTTCTACAAGCCCTTATGGGCGGGGGCGGATAGAGTGAAGTTACCTTCACTGTTGCAATTGTTTGATTTGAGGTTTAACGTCCCCGTCAACACTGTAAAGGCCATTTTGGAGACGTTGCTTCCAATTTTGGGGGACTTTTACCCGACATTGAGATGAAATGACATCTCCAGCCCTTTCGCCCAATGAAACCAATAGGGTTTATAAGCATGGACGGTCCGACTCGTACGCACCGCTTTGTTTGGGCTGGCTTAGATCCTCTAAGCGGTTTACCAGTACTCGTGTGCGGGTCGGATTCAGCGATGCGTGGAAGCATCATGCAGCCCATATATGTCTTCAAGACCCGAAGGGCGGTGGCCGATTCACTGTTGCATGGATATATTTCTGTGAACCAGCAGGAAAATATGACTTTATAACTTACTCTCCTTAATCTTAACGTTTATAGTACGGGGTAGTACATATTTATTCCGGGCGGTGGGTGCTTGTTTTTTTTTTTTTGTTGTTGTTTTTTTTTAGCCGAGGTCAGAAAATATCAGATTTTGTTTCCTCTTCTTCTGTATCTGAATATTTCCCTTTTTTCACTGAGGTGTATTTGATTAGTTTGATTTGTCGTATAACGTCCCCGTCAAGACTGTAAAACGACCCCGCCCATCGGGGCTTGAGGAAACAGATTGGGCTGCATGATGCTTCCACGCAGAGCTGAAATCGACCGAACATGAGTACTGATAGACGGCTTAAAGGTTCCGATTCTAAGCCTGCCCAGGAAAAGTAGTGCGAGTTGGACCATCCATGCATATAAACGCTATTGCGGCAGAGGCTGAGCTGCCAGTTCATCTCAATGTCGGGTAAAAGTCCGACAAAATCGGAAGCGACGTCTCCAAAATGACCTATAAAGTGTTGACGGGGCGTTAAACCTCAATTCAAACAAATAAAACTGAATAGACGTGCTTCGAATTTCGTTGGACTCTTACCTAACAATGTGATGAAATGGCATTTAAAGCCTTGCCACACTATGAGACCAATGGACTTTCCGACTTCAAATTATAGCCCTGGGGCCAAAAATGCCCCCGCTCCGGGGCCCTTTGCCTTTACATTGACTTATATAGGGAAACCCTTTGAAAATCTTCTTGTCAGAAACAAGGAGGCTGAGGTGTTTGATATTTGATATGAAGCTGCGTCTAGTGGACCTCTATCAAGATTGTTAGAATTATAGCCCGTGACCAAAAATGACCCCGCCCTGTAGCCCACTGTAGCTTCGTCCTGTGGACCTATATCAAGATTTTCAAATTAAAGTTCTTGTGCCAAAATCCCCCCACCCACCCCCGGGGTGCCCTTTGGCCTTACATTGGGATATATAGGGAAAATCTTAAAAAACACTTCGCAAGGTCCAGGTCTTTGATATTTGGTGTGAGATTCATCTATCAGACCTCAACCAAGATTGTTCAAATCATAGCCCTTGGGTCAAAAATGGCCCAGCCTTGGGGCACACTGGTTTTATTTTGACTTATATATGGAAAACCTTTAAAAAGCTTCTTGTCTGAAACCAGAAGGTCCATGTCTTTGATATTTGGTATGATGCTTCATCTGGTTGTCCTCTACTATGCTATGTAAATTATAGCCCTAGGGGCCAAAAATTGCTCCGCCTCACGCCCCACCGATTTTACATAGCCATATATGGAAAACCTTTAAAATGTTCTTCTAAAACAAACCAAGGCCCAAGTCTTTGTTATTTTGCTAGAAGTTTCATGCGGGTGACCTCTACCAAGCTTATTCAAATCAAAGCCCTGTAGTCAAAAATGGCCCCGCCTCAGGGCCCACTGGTTTCACATAGACGTAAGTACTGAAAATCTTTAAATACCTTCTCGTCTGAAACCAGAAGGTCCAAGTCTTCGATATTTGGAATGATACTTCCTCTAGTTGCCCTCTACCAGGGTCAAAACTGGACCTGGCCGGAGTCCACTGGTTTTATATAGGGTTGAGGCTGAGCCGGTTCATCTCCTTCTGCTGCACTAAGACCTGACCCTCAATGTCCACAAGGTGCCTATACAGTGACTTACAAGTCAGCTCTGTATTGTCAAAGGGAACCACTGACACATAACTACCCTCCCTTTGTCACCATGTGACATTATTAGTAAAACTGAGCCTCTTCATTTCCCTCTGTTGCACTAGGACCTGACTCTCAATGTCCACAATATGTCCAGATAGTGACATACAAGTTAGCTCTGTATTGTCAAAGGGATCCAATGACTCATATGTCTAGCATTTTATGACAATTCTTGCCCCCACGCCCCAATCCCTATCCCCGCCAATCGTCACAGCGAGGCATTGTAAGTTAGACCATTACGATAACTCGCCCTTGTGACATAGAGCATTTTTCACATCTCCAAAAAAACCCCGCCCTTAGGGGCTTGAAGAAATATATGGGCTGCATGATGCTTCCACGCAGAGCTGAATCCGGCCCGCACACTAGTACTGGTAAACCGCTTAGAGGATCTAAGCCTGTCCATGCCTATAAACCCTATTGGTTTCATGGGCGTAAGGGCTTGAGATGTCTGTTCATCTCAATGTCGGGTAAAAGTCCCACAAAATTGGAAGCAACGTCTCCAAAATGACCTTTACAATGTTGACGGGGACGTTAAACCTCAAATCAAACAAACAAACACATCTCCAAAACGGCTAGTTTTCAGATGAAAAGCCGTGATATTTTTTTATATAAATGTTCAAAACATAGGTTGAGGGTGCTTATTAGAACCGCCTCAGTGAGGCGTATCTAACGAGTACCCACAACCTATGTTTTGGAGCAGAAATAAGAAAAATAATGTATACCCTCATGAAACCCAGTTTTCTCCATATAAAGGGGGTTTAGTCTGTGTGTGTGTGTGTGGGGGGGGGGGGGTCATTTTACGGAAAATGTCTAGATAGTAAACTTGTATAAGTCAGCTCTGTAGAAGGGAGCTTTGGAAAGACTTCATCCTCATGCAGAAAGAAAATAATTTGGAAGGAATGTTCCATGGGGTTTCATTGGGTCGACGGACGTCTTTCAAACACTTGACAAAACATAGCAACCAACAAACGTTTAAACTTGTGATCGAAGCCTCAGATAAAAACCAGCCAGTGTCCCGGAATATTGATGTAAGAAATGTTTGTTTGTTTGATTTGAGGTTTAACGTCCCCGTCAACACTGTAAAGGTCATTATGGACATCTCAAGCCCTTTCGCCCAATGAAACCAATAGGGTTATTAGCATGGACGGTCTGCCTCGCACCGCGGTTCCTGGACAGGTTTAGATCCTCTAAGCGGTTTACCAAAACTTCATAAAAGACCTTACAAAGCAGGGTTTATTGCAAATTCTAGCTCTTGCACTACCACTGAACTTTCTAAATTATTAACTTCCTGTCTTACTGCTATCAAAACTCATGTGATTAAATATTGTAATAAAGTCTTTGAAAGATCAGGAAGAAATCTGTTTTGGTCTATAAAAAATTCGAATGAGGTTTTAAATAAATTGAAATCCAGACATTTTCGTGCTTCAAGTCTGTCTACTTACGATTTTTCCACTCTTTACACTACACTTCCTCATAACTTATAAAAGAAAAGCTTAATGATTTAATTGAATGGGCTTTTCACAGAGAAGATTCTCTCTATCTTGCATGCAATGTCAGAAATGCATTTTTCACTTTTAAAGAGCATAAGAATTATACACTTTGGTCATGTCAGAAAGTGTGTGATGCCCTCACCTTTCTACTTGACAATATTTATATTAGATTCGGTACTAAGTTATTTAAACAAATTGTGGGTATTTCGATGGGTACGAATTGCGCACCTCTTGTGGCTGATTTGTTCTTGTATTGTTATGAAAGAGACTTCATGTTGTCGCTTTCCATTGATAACCAATCTGAAATTATTGAAGCTTTTAGCTCCACTTCTAGATATTTAGATGATTTATCAAATATTGATAATACCTCTTTCGATGGTTTGATCAGTCAGATTTACCCCCAGAACTTCCGTTAAATAAAGCAAATTCTTCTGATACCAAGGCCCCGTTTTTGGATTTACATCTATCTATTGTAGATGAGTTTGTTTCGTGCAAAATTTATGATAAACGCGATGACTTTGATTTTGAGATTGTAAATTTTCCTTTTTTGGATGGTGATGTTCCTCGTGCGCCATCCTATGGCGTTTATATTTCGCAATTAATTCGATTTGCTAGAGTGTGTAGTCATGTAACTGACTTCAACACTCGTAATAAATTATTAACGGCTAAACTCCTTAATCTGGGTTATCGGTACCATAAACTACGCAAAGCCTTCTCAAAATTTTATAGACACCATTCTGATTTAATTTCAAAATTCAGTATTGGACTTAAATCTCTTCTGCAACAAGGTCTATCGGAACCCGAATTTTATGGTGACTTAGTATATAAATTCAGAAAAATATATAACCGCAATGACTTCAGCACCCAATTTCGTAAAATCATTCTTCGATATAAAAAGATCGGGTACAACATGGATGTATACGACAGACTGCATGCATGGTAGTTAACCCAATCACGGTTGGCAACTTTGCTTCCCTCTTTAATTGCACGCCGATGGGACAGGCCTCAGATTCTATGACGGCTCCAACGTAAAGGCTTATTAAAAATTAGAGATCTAATCCTTGGTAATGTTGGTTGGTGCCCGATGCTCTGTCTCTGGTCGGGCCCATCGGAGTCTCACTGTTGGTTTTCTTTTGCTCCAGCATTTCAGTGGTTTCTTGTTGTCGAGTCCTCACCGTTGTCTCACCTCTGTGGTTCTTTGATTTTTTGTGTTCACGGAGATGTTGCACTGATGAGTTGGGAGGCCTTCATGCGGACTGAACAAATTATTTGTCTAAATCTCGACGGAAGTAAGGGCGAGGATTGTGGCCAGGTAAAGTCGATTTAACCCCCCCCCCCCCAGTGGAAATCTTTCCACTGACCGTTCCAAGGCGGTTCTTGTGTGGCGGTTTATTTATGTTGTTGTTTGTTACTTACTTTGTGTATCACTTGTGTCTTTTTATTTTGGATGGCCATATGGCCATTTTGTGGGAAAGTAACTGTCCTTATGGCCTTCCTTTGTTTAGGTTTCCATTATGGCCTGGTCGCTTAATGTTTGTGTTTCTTTCCCTTTTGGTGTCTTTGATGGGTGGAGTAAGTTAATTGTATCGATTCCTGATCTTTGTTTTGTTTCTACTTACCAGTACTAGTGTGCCGGCCGTATTCAGCTCTGCGTGGAAGCATCATGCAGCCCATATATTTCTTCAAGACTCTATTGGCGGGGGCCGTTGGTGTAAGAAAGCCATTTGCTAGCACGTATAGAGTGTTGAGTAAATTATCTTGTTTGCTAGAGTCTATGTAAGTAATTGTCTCCAGAATTATTCTCATTGACACAAGAAGGTATTCACAACATGTACCGTTCGATCCTCAATTTTGTTTTTGACATTTCATTTGTCTGCTCCTTGCGTTTCTTCAATCATACATAACCATTGACTGTTTTAAAAATTAAAAACAAAAGATAATGAAATGAAATGGGCCTGTGTAAAAACTAACAGTTTTCTACCATCACCTTCTATTAGTACTTTCAGTACTTTGATTTCATTTATGAGGAAACCCCATTTCCCCAAGGGGCTCAAAACAGAGAAAAGCAAACTGGAAGTCATTTTCCTTGTAACCAATACACCACTGAAAGAGATGTTGAAAAAAGAATGCAAACAAAGGGTAAGGGAGAGGAGTTTCCTTTTAAAGGTGGTGTAAAGTCTACACATTCTGCATACAAAAAATACTAACAATAAATAATGCTAAAAAAGTTATATTTAAACCTTTTACGCCCTCTTTGAGATCCTAAAAAATCTAGCAAGAGATTCCCAGAAGAAAAAGGTTAAAATCCAAAAGATTCCCAACACATTCCATTAAATCAATGCTTACTTTGCTACCGTGAAGAGACTTCTAGCATCCCAGCATTCAAACAAATTTTGGTGGGAAAAATTAAGTAATAACAAATAATAACAAAACTTAAAAACATAATTCTGGGATTACTATTACTTTTTTGGGGTGTGTGTGTAGTGGGTTGGGGGGGTGGGGGTGGGGGGGGGGGGTGGGGTTACAACCCACTTAAGATTATTTCACATATTTTGAGCCAACTCTAAATCAGTAGTGGGTGAAAAATGGAGTATCCCGTGGAAATAATGTACCACCTGACCTTCTGTTGCAAATTCTGGGACAATATCAAGCATCCCAGAGGAAACGACATAAATTCTTAACCTTTAACCTGCTGAATATTCATCTAAGCCACACCCATTTCGTTATATCAACCAATCAAAGTACTTGATGTAATTTATTGCTACAAATTCGTAAACTGAATGTCAAACAGTGTAGATCCTGATCAGATGGCTTCTTCAGAAGCCATCTGATCTGGATCTACACTGTTTGCAAAGATAGGGCTTGTCGCCTACAGCAGGGTAAAGGTTAAAGTGCTGTCTCCAATTTCTGTTCTTCAAATGCACATCCACAGCCAACTACCTTAAAATTCCTACATTGAGACCACCCTTGGGACTGTTCCAAAGTGGTCTTTAAGACCACTTTAGAATGGTCCCAAAGATGGTCTCTTTCTAGAGGACCCTGGGTGTAGAAAACACAAAGAAAGAACAACATTTTAAATAAGCTTTTAAATGCAGAATTAGTCTTAATTTTAGCTGGCCTTAATAGCGGAGTTTTACGGCAGTAGGGCTAGATACACGAGTTCTTGCACGAAACAGTCCCAAGGTCTCTTCTATGTGTTTACAAGAAGCAAAGACTCTGGGGAGACTTCATTTACATGCAGGCACAGCTGAAGTTGCAGCCAGTTTCAGTTTTTGCCAATGTGTGACAAAATAACTGTTTTTAATGAATGAATGGAATACTCATGTAAGACTGTTTATCCTATGTCAAAGAAAAAATTAAAAACAGTCTCAAGGTTTTGAGTTTTATTGGCATTTTCTAATAGCATTTAATATGCATTTTCTGTTGACACTCTCACCATTAGTAAATAGTGTGTTAGATCATGCGACATCTCTGTTATTAACGTCATTTCATATTTTCTGTATTTAATGTGTATAATATCACAGAGAAATCGTGAAATGTCATCCTACCTTGATTGTGACAATGTAAAGCTTGTCTTTTCTTTTTAGAATGTATAATTAATTTTCTATGGAGAAAATACACAGAATAATAGTCATATGATAAAAAGAATCTTGCACGTGTCATTTCAGATGAAATTTATGAAACTCGCCTACGGCTCGTTTCACAAATTTCATATGAAATGATCACTGGTGTGAGATCTTCTATGTAACGGATGTAATGTCATGATGTTACATACTTTAACTATGTTTCATTACACTAATGTAAAAAGATGTTCATGTATCATTCTCATTGTATGATAAAATAGAGGTATAAACTGCCCAAATTCTATCCATGGTGAAATATGCTACCAAAAATTTGTTAGGACCTTAACAAACAGATCAATGAAAGTAGTAGTCACACAAAGTTAACAGACAAGGTAAATTGGAACTGAAGTAATATCAAGTTTACAGATAAGAGAAATGGCACCCGTAATCAGTCTTAAATACATGATTTTCCAGTAATAAACAAAACTAGAAATGCGTCCATAGGACACGGATGCCCCCGCCTGAAAATATGTCTATGTTCGTATTCATCCATAGAAAGTTATTGACTGTGTTTAAGTTTTGGACCCTTTTTTCACATTTGACCTCTAAGTATGACCTTGACCTTGTAGGTAAGGACATTGGTTTTGTGTGAGGCAGACTGTCTCATGATGGCCAACATTTCTGCCAAATAATTTCAAAATCCATCCAGAGATAAGAAAGTTATTGACTGCGTTTCAGTTTCGGACCATTTTTTTACCTTTGACCTCTAAGTATGACCTTGACCTTGGAGATACGGATCTGGGTTTGCACGTGACATGATGGTTAATAATTCTTCAAGGTAATTTTAAAATCCATCAAGAAATAAGTAAGTTATTGACTGTGTTTAAGTTTCGAACCCTTTTTTTTTTATATTTGACCTCTAAGTATGACCTTGACCTTGGAGGTACAGATCTGGGTTTGCAAGTGACACATTGTCTCATGATGGTTAACATTTCTTTAAAGTAATTTCAAAATCCATCCAGAAATAAGTAAGTTATTGACTGCTTTTAAGTTTTGGACCCTTTTTTTGACCTTTGACCTCTAAGTATGACCTTGACCTTGGAGGTACGGACCTGTGCTTTGCACATGACACATCGTCTTATGATGGTTAACATTTCTACAAAGTAATTTCAAAATCCATCCAGAAATAAGAAAGTTATTGACTGCGTTTAAGTTTCGAACCCTTTTTTTGACCTTTGACCTCTAAATATGGACCTTGACCTTAGAGGTACGGACCTGGGTTTTGCACGTGACACGTCGTCTCATGATGGTTAACATTTCTGCCGAGTAATTTTAAAATCCATCAAGAAATAAGGAACTTATTGACTGCGTTTAAGTTTCGGACGCACGGACACACGGACGGACGGACGGACGGACGGACAGGGACAATGCTATATGCCCTTTCCACCATTCGAAGCATAATAAAACACATACAGTAAAATTCTTATGTTAAGACCACCTTTGGGACTGTTCAAAAGTGGTCTTAAAGACCACTTTTGAACAGTCCCAATGGAGGTCTCTTATTAGGAGACACTGTATGTAGAAAATACAAAGAAAGAATCACTGAAACTGTCTCAATAAACTCATAAAAGCAGATTTAGTCTTGTTTTCAGGTGGTCTTAATAACGGAATTTTACTGTACATGAAATTATTAAACACGTATATGAAGATATTTCAAAACAACTTCAAGTTTACAATGATAACAGAGTAGGTATAAATAGCAGAGGAAGCTGACTGTATCTTGCCAAGCAGAGTTGAGTTGTTCAAAGTATCATTAGCTTAACGAGCTCGTTAGTGGTCGAATTGTTAACTATTCTAGCAAGAACAACACTGAATAATGTTATTTTTGCTGGAAAAATGGGAGAAGCTTTTGCACGTGCACACATTTTCCCAACAAAGATATAAGCTTACAGTAAAATTCCTATATTAGGACCACCTTTGGGACTGTTCAAAGGTGGTCTTTAAGACCTTTTGACCTTTGACCTTGGGGCCATGTTGGGGTCAAGGTCACAAAAAGTAGCCCACTGCCATCTACATACCATGTACTATCCACATGCAAAGTTTCAAAAGTGTAACTTCAGTGGTTGCAGAGGAGATCAATTTACAAGAAATGTGACGGACGGACGGACTGACAGACAGACGGACTGACGCCCACTTAACACTGGTACGAAAACAATATACCCAATTTTTCTTCGAAAAAGTGGGTATAACAAATGACTTCAAAAGGATAATTTAGGTAAAAACGTTTTATCCCCAGTGAAGTTCCTGTGTTTTTGGTTTGCAAAGGAAACATATAGATATAGCTTTATTCCATAAAGACAAATATAGAGGTGTACACATTCCTAAGAAGAATTTGCATATGAAAATGTTGTCAGCTGTTATCTTCTTGCAAGTATTTTAAAAATACTCTTGCATACAGGCAAGCAGTGTAGACCTGGATCAGACTGTTCCTAGACCAGCAGTCTGATCTTAGTCCACAGTATTTGCAACAATGACTTTTAACATAACCAGTATGCAAAAATTGTTGCGGCTCAAGTCTTAAGGGGAATGGGAACACCTGGCAGATTTTTCCGCCATTTTTCAAAGGGAGACAACTTTTGGGACTTCCTGTTCGCTTTTCTATAAACTCTGTCCCGCAGAAAAAGGGGTCTACTCTTCAAGGAAAGAATTTGCTCTTAAGGAGCAAATTCTTTCCTTGAAGAGTTGACCCCTATTGACATGGGAGACAAAAATACTTTTGCCAGAGTTGCCTCCCCTGAAGGTGTTCCCATTCCCCTTAAGGGTTTAACAACACATTTTTATAGAAAGGAATGGAAATTAATTATCACTTAATTATCTAGTTTAGTTTATACTAATTTATTTTAGTTCGATTGCGATGGAAACTTCAAGCTTATTTAATCGCTCTCGAACACTCATTCCAGATGTTTTCACGCGCGCGCGAGAGAGGCAGTGACTATTACACAACTGCTACCCATTTACACCTTGGTGGAGTGAGGCATGTCAATACCGGGTGCCGGATTCGAACGCACAACCTCTCGATCATGAGTCAAACGCGTTAACCACTGCGCTATCGAGGCTGACAAACCATTTAAATTAATTATACACACTTTTGCTCCTTACAAGCCGCTTGGTTATGGCCCACAAAGAGGGTTGACGCGTCTTTAAACACGAAATCATCATCATCATTACAAGAAGCTTTGAGAATAAATTTTACAGATCTCATAAAAAATGACATTTGCAGCGGGACCTTGAAGCAAAATATGTCATTCTGATACCACTTAAGATTCATCACAGGCTCTTGATTACATAATTTGTATATCACAAAGATAGTGTTAAATGCATATAACTAACAAAACACAAAACTTCACTATAGAGGATCACATTCAACTTAGTTAATTTTCCAGGCAGTTTTGTTCTGTTCTTCTGTTCTGGAAAATAATGGAAAAAGGGAAATTCAAATGTCATCTGCTACTTTCAGAGCTTTTAGTGTAAAATATACAATTAGAGGTAAGATACCAAACAGGTATATAAATGTCAATCCTTGTTGGTAGAGTCAGCATCAGCTAAAGGACAGAAAAAAGTAGCACAGGAGAGAAAAGAAAGAGAGAAGAATAAGATACAAAAAAAGAAAATGTCAGCACAGAAAAGAAGAAAAATGTGGTACCTCTTTCCCTCTGCTTCTGACAAGCACTCTAACTTCAAAACAGCAAAGGTTGTGTAAAACATAATTGGTAAGCATGTTACAGCCAACCCAATACAAATCCAGTATAAACTAACTCTTAAACTGTCAAACCCACATTTTTAGATGTCATTTTCAAATCAGGGAAAATAAGGCTTGACATTTCATGTGAATAATCTGCTGGGCAGATAATCCATATGAAATGTCAAGGTTTATATGCCCCAAAATATCATTTGCCTTATATTTCAGAGAAGGTAAGACTCGATATTACATCTGAATTGTCTACTGGACAGACAAGCCACATGAAATGTCAAGCCTACTTTCCTCTGAAAAATAATTTAGAAAAAAAAATTGTCCTCTACGCTAGAAATTTCTGTGGTCTTTAAGGGGAGTGGATACACCTTCAGGGGAGGCAACTCCTGCAATAGTATTTTTGTCTCCCATGTCAATAGGGGTCAACTCTTAAAGGAAAGAATTTGCTCCTGAGGAGCAAATTCTTTCCTTTAAGAGTAGACCCCTATTTCAGTGGGATGGAGCTCATAGAAAAGCGAACAGGAAGTTCCAAAAATTATCTGCCTTTGAAAAATGGCAGAAAAATCTGCCAGGTGTCTCCATTCCCCTTAAGGTTTGACTGTCTAACAAGCTAGCACAGAGAACTTTTGAACTGAATCAAACCAAGCATAAACGACAAGTACTGGATAAAACGTTCTTGAACATCCCGATGACCACACAATGAACACTTTAGCTGCCTGTTTCTGAACTTTAATGCCCAAGACATTTATGAACATTTCAAAAACACACCCTAAAAATAACAATACTGTTTGTCAATACAGGTTTAAAATACTATCAGATTTTTCTTAATGTTTTGATATGAATTTATCCATTGAGTCTCTTTAACCATAATCTTCCAATCATAACTTTTGCCATCATCATTTTCAATTTTTTTTTTTTTTTTTTTGTTAATCTTGAAAGAAAATCAGGCTTGACATTTCATGTGAATCATCTAAAGATGGTAACGGGCCTCCGTGGCCAAGTGGTTAAGAGCGCTGACTCTTAATCATTAGGTCTCTCACCGCTGTGGTTCGAGCCTCGCTCGGGTCACATGCGAGACACCAAGTTCTGCAACGGAAGGTCAGGTGGTTTTTCTCTGGGTACTCCGGTTTTCGCCCACCTCTGATTAACGATTGGCTCGATATGAGTGAAATAATCTTGAAAGGGCCGTAAAACCAAAACCAAAAAAAAAAAAAAAAAAAAATCTAAAGATGGATGATTCACTTAAATATCAAGACTAATTTTCTGAAAAAAAAAAAATTACTAAGTTGTCTGCGCCGGAACTTTGGTACTTTTAGGGTTAACAACAAATGGCCTTGCTGGACATTGTAGCCCAAGTGTAAACCCTTGTGTACAGAGTAACACTGGACTGAGCCCTTTCACCCGTAAGTATCTGAAGTGGACCCTTCCATCATTGATTTTTTAATGTATCCATGGTTGCAAATAGGTATTTCACGTGTCACTTAAAACAAAGGCAAACAGTGTAGATCCGGATGAGATGGCTTATTATGAATGATCTCATCTGGGGCTATACTGTTTGGATAATTTTCTATACCAGGCTACAAACTTAGAGAAATATTGAAAATGCACAGGTGAACAGGGACACTTACAAGAGATCTTTCTGAGCTTTTGAATAGATGACCTAAAGACCATACTGATCAAAATTACATGTACTAGCTAAAATGGTACTAAGCATGTACAATATTCCATGAAAAATAAAACAAAAACAAAACAACAGACCTTTTAACCCCAAAACAGCCTAGCAAAATTGAAGATGACAACACTATATTTTTTTTATCATCTTTTGAAGCCAGTAAAGCTTGGCATTTTATATGAATCAATTCAAATGAAATGTAAAGCTTTATTTTTTAACCCTTAAGACGCCAAGAAAAACTACCTCTGAAAATGCCGTCTGCTTATGTTGTCTGCTGAATCTTCTTGCTAACTTTTTTTAAATATTTTTTCACATAGGCAAACAATGTGGACCCAGATCAGACTGCTCCTACAGGAGCAGTCTGATCTGGGTCCACACTGTTTGCAAAAAAAAAATAATTTTCAGGTAACCAGCAGACAGCAAAGCAGACGACAATTGTAGTGATTGGCATTTTATGGGTTAACATGACTCACAAGAACTGTGAAGCCTTATTTACACAAGAAATGGCAAAGAAGAAATTTAACAGGAAAAGGTGTCCAACACATCTGGCAGTGCAATTAAAAACAAACTGAAATGCAAATTGCCAACACTATCTCGGACATGGATGCGGACACGGATGCTGACGAACTGAAAGGGGTAACACTAGATGCCCTTTCCTACATTCTTTGAATGGCTGGGGCATAAAAATCTGAAAGAGTCATCCACTCAACTGTGCTTGGTGCTTTTAGCACTAAGAACAAAATGTAAATAAATTCTTCATTAGCAAAGTGAGCATCAAAACAATTAAAACTAAGTATCATAATAAACAAAAGACTAAAATTAATTATTAACCATTTCCTAACATTAAAAACTACACACATGATTTAGTGTAATGAGAGCCCTGTTGTTAAAAACCTAATTTGCTTATCAAAGCTATTATTCAGTCACAGTCTGAATGTTTGAATGTTATAATCGATAAAAAGTATTAAAGAGGAAGTTCTGCGAAAGATATATTTTGTACAGAACACTATTGCTGAATAGAGTATTAATAACTTTGAAAAGCAAACAAAGATTTGACAACAGGCCCAAGTTTGTTCATAGCTCTAGAAAATGACAGAATAGTGAGAATAATTCTAGGATGATTTTTCTTATTTTTCCATAAAACTGATTCTTGTAGGGTTTAAAGACAAGTCAATCTTTGCTGACAGTGACCCTAGGGAAGGATTTTTCCATCCACCCTTCACACTCATATAAGATTTTTATATTCTAGCATAAAACTACCACAGAATACTGAGAATAATTCTAGGATGATTTTTCTTATTTTTCCATAAAACTCATTGTTGTAGGGTTTAAAGACAAGTCAACCTTTGCCGGTCATTTTGTGTCATCTCCCAGAGAAAAGAGAAAGAAGAGATGGTTCAGGAGATGAAAGAGAGGGAGAAGGAGGAATATGAATGAAAGTATAAAGAGACAGAAGTAGTAAAATATTCCCCCCCCCTTTCACCTTTAAAAGACACCAGGCCTTGTCCAACTGCAAGCCAATATCAGTTGGACACCCCAATGAAGTAAGATACATGGTACCTTCGCCCAAAGCTACTCCGTTGTCCATAAAAACATATGTTGTGGGTACTTGTTAGAATCGCCTCACAGAGGCGATTCTAACAAGTACCCACAACATATGTTTCTAGTAAGAAATAAGGAAAATAATCCCTTAATTATCCTGGTTACTCCACTCTTATCTAGCGCTATGTCTGCTATAGTGAAAATTTCCAGCACTATTTTGACACATTTGATGAATGTACAGTTTGTACCAACAGATGTAGTCTGCTAGTGGTCGAGGATACGGAGATTTCCTGACACGATCTTGTTTTCTAATATGGCACCGGATGGTATGTCTATTCTGTCTCCATGGTTGGCTATAATTATCACTGTGCCCTAAAATACAGATAAAAACATGGTTTTCAATTCAGTGATCAAACTGTTCATCATTTGAGCAGAAAAATGAAAGGTTTTCTTGTGTTTTTACCTTCCACAGGCAAATAAGGTCATATAGAGATGGGATCTAGGTTTAAAGACTCATCCAAAAATCTGGAAAAGCCCACCCTCTGGTGTATGAGGTGAATAGCTTGACTTCTACTACACCACAGAGGCTTCCTGACACATGTGAAAAGAACCCTTAGAACACTTTCAATTTATGTTCTTGAAATGCATGTATGATAATGATCCTAAGTATTGGGACAGATAGGCCTAAACAAACAGTGCAAACCCAGATCAGGATTTTCACTGTTTGCCTTTTTGTCTGCACCTTTTGGACTCCTTACTGGGTCATGAAACAACTTTGATAACACGTTAGGAGATTATAGCAAGTCCTCTAGATGTCCCAAATTTTAAGATTTATACGGTATGTATCCAAGTATATGTCCCTAATTACAAAGTTTTGATGTTATTCAATCAAACGTACTGTTACATTTACAAAGGCATAAGAATGTGTATTTCAGTGTTACCTTAAGTGACACATTCTTTCCAAATGTTACATCTCCCGATACTGTCAAGTGATCCAACTCCAACATATCAGGTATACTTGCAAACCGGGACAAGAACTCTTTCACCTGAAAAATAAATGAATGCATTGATCAGTATGAAATTAAGTTAATCCTTCAAGCCTGCAGAAATTCTAGAGCAGACGGCAATCTATTTTTTTTTTTTTTTTTTTCATTATTTTTCAGATGATTCACATATAAAGTCAAGCCTTATTTTCTCTGAAAAAAAAAAAGAATAAAATTAGTTTGCCATCTGCTCCAGAACTGAATTCTTCAAAAACATTTAGTATTGATCCATTGCATATACTGTATAGACTATTTCTGTTTTCAATTTTGAGAAACAAAATACACTGTACCGAAATAGGCTGCCAAAAATCGGTTGGTCCACAAGACATGTCACTGCCAATCATAACTGGTCCCACTTCAAAACAGACGGGCCTAATGGATAAGAGTATTAACTTTTAATAATAAGGTATGTCACTGCTGTGGTTTGCATCTCACTTGGGCCACATATGAGATGCCAATTTCTGCAACAGAAGGTCAAGTGGTTTTTCTCTGGGTACTCTGGTTTTTGCCCACCTTTGGTTAAGTGAAAAAGTCTAAAAAAGGCTGTAAAACAAACACCCACACTCCAAAATAAAACTCCCAGACCAACAGATACACTCTTATTTCAACCCCTGACTGGTTACATAGAGATATAACAAGATTTCTCCCAAAGGCTATGTCATGCCTGTGTTTGTACTTCTTGAGAAATGTACTTGAACATTTCCGTTGATGTTATGGTTGACACAAATTGTGACAAACAGATGATCAAAGGGTTTGAAGACAGGACACCTATATTGTTCTTTGCATATAGGTGATGTAAATTCTTATTATATGACCACCTTTGGACAGTCCCAAAAGTGGTCACTTTCTAGAAGACACTGAGTGCAAAAAACACACAGAAAAAGATGACTAAAACCTTTCAAATATGCTTCTTAAAGGAAAATTTGTCTTAATTTTAGGTGGTCTTAATAGCAGAATTTCACTGTACCTTTGTGAAATGGGATCCCAGTTTACTGAGAGGTACGGATGGGAAAGATCTTTTAGGATTCATTTCTAAGAAGCCTGCTCTCAAACTGTACAGGTTACTCATGATAATCAGAAGGTCTGACGTTGTTTTCACGGGTAAAAATCTGCTCCTCGGTACATTGATGCCTGCAAGATATTAATATGCACATAAACCTCTTATAACACTGTTCATTCTAACAGATTAAAATACACACAAAGTCTTCTTTCTAACACTGTTCATTTTGAAATTGTTTTGAATAAAGCATCGTGTAACAATGGATTCCAAGAAATTGAAGAATACAGTCGAACTTCAATGGCTCGAACGTGTTCTATCATGAAAAATGTATGCTGTGTGTACTCATTAGAATCGCCTCATCGAGGCGATTCTAATGAGTACACACAGCATACATTTGCAAGATAAAAGACTAATATCTCCTAAATTATCCCCCACTATTTTTTATGTAGAGGACTTCCTTAGGGGCTCAAGAATGGGTTCGACACATCACTAGTAAACAAGCCATCGGTGTTCAAGCCATCGAAGTTCTACTGTATAGAAGAATGACCATAAATTGTAATTTTTCTATATAATACAGTAAAATTCCACTTTTAAGACTGCTAAAATTATCCCAGGGCCCTCTAGTAAGTGACCAGGTGGGACTGTTCAAAAAGTGGTCTTAAAGATGTTCTTAATATAGGAATTTTACTGTTTACTGTGTTAATAGTAATAATAATAATCAACCTTCTTTATAGAGGGTAACACATTTAGTACAAGTACTAATCTTACATGTGGCCCTCTTTTCCTGGGTAGGAACCAGTACTAAGCAATGTGGATAAAGTCTTTTGCTCAAGGAAACAATACTTGGCGCTTGAGGGGGTCAAACCAGCTACCTCTCGATCTAAAATCTGATGTTTTACCACTGCACCACAGCGTTCTGGAATTCAACTGGATCTGCATGTATGTTTTACGCGAAAAATTTCTATACCCCTTGGAATCCTACTTTTTTATTTCTTTGTATTACTAGTATCAAAGAATGTGTTAAAAAAATGACTATTAAATGATTTTTAAACTAGAATCGCGCAGTCGATGGCAAGCCATCGCATATCCCCACGCTTCCCCGCAGGCCCCACCCGCTAGGCCATCCCCTAGGGGTGTTTGATGCGAGGGGTAAAATTTTGATGGTGATGTATTCTACTCATCATGCCGTTCGATTTAATATGCTACACGACCATGTTCTGAAAACTTTGATTTTTTTATCCCCAAGGTGCCCCACCCCTGGCCCCACTCCCAGGGGTAGGATCAAAATTCCGAAAGTGTTATGCACTCCCCAGACCAAAGTTTTATCAGTTCCCAAAGTTTCAAGTTTCTATCTATAACGGTCTAGGAGGATTTATCCGGTAACAGTAATGTATGGGGGTAAAGGGGTCAAAATCAGTTTTTGACCTCTGGTGACCTCAAAATTGACCACAGGGGTCAAATTTTGGTTGTAATGTTTTCTACTCATCATGCCGTTCGCTTTGATATATTACATGACCATGTTCTGGAAATTTTGATTTTTGACCCCCGTGGGCCCCACCCCCTGGGCGTGATCGAAATTCCGAAAGTGTCATGCACTCCCTAGACCAAAGATCTATCAGTTCCCAAAGTTTCAAGTTTCTATCTATAACCGTCTAGGAGGAGCTATCCGGTAAGACGGACGGACGGATGGACGAACGTACGGAAGACAAAGACCATTACAATATCCCCACACCGGCCCCGATAGCTCAGTTGGTAGAGTGTCCGCTCCGGGGAACGGGAGGTCTCGGGTTCGATCCCGGGCCGCGACATACCAAAGTCGTTAAAAATGGTACTAGCTGCTCCTCGCTTGGCACTCAGATTTACGGGGTAGAGCTAGGACTGGTCGATCCAGTGTCAGTATAATGTGACTGGGTGTGGTATCATGTAATGTGTCTGGGACATGATACTTCAGTGAGGCAGCACTATAAACGTGAGCATTGAGCTCCCTGTCGCAACCAGACACCGTCGTGATATGACTGAAAAATTGTTGAAAGCGACGTTAAACCCGAATTCACACACACACACACACACACAATATCCCCACTTTTTCTGCTTTTCTCTTCGAAAAGCGTGGGGATAAAAAAAATACTACTTAAACAGGATGAACTCACCTAAAGCATTATCAAAACTTTTGATGGCTGCACCGACAGCTGTTTCTAACTGGATCACGTTGGTACCATTGTCTAATGTCTGCAAAATTTAAGAAAAGAAACCGATTTAGACTTAACCTTTATCCTGCTGTTCACAACAACCCCTACCTTTGCAAACAGTGTAGATCCAGATCAGATGGTTGATCAGGATCTGCACTGTTTGTTGTTCAATTTGCAAATTTAAATGAATGCATTATATCAAGTAATTTGATTGGCTTATAGCCAGAAATGGGTGTGGCTAACTAGTTTATTCAGCAGGCTAAGGGTTAGGGCTGCAAAATTATGCGGTCTGTTGAAGATGGAAAAGTGCTTAATGATCACATATAGTACAACCTACCATAAACATCCTAAAAGTTTGGTCACCTTGACGACTGTAATTCTCCTAAAATTTTAACAAATTTGTTTCTTACATGCTTTTCAATGAAATATAGAGATTTCTCAGTGAAATCGAAAACGATATTGTCACTGTTTCAAACAGTGACTGATATCAATTTTATTTTTCACTGTTTGGGACTACTTTTATCTCGAAATATAATTCTGTGGTCAGTTTTTCCATTGCCCGATGAATGAAAATTAATGAACTGTATTGGAATTGACGCTAAGCCCGTTCACACGTCAAGAGGAGGTTAATGATGTCATTTTCGACGCTGACGGTCATGTATTTTGTCGCGCGATGTTAGATCTGTCCGCACCTTTTTTGGGGAAACTAATCTCTGAATTATTTCAGTAACCATTCATAGAAATGCCATCCCAGGCAATTTCTCAGGTGCACCTAATATTATACCCAGTAAATACGTTGGACACCACTAAATTGACGCAAAACGACCAGGAACAAAGTAAGTTTTCTCTGAGGGTGAGTGACGCGATTAGTGAAGCTAAATATTGCCGTTGTGAAGCATGTAAGAAACAGAACATTTGATTTTTTAGTGTAAGATCAAATTTTATTTCACTCATGAACACCAAAACTGGTATTTTCACTTGTGGCTACGCCACTCGTGAAAATACTGGTTTTGGTGTTCATTCGGTGAAATAAAATTCGATCTTACACAGAAAAAATCAAATATCCTCTATTTCATCATCCTGCAAAGAGTCCAAAAAGCACAAACGGCCTATGCAAAGGCCTATTTGTCCCAATACTTAGGATTATTACGGTACACTATTTAACATTATGACTACTAGGGACGTCGTTGTGCTGATAATGTTTTGACCCATTTTAACACCAAAATCTGATGTTTTACCACCGATAACACCAAAATGGGTCATTTGCAAACAGTGCAGGCCCAGATGAGATGCCACAGAATGGGGCATCTGATCAAGGCCTTCCAGAGCTCTCACTAGGATTCTGAAAACAGGATTCCAGGAATCCTTCCCTATGAAAAGTTGGATTCACAGGTAAAAAGTTGGATTCCCACATAAAAAGTTGGAGTTCTGATCTTGATTGCACATAGAACATAGACAAAAATTTCTTATTATCATGCTACACCTGTATACTTTCATGACTCCCAAACTCTTTTTTTTTCTGATAAATGCATTTATTAACTTCGTTCCAAGCGTGTAGATTGTGGGTACTAGTTAGAACTATTTCTCTGATGTGTCTGTGAAGCACCCATAATCGGATGTTTTGTAGAAATATTAGGAAAATAATGTATACCCCAGTAAAACCCACTCTTCCTCCCCCACCACCCCTCAAACAAGAGGGCCCAATGGCCCTATATCGCTCACCTGTGTACCAGAAAATCATTAGTGTAGGAGACCACTTGACATTGCTACATACTAAATATCTAAGCTCAGGCAAAGCGGTGTCCATGCTTATAAACCCTACTGGTTTCATTGGGCGACAGGGCTTGAGATGTAATTTCATCTCAATGTCTGGTAAAAGTCCCACAAAATTGGAAGAGACATCTCCAAAATGACCTATACAGTGTTGTCGGGGATGTAAAACCTCAAATCAAACAAAATCTGTGCCGTATGGTTTTGGAGAAAAGGATTTTTCTAGTATAAGTCTATAGAAGCTAATGAGCCCTGGGGCTTGGCCAATTTTGACCCAAAGAGCACGGTTGGCAGGATTTCTGTAGGCGACCATTTTGTGTTGCTATATACTAAATATCTAAGGTCTGTACTTCATAATTTCAAAGAAGATGTTTTTCCATTATAAGTTTGTTGGAGTTGAGGGGCCACAGGATTTGGACCCCAGGGGCATGATTGGCAGGATTCATGTAGGCGACCACTCGACATTGCTACATGCTAAATACCTAAGCTCTGGGACTTATGGTTTCAGAGAAGAAGATTTTTGAAGATTTTTTTCCCCATTTTAAGTTGTTTTTTTTTTCTTTTTTTTTTTTTTTTTTTCATTATAAGGGCCCTGTGGTTTCAGAGAAGAAGATTTTTGAAGTTTCTCCAATTGTAAGTCTATGGAAGCTAAAGAGCCCGGGGGGGGGGGGGGGGGGGGGGGGGATTTATGTAGGTGGCCACTTGACGTTGCTACATACTAAAAATCTAAGCTCTGGGCCTTATGGTTTCATAGAAGAAGATTTTTTAAGTTTTTTTTCCATTATAAGTCTATTGGAGGAGATGAGCTCGGGCGTGGCCAATTTTGACCCCAGGGGCAGGGTTAGTAGGATTTATGTAGCTGGCTATTTTATGTTGCTAGATACTAAATATCTAATTTCTGTGCTTCACAGTTTCTGAGAAGAAAAGGGGGTCTCAGGGTGTGGTCCATTTGGACCCCAGGGGCATGATTGGCAGGATTTATGTAGGTGACCACTTGTCATTGCTACATGGTAAATATCTAAGCTCTGGGCCCTGTGGTTTCAAAGAAGAAGATTTTTGAAGCTTTTTTCCATTATGAGTCTATGGGAGCTAAGGGGCCCGGGGTGTGGCCCATTTGGACCCCAATGGCATGATTGGCAGGATTTATGTAGGTGACCACTTGCCATTGCTACATGCTAAATATCTAAGCTCTGGGCCCTGTGGTTTCAGAGAAGAAGATTTTTTTTTCCATTATGAGTCTATAGGAGCTAAGGGGCCCCGGGTGTGGTCCTTTTGGACCCACTTGCATGATTGGCAGGATTTATGTAGGTAACCACTTGCCATAGCTACATGCTAATATCTAAGCTCTGGGCCCTGTGGTTTCAGAGAAGAAGGTTTTTGAAGCTTTTTTTTTTCCATTTTGAGTCTATAGGAGCTAAGGGGCCCCAGGGCGTGGCCTTTTTGGACCCACGGGCATGATTGGCAGGAATTATGTAGGTGACCACTTGCAGTTGCTACATGCTAAATATCTAAGCTCTGGGCCCTGTGGTTTCAGAGAAGAAGATTTTTGAATCTTTTTTCCATTATGAGTCTATGGGAGCAAAGGGGCCCTGGCGCATGTTCCATTTGGAACCTAGGGGCATGATTGGCAGGAATTATGAAGGTGACCAATTGCTGTTGCTACATGCTAAATATCTTAACTCTGGGCCCTGTGGTTTCAGAGAAGAAGATTTTTGAAGCTTTTTTTTTTCCATTATGAGTCTATGTGAGCTAACGGGCCCCGGGGCGTGGCCCATTTGGACCCTAGGGGCATGATTGGCAGGATTTATGTAGGTGACCACTTGCCGTTGCTACATGTCAAATACCTCAGCTCTGGGCCCTGTGGTTTCAGAGAAGAAGATTTTTGAAGCTTTTTTCCATTATGAGTCTATAGGAGCTAAAGGGCCCCGGGGCAAGGCCTGTTTGGACCCCAGGGGCATGATTGGCAGGAATTATGTAGGTGACCACTTGCCGTTGCTACATGCTAAATATCTTAGCTCTGGGCCCTGTGGTTTCAGAGAAGAAGATTTTTGAATCTTTTTTCCATTATGAGTCTATGGGAGCTTAGGGGCCCCGGGGCGTGGCCCATTTGAACCCCACGGGCATGATTGGCAGGATTTATGTAGGTGACCAATTGCCATTGCTACATGCTAAATATCTAAGCTCTGGGCCCTGTGATTTCAGAGAAGAAGACTTTTGAAGCTTTTTTTCCATTATGAGTCTATACGAGCTAAGGGGCCCCTGGGTGTGGCCCTTTTGGACCCCAGGGGCATGATTGGCAGGAATTATATAGGTGACCACTTGCCGTTGCTATGTACTAAATATCTAAGCTCTGGGCACTGTTAAGCTTTTTTCCATTACGAGTCTTTGGGAGCAAAGGGGCCCCGGCACGTGGTCCATTTGGAACCCAGGGGCATGATTGGCAGGAATTACGTAGGTGACCAATTGCCGGTGATACATGCTAAATATCTAAACTCTGGGCCCTGTGGTTTTAGAGAAGAAGATTTTTGAAGCTTTTTTTCCATTATGAGTCTATGGGAGCTAAGGGGCCCCGGGGCGTGGCCCATTTGGACCCTAGGGGCATGATTGGCAGGATTTTTGTAGGTGACCACTTGCCGTTGCTACATGCCAAATACCTCAGCTCTGGGCCCTGTGGTTTCAGAGAAGAAGATTTATGAAGCTATTTTTCCATTATGAGTCTATGGGAGCCAAAGGGCCCCGGGGCGTTGCCCGTTTGGATCCCAGGGGCATGATTGGCAGGAATTATGTAGGCGACCACTTGCTGTTGCTACATGCTAAATATCTAAGCTCTGGGTGCTGTGGTTTCCGAGAAGAAGATTTTTGAAGCTTTTTGTTCCATTATGAGTCTATGGGAGCGAAGGGGCCCCGGGGCGTCGCCCATTTGGAACCCAGGGGCATGATTGGCAGGAATTATGTAGGCGAACACTGACCATTGCTACATGCTAAATATCTAAGCTCTGGGCCCTGTGGTTTAAGAGAAGAAGATTTTTGAAGCTGTTTTTCCATTATGAGTCCATGGGAGCTAAGGGGCACCCGGGGTGTGGCCAATTTGGACCCCAGGGGCATGATTGGCAGGAATTATGTAGGTGACCACTTGCCGTTGCAACATGCCAAATATCTCAGCTCTGGGCCTTGTGGTTTCAGAGAAGAAGATTTTTGAAGCTTTTTTCCATTATGAAACTATAGGAGCTAAAGGGCCCCTGGGCGTGGCCCGTTTTGACCCTAGGGGCATGATTGGCAGGAATTATGTAGGTGACCACTTGCTGTTGCTACATACTAAATATCTAAGCTCTGGGCCCTGTGGTTTCAGAGAAGAAGATTTTTGAAGCTTTTTGTTCCATTATGAGTGTATGGGAGCAAAGGGGCCCCTGGGCGTGGCCAATTCGGACCCCAGGGGCATGATTGGCAGGAATTATGTAGGTGACCACTTGCCGTTGCTACATGCTAAATATCTAAGCTCTCCGCCCTGTGGTTTCAGAGAAGAAGATTTTTTAATCTTTTTTCCATTATGAGTCTATGGGAGCTAAGGGGCCCGGGGGTGTGGCCCATTTGAACCCCAGGGGCATGATTGGCAGGATTTATGTAGGTGACCACTTGCCATTGCTACATGCTAAATATCTAAGCTCTGGGCCCTGTGATTTCAGAGAAGAAGACTTTAGAAGCTTTTTTTTCCATTATGAGTCTATACGAGCTAAGGGGCACCCGGGGTGTGGCCCTTTTGGACCCCAGGGGCATGATTGGCAGGAATTATATAGGTGACCACTTGCCGTTGCTATGTACTAAATATCTTAGCTCTTGGCGCTGTGATTTCAGAGAAGAAGATTTTTTAAGCTTTTTTCCATTACTAGTCTTTGGGAGCAAAGGGGCCCCGGCACGTGGCCCATTTGGAACCCAGGGACATGATTGGCCGGGTTTTACGTAGGTAACCAATTGCCATTGCTACATGCTAAATATCTAAGCTCTGGGCCCTGTGGTTTCAGAGAAGAAGATTTTTGAACTTTTTTTTTCCATTATGAGTCTATGGGAGCTAAGGGGCCCCGGGGTGTGGCCCATTTGGACCCTAGGGGCATGATTGGCAGGATTTTTGTAGGTGAACACTTGCCGTTGCTACATGCCAAATACCTCAGCTCTGGGCCCTGTGGTTTCAGAGAAGAAGATTTTTGAAGCTATTTTTCCATTATGAGTCTATGGGAGCCAAAGGGCCCCAGGGTGTTGCCCGTTTGGACCCCAGGGGCATGATTGGCAGGAATTATGTAGGCGACCACTTGCTGTTGCTACATGCTAAATATCTAAGCTCTGGGCGCTGTGGTTTCCGAGAAGAAGATTTTTGAAGCTTTTTGTTCCATTATGAGTCTATGGGAGCGAAGGGGCCCCGGGGCGTCGCCCATTTGGAACCCAGGGGCATGATTGGCAGGAATTATGTAGGTGAACACTGGCCATTGCTACATGCTAAATATCTAAGCTCTGGGCCCTGTGGTTTCAGATAAGAAGATTTTTGAAGCTGTTTTTCCATTATGAGTCCATGGGAGCTAAGGGGCACCCGGGGTGTGGCCAATTTGGACCCCAGGGGCATGATTGGCAGGAATTATGTAGGTGACCACTTGCCGTTGCAACATGCCAAATATCTCAGCTCTGGGCCTTGTGGTTTCAGAGAAGAAGATTTTTGAAGCTTTTTTCCATTATGAAACTATAGGAGCTAAAGGGCCCCTGGGCGTGGCCCGTTTTGACCCTAGGGGCATGATTGGCAGGAATTATGTAGGTGACCACTTGCTGTTGCTACATACTAAATATCTAAGCTCTGGGCCCTGTGGTTTCAGAGAAGAAGATTTTTGAAGCTTTTTGTTCCATTATGAGTGTATGGGAGCAAAGGGGCCCCGGGGCGTGGCCAATTCGGACCCCAGGGGCATGATTGGCAGGAATTATGTAGGTGACCACTTGCCGTTGCTACATGCTAAATATCTAAGCTCTCCGCCCTGTGGTTTCAGAGAAGAAGATTTTTGAATCTTTTTTCCATTATGAGTCTATGGGAGCTAAGGGGCCCGGGGGTGTGGCCCATTTGAACCCCAGGGGCATGATTGGCAGGATTTATGTAGGTGACCACTTGCCATTGCTACATGCTAAATATCTAAGCTCTGGGCCCTGTGATTTCAGAGAAAAAGACTTTAGAAGCTTTTTTTTCCATTATGAGTCTATACGAGCTAAGGGGCACCCGGGGTGTGGCCCTTTTGGACCCCAGGGGCATGATTGGCAGGAATTATATAGGTGACCACTTGCCGTTGCTATGTACTAAATATCTAAGCTCTTGGCGCTGTGATTTCAGAGAAGAAGATTTTTTAAGCTTTTTTCCATTACTAGTCTTTGGGAGCAAAGGGGCCCCGGCACGTGGCCCATTTGGAACCCAGGGACATGATTGGCCGGGTTTTACGTAGGTAACCAATTGCCATTGCTACATGCTAAATATCTAAGCTCTGGGCCCTGTGGTTTCAGAGAAGAAGATTTTTGAACTTTTTTTTTCCATTATGAGTCTATGGGAGCTAAGGGGCCCCGGGGTGTGGCCCATTTGGACCCTAGGGGCATGATTGGCAGGATTTTTGTAGGTGAACACTTGCCGTTGCTACATGCCAAATACCTCAGCTCTGGGCCCTGTGGTTTCAGAGAAGAAGATTTTTGAAGCTATTTTTCCATTATGAGTCTATGGGAGCCAAAGGGCCCCAGGGTGTTGCCCGTTTGGACCCCAGGGGCATGATTGGCAGGAATTATGTAGGCGACCACTTGCTGTTGCTACATGCTAAATATCTAAGCTCTGGGCGCTGTGGTTTCCGAGAAGAAGATTTTTGAAGCTTTTTGTTCCATTATGAGTCTATGGGAGCGAAGGGGCCCCGGGGCGTCGCCCATTTGGAACCCAGGGGCATGATTGGCAGGAATTATGTAGGTGAACACTGGCCATTGCTACATGCTAAATATCTAAGCTCTGGGCCCTGTGGTTTCAGATAAGAAGATTTTTGAAGCTGTTTTTCCATTATGAGTCCATGGGAGCTAAGGGGCACCCGGGGGTGTGGCCAATTTGGACCCCAGGGGCATGATTGGCAGGAATTATGTAGGTGACCACTTGCCGTTGCTACATGCCAAATATCGCAGCTCTGGGCCTTGCGGTTTCAGAGAAGAAGATTTTTAAGCTTTTTTCCATTATGAGTCTATAAGAGCTAAAGGGCCCCGGGGCGTGGCCCGTTTTGACCCTAGGGGCATGATTGGCAGGAATTATGTAGGTGACCACTTGCTCTTGCCACATACTAAATATCTAAGCTCTGGGCCCTGTGGTTTCAGAGAAGAAGATTTTTGAAGCTTTTTGTTCCATTATGAGTGTATGGGAGCAAAGGGGCTCCGGGGCGTGGCCAATTTGGACCCCAGGGGCATGATTGGCAGGAATTATGTAGGTGACCACTGGCCGTTAATACATGCTAAATATCTAAGCTCTTCCCCCTGTGGTTTCAGAGAAGAAGATATTGTAATTTTTTCCCATTGATAGTCTATGGGAGCTTTATGTTGCCATGGCAACCAGAATTCCAATCTGATCAGCCCAAAAACCTTATGCAGCCTTTCCCCCTACCTGATGATGCTTCCCATGAAATTTGATCAAGGTTGACCAAGGGGTTTTAGAGATATTCTTATTTGAAATTGTTTACGACGCACGCACGTGTGCACGCACGACTGACAAAAAGTGATCACAAAAGCTCACCTTGTCACTACGTGACAGGTGAGCTAAAAACACATGCAGTTGCTCCGATTTATTCTCACACTTCTAGCCAAATAATGCCACATCATAAAAATCGTGTATTAGGATTACAGCAGATATAATGTAAACCCAGATCAGAAAAGCAGCATTCTATACAGCCATACCTGTGCTTTCAAATTCGGACGCACATGTACGTGACACCAGCCCATAATTTTTAATTGGTGTAAACAAATTTGTAGGGGAAGCATCCTAACTAAGTCTGACTTCCTGTAATTGTATAAATGATTGTATTTTGAAGAATTACAGACATCTTTGTCACCAGTAAACATTGAAACACTCTTTGACCAACCGATAAAAAATATGATCCTGTAGTCGCGAAAATACATGACATTGGTAATTAGTTAATTATATCGTCTTCCCCATAACCCTGGTTTAACTAAATGAGATATTTTACCGACTAATGTTAATCTGTTGATGATTCATGCTTACATCAATCAGTAAATTAATTAATTGGTGTGTGTAATCCGTAACAAAACGGGGATTCTCGCAGCGAGATTAAAAAGGTTTTGTTTGTTTGATTTGAGGTTTAACGTCCCGTCAACACTGTAAAGGTCATTTTGGAGACGTTGCTTCAAATTTTGTGGGACTTTTACCCGACATTGGGATGAAATGACATCTCAAGCCCTGTCGCCCAATGAAACCAATAGGGTTTATTAGCATGGACGGTCCGCCTCGCACTTCGGTTCCTGGACAGGCTTAGATCCACTAAGCGGTTTACCAGTACTAGTGTGCGGGCCAGATTCAGCTCTGTGTTGAAGCATCGTGCAGCCCATATATTTCTTCAAGCCCCTATGAGCGGGGGCCGGAGATTAAAAAGGTACAATCATTTTTAACACATGCCGCAACCCACCACTCTCCAATATCGTCTCTCCTATTGGCTGGTGCAGAAATACCTGTCAATATAGGACACGCCTACTGGTTCGTGACGTGTGCTTTCAACACAAAAAGCGGCGCCGCATTCGATCTTTTCCTGATATTGCGTAAGCGGCCTAAATTACCTTCTGAATTTACCGCTTCTGTAATTTTGGACGCGTGTCGCAATAAAAAACATGCGTACATAAGGATCGCAGACAGTGAATTTTACGCGTACAGCAGCAAAAAGTTGGCGTCAAATACACAGAATCATGCGTTTTTGAGAGCTCTGCCTTCACTGTTTGCAAAAAGTTTCACCTTTTTAAAATCATTTTCTGAAATCAACTCAACCAGATACCCGAAAATATTTAGATGGACTCCTGCTATATATAAGGTGGAAGATTCCATTTAGTGCAAAATGGGTTAAACAACCAGGCCCCGACATCATTTTCTGTTAGGTTTAGCAGCATTTTTTTCTTTCAAGCCATTTTACTAGATCCCCCCCTCCCACCCACAGCCCACATGCACACACAATAAGTATACATACCTTTGGATTGACAATGATTTCCATGTGTAAAGTTTTCTCTTCAACAACCCTCTTGGTGGCTTCTAAACTCATCCACAAGTTGTTGGTATTGAAGATTCTGAAGAGAAATGAATACAGGACTTTAGATAGCACTATATCAGCAATAACTTTCTAGAAATTTCCATGAACTTTGACATATGAGTGTGACAGCTTCTTGTAACTGCTGGCCACATGGTCCAATCAAATTACATTTTGGCCCCGTTAAGCGATTTTGGTACTTTTCGCCTATGCAAGCAGCGAAGCTTCAGGCGAGCCTGCGCATCTGCGCAGTCTCGCCAGAACCTTGGCTGCTCGCTCATACAAGCAGTGAATCAAGAGGAACCTTCAGACAGAAAGCCATATCCCTTGCCCCTCTGAATGGCTGGGCATGCGCAGTTAAAATTGTCATGACGGAATGCTCGAAGACACAAATTCGCTTGGCGGGGCTCATTTTATTTCTCAAGCCCATAAGCAATCTTGCTGTATGGAACATCAGATTCTAGCATTTTTATCAAAGTCACTAATGCTTCATGAACCCTTATGAACTTGAAAAAGAACTCTTTGATTGGATCATGTGACTGGCAGTTACAAGAACTTAACAGTTCTATATCTCTAATGGGTTGTCATTGCATTTAAATTTTGGGAAATGTTATGACTTTTTTTAGTACACCCCACTGTTAATGGGGTCCAAAGCAGAAACCGTATTAGTTAAACAACCGTGTTATATCCAAACAAAAATGTATAGGTTATATAGAAAAATGACCATTATGGTCATTTTTCTATATAATCTATACATTTTTGGGATATAAATGGTCATTTTTCTATATAATCTATACATTTTTGGGATCCATCTTGAAACCCTGTTATATTCAAAACCGTGCTATAATGAACCATGTTATAATGAGGTTTTGGTGTATTTTTAAGCCTTTTCATGCATAAAACAGATATAAATGGTAATGGATATACCTCAATACTTTTTTTCACCATTTTTACAAGGAAGACAAGCTATTCATAGTAAAACCAGACAATGGACACATCTTGCAGAGTTTTGAGAAACAACTTTTGTAATTTCTTGTTTACTTTTCTGTCGGCTCAGCCCCTCTGAAAAAGAGGTCTACTCTTTGCTCATGTGGAGAAAATTCTTTCCTTTAAGGATAGATCCCTATTAATAAAGGCAGCAAAAATATATTTGAAAGAGTTGTCTCCCCTGAAAGTGTATCCATTCACCTTAAATATTTGGATCGAGTTGGAATAATTTGATCATGTATTGTATTTTTCTTTCCCTTTTTTTTTTTTTTTTTTTTTTTAATTTGGGTTTTATGGCCCTTTCAAGGCTGTTTCACAAATATTGAGCCAATCATTAACCAGAGGTGAGCAAAAAACGTAGTACCAGAGGAAAAACATCTGCCTGTCGGTTGTAGAACAAGGTGTGTGGCATGTGACTTGAGAGAGGCTCAAACCCACAGCAGTATTAACCCTTATCTTGCTGAATATTCATTTAAGCCACACCCATTTCTGTCTATCAACCAATCAAATTACTTGATGTAATTTATTGCTACAAATTCATAAACTGAATGCCAAACAGTGTAGATCCTGATCAGATGGCTTCTTCAGAAGCCATCTGATCTGGATCTACACTGTTTGCAAAGAGAGGGGTTGTCGTGAACAGCAAGATAAGGGTTAAATGTGTACTGTAATTTTTCTTAAGTATCTGTCATCTGTTGAAATGGTGCTGAAAAAAAGGCAAACAGTGCCGTGTCTGATCAGATGCACCAGTCTAATCGGGATCAACACTGTTTCCTCACATATTGCTGTTCTATTCTGATCAGCACCTTAGGGTTCACTGCCGGGATTTAACAATAGATCTAGTTTTTGTATCTAAACTTTCCAAACTATTGCTTATCTGTGTAGCTGACGGAGCAAACAAGCAAGTTTGTGTCTTATCCAGTTGCAAGCCTAAGACAGCCATGTGATATAGTGCTTTCTTTCATACCTCAAAAAAAGGTCATTTTTTCTGATTAAAATTTGTGATATTTTTCTTATTTATACTCCAAACATAGGTTTTGGGTGCTCGTTAGAACCACGTCATCGAGGCGGTTCTAACAAGTACCCACAACCTATGTCTTGGGGCAGAAATAAGAACAATAATGTTTACCCCACAAGCCCTAGTTTTCTCTATATAAAGTAGGGAGTAGATGGGTGTTCATTACACGGACTTGTTAATGTGATGAGACAGGTTTTCTCAAGATTCGGCTCATGATGAAGTAAAAATCCATACCTGAATTTGGTTACACTTTTAAACACATCAACAAAATCTTTAGGAACCTGTGCCAACTCCAGCAATCTCAGCTTGCCTTCGTAATCCACTAATGTACCTCCCTGAAAAGGGTAAAATTCAATAAACAGTAACTCGAACACTGATGATTCCAAAGTAGGAATTCTTTGCACAGATCCAGATAAGAAGAATTTGGGGACGATTTAGGGAAATTTTTTCTTACTTTATCATGAAAATGTATGTTGTGTATACTCATTAGAATCGCCTCAATGAGGCGATTCTAATGAGTACACACAAAATACCTTTGTTTTATATATATAAAAAAAAAAAAAAAAAAGAGATCCCTAATTATCTCCATAAATTTTCATAATAAAACAGAAATACCATACTTACGGTATATATTCGGACAGGTAGACCTGAGCAAACAGTGTAGACCCTGATGAGATGCCGCAGAATGCAGCATCTCATCAGGGTCTACACTGTTTGCCACTCATCCCGCCACCTCCTGACACAACATCCAGTAATAAACCATATTTGTTCAAATTGTAGAACAAGTATGGTAAAGTGCTGAGGTGTCCGAATACTTAGGGTAAGTACAGTATCTTCTAAATTATCAATTAAAATTTGTTAGTTTGAGCTATCAGGAGAATGTCTCGCGAACAAGTTTGAATCAACCAAGGAAACTGAGCAATCAGTGCTTAAGTCATTGAAGTTTAAAAGAGCTGTCTTTTTAACCTGAAATTAAGTCACTGGGCAGAAGAGTGTGAGCTGTAGAGTTATTATATGACATATTATGAAGTCACTTACAGTCTACTTGACATTAGACAATGTAGTATTTTCCTGTATCAGACACATTTAAGTATGTCAAGCTTACTCTATTAACTGATGGATAAGGATTGGGAGACAGGAAACACAATACGATAACACACCCGTGCGACATAGTGCATTTTTAACATCTCCAAAATGGCTACTTTTTCTGGCGAAAATCCGTGATATTTTTCTTATTTATACTGCAAACATAGGTTGTGGGTGCTCGTAAAAAAACGCCTCATTGTGGGGGTTCTAATGAGTACCCACAACCTATGTCTTGGAGTAAAAATAAGAAAAATAATGTTTACTCCCCAGTTTTCTTTATACAAAGTGGGGTGTAAGGGGGTGTTTATTTCACAGACTTGTTCACGTGATGAACATTTCTGTCAACTTTTGGTATGTTAGAATAAAAATATATCAGCCCTAATCTATAAATCAGTTTGGTGTGGCTTAAGTTAGTAGTAAAGCAGATCTAAAATCATCCATTATGTGTACCTTTGCCACACCCCACCCCTCTTAAGTATACCATCAAATCATGTGGCCCCCACCCATCAGGGCTTGGAAAAATAGATTGAGCTGCAAGGTGCTTCCACCCAGAGCTCAAACTGACTGCACAAGAGTAATGGTAAATGGCTTAGGTCTAAGCCTGCCCAGGCAAAGTGGTGAGAGTTGGACCGTCCATGCATATAAATCCTACTGCTTTCATTGGGCAGCAGGGCTTGAGATGTCATTTCATCTCACTGTCGGGTGAAAGTCCCACAAAAATGGAAGCAACGTCTCCAAAATGACCGAAATATTGCTGATGGGGATGTTAAACCTCAATTCGAACAGAACAAAATCATAAAATCCTGACATCACACAAAATACCCCTTATTCAGAAAGTTAACATTATCACAGACTTTTTATCAAAATGTCTTTTTGCTGCCTGATTTGAATATCTACTAGAACTCTCACTGACCTTTATATCAGCTCTTGTTTTATCTGTGACTTCCATAACAAATTCTGGTGAGGGTCCATTCTGTGGTGTTAAAAGTAATTTCAAAATATCTGAAGTAAGTTAAGGATTCAATTTTCCTCATAAGTCCACAAACAGATCGCCTGTAACATAATGCAGTATTGAATAGTGTAGCCAGCAAATAACAATTGTATGCACAGGAAGAACAATTCTAGAAAGCTATCCATAGTTATGCTTCCAAATTTGCATAGTGGGTAGGGAGCTGTTTTGATCCCCAACCCATTGAACAAGAATTCTGCCAAAGGCTATGTCCCACCTGTGGGGACTCTTACATTAGGGTGAAAGTTAGGGTGGTCACAAATGGTGAAGGCTTGACGAAGGAACGGATGGAAAACCAGACTTCTATTATCTTGCCATGCTTTAACCCACTGTATACTTGTGGACTCTTCCATTGCTAAATGTTGGACAAGTCCATTTGTCATATAAGGGGTGTCAGGCCTATTTTTTCATTTTCATTCTATTTTTGACGGAAAATTGTGTTCGAAAATAGTGCAGGTCCTGATCAGATGCATCATTCTGCGGCTTCTGATCTGGGCCTGCATTGTTTGCTAAGTTACCCCTTAAGGGGTTTCCCGCAGGGGCGACAAAAAGGGTCTTTTCTTAAAGGAAAGAATTGCTCTTTAGGAGCAATTTGCTCCTTAGGAGCAAATTCTTCCATTTAAGCATAGACTCCTACTAATATTATCGAAAATATTTTTCCAAGAGTGGCCTTCCCTATTTACCTGTAATTCATCACAAACTGTTGTCACAATACTTTTCTTGAGTGTTCCAGTGAAGCAACAAAACGGTTTAGCTCTCAATACAGCATCAACTCCGATTGCACAGAAGATATGCCAGATATGCCAGATTGTAGATTAAGATTTGTTAATGGCTGTTTTAGATCATATCGAGTCCGTCAGTTTATCTAAACACACTTTTTCTGGGCATGCTTATACTGAGTGGTTAACCAGTACAATGCAGATTCTTTTGTCAGAAGCTGACAATTGCCCTTCTTGAATTAGCTGAAGGAGAGAATGCCTGTAGGAAAGATTTCAAGATCAAGCTCTACAAAAGAATGCGGCCAGACCTGGCAGGTATTGAATTCTTAACTTCCTACACACCAGACATATGTGAAAACAGTCTAAATCTGTTGCCCATACAAATGCCTTTGTGACCAAATTTTACCTTGACATATTATAGGTCAAGGTCAACCAGAGGTCATCATTTGAACTTCATACCTGCAATCTTTGAGAAAATCCAAGGAGTGAGACTATGCGCGACAGACCATTTTTCACCTTCTTTTGTAGTATTTGGCTTGCGGGGAATTTTCAGGAAAAATTTGTAAGAGTGAGATTTTTTTTCCTAAAAATGCTAAGGGCTTTTCCAGAATTAACAGTATGGGGTGGGGATGGGTGCCACCTTTACCCCCAAAAAATATAAACTGATTCCCACCACCAACAAATTTCAATTTTTAACCAGACCAAGCTCCCATTAAAAAGAAAGTGCTAGCTTACCCACCTAGCATAAAAAATGTCGATTTTTAACAGGGGTGAAATGTATGAAACTGTGTACTGTCCGAATATATGTTACTTAGTTTTAAAGGTTGCTTTACAAGTCAGATACAATGATTCATTTTACCGCAGAACTTCATCAAATCTTATTAAAAACTGAACATATTTATGCTAAAATGGATAATTGATCAATACTTTGGGAGATTTTACTAATGTTTTATGTTTTTATATATTCATAAACAAAATAACCATTTTATTTGCAAGATGGGACATCAGTCGCCACACAACATTTTGGGTGCCTTGTAAAATGTAAAAAAAAAAAATGAAAAAGATCGTTATTATGGAAGATTATTAGTATGTAATGAAGAAATTAAATGGCTAAATATGATTTCTGTAACATTTTTGTAACGCAGGGATGCCTCGCTATCTGGTTATTCTGAGGACCAAACTTAGAAATTTACCGATAGATAGATTATAGACAAGATGGTTAGTATTGTTTATTTACCTACCCAATAATAGATTTGCTAATAATAGTCCAAACTGGAGGTGATTTTCCAATAGTTCTGTATCCCGGCTCTAATTGCATACAATTGCGATTCAGAAAAGCCGATAAAAACCAGTTCACATAGGTAAATATCCAGTATGCTGAATTTATATACAGCCGGTGTTGATGTAGGCGTTAGATGCATTGAAATTCGTGATATTTGGGCCATTTTCAAAAAATGATCGTGGGGGAGTGAGACACAATAAATCGTGAGAGTCACGCCCCAAATCGGGAGTGTTGGCAGGTATGGAACTTGATGGGGCCTGAGTCCCCAATGCTGCATACCAAGTTTCAAGGTCATCAGCCATTTGGTACCTGAAAAGAATATTTTCAAAGGTTTTTAACATATGTGGGCATGGTGGCCTGTGACCCAGATTAGTCTTTACAAACGATTGTTCACTCTCCCCATGGAGGCTACACAAGTGATATTGTTTCAATTGGCCACGTAGTTTCAGAGGAGATGGCATTCGAAAATTTTAACAACACTGACACAAATGGGGATGATGACGATGACAAATTATTGTCTATACTATACTATAAACCTCTGCTGAGCTAAAAATATTTGAAAATGTTGTTTGCTAGCGGGGGAATTAGTGGGGAAAGGGTTAAGATGCTTTCCAAAGGATACTGATGTCAACTGTGGCTCCGAGGTTGTCAATGTTGGAGACAAACATGTATGTCTTTCCATCTTTGATGAACTTTTCAAGTAACCCAGAGTTGTAAAAACTTGCATACAAGTCACCGTGACCAGGTGGGTACCAGCTGGAAATTAAAGTACTATGAGTTTGTCAAACTTGAAAGAGCTGGGCCCAGCTCAATCAAACAAAGACTCCAACAGATACTCACAATTTTTCAGCAAAACTACTGGCTCCAGGGGTTACCATAAATATCCTAAAAATTTAAAAGTCTTGAGGACTTGCTGTAATTCTCCTAAAATTTTCAAAATTTGTTTCATGATCCAGCAAGGAGTCCAAAAGGTGCAGACAGAATGGCATACAGTGTAGACCCTGAGTATAGTGTAGACTCTTTCAGGAGCAGTCTGGTATGGGTCTGCAAGGTTTGCTTAGGCTTATATGTCCAAATACTTTGGATCATTAGGGTAGTTGTTGAAAACTAATGACATCATTAGTTAATGTTAAAACTTTAAATGATTGAATATGGAAAATCATCACATATTTTTGCTAAAAAATGTGCACAGCTACTAACAGTTTTTTCAGCTAAAATGCCATCTTTTTTTTTTCAGATATTGTACTTTCAATTTAATTTTTTAACCACTTACTAGCTCAGAAAGTTAAATATGCTTTGAGCAACTGGACCCAGTTGACGGAAGCCAATCAAACTGTTAGTTAACATTATGCAAAACCATCATTCAATTTGACAATTACCATATTTTTGCTGGAAAATGTGAGTATATTGCAAAAGCTACTCACAGTTTTGTCAGAAAAACACTGGATTCTGTTGTTCATGGCAATGATAGTTTAATCAGCTCATTATTAACTATTGCAGGCAGCTCAAGTACAATAACAAATACACAAGTGCTCTTGAGCCAGTTGTTCAAAACTAACGATGTCGTTAGTTAAAGTAACATTAAAATTTTGATCATTAAATATGGCAAATATGCTGAATATTTTGCTGAAAAAATGTGAGCAGCTATTGCGGACGCAAAAGCTGCTCACAAGCAGCTTTTGCTGTTCACATTTTTTCAGCAAAAATACCAAAATTTACGATATTGTACTTGCTAGAACAGTTAACAATATGACCACTAACGAGCTTGTTAAGCTAACAATGCTTTGAACAACTGGCCCCTGGTAGTTTTGCTTTTATTTGTTTTGGAGTTTAATGACGAAGTCAACACTATTTAGGTCATTTTTAGCTGATCAGTTACCTATCCACACTTTTCCTGGGCAGGCTTATACGTAAGCAGTTAACTAGTACAGTGCACATTCTTTCGCCTGAAACTGAAAACTGCCCTTATTGAATCAGCAGAAGGGAGAGAATGACCGTAGAAAAGATTTCATGGTTAATCTCCATGAAAGAATGTTGCCGACCCCAGCAGGCATTGAACCCGCATCCTCCTGATCACCAGTCAGATGTGCATCCGACTGTGCTACCGAGGCCAGCTTGGTATTTTTTGCTGAAAAATGCGAGTAGCGAAAGTTTTTGCATCTGCAAAAACTAATCACATTTTTCAGCAAAAATACTAGTGTAAATGACATATTTAGTGATCAAAATTTTAATGTTATGTTAAATAACTATTTCAATAGTTCTGATTGAACAACTGGACCAGTGTATTGTATACTCAACTGGCTAGAACAATATTGCATATTCCCCTGCCTGTATCATGTCATGCTTCCATCAACGAGTTGGTTAACCCTTATCCTGCTGAACATGACAACACCTCCACTTGCAGTGTAGATCCAGATCAGATGGCTTCTGAAGAAACCCTCTAATCAGGGTCTATACGGTTTGTCATGCAGTTTGTGAACTGAACAAATACATTTTAACAAGTAGTTGATAGTCAGAAATGGGAGTGGCAAAATTAATTTATTTAGCACCTTAACGGTAAAGCTACTAATGCTCCTTAATTTTTCCAAATCAATTCTTATGGGTTTTCAGAAATTGAAATCTGTGTTATCAACTCACCCCTCTGCACTTTCAGGACCAAAACTCTTGGCTATCGGTAGATAGGATTCTTTGTTAAATCTTGGATACCTGAAATGAAAAAATGAAAGATATCACAGTGACTTAGAGAAAATGCACTTTATAATATGACAACTTGTCATCATATAACATCATTATTATTTAGTGAATATTTTATATTTGTTTGTTTTATGTTGAGGTTTTATGTCACCATCATCAACACAAAAATATCTATATAGGCCATATTGGAGATGTTACTTCCAATTTTGTGGGACATTTACCTGGCATTGACAGGAAATGGCACACAAACAAACCACTGGGGTTTATAAGCAGGGATGGTCCAACTCTTCACTACTTAGACATTGAAAGCAGTTTATCAGTACTCATGTTAGGTCAGTTTCAGCTCTGCACAGAAGCATCCTGCAGCCCAATCTATTTCTCCAAACTCCAATGGGCAGGTGCGCAAATAATTTATATGACAACATATGTAATAACAGATGGTCACTGTCATGCAATATCACAAGTCCGTCCAGGAGAACCCTCTGTTTTCTATTGAAAGTCTTTGACAATAAATCCAATTTAAGGAGAATGGGAACACCTGGTAGATTTTTCTGTCGTTTTTCGAAGGGAGACAACTTTTGGGACATCCTGTTCGCTTTTCTAAAAGCCATGTCCCACTGAAAAATGGGTCTACTTTTAAAGGAAAGGATTTGCTCCTCAGAAGCAAATTCTTCCCTTTAAGAGTTTACCCCTATTGATATGCAAGACAAAAAAAACTTTTACAGGAGTTGCCTCCCCTGAAGGTGTTCCCATTCCCCTTAAACTCGATATATGATAAACAGAGTCTTACACATAGTCATTTCACAGGCTTGTTCCATATGAAATGACCGCTCGTGTAAGATGTATTTATGTAACAGAAGCATTACTGACAAGAACAAACTGGAATATTTTACCTGTTCTACTTCAGTTGTAATGGGTTTTTTCTCTCATTTGAATGGAGCAATTCTAAGCAAAAAGAATTGCTTATAATTGGTCCAGAGGTGAATTGTTCATAATGCAAAAAATATGGGCATATTATGTAGTGACAAATGAAAGAAGAAATTACCTGATCCAGTCATTCACTCCATGCAAATGATTCAGCCATTTTCTAAATACATGTAAATTTCTTATAATAACTCAACCTGACACCACTGATTTTGAAGGGACCTGTTGCCCTGGAATTGTCTTCAAAACATTAAGTCTATGACCTTGACCTCAAGATCACAGGCAGCGGTGTACATCTGAATACAAATTTCTGACATATATTTAGTAGCACATCCAATATAAACTGCATCCACTTCAGTGTCTTTAAAATAGGTTCACAAAAACTTGAAATGTAATACTTGAAAATTTTTGTGGGCACCTCTGATGCCAAGGAATGCTACTAATCACTGACCTGCTCTGTTTGAAAGTGTATATTTTCACTCTGACTTGGTTATATTTCTTAAGGATTTTCCCTGTGTCTTCATCTGTGTTGAATGAGTTCATCAAAACTAAGGGCACATCAGCATCATATTTCTTATTCATATGCTGGAAAGGAAAAAAATATACAGGATACTTATCTTTTTAAGGTTCATCTAGTGTGGAGAAAGCCAGTATAGAAAAGTTTACAGAAATGTTTGAAGAGGCATAACTTGGCTGATGTTTGGCGGACTGTAACCTCAAACAATATGCACTGCTTCACAGCATGGCGTAACTATGATGGGATGGTAACTATAGAAGGAGTTAGCTTTCGAAGGGGGGGGGGGGGGGGGGTGTTACTCTGTTAATATTTGGAGGACTGACACCTTGAAACAATATGAAATGTCCCACATCCTGGTCTAACAATAAGACTAGTTTCAGCTTGATTGGCTGTAAACTGTAGCAGTTAGCCAGATACGAAAAGTTAACCGAAATTTTTAAAGGGGCATAACTCAGCTAATATTGGTGAACTATTAACTTTGAAACAATATGTGCTGCTCTACATCATGGTGTAACTATTTACACTGTAGAGGATTTACAACACTGACGCTTAAAATGTGGAAATCGTTATAATGCTGTTGGCCTGTGAATCCTGTTCATTTCTTTTTATGTTTTTCGCCCAGTTTGGCGGAAAATTTTGCCTTTTTTTCCGCAGAACTCGGCAGTTAAAACAATGTCAGTCATGATAGCACATGTATACTCACTGATTTACTCAAGCTGCCAACACTATGAAACTATGAATAGTTGCCTAAGACATAAGCCGGACAAGGTGTGAAAACAAGGTCAATCAAGATATAACAGTTATGTCTCAATTAATTGTAAAGATCAATTATTAATCTATTTTTAATTATCTGATTGGAACTATCTCATTAAACATTACCCTGCATGAGTGGGTAACGATGGTCCATAATTTTGAATAGAATGCGGTGTACTGGAAGGTGCAGTGCTTGTTACTCTACAGTTTTAATAATTTAAAAAATAAATAAATATAGAAAAGGGTGATTTCAAATGCCAAATTATTTCATCAAACACATCAATGTGTTATTTTCCAGTTACATCAACTCTTTACAATTAACACATGTATACGCTAAATATTTTTCGCGCCAAAACAGAGCAATGCAGACGCTGTTTTTGTCTGTGCATGCAGTAATTCCGTGAGGCCTTTTGGTGGGGGAAAACTTTATAACACTGTTGTTCTGTGGCTCCAATTATTGCGTTTTTCCCAAGTTTTGAAAACTGTTGAAATACACAAGTTGTCAACACCATTAAACTGTGAATACTCGCCGAAGGCTTATCGATAAGCTGGGAATTAACAGTGTGATAAGATGTGAAACTAGGTAATCAAGATATTTGGACCAGTTGTGTCTCAATTAATCCCTTTGTAATTATATATAGATCACATGCAGACACTAAATATTTTTCCCGCCAAAACCGCATAACAAACTTTTTTTGTTGTTGTTTTTTTAGCCCATCTGCATACGGTAATTCATTTATTATTAACTGGATAAAAGCAAAGAAATGGAAATTAAGCAAGGTACAACAATAAACATATATAAACATCGGTAACCGGGTACTTGACTTTGTGTATAAGGCGGACCGCGTATAACGCGATTGACGTTGATGGATCCCGATGACAGGTTATAAAATTGCTACAGTGCAGTACAGTGTATTAAGTTTGAGCTTCGTTAGATGTAAACCATAGGAGGAGTTAGCAGAAACAAAAATTTTGAAGGAATTTTGAAAGGAGCTATATAAACTTCAGGAGTTAATCGGAAAGGAAAAGTTTACAGAAATTTTCAGAGGGGCATAACTCAGCTAATATCTGGTGGACTGTAACCTCGAAACAATAGTACTCCCTGCCCCACATCATGGTCTAACTATAAATTAAGTTTAAAATTGATTAGATGTCAACCATAGGAAGAGTTAGCCCAGAAACGAAAAAGTTTACTGACAGACTGACAGATGGTTGCCATACCCTGTAACATAAACCAGTCTGCTCAGCTACCAAAAAATATATAAAAAAAAATGGGACACCTTGAGGACTTGCCATAATTCTCCTAAAATTTTAACAAATTTGTTTCACAATCCAGCAAAGAGTCCAAAAGGTGCAGACAATGGCAAACAGAGTAGACCCTGATAAGACTGCTCCTTCAGGAGCAGTCTGATCTGGGTCTGCACTGTTACTCAAGCCTACAAACTACTGTAAAAATCCAAAAAATTGGGACATCTTGAGGACTTACTATATTCTCCTAAAATTTTAACAACTTTGTTTCACAATCCAGCAAGGAGTAAAAAAGGTGCAGGCAGAATGGCAAACAGTGTAGATCCTGATCAGACTGCTCCTTCAGGAGCAGTCTGATCTGGGTTTGCACTGTTTGCTTAGACATATCTGTCCCAATACTTAGGATCATTACGGTAGCAAGAGTCTAGAAATTTTACAAACAACAAACCACCCAGTGCAGGTCCAATAATGAATTCATAAATCTTATGAAATATGAAAAAGAATTGATAAGCTGTTTATCTACAATACAGTCAACCGCATACCTGCCAACTTTTCAAATTTTTCACGTGGGAGATTCTGCGTGTCACGGCATTTTTCGATGGAATAAAGCACAGTGAATATTTTCCCCAAATTTTCCATGGGGGAGATTTTTTTTTCAAACTAGTAGACACACTCCAGTCCACTAGTACAATCAGAAAAATTGTATGTTTACATTTTTTGTATTATCCAATAAATCACTGGTATAATACTTAAGCTTCAATAATTAACAGTATTTGGAATAACTAAAGATTGTCTGAATTAAGGTTCTTTTACTCAGAAACAGTTTCCATGCAATTGCAAGGAGTGCTTAATGTCTGACTATAACAGCCTTTATTTTGCAAAACAATTGTTTCTGAAGTGTTAGAACACTCATTACCAAATAATAATACAATTCTTAGTTTGAGAGATAAAATCTACGATTTTCCTAGTCACGAAAATACATGACATTGCTCATTCATAGGTAAATATTTACTTTCATTACATCTGGGAGAGATTAGATAAATGTTCAAACATACTTACATGAAAAGCTCAGCAGATAGAAAACTGTTGGCAACTTGCATTTGTTTGTGGGTACAGGGTAATCTATCATTGGGTTAAAAATAGTCAATACAGCTAAAAATATACACAGGGTTTTTCCATCTCCAAAATAGATAGTGATGAAATCCAAGATATTCCAAATGACAATCCACAAACAATATGGCTGATAAAAATACCAAGCGTGAGGAGACGGAAAAATCGTGATTTTTGCCTTATTTTGGCAACACGATCGTGAGGTCAAAATGCATGGAAAAATCGTGAAACTCACGCCTAATGGGTGAAAGTTGGCAGGTATGGTCAACCGGCCCCGATAGCTCAGTTGGTAGAGTGTCCGCTCTGGGGAACAGGAGGTCTCTGGTTCGATCCCGGGCCGCGACATACCAAAGTCGTTAAAAATGGTACTAGCTGCTCCTCGCTTGGCACTCAGGTTTACGGGGTAGAGCTAGGACTGGTCGATCCAGTGTCAGGATAATGTGACTGGGTGTGGTATCATGTAATGTGTCTGGGACATGATACTTCAGTGAGGCAGCACTATAAACGTGAGCATTGAGCTCCCTGTCGCAACCAGACACCGTCGTGATATGACTGAAACATTGTTGAAAGCGACGTTAAACCCGAATTCACACACACACACAATACAGTCTGTTGCTTTGGGACAGAGGCAAGGAACAGATTTTAATGATTTTTGTTATGATTTGATATCAGATACTAAATCAAATTAAGCTGAAATCACACACGTAAGACAACATTCACTGCAAACAGCATCATGCAAATTGTACCAAATACACCACAACCTCATTATAAAACTGTTCGTTATAACATGGTTTTGGATATAGCAAGGTTTCAAGATGGATCCCAAAGATGTATAGATAATATAGAAAATTTTTTGTATATAATCTATACAATTTTGTTTGGATATAACATGGTTGTTTAACTAACACAGTTTTGCTTTGGACCCCATTAACCCTTGTTCTGCTGAGCCCGGATATGCCTTTTCTTTGAAACAATGTAGATCCAGATCAGATGGCTTCTGAAGAAGCCATCTGATCAGGAACTATATTGTTTGTCATTCAGATTGCGAATTTGTTGTAATAATTTGCTACAGGTAATCTGATTGGTTGATAATCGGTAGTGGGTGTGGCATATATGAATATTCAGCAGGACAAGGGTTAACAGTGTTATGAAGACAGATTCAGATTAGTCTTCACTGTACTAAATATAGCTCCAGATAATGTCACGGTCACAAATCACTATTCCAGCCCCGCCAGACTAGTTGGTGACTTATTTGGGGTGAAATCGGGTTGGAGTCCGGTTTAGGTGTCAGAGGTGGTCGGGAGAGGCCTGGTGAAATTTTAACTCGCACTCAAAATTCTCCCCGAATTCTCACCGACTTCAAGGTCGAAGAAAAGTCGAGCAGAGCTCGTACCGACATTGGGACGATGTCGATGGCATCCAGTGGTGGTATAGAGCGGACCCCGACCAATCAGATAATCGGGCAGTAATCGGCCGACGCCCGGCCGGCACCCGAAAGGTAATCAAGCGGAATCCGCTCGACAAATCCTGTTTCGGCTGTCGCCACTCGATCACTGACTGGTTTCCTGCCTGTTTCCCACTGATTGACGCTCGACTATATAAGTGACAGTTTCTAGCAGACCAGCAGGGATAAGAGGCATCTTGTCTCCCTTTTCTTCGATGACAACAAATTGAAGGATTTCCACCAACCGAGCTGACCCATTTGTTGTACAGGCTGGAGAAGATGCAGTTTATATACCCCTGGATAACTGGACCATTCCCGGCGGGTGTAAACCCGTCCATCGCCAGGCGATGGACCATGCCCGGCCGGAAACTGGGCAGACATCTGCGCAACATCGATCGATGCTCGGCTGACTATTAACAATCGCCAGGTATACGACCAGCTTACAGCCGGTAATCTGCAGTGCACCGGCCGATTTCCGCCTGGCGTATACGCTGATGCTTCCCCCAACATCTGGAATGCACCGCCCAATTCCCGGCGGATGTCCCTCCAGGTCCAGCACGGCATACTTTTTGCCAAAAACCGAGCCAGACACCTGCTTCCGACCCCTTCTCGACTTGAACAGCTCAGCCGGCCACCACGTCCAGTATAGCTCGGCCAGGGCACGCCAAATTTGTGACCGAGGCATAAGGGAGAGAAACATGGATAATTTGAGATAATTTACCATAAAAATAAAAAACAAGAGGCCCATGGGCCACTATGCTCACCAGAGCTCAGGTGGGCACTGCCAAATTGCAGCCATGTATTTTAACATGATATCATTTTAATCTGCCAAATGAACCCCCATATCCAAATGAGCATCAATGTGGACTCAGTATATGAAACATTAGGCCTTTTATGAAGTAGAGGGGGTGGGGCATGGACCCAATGGAGCCCTGGTTGGTATCACTAAATGTGTCTTATCACAAAGAACAAGAATATATATGGTTTAGCAGTGGGGATCTGCATGGCTGGAGATATAAGTGGAGGGGTTGGAGCATGCCCTGTCGTTCCCAGGAAAGCCCAAGATTGTTGTCCCTAAATGTGCCTCATCATAAGGACCAAGTATATATATGGTTATGGGGTGGGAATCTGAATGGTTTCCAAGATATCCTTTCATGAAGTGGAAAGGAGAGGACTGGCCCCTGCGGACACCCCTACAGTAGGTGTGCTAATAATAAGAACAAGAACATATATGAATATGGGGTGGGGGTTTGAATGGTTTCTGAAATATATGGCCTTTTATGAAGTGGAAGGGCGGGGCACATTGCCTCAGCACAAAGAGACCCCCAAGTTGGTGTGACTGAATGAGTCTTATCATAAGGAACAAGAATATATATGGTTTAGGGGTGGGGATCTGAACTATTTCTGAGATATGTGGCTTTTAATGAAGTCAAGCGGTGGAGCAAGGCCCGGGCATGCCCCGGGGACTCACAAGCTGGTGTCAATGAATGTGCCTTATCATAAGGAAGATGAATATATATGGTTTAGGGGTGGGGCTCTGAACAGTTTCTGAGATATAAGGCCTTTTGTGAAGTGCAGGGGTGGGGCAAGGCCCAGGGAGGCCCCCAGGTTGGTGTCAATGAAAGTGTCTTATTATAAGGTACAAGAATATATATGGTTTAGGGGTGGGGATCTGTAAGGTTTCCGAGATATTGTGATATTATGAAATGGAGGGGGTGGGGCATGGCCCCAGCACATCCCTGGGGACCCCCAGGTTGGTGTCACTGAATGTGTCTCATCATAATGAACAAGAACATATATGGTTTAGGGGTGGGGATCTGAACAGTTTCTGAGATATATGCCCTTTTGTGAAGTGAAGGGGTGGGGCATGGCTCCGGCGCACCCCGGAAGACCCCCAATTTGGGGTAAATGAATGCGTCTTATCATAAGGAGCAAGAATATATATGGTTTAGGGGTGGGGATCTGTAAGGTTTCCGAGATATTGGGCCTTTTATGAAATGGAGGGGCGGGACATGGCCCCGGCGCATCCCGGGGGACCCCCAGTTTGATGTCACTGAATGCGTCTTATCATAAGGAACAAGAGTATATAGGGTTCAGGGGTGGGGATCTGAATGGTTTCCGAGATATTGGGCCTTTTATGAAGTGGAGGGGGTGGGGCATGGCCTTGGGGCATTACGGAGGACCACCAGGTTGGTGTAACTGAATGCGTCTTATCAATAGGAACAAGAATATATATGGTTTAGGGGTGGGGATCTGTAAGGTTTCTGAGATATAAGTCATTTTATGAAGTACTGGGGGCGGGGCATGGCCCCGGCACAACCTACTGGACCCCCAGGTTGACATAAAAGCATATGGCTGAGAGAAGTTTACTAAAGGAACATTTCTATGAAAGTTTTGTCAAAATATCTGCAAAGGCTTTGTAGTTAATGCCATTTTTCAATTTTCCCCATTATAAGTCTATGGAAAATCTAAGTTGCCATAGCAACCAAACTAAAGAGCCGAATTTCATAAAAAACACAAAACCTGTAAAGGCAAATACAGTTGACTCTCGTTATCTCGACCCCGCTTATCTCGACCCTATCGCTTATGTCGAACCGATTTCTAAGTCCCGTACATTTCCCCTATATATTTATTGTATTTCAACTTCGCATGTGTCGAACTACTTTTAAGTCGACACTTCGGCTATCTCGCCCATCATTTTCAGTCCCTGAATGTATTTTTCACTGTTTTTACTACTGCGTATCTCGAACCGGGATTAATGACGTAACGAAAAAAACAAAACAAAAAACATGCGACCGGTCCTTCAATTTTGTAATAGGCCTTTAGAAAACAATTCATCAATACTCACAATGTTGTTAATTATCCCATGTGTCCAGTTGCGTTTGCAATTAAAATTAACACACACAATACCTTTTCGGCTACTAAGAAAATCTTGTGCGTGTAATAAAGACTGACACACGGTGCTCAACCTTTAATCTTACACCGTCTCGTGTCAATGATTTGCAAGATTTCCGTGATTAAAGGCGGCGTTGTCTTTCTTGCAGAAATGTCAAAGAAAGTGACAAAAGTGGTGATAATCTCGGCGTGTTTAAAATGCAGTTGATCGGACCAATTCACGTGTATAGTTGTTAACCCGTCTGTTTCTTAACCGATGCAAATCCATGTACAAACAGTGTAGATCCAAAATGGATGGCTCATAACGAGCTTTCGCGGTAGGACCTAAACTGTTTGCCATAGTGACGGTTAATCAGTTAGAGGGGAGATGAGTCAAACTAATGTATGCCTTATATAGCATGTACAGCTCTCCGAAGTAATATAAGCGTTGCATTCACAAGTGGGAACCAGTCTGTTTAGTATCTAACTATATTTTGCGTATTTGGAAACCCAGATTTGTAGGCATTTAAAAGACAACAAAATACGTTAGAAATCTATGTTTTATTTATTTATTAATATGTTCATAAACGCTATACTCTGACAAGCTCCAGTACTTTCAGAAACAAGTTTTAAAATCTCAGTAAACCGTTCATGTAAGAATTACCAAGAATACCAAGCATATCACGGCAAACAATGTGTTCGGACATACATGTGACGTCACACTTTGGTTATCTCATACTACGGATAACTCGAACTTTTTTATCCGGTCCCGTGAGGTTCGAGATAACGAGAGTCGACTGTATGGTGAATATTTCCATAAACTTTCAGCCTCATAGAGCATACAGTTTCTGAGGAGATGATTTTTTAAGTATTTTTTTTTTTCTATTTTTTCATTTTGGTTTCCATGGCAACCAATACAAATGAGCAGTAGGCCTAAAATCATATGGCAGATAGTAGATTGCCTAAGGAATATTTCTATGAAAGTTTTGTCAAAATATCTGCAGTGGCTTGGCAGTAAATGCCATTTTTCAATTTTCCCCATTATAAGTCTATGGGAGCTCTAAGTTGCTATAGCAACCAAACTAATGGGCCAATTTTCATAAAAAACACAAACTTTCAATCCCCCAGCCCAAGGATGCTACAGATAAAATTTGGGCTGAATCGGTCCAGTGGCTTCAGAGAAGAAGATGTTTGAAAGTGTTGACGTCAGACGACGACGACGACAACGACGATGACGACGACGCCGGACAACTGCCTATCCTATAAGCTCCCCCGGAGCCTTCGGCTCTGGTGAGCTAAAAATTTGGACACCTTGAGAACTTGCTGTAATTCACCTAAACTTTTAACAAGTTTTTTTCATGATCCAGCAAGAAGTCCAAAAGGTGCAGACTGAATGGGAAATGGAGTAGACCCTGATCAGACCACTCTGGGTCTGCACTGTTTGCTTAGGCCTGTCTGTCCCAATACTTAGGATCTTTAGGGTACTTTATTTCTCTTCAGAAACCTACTGGTATGTTGTGGGTACTTGGTAGAATCCCCTCATCAAGGCAATTCTAACAAGTACCATAAAAGTCCTAAAAATTCGGGGGCCAGTTGTTCAAAACTAACAACGCCGTTAGTTAACATATCGCTAAAATCATTTATTATCATTTATTATGGCAAATATGCTATTATTTTTGCTGAAAAAAAATGTGAGTGCTCACATTTTTTCAGCACAAATACCAAAATTTTACATATTAAACTTGTTAGAACAGTTAACAATATGACCACTAACAAGCTCGTTAAGCTAACGATGCTTTGAACAACTGGGCCCAGATGTTGTCATTCTCCTAAAATTTTAACAAATTCGTTTCATGATCCAGCAAGGAGTCCAAAAAGTGCAGACTGAATGGCAAACAGTGTAGACCCTGATTAGACTGCTCCCTGATCAGACTGCAGTCTGATCTTGAGCTGCACTGTTTGCTCGGGCCTAAATGTCCCAATGCATAGGATCAGTATGGTACCCACAATGCAAGTTTTTTTATGGAGAAATAAGAAAAATTATCCTAAAATTATCATTTATACTTCTCCTTACATGGTGCTAGTATTCTTGGAGGAGTCTTGGATCATGGTTTTTCTACCCGTAGTATAAACATGTCCACATTATTGTTTGTTTGTTTGATTTGATGTTTAATGTCCCCGTCAACACTATATAGATCATTTTGGAGATATTGCTTCCAATTTTGTGGGACTTTTACCTGACATTGAGAGGAAATGACATCTCAAGCCCTGTCGCCCAATGAAACCAATAGGGTTTAAAAGCATGGACAGTCCGACTCTCACCGCTTTGCCTGGGCAGGATTAGATCCTCTAAGCCAGTACTCGTGTGCGGTCAGATTCAGCTCTGCATGGAGGCATCAATCAGCCCATTTATATCTTCAAGCCCAGATGGATGGGGGCCGCATGTCCACATTAAGATAACACACCAATCACTGTGTGGTAGCTCAGTGGTTAGTGCACTTGCCATTGATGCTAAATGCTCCCAGTTTGATTCCCGGCAGCGGTAATAAAATTGTGGTGTCCGAACATGCTCCACTGGCATCATTTGCAGGGATGAATGCCACAAAGTGCATGGTCCTTTGGGTTGAGATGTTAACTGGAGGTCCCTTAGCAGGGAGAACCATCCCCTGTGCAGGTTAAAGTTCCCTACCGTAATTACATGATCCTGCAAACCTTGAGTGTATGTAATGTACACCTGTGAGTAATGGTCAAATGAGACTGACTGGGGTATCAGTAGAAAGAAAGAAAAAGAAAGAAAGAAAGTGTTCATTACACAGCCTTGTTAAAGGGATGGTACTAAAGCTTCCTGCATTAGTAAGTGATTTATTTGCTGCCACCTGACCAATGTCAAATGTACAAAATTCTAGAGAAAAAAAACATGTCTATTTACAGCCAGCATAGGGGCTGATCAACGAGTGAGCAAACTTACCTCAATCTGTTGTACATTCAAGTCTAGGAAAGTGAGCTCATTTCTGACGCTGATGGCACTCTTAGGCCCCGTACAACCCATCCCAGTTCCCAGACCGCCATTGAGTTTCACAACAACAAGCTTGTCTAGGAGTGATTTGATCTCATCTGCTGGTGGGGTAGCAAGATCAGCATAGGGTTTTACCTGATAAAATATAAATTGGTTTTATGTAACTAATTCATAGCCCCAGATAAGCAGATAAGAGGGGTCTCACATATTATTTTTCTTATTTCTGCAGGAAAACAGAAGCAGAAATATGAAAAATATCTGGGGCCAGTTGTTCAAAGCATCGTTAGCTTAACGAGCTCGTTAGTGGTCATATTGTTAACTCTTCTAGCAAGTACAATATTGTAAATTTTGGTATTTTTGCTGAAAAAATGTGAGCAGCTTTTGCATCCGCAAAAGCTGCTCACATTTTTTCAGCAAAAATTTCAGCATATTTGCCATATTTAATGATCAAAGTTTTAACGATATGTTAACTAACGACGTCGTTAGTTTTGAACAACTGGCCCCTGTACTTTTCAGGTGAAAAAAAACCCACATTATCTGGAGCTATGCTAGTAGAGGGATGAAAACTCCTTCAGGAATTTTTTTGTCTCTCTTTTCCACAGGGATCTAGTTTTGATCCCTTTTTGTACCAAATGGAATCTTCCTCCTAATATAAAGCAGGTGTCCATTTCAAAATTTAGGGGTGTCAGGTTGTGTTTTCTTCAAAATTTATTTGGAAAATGGCTGAACTTTTTGCAAACAGTGTAGCCCTGATCAGATGCCGCATTCTGCGGCATCTGATCTGGGCCTGCACTGTTTGCCAACTACCCATTTTGGGGTTTCTGGTACTAAATGGGTTAAAGGAAAGAAAATGAATGATAGCTTCAGCGCAAAGGGAGAGGTCTAATGCCACATAGCTCTAGTGCAGATAGTATGTAAGTCAGGCCACGAAGGCCCATCCTATATATGCCAAACAGTATGATCACTGGTGGCATGCTGAGCTTATATAACATAAGGTACGCAATGTTTATGATTTTGATTCTTTAGAATAAATAACCACAAGGAAGCAGCTGCAGAGTCAATTATGAAAACAACATCTGGCAGTTCAGTAACAATTCAGCCTCTATTGAAAGGGTATAGAAAATTAGAACTGTATTAAACTTAAATGTTTTCGACTAAAAAGTCATAAAAATAAGCCTAAGCTAACAGTGTAGACCCAGATCAGACTACTCTGGGTCTACACTGTTCGCCCCTTAGCTAAATTCTTCACATGCCAGTTTTTATGGAAACCTTTCTAGCAGATTCCCGTCAGCAGTAACCTTTTATGGAAACCTTTCTAGCAGATTCCCGGCAGTTGTCACTGTATTCAGACATTATTGTGTAGTTTATATTTTCTTGTCCTTCGGGATCACTGATTCCATTGTGGAATTTTGAAAATATCTGAGGGTCACTGATGAGGCCTAATTGGCCAAAACTAGCTAGTCTGGCCCAGAAAGCATGTACACTTCATTTTTTCCAGTTTTGTGGTGTATTCCTTGCTTCCAGAGGAAAACCCTTTTAATGAACATATTTGTGGATGGACAGATGCAGGGTTCGCGCTTGGATTTTTTTTTCTTTCGCCATCACTTTCGCCAATTTAATTTTTTTTGAGCCAAAGTCTTAAAACATGAGCCAGTTGAAGAAACTTCTTCGCAAAAAGCAGAACATGGATAAAAACGATCTGCTCTACAATTTTCTTTGGCACTTAAAGGGTTGAAGCTTAAATGCACAGACTGTCCTTTTGTGGCCTTTATGGACGTGTGTAATGGGCTGTAGATATGCCTAAAGACCCCAGGTTTTTTTATCAAATCAACACGGTCACACGTCAAACCAGTCATCTATGCTGTCTTGTGGACAGATAGCTTAGCAAAATACATAGACCAAAATCATTTCTAAGATAGCTTGAGTTTTCCGACTTCCAGCGGCATTACCTTCTCTCCCTAAAAGGCAACAAAACCTTGCTTAAATGCTTTTGTTTTTGCTTCAACAAGTAAGCGTTGTTAGGTCATGGAGGCTGCCATTTTGGTTGATAAAAATTCGGCTATAAGACGAGGATTTTTCCCTGCAAAATGAGCCCCAAAAATGGCCCCGTCTTATAGCCGAGGTCATGGACTGCATGCTTTTTTCCGGCAATGTCCGGCGAAGACCAGACATACGGAAACAGCCGATCGGTGACTTTTTAAATAAAAGCGCCGCCCACAGACCATCGCTACCATTTAGCTACACAGGATCGGTAAATGACATCATCCGACACCAGCACCCCAACACGTATTTAATGTCATTGTGTGTATCTATTTCATTAAAAAAAACGTTAGGAACAGGGTAGAAAATATTTTCTCGATAGCTAAACAGGTTGTAAATAGAGGTGGATAGAAAACCAGCGCTTTGCACAGCTTCCGAATTATCCCCAGAAGCTCCGTGTCAATAACCAACAACAGCGTTCGACTTTTCCGGCTCAGCGTCTGCTATTTGGCGCCAAAACATAACCATACATGAGATCGTAGAAAAGTCAATTTTTATTACCGTTAGATGTAGCTAATTGTCTGAGGAGCGATTAAATCATTTTCACATTGATTGTGGATTAAATTTTATGATTGACATATCTTGACCATATTTTCACACCTTATCGACACGCACCGCAGGGTGGCAATTAAAAGGGATTAGAAATAATGTCATACTTGAACCGTAATAAATACACAAATGGTTTGTCTTTGAATTGACAGTGCAGCAATTAATGCGATTTACTTACTGGTATAGTTTTACCGGATTTAAGGACTCAAAAAGACTGAGAATTATAGACGATTTTTTTTGCACTTGTCCGACCGGGCGTCATAAGGTCAAAGTGCAGTTGCCCGGTCAGCCGGGAAATGGATTTGTCAGTCCTGTCGTCTATTAAATAGGGGAAGAAAAGGTGTAAAATACACGTTTCAGTAAACGGCTTAAGTCGGCAATAACCGGGATGGGACTTCTTTTTCTTTTTTATAGTTTTTTTTTTCGCCACTAGTTTTCGCCAAATGACACAGATTTGCGCCAGATTTATTTTCTTTTCGCATTTGGCGACTTTGGCGACCGCTAGTGCGTACCCTGCAGATGGGTGGAGGGACAAACAGGTACCCAAAACACATTTAACCCTTGTCCTGCTGAATATTCATATATGCCACACCCACTACCGATTATCAACCAATCAGATTACTTGATGCAAATTATTGCAACAAATTCACAACCTAAATGACAAACAATGTAGATCCTGATCAGATGGCTTCTTCAGAAGCCATCTGATCTGGATCTACATTGTTTCAAAGAAAAGGCATATCCGGGTTCAGCAGGACAAGGGTTAAAACCAAGAAATAAGAAAACATATCCCTTAATTATCCTTTGTTGCTCATTATCTTGGGCTATGTCACATGATGTACGACATACGCTGTACAAATGTAATCCACATTAGTTTAACCCTTATCTTGCTGTTCACGACAACCCTTATCTTTGCAAACAGTGTCGCTCCAGATCAGATGGCTTCTGAAGTGGAGGGGAGGGGAAAGGCATGGCCCAAGACATGGCCAGGGGAACCCCAGGTTGGTGTCACAGAATGTATCATCATAAGGAACAAGAATATAAATAGTTTTGGAGTGGGAATCCGAAAGTTTCTGAGATATTGGGTCTTTTATGAAGTCGATGGGGTATGGCATGGCCCCTGCACTGAATGCGTCTAAGACAGAACAAGAGTATATATTGTTTAGGGGGTGGGGATCTGCATGGTTTCTGAGATATATGGCCTTTTATGAATTGGAGGGGTTGGGGCATGGTCATCATTGACCCTCAAATATTTTCAAAATTCAGCAATGGAATCAATGATACCAAAGGACAAGAAAATATAAATACACTATGATGTAGGGCAGGGAGACTTTTTATGGCCACCACACATTCCCAGACACCAGCTGTAGTGACATAAAAACCATTTTTCAATTTTCCCCATTATAAGTCTATGGGAATTTCGAGTTGCCATAGCAACCAAACTCAAGAGCTGATGTTCATAAAAAAATCATAATTTTTCGGTCCCAACAGCCCAACGATGCTACAGATGAAATTTGGGCCCAATCGACCCCAGTGGCTTTAGAGGAGATGTGTTTGAAAGAGTTGATGCCTGACGATAGACATACGACGACTACGATGACAATGGACAACTGCCTATCCTATTAGCTCCCTTGGCTCTGTTAAGCTAATAATATGTGGATACTTTTTGGATACAAAAGGCGCCTTATATGGAGCTATAGATACCCCTTCTTATTTGGGGCTATAATAATCTATCCCGCTGTATATTTTTCAAAATACTAAAAGCACTTACTGCCCCTTCCGGTAGCAGCTTTATCTTCTCCCAGTCAACTGAGGGTCCTTTCTCGCGTAGATAGCGATCAAACAGGGCCTCAAACCCTTCAAATTCCTTGGAAACCGGCTGAAAAAGTTAATAATTGTAATATACAATATTTCCCTTCACCAATCAATTCAGATCTAACCCTGAAAGCACCAATCATTTTTAGCAGACGGCATTTTCAAAGTGCAGCGATATTCAGCATGTTCAGAATGCTTATCCGATCAGTTTGTGCATCTACAGCCCATTAAATAGGAAATACAGTAGAATTCCTATATTAAGACCACCTTTGGGACTGTTCAAAAGTGGTCTTTAAGACCCCTTTTGAACAGTCCCAAAGGTGGTCTCTGATCGGAGGACAGTGTTTGCTGAAAACACAATAACTGAAACTTTCTAAATAAGCTTTTTATAGCAGAATTAGTCTCAATTTTTGGTGGTCTTAATAGTGGAATTTTACTGTACCAGGTTCATGTCTTTTGATATCAAGTTTATAAGGCAAGGCTTCACGAACACTTGTAGAATTGCGAGGCTTGCCGAGCGATTCTACATGCGTTCTTGAAGCCGAGCCTGATAAACTTGATATCAAATGACAGGAATCTGGTATTCTATTTATCAGTTTATCCCCTTGTACATTCTTGAATTAGCAATTTATGATCAGTTATCTATGGTCCTCAGTGCATGCCAACATTGCGGCGGTCGATATGTTTTGTATCAGCTGTCCAATTATTTTCCTATAATATGTGTTTCAAGTAATTTTTCTGTTTTTTTTTCCAGTAATAATAACATTTTGCCTTTTTTTCTAGTAGTCCGGTTCATTCATAAAAGTGCAATGTCACCTTGACGTGATAAAGCTCACTTGTCCTGAGATAGCACATCTTTATCAGGTCAATGTGTTACAATGCAATTAATATAGAGGGTAACTGATAAATATTATTTAGGTCATGTGGTGTCAAGTGAGTTTACCCAATAATACTTCTGCTGGACAGGCTTATACCATAATGATCCTAAGTATTGGGACAGACAGGCCTTAGTAAACTGTGCAGACCCAGATCAGACTGTTAAAATTTTGGGAGATTTACAGCCAGTCTCAAGGTATCCAAATTTTTAGGATTTTTATGGTACATAAGAGATTAACAAGACTTAATACAGTGCACTCCCCCCACCCCAACCCCAGCCCCCAACCCAGAAACAGACAATTCTCCTTCTTGAACCAGGAATAGGGAGAGAATGACCCCAGAATTTTGTCTTCAATGACCTGAGACTGATCAAGGATTATATAAAACTTTTTTTAAGCTTGACCCATTTAGTACCAGAAACCCCAAAACAGGTAGCCTGGAAAACATTGCAGGCCCAGATCAGATGCCGTAGAACACGGCATCTGATCAGGGCCTCCACTGTTTGCTTAAAGTTCAGTCATTTTCCCAATAAAATTTGATGAAAACACAACCTGACACCCCTAAATTTTGAAATGAATTCCTGCTGTATATAAGGTGGAAGATTCCCTTTGGTACAAAAAGGGTTAACTCCACTGAGCATGAAATTTGTAATGCTCAAAACAAAAATTGAAATCAGTTGATTTTCTTACATATATCAACAGAGATTTCCATTTGTCCTGCTTATGAATTTTAAAATGCCAACTATTGTTGGCATTTTAAAATTTATCAGCAGGAAGAATTTCACGCTCAAATGAATTGAGCATGAAACAAGAGGGCCATGATGGCCCTGGATCGCTCACCTGATCCATAGTGTAACAAGTGGGCCCCAGAGAGGGCCATTATTGGCCCCAGGGCTTTAATGTACATAATGTGAGGGAGGTCTTAAAGGTGAAGCTTCATACCAAACATCAACAAAGGCTAAAATTTGAACAATCTTGTCAAAGGTCCACTAGATGAAGCTACACATCAAATATCAAAGACCTGGGCCTAGCGTTTCAGAGAAGAAGATTTTTAAAGATTTTCCCTATATAAGCCTATGTAAAATCAAAGGGCCCCGGGACAGGGGCATTTTTTGCCCCAGCACTATAGTTTGAACAATCTTGGTAGGGGTCCACTAGATGAAGCTTCATACCAAATATCAAAGTTCTGGGCCTTGTGGTTTCAGAGAAGAAGATTTTTAAAGATTTTCCCTATATAAGCCTATGTAAAACCAAAGGGCCCCGTGGCAGGGGGGGATTTTTTGTCCCAGCACTATAATTTGAACAATCTTGGTAGGGGTCCACTAGACGAAGCTTCATACCAAATATCAAAGTCCTGGGCCTTGTGGTTTCAGAGAAGAAGATTTTTAAAGATTTTCCCTATATAAGCCTATGTAAAATCAAAGGGCCCCGGGACAGGGGCATTTTTTGCCCCAGCACTATAGTTTGAACAATCTTGGTAGGGGTCCACTAGATGAAGCTTCATACCAAATATCAAAGTTCTGGGCCTTGTGGTTTCAGAGAAGAAGATTTTTAAAGATTTTCCCTATATAAGCCTATGTAAAACCAAAGGGCCCCGTGGCAGGGGGGGATTTTTTGTCCCAGCACTATAATTTGAACAATCTTGGTAGGGGTCCACTAGACGAAGCTTCATACCAAATATCAAAGTCCTGGGCCTTGTGGTTTCAGAGAAGAAGATTTTTAAAGATTTTCCCTATATAAGCCTATGTAAAACCAAAGGGCCCCGGGGCAGGGGCATTTTTGGCCCCAGCACTAAAATTGGAACAATCTTGGTAGGGGTCCACTAGATGAAGCTTCATACCAAATATCAAAGTCCTGGGCCTTGTGGTTTTAGAGAAGAAAATTTTTAAAGATTTTCCCTATATAAGCCTATGTAAAACCAAAGGGCCCCGTGGCGGGGGCATTTTTGGCCCCAGCACTATAATTTGAACAATCTTGGTAGGGGTCCACTAGATGAAGCTTCATACCAAATATATAAGACCTGGGCCTTGTGGTTTCAGAGAAGAAGATTTTTAAAAATTTTCCCTATATAAGCCAATGTAAAAGCAAAGGGCCCCGTGGCGGGGGCATTTTTGTCCCAGCACTAAAATTTGAGCAATCTTGGTAGGGGTCCACTAGATGAAGCTTCATACCAAATATCAAAGTCCTGGGCCTTGTGGTTTCAGAAAAGAAAATTTTTAAAGATTTTCCCTATATAAGCCCATGTAAAACCAAAGGGCCCCGTGGCGGGGGCATTTTTTGTCCCAGCACTAAAATTTGAACAATCTTGGTAGGGGTCCACTAGATGAAGCTTCATACCAAATATCAAAGACCTGGGCCTTGTGGTTTCAGAGAAGAAGATTTTTTAAGATTTTCCCTATATAAGCCTATGTAAAACCAAAGGGCCCCGGGGCGGGGGCATTTTTGGCCCCAGCACTGTAATTTGAACAATCTTGGTAGGGGTCAACTAGATGAAGCTTCATACCAAATATCAAAGACCTGGGCCTTGTGGTTTCAGAGAAGAAGATTTTTAAAGATTTTCCCTATATAAGCCAATGTAAAACCAAAGGGCCCTGTGGCGGGGGCATTTTTTGTCCCAGCACTATAATTTGAACAATCTTGGTAGGGGTCCACTAGATGAAGCTTCATACCAAATATCAAAGTCCTGGGCCTTGTGGTTTCAGAGTAGAAGATTTTTGAAGATTTTCCCTATATAAGCCTATGTAAAACCAAAGGGCCCTGGGGCGGGGGCATTTTTGGCCCCAGCACTATAATTTGAACAATCTTGGTAGGGGTCCACTAGATGAAGCTTCATACCAAATATCAAAGACCTGGGCCTTGTGGTTTCAGAGAAGAAGATTTTTAAAGATTTTCCCTATATAAGCCAATGTAAAACCAAAGGGCCCCGTGGCGGGGGCATTTTTCGTCCCAGCACTCAAATTTGAACAATCTTGGTAGGGGTCCACTAGATGAAGCTTCATACCAAATATCAAAGTCCTGGGCCTTGTGGTTTCAGAGAAGAAGATTTTTAAAGATTTTCCCTATATAAGCCTATGTAAAACCAAAGGGCCCCCGTGCGGGGGCATTTTTGGCCCCAGCACTATAATTTGAACAATCTTGGTAGGGGTCCACTAGATGAAGCTTCATACCAAATAACAAAGACCTGGGCCTTGTGGTTTCAGAGAAGAAGATTTTTTAAGTTTTTGGTGAAAAAAATCTGTTTTTGGCTCCTGTGACCTAGATGTGCAACGGACCGGAACCATTTGACCCATATTCAAACTTGACCGAGATATTGTCATGATGATCATTCTGAGCAAGTTTGATTAAGATTGGACCAAAATTGTGGCCCCTAGGGTGTTCACAAGGTTTTTATATGATTTGACCCGCTGTACCTACTTTTTAACCCGATATGACCCATATTCGAACTGGACTGAAATATTGTCACAATGGTCATTCTGAGCAAGTTTCATGATAATTGGACCAAAACAGTGGCCTTCAGAGTGTTCACAAGGTTTTTCTATGATTTGACCTACTGACCTACTTTTTGACCGGACATGACCCATATTCGAACTTGACCAAGATATTGTCATGATGATCATTCTGAGCAAGTTTGATTATGATTGGACCAAAATTGTGGCCTCTAGGGTGTTCACAAGGTTTTTCTATGATTTGACCCGCTGACCTACTTTTTAAGCCGACATGATCCATATTCAAACTTCACTAAAATATTGTCACAATGATCATTCTGAGCAAGTTTGATGATGATTGGACCAAAATTGTGGCCTCTCGAGTGTTCACAAGGTTTT